>OX451736.1:1201032299-1202232299 GCA_948472305.1 Vicia faba | reverse complement strand
AAATGACCTATAATCTTTTGTATCCTTAAGACAACTTCCATACATTTTCTCACTTTTCACATAAAATAAGGCATAAATTTCACATCCTAAAGACAATAATGGAAAAATAATTGGCTCAAAGTGATAAAAATTGACCAAGTTATGATCATTTGAAGTCACACATAGGAAAATGGGGGTTCATCTGGAGGACTTGTAATCTTTCTTCTTCATCAAGTTTCTTCCACATGAAAACTCCTTGGAAAATTTGAAGTGATTTATTAAAAACACTTTGAAGAGAATGATGTATTTGGAATCACTCAAAAATACCAAAAGATGAGCAAGATATACTCCTTTGAAGTTCAAAATCCTAGCTCCTAGATCAAGAAACATGCCTTGAGGAACTTTGACAATTTTGAACAAACTTCTTGTACCAACACAAATGCTTTGTAAATATAAGTTGTTTAGGATGATAATAAGAACTAATAGCAACCATAAACACTTCCATATTTTGAGAATTGAGAGAAATAAGCCTTTGTTACCAATGGGAACAAAGCCTTGTCCAAGCATGACAACTTCTCCAATCAATACCTTGTGCTTTTGAACCAAATTTGATGACCTTGAAATGAGGTGAACCAAAATAACCTTGCCATGCCATTTCTTCCAAATAAAATCTAATGGTGAGGTTTGAACTTCTCATGCTTTATTGACTAGGGTATGGAAATAAACTCATGAACCCATGGAGCAACTTGCTAAATCTCACTGCCTTTACCTACACGAGTAACAAGCAAGACAAACAAACATTGCATTTTATTAATTAAAAGAAGAAACAAAGACAAACATATTCATGATCACAAAAGAACACAAGTCAAGGTGCTTGGTGATTCCTTAAAGAGAAAAGATAAATATAGGGAGGGGAACCAAGAATCTTAATGTGGTCTTATTGTGAATGAATCAACATGGTATGATGAAGGGATCTTAGGGGGAAAAATTGGGGTACAACAACTGCCCTTATTTAAGTTTCTTCTATCTGGAGATACGAAGGTTAAAAATATTCGTGTCGACACGATCAAAGATACTTAAATATAAAACAAACCGTATTTTTGGCCCTAAGATGCCATGCGATGTTTATGAATATGAGTGCACATGGACAACTCCAAAGGGATGCAATACACCACTAGGGATGTAACACAAAATAAATAAGCAAGAGAGTAACCCAATAAGGAAAATAAATCACTGGTGGATCGAAAAGGCTTGAATCAGAGAGGATGGCAAAATGGTCAAAGGATACACCAACTCCTACTAGAGGTAAAGCTAGCAATGTTCACTGAAGGTAGCAAAAAGATAACAATCATCAATGTTCAATGCCGATGACCTTCCAACTTTCACTGAAGGTAGAGAGAAAATATATCATAGCACCGCCATTCACTGAAGATGAACTACCAACATTCACTGAGGGTAGAAAAAAGATAACAAACACCAACTTTCACTGAAGGTGATCTACCACCTTTCACTGAAGGTAGAGAGAAAATATATCATAGCACCGCCGTTCACTGACGATGAGCTACCAACATTCACTGAGGATAGAAAAAAGATAATAAACACCAACTTTCACTGAAGGTGATCTACCAACTTTCACTGAAGGTAGAGAGAAAATATATCATAGCACCGCGTTCACTAACGATGAACTACCAACGTTCACTTAGGGTAGAAAAAAGATAACAATTATCGATGTTCACTGCCGATGACCTACAAACTTTCACTGAAGGTAGAGAGAAAATATATCATAGCACCTCCATTCACTGACGGTGAACTACCAACGTTCACTGAGGGTAGCAAAAAGATAACAATCATCAACGTTCACTGCCGATGACCTACCAACTTTCACTGAAGCTAGAGAGAAAACATATCATAGCACCACTGTTCACTGACGATGAACTACCAACATTCACTGAGGGTAGCAAAAAGATAACAAACACCAACTTTCACCGAAGGTGATCTACCAACTTTCACTGAAGGTAGAGAGAAAATATATCATAGCATTGCCGTTCACTGATGATGAACTACCAACATTCACTGAGGGTAGAAAAAAGATAACAAACACCAACTTTCACTGATGGTGATCTACCAACTTTTACTAAAGGTAGAGAGAAAATATATCATAGCATCGTCGTTCACTGACGATGAACTACCAACGTTCACTGAGGGTAGCAAAAAGATAATAAACACCAACTTTCACTGATGGTGATCTACCAAATTTTACTAAAGGTAGAGAGAAAATATATCATAGCATCTCTGTTCACTGATGATGAACTACCAACTTTCACTGAGGGTAGAAAAAAGATAACAATCATCGATGTTCACTGCCGATGATCTACCAACTTTCATTGAAGGTGGAGAGAAAATATATCATAGCACCGTTGTTCACTGATGATGAACTACCAACATTCACTGAGGGTAGAAAAAATATAACAAGTTTCCCTAAAATTCTGGTATTTAGCCTAGAACGGGTCTCAACTTCTTCTTTAACCGAGGCACTTTTCCTAGAAAGGGTAATATATAAATTGTCTCAAATAAAGA
Organism: Vicia faba; assembly: GCA_948472305.1. NCBI lineage: Eukaryota > Viridiplantae > Streptophyta > Magnoliopsida > Fabales > Fabaceae > Vicia > Vicia faba. The sequence goes on along the minus strand of OX451736.1, from coordinate 1,202,229,743 downwards.
GACTATCACCTGCAAAGATTTCACAACAAACTGTCTCTGAATTTGAAAGTCTTATCATCCACTGGAGTAATTTGACAACGGACTGCAAACTATCCACTCATAGAGAAAATAGCAAAAAATTTATGTCAACTTTTACAGGGAATCACAAGTTGCTCAAATAAAGAGACCCGCTACTTGTTGTCATGGAGGATTGTAAAAAGAAATTACTTTCTAGGGAGAACAATATGGCTTCCTTGGGAATGAAATATGACTTCCTGGAGAAATGCAACGATATTCCTGCTGAGGAGATAAAGTCTTCTCGTGCAAAATAAATGCACAAACCAAAACTCAAAGATTTCAGAAATCCAAAGTAAATAATATTGTGGAACCAAAGATTCAAACAACAAATAAACTGGATTGAAACAATCAACCAAAATTCAACCTTTGAGAAATAAACTCAAGAGGGAAAACCAAATTCATCCAAACAAGGAGCTGTACAGGAAGGCTAAAGAAAAAATCTTCCACGAGGGATAACTCAGTGAGGAGATTGAAAGAATATATGCTTTATGTTTAAGGCCAATACTCTATTGAAGAGAGGACAAAGTAACTCTGCAAAACAGGGTGATATGTCAACAAAAATATTAACAAATGTTAATGAGCAATGATTTTCCAATTTTATCTATGCATGATGTATGTATGAATGTATGAGTGTTATCGTGCGTATGCTGACAAAACAGATATACAACACTGGGAGTAACCAGGAAAAACCATCTCGGGCACAAACAACACTCGGATAAATCACATCCAAGATGATCATTCCAAGAAAAAGTAAGCACCAACTGAGGAAACATAACCTATTGCCCGCTTCAGCTTCATTGGGGAGAAACATAATCCGAAAGTAAACAAAACAAAGTGACAAAATAATACAGATGCACGAATAGAATATCCTTGTCCAGGATTCACTGGGGAAACAAATGTTTTCAAGAGTAACACTTCTACTGGGGATTGAAAAACCAATCTCAAGTAAAGTAGATGGACACCCAAATCATCAAAACATTCGCTGGGGAATTCAGGCCCACTTCATTGGAGAGGTTAATCACCATATCCTTAAAGGGAAAACCACAATACGTTCTTCACTAGAGAAACCAGGGACTTGCGTTCTTCAAGAGTTATTATGGTACTGACTTCTCTGGAAAAAGAACTTCCATTAGACCGAACGAAAACTTCACTGGAGAAATCTCGGATTGAAACTTTACATCATGAAAACTCACAAAATAGGAGAAATGAATCCAAACTTGACCGAGGGTACCGGAGTCTCGAACCCAATACAGTGAATCATCCTGAGTAAACTTTCCCGAGGGGAACAAAAACTTCTTAAAACAACAGGAGTTTGTCCATTCTTGGGATCACCATTTTTGTTGTTGTTGTTGTTGTTTTTTCCGCATCACAAATTTCAAAGTAAAATCAATTTGTAAATTCTTTTTTGAAAAATTGATTTTGTTATTTAATATTTTTTCTTTGAAAGTTATTATCAATAATAAATGAAGTCTTTGCAAGATAAATAAAATAAGAAACACAAAGAATTGGGTAACATCTCAAACTTTATTAATAGAATGGTAGGCTGCGAACGACGAGACTCCATAGATGATTACAAAGTTTAGAAAATGGTAATATATAATGGAAAAGATACATTGAGATACAATGACCACTATCCCCTCTAACAACTTTTTTGAGATCCTGAGAAGCAGCTTCTGTTGAAGTATGATGAGGATTAGAGAAGATTATTGCTTCAATGATCAGATCTTGCATGATGCAGTTACTTACCAAGAAAGTACCTAACTTTTGCCTAAGCTGCCCTTGTGGGTTTTCAACTTAGCGGGAAATTTATTTTGTTTATGTCTCTAACTTTTTCCTAGACTTCCCTTTCAGGTTTTCGGCCTACCGAGACACTCTTTTTTGCCTAAGCCTCCCTTTCGGGTTTTCAACTTAGCAAGCTATTATTTTATTTCTTTAGGCGAAGTATTTCTTGACTGCATCAGCATTCATGGGACGTGGGAACTCCTCGCCATCCATAATTTCAAGAATTAATGCACCGCCAGAGAAGGCTTTCTTGATAACATATGGGCCTTCAAAATTGGGATTCCACTTGCCCCTAAAATCAGTATTGAAAAACATGATCTTCCTGAGCACGATATCACCTTCTCTAAATTCACGAGGTTTGACCTTTTTATCAAAAGCTTTCTTCATTAATTTCTGATATAACTGTCCATGACACAAAGCTGTCATCCTCTTCTCTTCGATCAGATTCAATTGGTTAAACCGGTTTTGGACCCATTCAGCCTCAGTCAACTTGGTTTCCATTATCACACGCAAAGAGGGAATCTCAACCTCGACTGGGAGTACCGCTTCCATTCCATACACCAGGGAGAACGGGGTTGCTCCTGTTAAAGTGCGGACAAATGTTAGATATCCATGCAAAGCAAAAGGGAGTATTTCATGCCAATCCTTATAAGTAACGACCATTTTCTAGATAATCTTCTTGATATTCTTATTAGCAGCTTCAACAGCCCCATTCATCTTTGGCCTGTACGAAGAGGAATTATGATGGACAATCTTGAATTCTTCACACAGTTCTGTCATCATTTTATTGTTCAGATTCGAGCCATTTTTAGTGATAATTCTGCTCGGCACACCATACCGACATATAAGATTATTCTTGATGAAGCGCATAACCACCGGCTTAGTAACATTAGCATATGAAGCAACCTCCACCCACTTGGTGAAGTAATCAATTGCTACCAAGATAAAACGGTGTCCATTCGAAGCTTTGGGTTCTATCATCCCGATCATGTCAATACCCCACATAGAGAAAGGCCATGGGGAAGAGATCACATTGAGAAGTGTCAGAGGCACATGAACCTTGTCCGCATAAATCTGGCATTTATGACACTTCTTTGCAAATTTATAACAATCATATTCCATTGTCAGCCAATAGTAACCAGCCCTTAGCATCTTTTTAGCCATCGAATGTCCATTGGCATGAGTTCCAAATAAACCTTCATGAACCTCATGCATCAACATGCCTGCTTCATGTCTATCCACGCATCTGAGAAAGACCATGTCATAATTTCTTTTATACAACACATTTTCACTGAGGAAGAAATTGCCTGACAATCTTCTCAATGTCTTTCTATCTTTATTCAACGCACCAATCGGGTATTCCTGAGTCTGGAGAAAATGCTTGATATCATAATACCAAGGCTTCTCATCTGCTACCTCCTCTATTGTAAACACATGAGCGGGTCTATCCAGTCGTCGAACCATAATTCGAGGTATATCATGAAGGGGTGAAAAACACAAGAAGGGGGGGGGGGGGGGGGGGTTGAATTGTAAAACTGAAATCTAATGCAATGAACAAGATATTTTTATCCTGGTTCGTTTGATCTCAAACTACTCCAGTCCACCCGTCAAGGTGATTTCGCCTCTCTCCAATGAGGTCTTAATCCACTATATTCAACTGAATATCACAGACTGCTTTAACAACTGCTAAAGCCTTCTTGATCCAAACCACAGCCCGGTTTGTCAAGGTAACACTTTCTTACAAAGAGATAAAACTAAGTGTGTGGATGTTTTCTACAAAACTGTATCACAACTGTGATGTATACACAAATTGAAGCTTAGAAACTAGATTGCTAAACAGTAATAGAATATCAGAGTGTGTGGTTTAGCAAAACTGAGAGAACGAAGATTATGGTTTAGCTTTTGTGCGTGTAGAGATTTGGAGAGCATTAGCCATTTCAATCTTCAAAGCCTTGTTTATATAGCACTGAGATGATGAACGTTGGATGCAATATTCTTGATTCAATGCTAATAACAAGCTTTCCTTATTGAGCAGATCTTGTCTGGAATGAGGCCATTTGGAATTAATTTGCTTTCAATGCACAGTACCGTTGCTTACTTAATGCAAGTTCTGGCTTGGCTCATTCTGACTCTGCTTCGCTGCTGATGAACTATTGTGTTTCTTTATCAGAGTGTTGAGCGCAGTCTTGTTCATCAGGCTTCAGCATGTACGTGAGTTGATCATCTGATTTTAACATTCTGATATAGCAACTTCTGATGCTGGTGTCTGAAATCAAGTTCTGATGCTGAATAGATGTGATCTTGCTTATTTCAATCAGAGTATCTGCAAGTCAGAACATAATAATTTTAGGCAGCAGATAGTTCATACATGTAACTTATAAATACTATATCTTTTCACTTTGTTATCATCAAAACTTAAATATAGGGTAGTAGATTCAAACTTTGTTCTAACATATCATTCTAGGTATTTACTTGATACATTGAAGCCAAGGTTGCCAGAGCATCCGCCATTTGATTTTCATCTCTTGGAATATGATGGAATTCAACTTTATTAAAGAAGGGTAATAACCTTCTAGCATAATCTTTGTAAGTGATCAAGCCGGGGTGACGAGTATCCCATTCTCCTTTAATCTGGTTTATTACCAATGCTAAATCACCATTCACATCTAGAGTTTTAATTTTGAGATCAATATCCTCTTCGAGACCCATGATGCAAGCCTCATATTCTGCCATATTATTAGTACAATTAAATGTCAACCTTGAAGTAAAAGGAATGTGCGATCCATGTGGAGTGACAATAAAAACACCAATTCCTTTACCATAAGAATTCACAGATCCATCAAATATCATACTCCAACGAGATTCAGGGTCAGGACAATCCTCGGGCAATGGTTCATCACAATCTTTCACTTTCAGAAACATCACATCCTTATCGGGGAATTCATATTCTACAGACTGATGATCCTGCACTGGTTGGTGAGCAAGATAATCTGCCAACACACTGCTTTTAATAGCTTTTTGAGTGCAGTATTCTATATCATATTCAGATAAAAACATCTGCCAGCGAGAAATTCTCCTAGTAAGAGCAGGCTTTTCAAAAATGTACTTGATTGGATCCATTTTGGAGATCAACCAAGTAGTGTGATTCAACATATACTTCCGCAAACGCTTTTCCGCCCAGGCCAAAGCACAACATGTATTTTCCAGCATGGAATATTGTGACTCACAATCAGTGAACTTTTACTGAGATAATAAATGGTGAACTCTTTCTTCCCTGTTTCATCCTGTTGTCCCATAATACAACCCATGGATTTATCTAACACTGTCAGATACATAATCAACGGTCTTCCTTCGACAGGAGGGAGCAAGATAGGAGGTTCAAGCATATATTCTTTAATACTTTCAAATTCCCTTTGGCAGTCATCCGTCCATACACAACCTTGATCTTTCTTTAACAACTTAAAGATCAGTTCACATGTTGCAGTCATGTGGGAAATGAATCTGGAAATATAATTCAAACACCCGAGGAACCATCTGACTTGTTTTTCAGTTCTTGGCGCTGGCATCTCTTGAATTGCTTTGACTTTATCAGGGTCAACTTCAATTCCTTTCTGGCTAACAATGAAACCCAAAAATTTTCCTGATCGAACACCGAAGGTGCATTTATTTGGATTCAAGCTGAGACGACACTTCCTCAAATGCTTAAACAACTTCAACAAATCTTCTACATGCCCTTCTTCAGTATGGGATTTAGCAATCATATCATTAACATATACTTCAATTTCCTTGTGCACCAGATCATGGAATAGGGTTGTCATAGCCCTCTGGTACGTTGCACCAGCGTTCTTCAACCCGAAGGGCATCACTCTGAATAGAATGTTCCCCAGGGTGTGATAAACGTTGTTTTATCCATGTCCTCCGGAGCCATTCTTATTTGATTATACCTAGAAAATCCGTCCATGAACGAGAATACTTTGAATTTTGTTGTGCTACCCACTAACATATAAATGTGTGACAATGGAAAATCATTTTTTGGACTAGCTTTATTTAGATCTCTGTAATCTACGCACATGCGAACTTTTCCATCTTTTTTCGGTACTGGGACAATATTGGAAATCCATTGAGGATACACTGACGTCAGAAGAAAACCAACATTAATCTACTTTAGAACCTCCTCTTTGATCTTCACTTCCATATATGGGTGAGTTCTTCTCAATTTCTGTTTGATTGGCGGACACTTTGGCTTCAACGGTAAACGGTGCTCTACTATATCTGTATCTAGACCAGGCATATCTTGATAAGACCAAGAAAAAATATCCACATACTCTTTCAACAACTCAATCAACCTGCTCTTCACATCAGGATGCAACAAGCTCCAATCTTGACTTCCTTCGGATCTTCTTCTGAACCCAAATTGATAACTTCCAATGGCTCTTTATATGGCTGAATGGTATTTTACTCGTGCTCAAGCAACCATGAGACCTCTTATGGAATCTCATAATAATCTTCTTCTCCGGCCCCATACACAGAACATTCAAAGTTGGGAGAGGGTGTAGGGTCATTGTATTCAATGGGTTTTTTTTAATTAATATGCACATATGGTTTATGATTGCTTTCAGAAACTGACACATATAACAAGTGATAATGCAGATTGAATTTCAGTTATTATTTATTTTGAAGGTTTTTTTTTCTTCTGATTACCATTTTCCAAGAAAAAGCAGAAAATAAAGATACAATTTGGGAAACAAAGACAACTTTTATTATTAATTTTAAAAGTCACAGCAAACAAATAAGCCCTACAACATTAATACTTCCACCTTGGGCAGAGTGAAAGCTTTTCAAAAAGATTAACAAAACAAATTACTTTGAAACATGTATGCAAGAGGGAACATCAATGGTGATCCAGTTCTGAACCCTAACTCCGTGCGTCACATAATTCAGCATTTCTGGCTCTGCTTCATCTTCCACAATGGCGTTAATCCTTGAAATAATTGGATGAAGATAACCCCCGCTACGGATGATGTCTTGATACTTGCTTGTAGTAGACTTCAGCTTCATGCTCTTACCTTTGTCATTCTCCAAAGAGAACCCCAAGCCAACTCTGTTCTTGTTCACAGGTGGATCCATAATATGTCCCCATACCTCGCTATGACCCTTTCGCATAACTTGTTGCGCATCCTTAAGCGAAACCATGGAATTTTAATTTCCTCTTATGTTTTCAATGGATAAGGCTTGGAACTGGGTTCCAACAGCAGCTTCATCGGCCTATACAATGTTGAAAGAGGACAAATGAGATATCAATAATTTTTGTTCCCCATTTATGATTACTACTTTCCCTTCACGTACAAATTTCAATTTCTGGTGTAAACTTGAAGTGACAGCCCCTGCCTCATGAATCCATGGCCGTCCCAACAAATAGCTATAAGCGGGAACAATGTCCATGACCTGGAAAGTTATCTGAAACAAATGTGGTCCTATATGAATATGCAAGTCCACTTCACCAATAACAGATTTCCTTGATCCATCAAACGCTTTCACAATGATTCCACTCGGGCGCATAGGCGTTCCTTGATATTTCAACTTCATAAGAGTGCTCCTCGGTATAACGTTCAAAGTGGATCCATTATCAATCAGCACATTGGATAGTGAATCATTCTTGCAATTCATAGAGATGCGGAGGGCCAAGTTGTGATTCCTTACTTCATCTGGAAATTCATCATCGCAGAAACTTAAGTTATAACATGACATAATGTTCCCTATTAAGCTGTTGAATTGGTCTATAGGCATATCACTCTCCATAAAAGCTTGGTCCAATACTCTGATCAAGGATTCTCTGTGAGCAGATGAGTTCATCAATAAAGCCAAGATAGATATTTTTGAAGGAGTCTTCAGTAGCTGATCTACAATTCTGTAGTCGCTCATCTTGATTATCTTTAAAATATCATCCACTTCTTTCTCTAACATAGTCCCGCTAGTCTCACTCGTAGCCTTCTTGGGTTCAACATTCTCAGCATCTTTCTTTCCATCACTAACATCTCCTCGAACAACTGGTGCAAACACACGACCGCTGCGGGTCACCCTGCTATTTTCAGCAATATTCCCAACATTAGGCATTGGCTGGATGGGAATTTCCACTCCATCCTCTAAGATTGTAGCGTTGTATTTGTAGGGCACAACCTTATCTGACTTGTAGGGGATAGGACCCGGTAAACTAATCACCAATGGGGTAACAACTGGCTTGCTATAATGTTCAACTTCAAGATGGGTGGGTGCCCAAAAACAAAGTACAATGACGTTTACCCCTTCTTCAACACAATCAGTTATTATTGAGTCATTTTTGGAAAACAAATCCTCATTTGAGGAGAAATACACATCTACAGGGGCATACTCTTCATCCGACTCTTCTTCAGTCAAGCAAACCTCAATCAAATCAACTTCATGGTAATCATCCCTTTGACCTATAACCTTGATAACTCCATTATCTAAAAACAACTGAACACCCTTCTTCATGATTCAACATCCTCGGGATTCCCGACAACAAATTCGGCAAGATCTATACTGGTGTTGTACTTGACCAGCCATATGGCAGAAAGTAGCATGCAATTGCACAAGATCCTCATTCATATAATCCACATCAAACATTATGAATTCTCCAAGACATCCAGAAACCTTGTTCACCTCCTCTTCATACTCTTCCCTAGGTCTGATTATGTGGATGAGGCCCTCATCCATCATCTCCTATAAATCAGCCTTTATCTTATCGCAACACTGTATGTCTGTACTGCAAATAACACTACCGGAATGGTCATGTGTGTAGTAGCTAAATTCATAGAGGTCTGCATGCATTTTCACCAAATCTCCTCTAATCAGATTAATATCAAAAATCCAGAAGTCGCCTGGACAACCAACCACCATATTCACAACATTTTCTCCTCCATGCTTGAGTAGAGGATTGTCTTTCACGTTAGGACCCACGTCCTTGAAAGATAGAATACCAGACTTTATCAATTTCTACACCTTAGTCTTCAAAGGATAACAATTCTCAACATTATGCCCTGGTGCTCCCGGATGAAAAACACATGTCTGGTCTGCCTTGTAATACCAAGGAAATGGTGATGGCACAGCGGGAGGTGGCCGGGTATGAACCAACTTCTTCTGAATCAATGTCGGTAGTAACTCTGTAAAGCTCATAGGAATAGGGTCATAACTCTCCCTTCTCTGATTATACCCTTGATTCCCTTGCTGGGACGGTCTCTGATAAGCGACGGTAGTTAGAGCTGCACCCACAACTAGAGTAACTGAGGCGACTTGCTGATGACGCTGATAATTCCTTCTAGGGGTATTAACCCTCTTCTCTTGCATAACAGCATTTGCATCCGCTTCCTTTTTCTTGGTAAACCCATAAGATGGCTTCTTCACACCTCCAAATCCTTCACTTCTCGTTAAACGGCCCTATCTTACAGCCTCTTCTAAGAGGATACCCATTCCTACCATTTCAGTAAAGTCACTTGGGGCACTTGCTACCATCCTCTCATAGTAGAAAGCACCCAGCGCTTTCAAGAAAATCTTAGTCATCTCCTTCTCTTCCATGGGAGGAATCACTTGGGCGGCTACCTCACGCCATCTCTGTGCATATTCTTTGAACGATTCCCTGTCTTTCTGAACCATGGCCCTGAGTTGATCACAGTCAGGCGCCATGTCCATGTTATAGTTGTATTGTCTGATAAATGCTTCTCCCAAATCATTGAAAGTATGGATGTTAACACCATCCAAACTCATATACTACTTCAGCGCAACACCGGTCAAATTATCCTGAAAAAAGTTAATCAGTAGATGCTGATCATCAGTATAGGTAGACATTCTCCTTACATACATCACCAGATGAGCACGAGGGAAAGTGTTTCCCTTGTACTTCTCAAACTCCGGGACCTTAAACTTAGTAGGTATCTTAACATTCAGGACCAAGAATAACTCATTCACATTCTGCCCAAATAGCTCTTTTCCCCTGAGGGCCTTCATCTCTCTTTGCATCTTGTCAAACTGCTCTTGAAAATCACTGATACTGTCATAAAGTCCCAAGTCTTCACTCGGTGGAGGGATAGGATGACACACATCATCGTTAACAAACAGAACCATATTCACCGAAGGAGGCACAACAGGAGCAGAATGCACCACAGGAGGTGTCAGAGTAACAATATTTTGAAAAATTGGAATATCTTGAGGACCAAGATTGAAACCTTCAGGTGCAAAATTCTATGGCGTTCCCCATGGATAACCTTGAGGCATGTGGTTTTAAACAACAGCTGGAGTAGCAGATACGGGAACAGTCAGAGCTTCAGTAGTTGCCCTTGTTGGTTGAGGTTGGACACTTGGTGGCTGATTCTGAGCAGCCACCAGAGATTCCATCAGATCAGTAAGATTGGCCATGCCGACCTTCAAAGCAGAAACCTCCTCGCGCAGCTCGAGATTCTCTTGTTCTAAGTTGTCCATCTTCTTTCTGAAATTAGCCCGAGTGTTGTAGTGGTGAGTCAGCTTGCTGAACGAAGTAAAGAAGCTTGGTGAGACACCTGGATATGCATAACAAATGCAAGAAATATTTTCAATATGATGCATGGTATGCAATGCACATGATTTTATTTATTTTTTATTCAATATTTTAAGGGATTTAAAATTTATGGACATATTGCAAATATCAAAGTAATAACGCATTTGGAAATATTGAAAATTTCATTATAACAACTCCAAAATGGATTACAAGTTTCAATGATCCCAAGTACAAGATGAAAATAAAATCTAAAACCCTGATAAGTAAAACTGATGGAGATCACTTAATACTTTGGCGCTTCCCTGTGAGCCTAGAAATATGAGCCTTCAACCTCTGGTTTTCTTTGGCATATCTGGTGGCAACCTCCTTCCAATCACCTGAATCAGGGAGTGAGTAATCAGCATTTGGCCGAGGTTTAGGAGAAAATAAATCCCCCAGCCTATCCATGGTCTCTATAGCCCGTCTCTCAAGAATCTCAATCAAGTCGTCTTTCTCCTTCAATTCCGCTCTATAGGAAATCTCTAATGTTTGGCACTTATTCTTCCAAGCATCCTTTTCCTGTTGCATCCTGACCAAAGAAAGCTGCAGCTCTTCTAGATCATCTAATAAGGGAGGAGTGGTCTTCACAAATAGACCAGGCATAGGTGTTTCTCGGGAATACAGCATCTTCAATTGAATAGCTCTCGTTTAGACCCACCGAAGATATGGCTCCAAAGGAACATCACCCCTAGGTCCTAAATCTTTCCTACTCTTCTTATGAATGTGACGCCAGGCCTTCGCAATCTTCTCCCTAGCTTCCCTATGGTCTTCTCCTTCCTTCAGAAAGAAACTACTCAAATGAATACTATTTGGTTTATCCCTTATCAGATAACCGAGTTGTCGTCGTGCAAGAACATGGTTATAGTTAATTCCTCCCTTTGTACCAAGAAGAGGTACATTGGGGAAAATACCACAACTGTCAATAATCTCTATATGTTGGTAAGCTCGATGATACCAATCAATATCTGAGTGAGTAAGTGCCATGAACTTAGGAGCCCAACAGGGTTCCTTCTTGACATCCCAAAAAGTATCAAACTGAGGCATATGAGAGTTAAACCACAGGTACAACATGGGTGCCCAACAGATAATCATCCCCCCATGATAAGAATGCCGAAGATGAATAGAGTAATAAGCATCACCCAACAAGGTAGGAACTGGGTTCCAATCATGAAGATCCTGATAGCATTAATGTTAACAAACTTGTGCAGATTAGGAAATAAGAACAACCTGTAAGCAAGTAGAGTAAAGACGGTCTCAAAAGACACTGTACTCTTCATCCTTGAAAAGTAGCAAGCTTTCTCCAATAATAACTGAGCTGGTAATCCTCTAATCCCTCCTTTGGTAGTCATATGGGCTTCCACCTCAGACTTCCCCAGAAGAATCAAAGCAGCAATCTCATGTGGTTTTGGCTCACCCTCTAAACCAGTAAAAAGAACACAATTGGTAATAGGTAAATCCAATAGATAAGAATACTCTTCTAGTGTAGGCATCAACTAATAGTCAGGAAAAGTAAAGCAATGATACATCGGATCATAGAACTGGACCAAGGTCGATAGAATACCCTTATTCATCTTCAGCCTCATGAGAGGAATGATGGATCTATACTTCTTCAGAAAATCTGTAGAATAATCGATCTCGGGGATTAGACTGATCAACTCATCTATCTTGGGATCCTTGAAACTGTACTTCCCGGTCTTTCTCTTTCCAGAATCCATGGTTAAAAAGTATCTGAGATATTCACAAATGGCCAACTTTTAAATCCCTTGAAATAAGATCTCTTCAAAAGATGCTTATGAGTGCATGGATGCATGATGCAACAATTACATATAAGATCACACATATAGGGTTCATAGGTTCAACGTCATGAGCATGAGGTCGAAGGTACTACCCATAAGGTATTGGTCTAAAAGTTATCACCTGCCGAATAAGGTTCTAGAGGTTCCCAGAGTCTACATCCTTCCTTCGGATATTACCAACTTCCTGATTAACTCGGTAGTTAGTAATATTCTCAAGAAAAACTCGTTCGAGCGTAGCATCGCGTGACAACTATTTCCGGATTACTCCGTCATAGCTTCTGCACTACACCTAAAAGGCCAAAATGGATTTGGTATTCTCCGGTCCTTAGTTTCAGCAGGCTCCCAAGTCGAAGTAGTACGTCTTCCCGATTACTCGGTAAACGACACTACAGTCAAAGGGGCCTCCACTGAGCGGGGGATCTTATGCCTCCTTTTTTGGGATTACTCCCTCAAAGTTAACATGACTATACCACTCGTCCTATCTTAAAGTTTGCCCATGTTCGGGTATAGGACTTATGAGTAATCACCAAGCACCCTGAAAACCAGGAAAACCCAGACAAACATATATACAACATATAACACATAAGCAACAATAGCATATACACAGATATAAACAAAGATAGGGTCAACCCACTTAGCGATGGACCAGCAAGAGGTCAATCTTTCCCCAGTGAAGTCGCCATTTTTTTGTAGCGGTAAAAATATTTAAGACTAAGCCATTGGATTAACTAGAGTTGTACAAATCAAAATAAAATCGCTACCGCACTTTATTGTTTCCAAAGGAATGGGAAAAGAGAGAATAACCCAAAAGAGGGGGGAAAGATTCAAGGTAAGGGGGTTGGTTATGCAAAGGGAAGGTATTAGCACCCTAAACATCTACGGTACTCCGCAGGAACCTCTTTGTAAAATCTGTATATTTCGGCTATAAAATGTTTTATAGAAAATGGATGGTGGAGGTGAGAAAAGAAATATATTTTTATGGTTTTTTTCACTTGCCGCAGTTGCGGACCTTTAGTGCCTACGTACCACCTTTCGTGCAATAGGGGATCAGGGTACACGTAGTTCCTCTTTTAAAAATTTTAAAATGCAAGTGTGTTGGTTAATTTTATGAGATAAGACATCATTGTCATTGTCCGTGTGGAAAACATACTTACTACCCATAATCATGAGAAAGGAGAATTTGCATCATCTCAAAGTGGAGGATATGGCTTGGATTTTAAAATCAACAATGCCTCACTCAGCACCCAAGTGGAAAATATCTCACTTCAATACATATTATAGAAGTATAGTTGTTTGCATCACTATAAGGATTGACAAGAGTCCAATCTTTTTCGAGAAAAGTTTAAAGATAAAAGCTAAAGTGGCAAAAATGGTTTGAAATGAGATTGATTGACTTTTAGTCTTCTCACAAAAAAATGTCAAAGTATTATTAAGTTTATTGAAGTTTATTTATGAAAATGTTTTGAAAATGCATGGACCTAAGTCCAAGTTTATTATGAAAGTGGTTCAAGTTAAAAAAAACAAGAAGAGTTATTTTTTAAAGGAGAGAAAAGATTTTTGAAATTTAAGAAGATGAGAGGAGAAGAAGGGATTATCCTAAAGCATAAGGTAAAAGCTAGGGATAAGAACCATCTAACCAACAAGAAGCCAATACTTGACACTATGAGTCAAGATAGAATTTCCATTCTTTGGATTGAAACCAAGCAAGCAATGATACTAGACCTCTTGAAAGAACCAAACTTTAAGTGTATTAAGTCTTCATAAAAATTGGGCAGAGTAACGGTTGTATACAGGTGAATTCCAGATTATAAACAAAGAGTGTAATCACAATAACCTGCACACAAAACAAACAAAAAACCCAATGCCTTGAGGTATACCTCAAGAGCTCCAGAAAAAATAATCAAATAAGGTCACAAGGTCTCCAATCATAGGCCAAGGTTCCTAATCCTAAGTCCAAAAAGTCCAATGCTCCATAAGGCCAAGGTTAGTAACCAAATAGTCCAAGTATCATTAAAGATTTTTAGAGTTTATGTTGATTATTAGGTGTTTTGTAAAAGAAACGTAAAGCTCAAGTGAGCAAACATAAAAATGACAAGAAAGTAAATACTCAAATGAGCAAAGATGAAAATGACATGAAATGTAAAATGCTAAAAGTAAATAGTGAATACAAATAAAAGGGGGATATAATAAAAATAAGGGATAAAGTCAATTATTAGTGATTAGTGGTTAGTTGGATGATCATCTTGAAACTTGAATTTGGAACTCATTAGAGGATTGGTAGAACCAAAGCCTCCACACAACAAGTTACATTCGCTTTTTGTCAAGTATATCATCCACTTGGAATCCTCATAAGTACCATTCAATGATCAAAGATGTTTAAGTCATCCGCATTGACCAAAGGTGTTGTAGATCCATTAGAGGATTGGTAGAACCAAAGCCTCCACACAATGAATCTCAAGGTTATTGGATCAAAGAGATCAAATTAACATACTTGGGCTTGCGGACATAAGTTTGGGTCATGAATGATCATTTATTCGAATCGGGACAAAATTTAGTGTTATGTTAAGCAATCGTAAGTGGACTTATATAGAAGTCGCGCCTATTTTAAGGCCGGTCAATAGCAATCTATGCACCATTTGTTTTGAGACATGATATAGAGATCATGCTCCAATAACACTTAGTGTAATAAGAAAAGGGATGAGATGAAGAGGGGTGGTATAGGATATACAAGCCACTTTTGAATTAAATTTAATCAAACTATTATTAAAATCATTCATCCATTTTTATGGAGTTAGACTCAACACCATGGATCCAATGATGTTAATAAAGTTCATGATAAAAAATTTAACCCAAGATCAGCCAGAAAATAGTCACAAAATAATATTACATTTAATATATACAAAAAAGGTTTAAAAAAATGTTTTAAAATAGAAATAAAAGAGAAAAATATCAACTAAGTTCGAATTGATCAAGAACTAAAAAGTAAGTCCATAGAAAAATCAGAATAGGACTCAAATGATTTTATAATTTTTTTGGTAATTCTTTAAAGTCAGAAAATATTTTTAAAATTAAAAGAAATAAGTAAAATAAACCAAAAATGTTAAAAAATACCATAGTCATAAATAAAAAGTAAGTGAAGTTACCAATATTTGTCACAATATCATTAGATCATTCCATAATTTTTTCAGAATTTAAAAATGCATAAAAGTATTTTTAAACATTTAAAACAATTCAAATAAAGTGAAAATTTATTAAAAATACCAAAACACAAGTAAAATTGTGAAAAAATAAAAATCAGAATGAGAATAATCAAAAATATTTTTCATAATTTTTTTAGATTTTTTGGACTTAAAATGAATTTTCTATGATTTTTTGAAGTTTAAAACAATTAAATATAAAAATCAGAAAAGAATAGAAAAGTCAAAAATATGTGACCATTGGATGAGAGTCAAAACGCGTTAGTAATCAAATCCAAGGGATCTGGCGCGTTGTGCATATCATGGTCATTAGTGAATAAAGCACTGGATCAAATGTAAATCAGAAATTCAAAAAATACAAGTGGCGTGCCATCATTGGTTGGAAGATGATACGTAGGTCATCTTCAACCTCCAGCCAACGTGAATTTCAGCTCTCTCCAACTGTAAAATCAGAAGCTCAGATTTATGCCATTCGCTTCGTCTCTTCAAGACAAAGACAACCACACCTTTGCGACAAATTTATATAAATTGTAGCTCAAGCAATTTGGAAGGAAAGTTTTGAAAAGGGATTTTAAATTCCATGGTCAAAATATGTTTCCAGTAAAAAGAAAGTGTTGCGACTAAAATCAGGGCAATGAGAGCATCACAGTGATATCAAAGTTTTGAAGAATTGATGAAGGAATCTACCTATTGAAGTTGAGTTGCAGAGCTCTGAAACTGGACTTCTATGGAGCAATATAGGGCACGATTCTTAAATGTAATTATATGGTTAGCTTCAGGGAAGATCAAGGAAGGTGAATTTATGGAAAAATTGGATTGAAAAAGGCTTGAGAATGGATTTCGAAGTTGCTTAATTTTGAGTTATGGAACAAGTTTGGCAGGGTGATTCTGGCTATCCAAGCTTGAGGAAATGAATGGGGGATGACCCTCTATTTATATGGAATCAAATGGAATGTCCAAGCGTGTGAGATGATGAAGTTTGGAGGGAAATCGTGTGAAGTTGCAAACAAGAAAAGTGTGACTTCTATATTGATCAAAACTCATCCAAAACACGTGTTTTTCTATGCTAATCACTTCTGGAAGTTCACTAAACATGTTCAGAAGCAAAAACACGCAGAAACAAAGTGTTTAGAATCCAAATCAAGGATTTCAAACTTCTGACTTGGTGAAAAATTCAGTTTCAAATGGCCAACTTCTGACCAATGGCATTCTCAGCTCAAAGGGTCTTAGGGCATGATTCTTGATGCTTTAGAAAGATGAGGTTACAAGCTTTGCAATGTGAAAATAATGGAGACAAATGGATGCTTGATCTAAAAGTTGTAACGAGTCAAAGTTGGAAAAAACTGTTGATTTTCCATACTTAGAAATATTTCAAGTTTTTCTTTAAACATGACTTATAATGTTTTTCATCCAAACATGGATTTCCTCTTGGAATTTGATCTTGACCAAAACATATGGCATGAAATATACCTCTTAAATGACATTTTGGGACTTGAACCATTCAAAATCTCCACAAATTGAGAGAGTTATGAATTGTTGAAGTTGGCAAAAAAATATGAAATGACCTATAATATTTTGTATCCTTAAAGAAACTTCCATCGATTTTCTCACTTTGTACATAAAAGAAGGCATAAATTTAACATCTTCAAGATCATTATGGAAAAAGAATAGGATCAAGGTGATAAAAATTGACCAAGTTATGATCATTTGAAGTCACACATAGGAAAATGGGGGTTCATCTGGAGGACTTGTAATCTTTCTTCTTCATCAAGTTTCTTCCACATGAAAACTCCTTGGAACTTTTGAACTGATTTGTTAATAACCCTTTGAAGAGAATGATGTCTTTAGAATCACTAAAAAATACCAAAAGATGAGAAAGATATACTCCTTTGAAGTTAAAAACCCTAGCTCCTAGATCAAGAAACATGTCTTGAGGAACTTTGACAATTTTGAACAAACTTCTTGTACGAACAAAAATGATTTGTAAATATAAGTTGTTGAGGATGATAATTAGAACTCATAGTAACCACAACCACTTCCATATTTTGAGAATTGAGAGAAATAAGAATTTGTGACCAATGGGAACAAAGCCTTGTCCAAGCATGTGTTTATCCTCGAATTTTGGTAAACAACCGCTGATCTTCCAAATCCTTACACGGATCCAGTTACTTGCGAGATCAATCTGATTGATCTCAGGACACGAGTGTCTTTATTAATCTTTTAACTTGATTGTTATGTTTAACATGTTTTGTATATGAAGACATATGGCTTCAAATGTCGAATTAAAATGCATATAATGTGAAAGTAAAATTACTTCTAAACTTGAAATGGTAAAGTAAAAGACTTAAGTAAATGTTACTGAAAATTCTACAGAAAGTAAATGTATTTATATTAAATGGGTGTATCATACGTACATTCTCAATAAACTCGTTTCTCTTTAACACTTGGTACTTTGATTAATTTTTGAGTAATTTGTACAAAGATGTTCACCACCTAAATCGAAATACTAAAGCCACTATTTATACTACTTCGACCTTAACGGTCTTGTACATGAACTAATGCCATGTTTATGTTTGCATGTCTTCGACAAACTCAGAGCCTTCCACGCGTCTTTTCGGATAAGATCAAAATATTTGAATTTGAATCTCCTTCTTATCTTGAGCGCCAATATCTGAAGATGGTCAAACAAAAAAATGTTTGAAACCTTAGCCACATTTCAAATAACAATCTTTATTCAATAATTTGGATTGGTAAACCTTTCCAACGAATTTTACTCAATTCGAATCTCAACCTTTATGGCTTCACATAAATAAAGTATTGGAATATTCTGAAGTATATTCAAGTCTAACTTTAAAATCCTTAGTCGAAATTTCCAGCTAACAAATTGCCCCCAAGAAATATTCATATCGAAACAAGAAATGTATATGTTTTGCAACCTCTTCAAAATTTCGACTCCTGAACATGTTGTCAATCTTTCAACTACTCTGACGTCATCCTCATGATGATCTTCGTTCCAGATAAAGGCCTCTTGTTTTAATCGTAAGAGTGGGGAAAAGGCTTGAGTTCGACCACTTAGGTTGGATATAAACCTTCGTAAGAAATTTATCTTTCCTAAGAGTGATTGTAACTCTTTCTTTGTCGATGGCGCCTTTGCCTCCAAAATTTCCTTTGTCTTGTTTTGGTTGATTTATATACCCTTCTTATGGACCACAAAGCCCATAAAATCACTTGCCTGCATAAAAGATGCACACTTAAGGGGATTCATTTTTAAACCATGCTTTCTCATTCTTTTGAATGATTGTCGAAGGTGATCCAAATGGCTTGGCCCTGATATAGACTTCACCACTATGTCATCAATATAAAACTGCATAAAGGTCTCAATGAAATCATGGAATATTGAATTCATTGCCCTTTGATATGTTTCCCCAACATTTTTTAGGCCAAAGGGCATAACCACCCACTCATAGGTGCCTATTGTGCCAGGGCATCAAAACACTGTCTTTGGCACATTTTCTTTTCCAATAAAAATCTGGTTGTATCCTGAATAACCATTTAACATACTAAGGTATTCATAACCAGCAGCAGAATCTACTAACATTTCAGCCACATGCATTGGGTATTCATCTTTAGGAGTAGCAGAATTTAAATCACGAAAATCTATGCATACTCTAAGAGAACTGTTTTTCTTAATTACAGGAACTATATTAGCTACCCATTCGACATACCTTGTGGTCCTGATGAACATGCAACTTAGGAGTCTTTCGACTTCCTCTTTTATTTTGGACAGGATTTCTGGTGCGAATCTCCTTGGGCTCTGCTTGATGGGCTTCTTACCATCCTTTATTGGCAGCTTCAATTCGACCAGTTCCCTGCTTAAACCAGGAATTTCGTCATAGTCCCAAGTGAAACAATCTTTATACTCCTTGAGCAATTGGATCACTTCTGCTCTTACTTCTGGGTTCAATTTCGTGCTGACGTATGTTGGCCTCCTTTGAGTTCCATCTCATAGATCCACTTCCTCGAGAGAGTCTTGCGCCAGCATCTTCGTGTTGGATGCCGCTGGATCCTTCTCGAATCCCAAAGGCTCATCGTCATAGATGGCATCAAGCCTTTGGTATTTTTCTTCGACAAGTGTGTCTTTGTCAGGTGGTTCAGGTTTGAAGAAAATTCTTGGCCCCTTGTTGTGAATTCCTTCAGCCTTGGCTTCAACAACCATAATTTTAACTTCGGCTTCCAAAGCCGTTTTCATCCTATTTTTAGCCAAATAGGCTAAAATCTTCTTGAAGTAAGAAGACTCAGACATGGACATGGTCTTCGTATTCCCAGCTATTTGGCCGTATTCCTGGGACTCCAAGCACGTCTTCGTCAGGTCCCATGTTTTCCTTATCCCAATAAAATCCATGTGTTGGGTAAAGGGTAAGGAAATACATTGCATTATTACTTGGTGCTGATGCACCTTCCGCTGTAGTTCATGGCCCAATGTTGGCCAAATTCCCGTCGAAATTCCTTCTATCGACATGATTAACCTCATCCATAAAATAGCTTTGGTCTGCTTCTATGTTTTTGACAATCTCATCATCTCTTCATATTGCCACCCTTTGGTGCATTGAGGATGGAACTGCCCTGATTCCATGTATCCATTCACGGCCTAGAAGAAGATTATAATTCGTCTTCGCTGCAATTACCATAAACATGATGGGTCTTGTTATGGTACCTACAATTAATTATACTTGGACCACTCATAGAGTTTTCCCAATTTTGCCTTCATAGTTTGACAGTACCATGTTGTGTGGTTTGATGTCGGTGTCAAACATCCCAATCCTCTTCAATAGGAATTGAGGAATCAAGTTCACTACTTCCCCACCATCCACCATAACTTTGTTGATGCCCACCTGTTCAATTTTAGACCTAATAAATAAAGGCTTAAGGTGATTTTTCATACCTGCATCTGGCCTTTCGAAGAAGGCGTTCAGCTCTTCAACGACACCATTATTCATGACATAGTAACATACAGGTTTGTGTTTTGTCATTTCCAATTCGTCAGCCTCTTCGAAGTCTTCGACCTCACTAACCTGGTCGTACTCATGTGGTAAGACAGAAACCACATTGCAATTTATTTGCAAAGAAGATTCTCCATTGGAATTGAAGCTATATGTTGACATATCTTCATCATCTACTAGCCCATTGTTGGCCAGTTCGTTGTTGTCCCCTTCGCCAGGGACCTTCATCTTGGTAGGAGAGAAAAGTTTCCTCCTTGCTGGGGACTTCTTTTCCATTGCTGGGACAGTCTAAGTTTGGTTGGTGCTTAACTCACCAAATTCCTTGTTTGTAAGCTCCCTTTGGGCTTTCTTGTTTTGTTGGTGTCGCCTCCATTGGGACCTAGACATGGGGTTCTTCCCCTTGTAGTTCTCCGACACGTGAGATTTTTGCTTGCTGGAGTGAAACTTCCTCCTGAAGGCCCATGCAGTACGTCCACCTTCTTCGGAGCTTCTCCACTTCGAATTTCCTTTGTCTTCAGTTCTATTTTGTCGTGCTTTCATCCATTTTCCTGTTGGCATGTTTGTTGGGGGATTAAATGTTGCTTGTTTTCATGCCCTAGGGTGTGGGCTATCTTCCCTTTTTGGGATGCCTCTTGCATTATTTACGTAGCGTTCCCTATTCCAGCTTTGATTGTTCCAACACTGAGAGTATGGAATCCTTTTGTAAGTCTCAGCAGTCCTTCCGTCATATAGTGCGCTGCACCAGGGGCACATAAGAACTTCTGAACCCATTTTGTGACAACAAACTAAGAGTCCCATGAGACTCTCTCCCATATGGGGGTAAGGTAAGAGTTCCTTCTCCCTTTGCCAGTTGTTCTGGCCTTTTCCTGATAGACCCTTTGGTAGGTAGCAGCCGCTCCTTGATCACTCATGATGCTGCACCTTGGGCACACAAGCCCCTTTGGGTTCTTTGAGTGACAATGGAATAAGTAATCCACGAAACTAACCTTTTGGTCGCCTGCCTTCATCTTTTCATTCTCCATTTTGAGTCGCTTTTCTATCTCCTCCATTTCTGGGGAGAATTGGTTCAGGTCCACCATGTTCACTTTGAATTTTGGACCCTCAGCAAGTTTCATTCCTTCGAACTTGACCCTAAGACCATCAATTGTCATGGTCTTCATTTCACTCTTCATTGCGCCATCACTAGCGCTTGTTTCCTTCTCTGCCACAAGATCATCAGCAAACCCTGGATTTGAGGCTTTGTCAGACCCCTGGTTTTGTTCTGGTTGCAACCCTTCGACTCCAGCAATGTCCACCATGTTGATGGCAGCAGGCTCAGCATAATTGGTCTCGGCAACCTGCATAGGGTCAGCATCAATCCTTATTTGAGGTTTGGGTTTTTCCCCAAACTTCAGCCTTCCATCCTGAATTGCTTTTGTATTAGATCCATGAAAAGAAAGCATTGTGAGGTTTTGTGACCTAAGAAATTATAGTTACATAAACCCCTTTTCTTCAATTGTTCTAACGGAGGAATTTTAGCACCAGGGGAACTTCATCTGGCCATCTTTAACTCGTAAGTCAAAAATTTCATCACACTTGGTGATGTCGAACGTATAAGATTTTCTTGGAAATTTGTCGTTCCTTTCTGGTTCGACAGGATTTTTCCCATTCGCAGGAGTCAACATTTTGCAAGGGTATGGTGGTCCTTGCTTCAACTCTACAAGATCTATTTCGTGCTCTTCGACTTCTGAGAAATCCTCTTCGACTTCTCTTTTGTTTGAGCAGGCTTCGATATAAGCCATTCTTTCTTTTCTATGACTTTGTTTCGCCCTAGCCTTTTTGATCTTCAAACGCTCAACTAGTCGAACCCTATCAGCCAATTGCACCATATCCCTCAAATAATGGGGATCTAATTTTTTTCTGATAGAAAAGTCCAAACCTCTTGCTGCCATTTTGACCAACTCGTGTTCTGGCACTTGTGTGAAGCATCTTGCCTTCAACAAACAGAATCTGTTGAGGTAATCGTCTATGGGCTCACTAAATTTTTGCTTGACATTTTCCAATTCGCTTAGACTAATCTTAGTTTGTCCTACATAAAATTGTTCATGAAACAACCTCTCCAAACGAGTCCAATCATGGATGGAATTCGCCGCGAGGGTGGTGAACTAAGTCAAAGCATTTTTTGTCAGCGAAGAAGGGAAGTATGTAATCCTTAGATTTTCATTATTTTCTATATCTCCTGCCTCTAAGGTATCTGGCGATATGTTCTATGGTAGATTTGCTAGTATCACCAGAAAACTTAGTGAATTTGGGTACTTTCCATCCCCTTGGCAATTCAGTTTGTTGAATATATTTTGACAAATGGGATGTATAATTTGGTCTACACATACCTAAGTTTACCCCATTTCGTTCCATAATCCTTTCGACTAAGGCTGCTAAGTTATTGTTTCCCACCATATCATTATGTCGACAACCCTGAAAGATTTCATCAGCATCTTGGTTTCGATTCACCAAAACTACCCTTCTCCCTAATTCCTCCCTAGGGATAACCTGTTGGGGTCTTGGTGGTTCCTTCCTTCGAATTGGTTGTTGGACTTCAGCTTCAGGGTGAATCAAAGGTTGGGCCTGGTTTATGGTTGGCTCTTCTTGGAATATGATGCCTTGATTCTCCCTTACCCATGTGGGCTGTGGGGGTGGTTGTCGAACTACTTCTCTGGGCGCACCAAAAAAATCTGCAAGACGCCTTACTTGCGCTGCCATCTGTTGGTTTGCTTGGGCATTCTACAAGTTAGTTTGTGTAGTGCTTTGAATTAAAGGGTTGAAAATCGTACCCATCTGTTGGGCTAATACGCCCAACATCTCGTGGTTGCTATCGTCCATTTGTTGCCTTATGACTGCTTGTGTATTTGTGGTGATAGCAGGTATTTGGATTTGCTGCGAATTGTTTCTAGACATATGGTTTATCCCAAACCCTGATCCTTGCAATGGTGATAAAGTAGATGTTACGGGACGGGTGTATGTCGACGTATTATTTTGAAATCCCGTCATGAACGAAGTTGGCATGCCATATATAGGATCTGATGTTGGGATTGTAAATCCTGGTGGAAAAGTTCTAGACATACCTATCGAAGGCCTGGGTGTTAATGGTGGATTTTGATTGCCCATAGACACAATGGTATGTTCGTAATGGGTGTTTGATGATATAGTTGAAGCGTTTGTATTTTGGGGTATAACTGTAACGCTTGTTGTCAAAGGGATTGTTGCAGTCCCTTGAATCGCCGTTATCTTTTCGTTTGTATTCGAAGCGCTGGTATTTCCTCCCACAGGAGGGTGAACTTGTTGCGCATCACTAGTGGGTGGGTTAGCCATTCCCCTAATGTGTTGTCCTTTTGGTCTAGGATTTGTATTGTTGGCTAGTTTTCCACTTCTCAATCTCATGCAATAAACAAGTTAAAACTAAGATGGATAACGACACAGGTCCCACTGGGCGTGCCAATTTGTTTACCCTTGAATTTTGGTAAACAACCGCTGATCTTCCAAATCCTTACACGGATCCAGTTACTTTCGATATCGATCAGATTGATCTCAGGACACGAGTGTCTTTATTAATCTTTTAACTTGATTGTTGTATTTAACATGTTTGGTATATGAAGACAAATGGCTTCAAATGTCGAATTAAAATGCATATAAAGTGAAAGTAAAATTACTTCTAAACTTGAAATGGTAAAAGACTTAAGTAAATGTTACTGGAAGTTCTACAGAAAGTAAATGCATTTATATTAAATCGATGTATCATAAGTACATCCTCAATAAACTCGTTTCTCTTTAACACATGGTACTTTGAGTAATTTCTGAGTAATTTGTACAAAGATGTTCACCACCTAAATCAAAATACTAAAGCCACTATTTATACTACTTCGACCTTAACGGTCTTCTACATGAACTAATGCCACGTTTCTGTTTGCATGTCTTCGAAGAACTCAGAGCCTTCCACGCGTCTTTTCAGATAAGATCAAAATATTTGAATTCGAATCTCCTTCTTATCTTGAGCGCCAATATCTGAAGATGGTCGAACGAAAAAATGTTTGAAACCTTAGCAACATTTCGAATAACAATCTTTATTCAATAATTCGAATTGGTAAACCTTTCCAACGAATTTTACTCAATTTGAATCTCAACCTTTATGGTTTCACATAAATAAAGTAGTGGAATATTCTGAAGTATATTCAAGTCTAACTTTAAAATCCTTAGTCGAAATTTCCAGCTAACAGCATGACAACTTCTCCAATCAATCCCTTGTGCTTTTGAACTAAATTTGATGACCTTGAAATAAGGTGAACCAAAATAACCTTGCCATGCCATTTCTTCCAAATCAAATCCAATGGTGAGGTATGAACTTCTCAAGCTTGATTGACTAGGGCATGGAAATAAACTCATGAACCCATAGAGCAACTTGCTGAATCTCATTGCCTTTACCTATATGAGTAACAAGCAAGACAAACCAACATTGCATTTTATTAATTAAAAGAAGAAATCAAGACAAACACATTCATGATCACAAAAGAACACAAGTCAAGGTGCCTGGTGATTCCTCAAAGAGAAAAGCTAAATATAGGGAGGGGAACCAAGAATCCTAATGTGATCTTATTGTGAATGAATCAATATGGTATGATGAAGTGATCTTAGGGGCAAAAATTGGGGTACAACAACAGCCAAAAATCTCCTCATCTTTGCAAAGGATATCTCTATTTATAGAGAAAGGTTTTGGGAAGTTTGGGAGTAAAATAATAATATAAGGCTTAGCTAGAAGGAAAATTATCCACTTGTGTCATGATCCCAAGATGAAATAGAAAGATTAATGGTTTAGATGGATTGCTTTCTGCAGAAGGAAAACAAGCGCAAGGCTCAAGAAAGACTTTTTCTAAAAGTAGTATTATACTATTAAGGGCAAGTTGTCTTGGACAACAAATGGGTAAAAGCCTAACTTAATTGTATAAACAATTAAATATAGAGCGATCCATAGGTTTGAGGCCTGAAAAGCAGAAACACGTAGCCTAGCCTATGGGTCTAATTTTCAACTTGATCCTTTGAATCGAATCCTCCATCCTCCCACCAGTTATGTTTCCTTCGAATGGACCAACCATGTATTCTTCGAATGGGCCCTCTTCAGCTGAATATGCCACTTTGAGTCCTTCTTCTTTGACCACTTAGGTCCAAACCTTCGACCAAACTCAAAAGCAGGAAAAACTAAATGTTCAACCATGGAAAATCCTTCGAATGGGCCACCAAATTGTGTGTCATAGTGCAGAAGCTATGTGTGTTGAAGGGTTTGCAGATGGATTTGAAGGTTATATGAAGGTGATTCAAAGCAAATCTAAAGGTGGATTCGAAGCCATCATGTAGGTGTATTTGAAGAAAACTTAAAGGGGATCATTGCTTTGTGGGTGCTAGCGTGAGAGAAACCCCCGCCTTGTGCATGCAAGATTGTAGGAGGATTTGAAGGTTACATGAAAATGGATTTGAAACAAACCTGAAGATTGATTCGAAGCCATCATGTAGGTGTATTCAAAGGTGACATGAAGGTGATAATGCCTTGTGCACGCTAGCATGAGAAAAAACCATGCCTTGTAAAATAGAAGCAAACAAATGAAGGAGGCCATTGCCTTCTAAATCAAAGAAAACAAGCAGGAGGCCGTTGCCTTGTTCCTGTTTAGCATGAGGGAAACCCCTTCTTTGTGAATCAAAGCAAACACGTAAGGAACCAACGGTGAAATCGAAACTTGTTTACAGGAGGTCCCTGCTTTGTGTCAAAGGAAAACCTTCAGAACGCCATTCCCTCTTAATCGAAGGAAGCTTTCAGAAGGTCATTTCCTTTTGAATCGAAAGAAACCATTAGGAAGTCACCAACTTTCTGAATCGAAGGAGACCGACAGGAGGCATTTCTCTTCTGAATCGAAGGAAGCTAGTATGAAGGCCATATCCTTCTAAACCGAAGGAAGCTTTTCAGAAGGTCACATTTCCCAGTCGAAGCTAGCATGTAAGAGGCAACTGCTTTGTGAGACAAACATTCAGGAGGCCATTGCACTCTGAATCAAAGCTTGCATGCAGGGGCCATTTTGGTGAATCAAAGTAAACCTACAGGAGGCCACATGCTTCGTGAATCAACGCAAGCATGTAGAAATCCATAAGCCCAAATGAAGCTTGTGCACCAAATCTTATTCAAAGAAGCCAAATTCTCAAACGAAGGATGTAAATCAAGCTAGCTCGACGAAAGTAACAATGTCCAATCGAAGGATGCAAACCAAGCTTACATCGACAACGGCCAAATGCTCCGTCGAACTTGTGAACTAAAGCTTATTCGAAGGAGCCAAATTCTCCATTGAAGCTTATGGATCGAAGCATACTTGTTCTTCTTCAATTTGATGATTGAGAGCCCAATTGTACTTGTGCAAACTTGAACTTTTGAAAATCCTTGTGAGAAAATGCCTTGAGAAGTGAGAGGGCAAATTTTGGGGTACAACAGTCTCCTTTTCCAAGTTTTAGCTAAAAAGGGGGAGATGAAAGGTGAATTAGCTTAGATGTTGCTGATTCCACAAGTGGTGGTTATTATTAATGTTCACAGAGGTCAAAGGGTGGTGGTTGATATGGTCTTAAGGAGTTATTGAGAGTTCTCTTATTCCACCATTGGTCTTCTATTTTTAGAAGATGTTCCTGAATTGAGGGGGAGTCCAAGTTGTCTTCTGCTATCTTCTTCCTCGTGTGCATCAACCAACCTTCAATACTTTCCTTCCTTTTATCCTGAAATTGATGTTCGTTGGTGCTGATGTAATTGAGCTCTTCAGAGTGCTGTAAAGAAGATGTCTAGCAAGATTGTGAGACATTATTATCAATTGAAGATCTATTATTATGTGTAGTAGCTTATGAATTGCTGTAATCTCCTAAATTGCAATTATTTTATTGATTATTTGTGTTAGCCAAAATTTGCCAATGGGGGAGATTATTAGTTCTCTTGTTTTAGGATTGGCTTAATTTTTGTAAAACAAATAACAGCAGCAATGAAGAATAAATACAACAAGAAGTCCTATTACAATGTCAGAACATGTTGTGTTAAACTTTTTTAACACTTAGAACAACATATCGAAGAAGATGTCTTGACATCGCCCCTGCTGAGCTGGATTAATGAAATTCAGTTTGTTCTCAACATTGGCAAAATATTCAGGAGAATATTATGTATCCTATGTGGCGCATATTTAAAGGTCCAGAAAATACAATACGAAATCAAGGAGAATGAATAATTTCTAAATACAGGAGATTATTTAGGAAAGTAAATATTGAAGACATTTCTTGAGGCAGAAGTTTCTGCAGTTTGTTACAGTTGATTTGCTGTGTTTGAAGGCCCAAAAATAGTTGGGTAACAGGTCCTAAATCGAAGGGTTTGCAACCTATATGAAACCCTAATCAGGATGTAGAAGTCTAGGGTTTGTCAAGGTAAACCTCCCGGGTTGAGGGAAGGTTACCAAGTTCACCTCAAATCCTGTAGGTAAGAGGTTTATTGTTCTTGGAGGAAGCTTTGAAGCAACTCTCGGATGTGTTCTTAGTTAGGAGAAGCGCTAACAAACAGTGGAGTTTGGCTTGGAGACTTAGATAGGTTGTCATGGAAGTGTTTCTTCCAAACTTTCCATCTGTGTGATCAGAATTTGGGTGAAGGGTCGTTGATGCAGTGACTGAGGTGTTAACTTCTAAACATCATTGCGATGATTGGAAGTGGAATGTGGATATTCAATATCTAGGGAGGACCTAGGTAGAAGGGTCATTGGGTAGTGATTAAGTGTGTATATCGTCAACAGGAGTGTTGGTTGTAGAGTTTGCAAATTGATATTAGTGATAGTGGAGTTCGTTCCTGGCTTGGTAGCCCCCTGAGTAGGTGTTGTTGTACACTAAACTGGGTAAACAATTCTGGTGTGTTCTTTATTTTTTCATTATTGTTTTATCCGGCCTGTGTGTTATGTCAGATCAGATGTCTCGACATCCTTATAGGACATTTGAGTCTGTTGTGCCAAAATTTCAATACCAGAATTTTAATTGGTATCAGAGCAGACATCCTATCAGTTTCTGGATGAGATCCATGGTGGATACTTTCTCGTTTATAAGCAAGGTATAAGGTGATTACTGAAAGGCTATTTTAACTTGGAGAGTTATTTTTTTAACGGTCCCTTGAAATGGAGGATGGACTTTTCGTGACACGGTGAGTATTGAACCTGTCTGTGGTGTTTTCACGCGTGTAGCTTTAGTTGCAAGCTACTGTGTTGAGGGTTTAATTTATTTTCAAACCTAGGTTAACTTTTTTCACCTAGAGTATGGTGTGTTTGTGAAAAGGTTTATGTTGTGCCTGGAGGTTGTTGAGGAGTTTTCTGGTTTGTGTTCCGCTGCATATATATCTGATGGAAAACTCCTGGTGGTTTTGTGTGTTGAGTCTGCAACACTCTATTCTCCTCTGAAGGTGTATCTAATAGTGTGGTGATACTTGAGGAGAGGTTCAACTAGCTTGTTAGAGTTGCCAAAGATACTTTAGGTTTGTCCCAAGTCCACTCATAAAGGCACTTTTATATGAGTTTGATGAAAAGAGATCTGATGCAAGTTAGAACCAATTTATTTTTGCTTCCGAACCTAAAAGGAAAATCTCCAAGATTTGATAGAGGATCTCTTGGTGTGTTCCTTGTGAAGGGAACTGATGTCCTACTAGATGTTGGAACATCAAACTAGTAGATTGTGTAGAATCTTATTGGATAAAGGTAGGGCATAACAAATGCTTGGATGCTGAACAAATGTATTTTGATCACTTATGTTTGGAACCTACTCCTGATTTGGAAGAGGATGCATCTGTGTTTTGTGTCTGAGAAGTTTCTTTGCTAGAAACAAGTCTTATATAAGTATGTTGGTCAGGACACGATTAACGTATTGGGTACTCATTAGATTAGTTTATTTCTAATCTAAGTGAGTTAGAGTGCAGA
Organism: Vicia faba; assembly: GCA_948472305.1. Taxonomy (NCBI): domain Eukaryota; kingdom Viridiplantae; phylum Streptophyta; class Magnoliopsida; order Fabales; family Fabaceae; genus Vicia; species Vicia faba. Next base: position 1,202,200,337 of record OX451736.1, on the reverse strand, counting down.
GGCTTTGATGTGTTTTTCTGTGGAGGCTTGATAAATGCATCTCATCCAGATCCTTTATGTGTGGAGGTCAAGCTCAGATGTCAAGGACATTTTATTTAACAACTAGAAGATCCTTTTGATCAAAGGAGACAAATTTATAGAGTCTTGTTTATGGCCATGGAACACATTCTGTTCCGAGAGGAGTTATTGGCATGTACCAACCACAGGATGTGGAACTATTGGAAGGGAGGATGTATGATTCTCAAGGAATTTTTAGAAGTTAATAAGGGGGAGTCCTTGATCTAAAGCTAGAAGATCTCGAATAAATGTCAGAGATAATGTCTTGACATCCTTGTTTTGAGAATTTATTTTTCTCAATATGATTGGTGTTGTTTCTCATTAATAGATAGAGGTTGTTTACTATAACTTGATATATCTTGTCAAGTTTATGAGAGCATGGAACTCTTGTTCTACTGTAATGGAAAGGTCATCCAAGGGATTGTCTGCATTGGAGTGGTGTCAACCAGAATTCTGTGGTTGATTGGTGTCTGCATTGTTGAAATTTCTTCTAATTAACCTAGGATGGACATTTCAGTTTGTTTGAAGCAAGGAGGAGTTATTAGTTTTGGGACCAAAGGATTATGGTCCCCGATATCTATGGGAATTTCCTCTCTCTGCTAGGATTCAGCTATGTGGTGTCCTCACATAATAGAACATATGTTTTGTAAGGATTGAAGGGAATCTTTGTGTGTTGGAAAAGCAGACTTATCCTGAACAGTCTGTTTTGTGATGACTAGTAAATGCCATTATTGTTAAAGTCTGCTCCAGATGCCTATTAGAGGGAATATCCTCTTTAGGTGCAGAAGGATGACATCTAACACCTCAAAGTCAGACATGAGGTCTGAACATTGTGCTTATAAGAAGAAATCTTCTTGAGATGTGCATGATCTGCATATATTGGTCTTAGTTTGATTGTTAATCAACTACTAATGGTTGATTCTATTATATCCCTTGCAAGAGTTATGAATTACTATGGTGACTCCAGACCATAGTTAATGGTGAAATCCATGTGTTTGAGACTGATATCAGATCTGATGTTGGAACATCGTCTCAAAGTGTGTTTTACTCCTTCAACCAAGGAAGTTATTATCCAGAATGGAGTTTAAGATCAAGCCACTAACCTAATCTGGAGTATTATGGTGTGAATAAATGTCACCAGCTGGTGCCAGATGTGTGCAGAAGAAGATTGTTAGACCAAATATCCTGCCTAGTGTGAGAAGGTATCCTTATCTGACTAATGGTAAATACTTTGACGAGAGCTGAGTATTTTTTTATCCTCAAAGGAGGTTGTGCATGAGACTGGTGGTGAATACTTTGACGAGAGAATAAGTATTTTTGAGGAGTTATGAAATTCAACATTATGAACATTGTATTTCAGAGAGTATGTGAGAGTTTATTTATCTTCATAGCATTCAGGTATTTGGAATAAACTGAGTAAGTTGCACTGGTTGTGTGTTCTATTGGGTGTTTCGTAAAGGATTTATATGTACAATGAGTCCTTTGAATTTATTTAAGAACCATATTGATTGGGTTCTATGTTAAGAAGATGATGTCCCAAATGATGTTGTAACATCACGATCGTTGATGGTTGTGTTTTTTTTGCTTGGGATTGTGCATGTGAAGTTGGATGCTCAAGCATTATTATTAGAAGTAGTATTTATGACTTTGTGGATTAGAATATGGAGTTTTTGGTCCTGTCTGTAGTAGTATGCTTGGTGAATGCATGACTACTTTGTTGAATACTCCACTAGTATCAACAACTACTAGTGGATGTTAGGGCAAAAGACTGCTGACAAATACTGAGGTCTGAGCAGAGTGTTTTGAGGAGGTGTTTTTCTTCTACTGCAAGTCACTCCATATGAGTGTTGATAATCTGGATCTTAGTAAAGCTTTTAACAAAACTAAGAAGTTTTGAAAATTGTGAGTGACTTCACACCTAGTATGCATGACATCTTGCCTATTCAAAAGGTCATAATACAAAGTGTGGTTATGAAAGGATAATGATCAGATGTGTCCTTGTGTTGTAAAGGAGTCATAGTTCTTGGATGTATTCTCAAGGAGTAAGAGTATCTAACTCTGATTTGACTCTACTGAGGGAGTAAGGGATCAACATATGTGGGAAAGTGTTGTTCTTCAACATGAAAGCATGAGGTTTTTCATGTGCTTTCATCTTTAGATGGAGCATTGGTTATTCATGACAGGAGGAGTCATGTATTTTTCTGTGGATTATTGTTGCAATGGTATAAATATTAGAGTTTTATCCAAGCTTGTGGAGATCGTATGCCTCTTATGAGGGTGTGATGTCAGACAACATGTTGTGATATTATGAAGTTTCTGGTGATCTTGACAAGGCATGGTTGGTTTTAGCCATGTGAAGCTGGGTATTTAAATCAGAAATTCACATATCTCTTATGTGTTTAATGGTTGAGTCTGAGAGAATTTATTTTTCTCAACAGATTTTTTGAAGGACTCTCTAAGGGTCTCTATTATTGAGAGATGTCACAAATGTGATATTCTGATGTCTTGGTGTTTGTCACTAAGTCTAAGTGAAAGGAGAACACTTATAATCAAGTGGAGGACAATATGGTTGAAGATGTGTTGGTAAATGCATGTGCATGCAATGTCTGAGTGGATGTCAGAACATTATTCAAGACATGTTTCCTGTAAGACCAACAAGGGAGTGATATGGCCAGTGTGATCAAGCACGTGGTAGAAAGGAGAGGATAAAGTATGGTCAATTGTGCATATACATGTTTTGGGACTGGTTCTTTTTAGCAGAAACAATCAAGAGCTATTAAAGACGTTCAAAGTTGTTCTTGGACGGTGCACATTGTTTTTGTGGCAGTTTCTCCTTAAATAATGTTTCCTTTGACCAAGATTATTGCTACATTCAAGGAGCTTTACTTCCTAAGTAAAATATCAATTATTTATAGAGGTTTCTGCTTTCCTTTTTCACCATACGAGTGTTTATCATTAGAATGGGTTTTATTTGAATTTGGACAAGCTGCCTGGGTTTAGTATTGTGAAGGCTTCCTTCGCCAAGTTTTGGCTAAAAAGGGGGAGAAATGTGATGATCAAAGTGCTCAAGGTGCTCAGTTGATTAATCAGGAGGCTTCTTTTATAGATTCGTCACAAAGATGTCAGGTAAGAAGTTTTATCCTATGTCTACATTATTTTGTGACTTGTGACTTGATTTATGAACACAATTGTGACCTATGTTCTGAGTTACCATAAGTGGTGGTTGATTTGTATAGGTCGACTGGTGGCTGCTGATCAAAAAGTGGTTAAGTAATCTCTTATGCCACCATTGGTCTTCTTTGATAAGGAATGGTTCTTGGTTTGTGGGGGAGTGTCAACTATCTTCTTCCTCGTGTACACCAAATGACTTCAGGACTTTCTACTCCTTTTCTTGAAGGTTCTATTCTTTGGTGATGGGTTTGGTACTGCAATGGAGCTTATTCAAAATGATGGAAAGAAGATATCGAACAAGATGTCCTAACATCTTATATGAAGACTGACTCCATGGTGTTGTACTACCGATTTCAGTAGTTGCTAATGACTACTGTTGAAGAATTGCTTTGATTTCATTGTTGTAATCTGGCTTATAATTTTTATTATTTGTTTTAGCCAAAATTTGTCAAAGGGGGAGATTGTTAATTCTCTATTTTTAGTATAGGCATTAATTTTAGTAAAATAAATATAGCAACAATATGTTAGATAGGATGTCCTAACTTGATAAATAAGAACATGTTGAGCAAGAAGTCCTATCTTATGTAGAGACATGCTGAGTTGAAGCGTTTCAACATCTAGAACGACATGTCAGATAAGATGTCCAATGAAGGAGCTTATGACATCGCGCCTGAGCTGAAGTGTATAGTTAGATTCTGTTATAATTTAACTAATATGGAATATTATGGGAATATTATGAAATCCTATGTGGTGCTTGTTGTACCCCAAAATTTGCCCTCCCATATTTCTCAATACATGTCAAGTGAGGTCCTCAAATTGCTCAAGGAAGCCCAAGAGTTGGCCAGACAAACTCTCTCCTAAGGCAGTCTACTCCAAATTAGGGTTTCATTTTGCATCAAGATGCTTGAGTCTAAAGGGTCCCCAAATTCTCACACCATTGTCCTAATATATTATCAAGATCATCCATGTCAAGTTTCAAGCCTTGCAGAGAAAATTTGCTCAGTCAATTGCCCAAATACCTAAAAATCGACTGTGCTAGGGCAAAAGTCAACTGCGGCCCACATACAGTCAAACTTCAATATTTTTGGACAACATTATCATTTTGAAGTATTATTCATCATTTGATCAAGGGTTGATCATGACTCCTCAAGGATTACTCACAATTCATCAAAACCCAAAAATTGCTAAATTAGGGTTTTGTAGGAAAAGTCAACTCAACTTTGACCAAGCATAACTTTCTCATAATTTAACAAAAATGACCCATCCAAAGCTCATTTGGAAGAGGATGTAATTCCCTATAATTCATCTTCATCTCCCAATTTCAAAATATGCACTCACAAGAAGATATGAATTTGGATATTATAGGTCATTTTGGAAAGTCAACAAAAACACCTTTGGGGTCAAAGCTTCATACATGAATATGGAAGACTAAATTGAGATGAGACTAAAAGGGTTGCTTATAGGACATCCTAAGATTTCTAAGAAGTCAAAGAACACATCTCTAGGGTCAAAATTGAAGGAGTTATGCATTGGCCAAGTTCACCTTTTTTGCAAAATTGCCAAAAGTCAAATGTATCCAAAATTGCATTTTTTGCTAAATGGGCCCAACTTTTTATGCTTGCACTGAGTTTGTAATGTGATCCATGACCCATGAGCCCTTACACTTGTCATTCTTTTATTTTTTTTATTATTTCATTTAAATCAAATAAAATCAATATAAAATAATGAAAATATCAAAAATCAATAAAACCTTGAGATTTTGTGCATGATTAGATTCATTATATAGCTGGAGACAAGATCAAATCGTGCAAGACTTCATATGGACACAAAGAGATTTAATTGCTTGTTTTGGAAAGATTTGGTGCAAGGATGAAATCATTGATCAATCTTCATAATTGGAAAAGATTTGATATAAACTTTAACCCTAATGCACTCTATTATACATAGGGAATAAAAGCAGACCAAAAGGAGATGGCTGGAGGCATGCAAAGGCAGAGAACCAATTGCAAAAATTCAAGAAAAAATGCAAACAAAATTCTAAGTTGCAGGCCATCTCAAGCCGTTCTAACCATACCAATCATTTGTTGGACATCTCAGGATCATGTTTCAATCGTTAGCAAGCCTCCCCACGCTCAGAATCACCCTGTAAGGTTCACACGATTTGCCTCTTTTCTTGAATTCGACTATATTGATTCTGGCATATTTAGCATGATTAATTGGCATATTTATAATCTTTGAGATGTTTGCAAACTAATGACTATATTCAATTGTATTTTTATTGACTGAACGTAAAACTGCCATGGCTAGGGTTCTTTCTTTGTTTTTAGGGGTTTCTTATACAGGAAAAATTGGACATTGATAATGGTACCATGATGCTCGTGAGGTTGAAACGAGTTGATTGGTACCATTGGTTTTCATTTATCATGCACGTACAGGATTTAGGAATGAACAGGGGTTATACCTACACTTGATGTCCGTAGGTACAAGTCCTTTTATCTAAAACGACATAATCAATGAAGAAGACAATGGCGTGGCAGTGTGTGAATGGCTCGTTTGAATTTCCGCGCGTTTTGGGAGGCGTGGCACGTTGTTTGCATTATATTCCATTTATTTCATTATTATCACAATTGACATGTTAACGCAGATGGTGATGATGTTAGCCTTTGATGCACACGTCCTGGGTTCGATCCCAGGCGTGTGCATTTTTTTATTTTCTCAACAAATGTAGGTCATTCCAGTGCTTCACATTCTCAAGCGTATTCCATACACTCTCAATATCAGCTATCTGATATGCTCCTGGCCAGATCCAGTGTGCCCAAAATGAAGGACCACCATGTGCCCCAGTCAAACGTACACATGGGATTGGAAAAGGTCAAGTAGGCCTGAGCTTATTGGGCCAAGAAATTCCAAGCAACACCCCCTGTTTTGCTAATGCTATCAGGCCCATTCTTTTTTCTTTTCTCTAATTTATTTCTTTTATTTAATTTAATTTGCTTAATTATATTTAACAAAATTAATTTCTTTTTCATAAAAAATCATAAAATCAAGAGTTTACAAAAAAATTAGAATTAGTTTATTTTTTTATCAAATTTAATTTAATTTAGTTTAATTTAATTTAGGGAAATTCTAACTTTTTTTATATAATTAAAACCAATTAGAAAAATTAGGGTTAGGCTCTTGATTTAATATTCATTTCTTTCTTAAAAATAACTACAAAAATAGGTTAATTTAATTTTTTTCTTAAACAAAAATTAATTAGTAATTAGGTTTTTTTAATTATTATTCAATTCAGCTTTATTTTCTCAAATAACACAAAAACGACAAAAAATGATTTTCCCTTTAAATTACAATTAGGTATAGTTGGGGTCAAAACCCTAATTATTTTGCATTTGATTCATCGCGCGTTTTTATTATTTTTTGCAATATTATTGTAACTGTCTACGGTATGTAATAGTTTAATCTAGGATTTTCTTTATTTATCGTCTTTTGCGGGTTTTTTCACTATGTAATTAATCCCTACCCCGAAGCCTTGTAATAGCGTAGGTTTATTTTCTCGCATTTTAATTTTCGCAAATATTAACTGTTTAGATGTATGTTAATAGGATTGTATGACAAGATTGCATGATATTTAAAACGGCTAGAAAACCCTAATGTGCAAAGATAATAACTGAAATCAAATCACTCGCACATGTGAACTCCTATGGTATACTCTCACTTCGGTTGCCTTCGGTAAATGATCAATAAGTATAGGGTATCTTAGTGTTTTACCTCCTGTCTAACAAAGATCAAAAGTCCCGTTCGGAAATGTTGCCTCGGAAACGTCGCCTCAGAAATGTTGCCTCGAATATGATCTTAAGACTTTAGGGTTATTACTAAGACGTCCTAACATTGCTTTAATGATCGTACATCCCTCACGAATTGACCCTTACAACTCCAACGACGGTGCTACCTATTTCTCAATAGTAGGATAGCATTGTCTAAAGGAAACAAGAATTGAAACGATCCTTTTTCGAGTAGGTAGATGCTAGTAGGTACTTGCTCAAATCAAACTTTTCACACTTACACTTTTCAAAACAAATTTTCAAAATAAACTTTGTCACACCCTTGAGGATTGATACAAGGGTTATCATGACGCAAAACATTTTCAAAGCAAGCACGCACACAAGCAATTTTAAAAATATGAGCAAGTACCTAAGAGCCCATGGAAAACCATGGATAGAAAGGGTGCTAATACCTTCCCTTTCTATAATCTACCCCCCGTACTCAGAATATCTCGAAAAAGCATTTTTTCTATTCTTTTTTCTTTTCCGGTTGGATGAAATAAAAGTCGGTGGTGACTCTTGCTTACCGCGACATTTTGTGAAATGCAAAACGCAAACCAACATTTTCAAAAACAGTCGGTTCTGCCACCGTATCATAGAACTGGCGACTCTGCTAGGGACTAATTGTTGCACCCCAAAATTTACCCTCTTGATTCTAGGCTTATGTTTCACCATGAATATTATATTGCATTGCATTCATACATTATGATGGGATCAAAGTACTTTGGTTATCAAGTCTTCCTCAAGCTTTGAAGGTCGATTGCATTGCCAAGTTTCTCAAGTAGAATCTTATCATCTAAACCTCTGGATCTTTCAAGCTCAAAAGTTATTGCATATCTCAAGGTATTCTATCCATCTCTTTAGATCATCAGAAGATTGAAGTTTGTGATTGTTTATAACAGGAATCTCTCTTTTGATTCACCAGTAAAATTAGGGTTTTTCTTGATCAAGGCTATTGATTAATGTACAAGTCTTGATTTGGAAGCTACAACATCTCATTGATATTTGAAAAGTCTTTGTACAAGAATTTGGTCAAGATCATCAGAGGATTTGAAGTTTTGAAGATGATTCATCAGCCTCCTAAGGTGTTGACCAAAACTAGGGTTTGGGATTTCATCAAGATTTCTTGATAATTTTGAAGTGAAACTTTACATGGCCTCTATATGTTTGGAAGATCATATGTTTGAAGTTTTGATCATCAATTTTGAAGGAAAGTGGATCAATTGTTTCAGAGGGGAAAAATGGTCATTTTGGTCAAAATCAGTCAAAATCAAGGTTGACCAAGGGAATTTTTGGTCAACCATCAATTCAAGGGTGTACTTTTCATATTTCAAGTCCATTTTGATCATTGGATCAAAAGGATTGAGGCTTGGGTTGAAACTTGTTCATGAAGAAACCCTAAAAGTTTCTAATTTTGGAAAATAAGGACTTAATTTCAAAAAATTCATATTTTATTCACCTTTGATCCAAAAAATGAAACATTCCTGGAAAGATAAGAGGATGATCTTTCATCTCCTTTTGGTCTCATGTCCAAATTGGCAAGTCACAAAATTATAGGTCATTTTCCAAAATTAGTGAATTTCAAGCTCAATTTTGGGAAACTTAATGGATTCAATTGCCAAAACTCAAAACTAAGGGATTGTATATATCTTCAATACCTTTCTAAACTGTACTCATTTGTGTCAAAATTCAAAAATATGAGCAAGTTATGAGCTTTGTAATTTTGAGGCATTTTATTGAAATTTGACAAGTATGCAAAATGGCCAATTCATGAGAACTCAAGTTTCAGCCATTCTCTTTGTTTCTAATCCAGCCCATGACCTATTTGTGACTTGCTAAGGCCCATAATGCCAGCTATTTCATGCTCCATGGACCATGGTGTTTGGTTGGATACAAAATGCTCAAAGTTGCCAAAAAAATCCAATTCACCAACACTCTCTCATCTCAATGAGTCATAACCTGGAACTTTAAGCATGGGCTCCTGACCTCATTTAGCTGATAAAATGCAAAGAAAATGGAGGAACGCACGATCAAATAGTTGAGGCCCATGTGCATCCTTTATTTTGCCAAATTTTCCAATAAATCCCTTGGACAACTTTGAAGACCAATTTCCTCTTCTAACCTTCTCTATCCACACTATATAGTGCACTGCAAGCCTTATTTCACGAGAAGGATGCCCCCATTACAAGAATTTCAGTTCTGAAGTGTTCCACCATTTTTCTGCAAGTTGCTTCGACTCTCTCATCTCCTTCGCGCATTCATCAAATTTCTTGTGAATTCATCATCCTCGGAGTGTGTAGATCAAGATCATGGAGTTTGTTTGCTTCTGTAACTAAGGGATCAACATTTCCAATTTCACATTGAAGTAAGCTTCTTGAACTTCATTTTAATATTTCCAGCTTGATTTGTTGAATTACTTCATGTTTATGAGTTCATAGATGGCCAAACAATAGGTTTGACGTATAATCTTGTTTGAAATGGAAGAATGGATCGTTGTTTGAATTTTTGAATAATTCATGTTCAGTGAGTTTTTGCAATTTTCGCATATAGATTTCTAATTGCCTAGTCAATCTTTTTGAGATCTATAAGTGTCGTGATGTAGAGGTTAGATCTGGATTTATTTTGAGTTTTGAATCATTGTTTTTGATGGAGAAATAAGGAAGAGGTATTGATCAGAACATGAGGTATGAAACTGAAAGAACACGTGTTTAGGGCATTGTCTTGAGGTTGAAGATGATGAGGTGGCGCGCCCTAATTGGATGATTCAAATTTTTAATGCATTTCATTTTATTTAGTTTTATTTGATTTTCTGATTTTATTTTTTGTGATCAAAACATTTTCAAAAATCATAGAAAAATTACCATAGGCCAATGATAGTTTCTAGTATTTGTCATACTTTTTTGGAATTTTTTTTAAATGTTTTGATTAGTTTAAAAATTCATAAGTTTAAATAATTGTTTATTCAATGTTTATTTTTGTTTTAATATTTCTTTTGATCTAAAACTTCCACAAAAATTGTTTTGAACTCATAAAATAATGTAAAAATTGATTCTTATTTTGGTTTAGCATTTTCTCTATTTTTGTTTAGAAATTTAATTTCAAAAGTTTATTTGTATTATTTGTTTGTTTGATTTTTATTTTAATACTTCCATTGATTCAAAAATTCTCAAAAAAATCATGCAACCTTGTTTTAAATCATAGAATCTGAATATATTTTTATTTTGACCCTTTTGTGACTTTTGGCTAGGGTTTGCATTTTTTCCCCTTAAATAATAGTTTAATTGTTAATTGTTTGGTTAATTTTTATTTTTACATTTCTTTTTATTCAAAAATTCCAAAAAAAATCAGAGATGTGTATTTTTAGTTCTAATATTTGAATATAATTTTGGTTGGACATTTTTCTGAATTTTGTTTATAATTTCATTTTGAGATGAGATTATTGGATTAATTGATTAATTGTTTGGATTGAATTTTATTTTTGACTTTTCTTTAATTCAAAAAATGTGAAAAAAATATGTATTCTGACTTTAAGGGTTTCCTTGTAATTTGCCTGATCTTGGTTTGAATTGTTTGAATTTTGATCTTATCTAATCAATATTTAAGATTAAAAGTCAAAAATTAGGGTTTTGTTGCTTATTGTGCAAGTTTCTTTTTCAAAATCATTATGACCTGGATTTTCAATAGAATTCAAGTCTTGATTAGGGTTCATGAATGTGTTGAGGATCTGAAAACCATTTTTCTTTAATTATTTGACTTGGTTTGACATTTTTCCACAAATTATTTTGAAAACTTGTCTAGTTTGGTAGTTTTGCCAACTAGTTTTGAACTTTGGGCCTCATTTGATCCCCTCCTCAATCATTCATGAACTTAAGGCTTGCTTTCTGACTTCTACACACTTCAAAGATGCTAATAAGTTTTTGGTTTGATTTATGGATCCTTGTTTCTATTTTTGATGTATTTTTGAAGTGAATGTACCCAATTAATGTTGCATGTCTTGTTGCAATTTGTTTGATGGCTAATGAACTTGAGTGAGGCCTATGATTGGGCACCTAATGATCATGTTGGATATGTTTATTCAATAACTCATGTCATTTCACTTAATTCCCCATGTTTGAAGGTTTGAACCTTTTTGATGCATTATGTGGGTTTCATCTTCTATTGTGTTTGTGAAGCTATGGTTGAATTAATTGTACATGATTGAAATGTGTTTTCCCCTGACCTCCATGGTCTTTAATTGTATTCTTTTCAAGCTCCCATGATCCTTGATTGATATTCAATTGTCAATTCAATATGGTGATAGAAAGGAGCAACATTCCTCTGATTCTTTTGACCAAATTGTGCATATGCCTTTTTCCTTTTGTCTATCATGTCTAATGTTTGATAATTGTTATCATGTTGTTCTCACTTCATCATGTTTCATCCATACCTTATGTTAGTCATCATTCACCTTTGGAATAATAACTTGGTTGTTTAATGTGCGAGGTACTTTGAGAAAGTTTCCATTTTTGGCTTGAGGCTACTGTGTTTCACTTTATTTGTGGAACACAACTTATTATATTGTCACTACTATTGTGTTTGGCATGTTTGATATTCCATGCAGGATATATATATATATATATATATATATATATATATATATATATATATATATATATATATATATATATATATATATATATATATATATATATATATATATATGTGTGTGTGTGACTATGACTGCTATAGATCACCTATGGGATATGTTATATTTGAAGCCTCAGTGCTTATATTTGACGACATGATTCCTGACTTGATTTGTATACTGATGCCACGTTGCTTGAAGTTCTCTGGTTTTTTTTATTCTTGCTCAATTGCTATGGATATTTATCCGTTTGGTATTGCACTATTTCCTTTCTTCTATTTTCATGTTGCATAGTTCTCTGATTGCATGATGGGACCTCTGTTGTTGATACCTGTCAGGAGGCCCTCTGGTTTTTGTTTGATACATGTGTTGTGTTTGCTTTTGATCGATGAGTCACTCATTTTAGAAATTGAGATCACGAATTCTCTCTCGGTGCATGTTCCCTATAGGATGTTTATTGTTTTTTCTTCTTTAATTGTTGATCGATGATTCACTCAATTTAGAAATTGAGATCACGAGTTCGCTCTCATTGCATGTTCCCTATAGGATAATTTTGTTAAGTTTCCTTTAACATGTTAATTAATGTAGGGTTTTCCATTATCCTCAACCTTAGGGTCAACCATTATTTGATAACATTAGGGCTAGAGATTAGGATAGTCTCCCCTAGTTGTTCTCTTTTCCTTTGCATTCTGCATCTTAAAACAAAAATTTGTTTTCTTGGAAAATCATAAAACACTTCTAATAAACTCAAACCCTTCTTCAAGGTAAAAGATACAAACAAATATTGCTTTGTTTATGCGCCTCTTGGCTTTGTTTTTTAACTTGAAGCCAATGTTCCGCCATTGCACATTTGTTTGAAGCCGATGTTTCGCCATCGCATATGTTTGTTATCCTACTTTGATTCTCAATATCATTGTTAGGTGTGATGTTTTTCCATCCGGTTTATTGATGTTTCTCCATCTTTGCCATGTTACTTTGTTATCTTATAGCCGATGTTTCGCCATCGCACATTTGTTTGAAGCCGATGTTTCACCATTGTATATGTTTGTTATCCTACTTTGATTCTCAATATCATTGTTAGGTGTGATGTTTTTCCATCCGTTTTATTGATATTTCTTCATCTTTGCCATGATATTTTACTACCCTCTTAGCCGATGTTTCGCCATCGCACATTTGTTTGAAGCTGATGTTTCGCCATTGCACATTTGTTTGAAGCTGATGTTTCGCCATCGCATCTGTTTTCTATCCTGCTTTGATTCTCAATATCTTTGCTAGGTGTGTTGTTTTGTCATCCATTTTATCATTTGATGTTTCTCCATCTCGGACATGTTACCTTATTATTATTTAGCCGATGTTTTACCATCTCATCTGTTTGTTGTTTTACTTGATGTTTTGCCATCTTGACTATCTTTGTTTGTCTTAACTAAAAAACACAAACCAACCAAAATATATAAGTCGAACTACGGCTGCTCTGATTCCTTAAAAGGGATACGTAGGCATTGGGGAAGGGCCCAATCGAGCATAACTTTTTATTTTCCCTACATTGTTTTTTTTTTCTTTCGCATGCATTCCCTTTTCAGCTTTAAGCCATAGACATAGGATTTGACCACACCCATTAGATTAGACAACAAGAGTGGATACCGTAGAGTACTACGGGTGTGTGGGGTGCTAATACCTTCCCCTCACATAACAGACTCCCTTACCCGATCTCTCGGTCGAAAGACCGTGATTTCTCCCTTTTCAGGTTTTCTCGATGTTTACCTTTCCCTTTTGGCGGGATAAAAGACGTTCGGTGGCGACTTCATTGATGTTTCATACATTCAGATGACAGGTTCCGACCGGGTGGTTTCACTAATAAGTGGGGTATACCTTAGGATCTAGTTCATCATAATTGCTTCTCTTGATTGCTTTGATTGCTTTACTTTAAGGGTTTTGTTTGGGAGTTACTATAGATCCTAACCTGGATTTGGGGACACCTTTTAGGTAAGTGGCAATAAACTGCGAGGGAACTTTATGGCGTAGACCGATACGGTTGAAGCAGTAGCTATGTTGATGTGGCACATTGGTTGGTACCGATATCCCTTGTGGAGAAACGAGGAGAGTACGGGTCCGGTGCATGGTGTCGTTAAGCATCAACTGACCTTAGAATTTTTAATCGACCAACTTGGCCATTAGAAAGTAGTGAGATAGCCGGCCTCGGTGTAAAGATGAGAACTGGTTGATACTCGATGCTACACTCATTGAGACCATAATCTTGAGATAGTTCCGGCCGAAAGAAAATATTGCGTGAGCTGAAACCATGACCGATGGAGGATGTTCAGTGATATTGGGATCCTCACCCGATTACTTTTGCTAGGACAGGTTGAAACCAATTGAACTTCAAGAGGGTACTACCTTTGACCTCATGCAAGCCTTAAACTTAAGGGCTTTGTGTGACTTATTTGCCTTTGTCATGCCTGTTATCTGCTATACCTGTTGTTTTTTTTTATCATGACATCATGCATCATAACATGGCATTCATACTTCATTACACTAACCATTTCAAAGACCAAGGGAATTTATCTTTGTTCTATTTTGCAGATTATGGCTTTCGTGCACAGAAATACCATCCGAGTTAACTTTGTGCAAATACTTGCTCAACTTATAGAGTTAGCCTCAAGAGTTTCCGAGACTTCTATGTTCATTAAGAGACGTGGTCAGCTTCTTAGCCTAGTTACTTCAAATCTTGATGAGCATATGATGAGTGTACTTTTCCAGTTCTTCAATCCAGTGCATCATTGCTTCACCTTCCCAGATTACCAGTTGGTTCCCACTTTGGAAGATTTCTCTCACTTATTGGGCATATCCATCCTTGAACAGGTACCCTTCACGGTATGGAAGAGGTTCCTAGATCAGAAGACATTGCCTTAGCTCTGCATCTGAAACGGGCTGATGTAGTATCCAATTGGGAAACACGAAGCGAGGTCGAAGTTTTTCTAGCCAAATTTCTGATAGACCAGGCTCAGCTATTCTGGGATAATTTGGATTTTCAAGCTTTTGAATATATCTTGGCTTTCCTTATCTATGGGCTAGTCCTCTTCCCGAATCAAGATTCCTTTATAGATGTGAATGCTGTCAAGATTTTCCTTTCTCGCAATCATGTGCCTACTCTATTGGGTGATATCTTGCATGCCCTTTACACTCGTACTATGCGAAGAAGAGGAACTCTCATGTGTTTCATGTCGTTGCTGTCGAGGTGGTTTATTTCGCACCTCCCTAAGTCTGTGCTGAAGAACGAAGAACGTTTGGGATGGTCCTACAAAATAATGTCACTAGCCCATACAGACTTTTTGGTGTTCCCGGGCTATGGAAGACACTGCTGTTATTGATCGTTATGGGGGATACCTTAATGTCCCATTGCTTGGAATCAGAGGAGGTATAACTTACAATCATTGTCTAGATTTGCGACAATTTGGTCATGCTTAGAGAGATGGTCCCCATGAGCTACTTCTTGAGGATATTGCATTTGACTACAAGGAGTACGTTGAGGAGCACCACCGGAGGTTTATACGGGCTTGGGGCATGGTGAACAGATCTGACCCCCAAGAGTTGGGACCAAGGACTTCCCTTCCTATGCAGCCTTACCTCCAATGGGTCCGAGCTCGTGCCCAGAAGCTTGGGATGCCCTATGAAGCCGTATTGCCAATGATTGTGGAACCTACTAATGAAGAAGACGTTCCTTACACAGTTCTTTATCCTTACATGCCCACTGATCCTGGGGAGTTGCAGAGGTCTTGGATTAAGCTGAAAGAGGAGAGGGATACTTACCGAGAGAAGTACCATGAGCAAGAAAGGAAGATTTTGAAGCTCACCAGGCAGCTCGAGGAAGAAAGAGTGATCAATGACTACATCAGCACAAAGAGGAAGCGTCCATGGGACTTTTGTTTTTGCTTTTTCTAGTTTAGATTTGTTTTCCATTTACTTCTTTGTAACGCCTCAAAGGCATTGTTGAACCTTTTACAAGTTAATCCAATAAAGTTTGTTTATTTTTGGTTGGCAAGTTTAAATTTCCAAAATTCTTTGAAATCATTACATGTGCATCCAATTATCATGCAAACCATTAGAGGTTTCTCATCTTCTTTGCTGTTTATTTCAGCCGAAATGTCTTCTGATCAACCCATCAAAGATCTTCAGACACAGAATTCCCAATTCCAACAAATGTTCTTAAGCCTGGCTAAAGGGAAAGAGGATTTGAAGACCTTGATTCTGAAAGATAAGAAGAAGAAGAAGAAGAAGAAGGTTGGTATTCTAAACATGGGTAGAAGATTCGGAGAAAGGATAAGACAATTAGTTGATCTGACCTCCTCATCCAAAGACGAGGAGAACCAAGAAAGGATAAAGGACCCTAGTCCGGCAGTTTCTGATAACGATACGGATTACGATGATGAACAATATCCTCCTGTTGAGGATAGGTACAAGCAGCTAGAAGACCGTCTGAGTGCTATGGAGATCTAGAAGATCCCTGGTTTAGATTTTGGAGAACTAGGACTGGTATCGAGAGTGGTGATCCCTCATAAGTTCAAAGCTCTGGTTTTTTCCAAGTACGATGGAGTATCCTGTCCAAAACTCCATCTCCGCTTGTATGTCATGAAAATCCAACCCCACACTGCTGATAGAAATTTGTGGGTACACTTTTTTCAAGATAGTCTGTCAGGGACTCAGCTTTAATGGTTTTATCAGTTGGAAGGAGCCAGTGTCTGAAACTGGGAAGACCTTGTTGTTGCTTTTTACAGGCAGTATCAGTATAATGCCGACCTTGCTCCCACTGGTACTCAGCTCCAGTGTATGTCTATCGGTGCAAGTGAAGGTTTTAAGGACTATGCTCAAAATTGGAGAGACTTGGCGGGAAGAGTCCAACCCCCTTTGTCTGATAGGGAGTTGGTTGACATGTTTTTAGGGACGCTATCTGGTCCATTTTTCAATCATCTGATCGACAGTTCGTCATCTGGGTTTACTGAGTTGATTTTGACTGGAGAAAGAGTAGAAGCTGGCATTCGAAGTGGTAAGATACAGAAAGATGCTTCATCAAGTGCAGTAAATAAGCATTTCACCAGCAAGAAAGAAGCTAGTGCAGTCTACGACCCGAGGGGCCAAAGCAGACCTGAACACCGTCAAGCGGTAAATGCTGTCGTGATATCAAGGCCAACAGTTGCTCCACAACGCAACAATCTGCAAAGGGTTGAAAGACCACAACCACAGTTTACCCGCATCAACATGACTTGGGTTGAAGTTCTGCCTCATCTGTTAAAATCCAACTTGGCAACCTTGAAAGAGGCTCCCAAGAATCCCAACACTGCTTCTCCCAGATACAATCCCAATGCACGGTGCGCCTACCATTCAGAGAGCCCTGGCCACGACACAAACAACTGCTGGGCTCTTTAGAATAATGTGCAAGATTTTTTGGAAGCTAAAGAGATTGAGTTTGATGCTTCTGAAAATCCCAATGTTATAACTGCTCATATGCCCAAGCATGGTCGAGGAGTCAATGCTGTGGACATTGACTCGTTTGTAACCTCTTTGGAAGAGATCTTTACTCCTTTGATGACGGTTAAGAAGAATTTGTTGTTGGTCGGTTTATTTCCGGGTTATGGTGAAGGTTGCCACATGTGTTCAATTCTGCCTTCAAGTTGCTGTTTATTGAAGTCAGGTGTTCAGCGCCTGACGGATAATAAAGAAATTTTGTTTGAGAAGACTATGATTCCGTTTGAAGATGTTTCCATTATCACCATTTCCACCAACCCTTCCAAGGTTTCCTCGAGAAAACCTGTTAGGGTTACACCCGTTCCAAGAATTGCTCCGTTAATAATCACCGCTCCGAGCCCCATCCCATATACCTAAGATAAGGCTATCCCATGGCATTACGGTGCTGATGTATATTATTATGGTGTTAAACAAGATTTGAGGGCTGAAGAAGCCGATATGGACATCAGTAATATTGTTGGGACAAGGAAGGTCACCAGAAGTGGAAGACTCTTTTCTCCCTAGATTTCCCCTCCAACTGTTCACAAACCTGTTGTCATTCCATCTGCTATTACATCAACTACTGCCCCAGTTTCTACTCCAGTTATCACCCCTTTCGCCAAGCCATCTGGGACTCGAGGCAAAGAAATCACGGGTGAGCCTGCCCGGACGGAGGCACCTAAGAAGATCATTGTAGAAACCTCAAAACAAGAAATAGAGGAAATTTTGAAAATTATCAAGAAGAGCGACTAAAACATAGTCGAGCAGTTGGGGAAGACCCCGTCAAAAATCTCCATGTTGTCCTTGTTGTTGTGTTCTGAAGCCCATGCAAAGGCTTTAATTGCATTCCTCAAAACTGCACATGTGCCGCAGGAAACTTCAGCCGATCAATTCAAAGATTGTGTGGCTAGCCTAACTGCTGACAATGGATTAGGATTTTCAGATGCAAATCTGACAGCTAAGGGAAGAAATCATAATGATGCTCTACACATCTCGATCAAATGCAGGGGCACTACTATGGCCCATGTACTGGTGGATACTGGGTCCTCATTGAATGTTCTGCCAAAGAAAGCATTAGACCGTCTGGACTGTGAAGGTTTGATTCTAAAGCCGAGCAATATTGTGGTCAGGGCTTTCGACGGGTCAAAGAGAATGGTGCACGGGGAAGTGGACATCACTGTTAAAGTTGGCTATCAGAACTTTGGTTCCACTTTCTATTTGATGGATATCAGACCATCATATTCTTGCTTGATGGGTCGTCCTTGGATTCATAAGGCTGGGGCAGTGACTTCCACGCTCCATCAAATGCTGAAATATCCGGTGAATGGGAAGATCGTCACGGTGCAAGGTGAGGAGGAGTATATGGTGAGTCATCTCAATTCTTTCCGTTACGTGGAGATGGATGAGGAATTCATCGAAACCCCTTGTCAGAACTTTGAAGAGAAGTGCACCTAAGAGGGGGGGTGAATTAGGTACTTTTTAAAAATTATGGTTTTTAGTGATGATGGTTCTTATTTATCTGGTTATAAGTCAGTTTAGGAAAGCTTAAAAATGCAGAAAAATAAAGAGACACGGGCGATATATCCTGGTTCCCCTTACAGTCTGAGAGTACTCCAGTCCCCTTTCAACATGAAAGAGATTTCCTTATTCTGGAAAACATAAACAAGAACTACCAACCAAACCAAGAACAGTCCTCTTGGATTTTCACTAAGTTACCTATGAGAACAATCCTCTCAATGTAACTACACTTGTATCCAACAACTTGGAAAGACAAGATTTCAACAAAAACACTTAAACTTAATTCCAACAATCCTGGAAAATAAGTAAGTAAATATCAATTTGTGAGTTTGAGTGAGTAGAGTAATATTGATCACTAAGAGTGATTTGACAATGTATAATCTTCTTCTTTCAATAATAATATTGTACAAAGACTCGAGATATATTTGCTCAAAGTTTTCTGTTTAAAGTATGAAAATGTGCAGAAAACATATGCATGAAAATGAAGAATGCTTGAGTTTGTATTTTGAAAGTTCAGAAAATATTTATGAAAGAAGGTGTTAGATCTGGATTTGAAATTGAATATTTATATTTTCATAACACCCTTTTGAAACATCATGAAGATCTGGAAATGTATCATGAACAAATGCCAAGTTTGAGTGAAAAGATGTAATGAAAAGGCATGAACAAAGCTGTTATTTTTCAAATTCGTGCAGTGTGTAATCGATTGCACCTTGGTGTAAATCGATTGCACAAGGTTTTTAACAGCTATTTTTTCAAAATCTTTAAGAGTGTAATCGATTGCATTAACAATGTAATCGATTGCATGCAAAGTCAGTAGCAAAAATTAACTGAGTGCAATCGATTGCACTAACTATGTAATCAATTACATGCAAAGTCAGTAGCAAACATTTTGAAAAATTTAAGTATGCAATCGATTGCATAGTAATGTAAATCGATTGCACAAAGAAACAGAAGCAAAAGATCTGAAATTTTAAAGAGTGCAATCGATTGCACTAAGATGTAAATCGATTGCATGCAGAAGAAAAGTGAAATTTTATCTTTGAAAAGCTTGAGTAAAGATTCTTAAACATATCTTTTTCATTTTTGAGCATCTATATCTTAAGATCAAAGTAGATAATATTATTATACCTTTAAAGTTGTTGAGAGCTTTGAGTGAAGATATTATCCTTGGATGCTTAGATGCTTGATCAAAATCTTTGCCATCTTTGTTAGCTATGGTTTGTCTTCATCAAAACAAAAGCTTATTTGAGAAGCTTGATTTTACATTCTCCCCCTTTTTGATGATGAAAAACAATCCTTCTTTATGCAATGTACTTTCTGGAAGAGCTTCTCCCCCTAAGATGCAAAACTCCCCCTATGTAGGAGAGGGTTGGAATCCTTTGCAATTCTTCATCTTGATTGGAGAGTACCTTGAAAATTAAGACACAGGAAATACAAGCATAAAGAACCATACATCTTTCCCCCCCTTTGACATTATCAAAAAGAAGGTAAAGATGCCTAAAGCAAATAATAATAGAGCAATATATTGACAAAAATTATAGAATTAAAACATTAACATAAATTGTTTAAGAGTTACACAGAAAATTGAACAAACGAAACATTGAAAGAGTAAGACAATAACATAACAAAAAAAAAAACCAGCCAGAACATTAAGGGTGATGAATGTCTGGATGGTTGTAAGACCATGAGCCTTGGTTCGGGAATTGTTGTTGAAGTGGAGGTTCTGTGTAATGAGGAGGAGGCGCAACTGGGTTATTTGGGTCGTATGGTGGGATATGAAGGTGAGAATAAAGGTACGAGAACTGTTGGTTCACATCCGAGCGAAAATCATTTATCCGGGTTATAGTGGAGTCATTGATTGCACTCCATTGATTGTTGATGTTGGTGTTCATAGAAGCAAACTATTGAGACATGTAGTCTATGAGTTCTTGATTGCTTGGACCAGAGGGAGTAGTAGGAGAAGGAGGCACAGCTTCACCGCCTTTAACTTCTTGGTCATTATCTTCATTGCCAACAACATCTTCACCAATGTAGGAGATGGTCTTTGTCGACGGATTAAAATGTCCGCCCATTCTTGAATCAACATTCTTAATTGAAATTTTGTTTAAATTAGGATCCATATCCACATTTTCAAAACCACGAAAATCCACACCAAATTCCTCCATAATTAAAGTGATAAAATAATCATATGGAAGGAATTTATACTTTTCATCCACTCTCAGCATATGCATCACGATCATTCTTGCCCAGTTTACATTTACTCCTTTCTTCCTTGCATAAATAAGATACATCTCGAAGTCGGTAACCGTGTAATGGTTTCCAGCTCTTGGAAACAGTATATAGACCAAAAAATAATGATATAAGCGATCGTCTATATGGAGGTTACCTGCACTCCAGGAGTCTCTGGATGGAATTACTCTGCCAATACCACGTATCTGTTTGGCGCGAAATTCAGCTTCACTTAACCGCCCAATGCTGTAAAAGAATCCCTTTTCTGATAGCCATCCCATATCTCGTTTTCAGGATCATATAGGAAGCTTCTAGTGAAAGGAATATGCAAGATCTCACCAACAACCTGAGGAGTTAGAGAGATGCGAGTGCCTAGCACATATTTGACTATTTTTTCTTTGTAGGGTGTTAGATTACTGAAAAACATTCTTACCAAATCCGGGTAGTATGGAATGTACGAAGAAATCAAGGGTTCCAAACCATAAGAAGCTAGATCATGTTGAAATGAAAAACATTCTTGAGGGAAGGAGGAGAGTATACCATACTTGGGGTTGGATACAATTTTCCTTTGAAAGTCTTTCATAAATCTGGCTTCTTGCTCTTCGGTGAGAGTTGAAAGCAGTGGATTGGATGTTGAATCAATCTTATTTTTCCCTTTATCTGAAACTGAAGCCTTTCTCTTTGTTCTTGAAGCCATGGATATGGAGATTTAGGGTTTTGGGGATTTTAGTTTTTTGTGAGAGAGAAAGATTTTGTGTGAGAGATTTGGAAGTGATTTAGGTAGGTAGGGAATGAGTTATTAGAATTGAAGTGTATTTGGCTTGGGAATATGAGAGGGGAATTCTGACCAACATTAATTTTCTGTCATAAAAGCTACTTTCAGTACGTGCAATCGATTGACATACCATGTGCAATCGATTTGCACACAAACAGAATCAAAAAATAAAGCAAAACGCACATAGTGCAATCGATTGCATTAAAGGTGCAATAAATTTGCACATGAAACAGAATGGACAGAATTGAAAAAAATCTTTGTGCAGTCGATTACACTCTTTGTGCAATCGATTTGCACCAACAAAAATTGTCCAAAACCAAAATTTTCTTGAAAATTTAAGTATCATATAACATAGATTCATATATGACATGTATCAAACATATATAAAAGTTATATCAAGGGTAGAATGCACCTTATAAGTCGCGTCCGTCAAGTATGCCGAGCTCTCGATGAATTTTGTAGAAAGGTTCTTTCGCCAAAGGTTTGGTGAAGATATCGGCAAGCTGATTATGAGTATCTACAAAGGTTACCTCGACATCTCCTTGAAGAACATGATCATGGAGAAAATGATGTTGAATGTCTATATGTTTAGTCCATGAATGCATTACGGGATTATTTTTTATGTTGATTGCACTGGTGTTGTCGCATCTTAGAGGAATGCACCCTAGATCGAGTCCGTAGTCACGAAGTTGTTGGTTTAGCCACAAATTTTGAGTGCAACTACTACCCGCTGTAATATATTCAGCTTCGGCCGTTCTTAGAGCAACACATGCTTGTTTCTTGGAGGCCCATGATACTAATGCATTACCAAGAATGTGACAAGTACCACTTGTGCTCTTTCTATCTGTTTTACATCCTGCATAATCCGTGTCAGAATAACCAATTAAGTTGCAGACACTACCTTTAGGATACCACAATCCGACATTTGTTGTCCCTTTGAGATACTTCATGATCCTCTTTACCATCGTGAGATGAGATTCCTTTGGGTTAGCTTGAAAGCGGGCACAGAGACAAACACTAAACATTATGTCAGGATGGCTTACCGTCAAATATAATAAAGAGCCAACCATACCTCGATATTTAGTGATGTCGATGGAAACACCTGATTTATCTTGATCAACATAAGAACCAGAACCCATTGGTGTAGACATTTCCTTGCAGTTATCCATGTCAAACCTTTTCAAGAGTTCCTTGCAATATTTGGATTGGTTGATGAAGATGCCATCTTTTAGTTGTTTGATTTGAAGTCCAAGAAAATAGTTCATTTTACCCATCATGGACATTTCAAATTCTCCTTGCATCATTGATGAGAATTCTTCACACATTTCTTGATTTGAAGAACCGAAGATGATGTCATCAACATAGACTTGTGCTAGCAAAGTGTCATCTTTGATTTTATTGATAAATAGAGTCTTGTCAACTTTGCCTTTTTCGAAACCTTTTTCGCATAAGAAGTTGCTTAAACGATCATACCATGCCCTTGGTGCTTGTTTCAGTCCATAGAGAGCTTTTATTAATTTAAATACATGATATGGATTCTTGAAGTCTTCGAAACCCATGGGTTTCTTAACATATACTTCTTCAGTGATATATCCATTCAAGAATGCGCTTTTGACGTCCATTTGGAAAAGCTTAAAATTTAATGAACAAGCATAGGCAAGTAAGAGACAAATAGCTTCTAACCTTGCAACTTGAGCAAAAGTTTCTTCAAAGTCTATTCCTTCTTCTTGATTATAGCCTTGTGCTACCAATCTTGCTTTGTTGCGAACAATTATTCATTCTCGTCAAGTTTGTTTTTGAACACCCATCTTGTTCCAATAATGTGTTTGTTGCTTGGAATAGGATTGAGTTCCCAAACTTGATTCCTTTCAAATTGATTCAATTCTTCTTGCATAGCTATGATCCATTGGTCATCACCTAAAGCTTCATCAACTTTGGAAGGTTCAATTTGAGAGACAAACGCCATATTTAGGCAAGCATCCTTGAGATTTAATCTTGTAGACACGCCTTGATTTATATCACCAATTACTTTATCAATATGATGATCTTTATGAGTTCTCCATTCTTTTGGTAGATCATTAAGATTTGATTCTTGTTGAGGTGATTCTTCTAGTTGAATGGGTTGATCATTGGAAGAATTTTCTTGAGGACCTTCTAAAATTTCATCATCATTATCACAAACAATATTATCCTCCTTGGAGGGGTCAGATTCATCAAAAGAAACATGCATAGATTCTTCAATAGTCAAAATTCTTTTGTTGTATATTCTATATGCTTTACTAGAGAGTGAGTAACCAAGAAATATACCTTCATCGGATTTCTCATCAAACTTACCCAAATTATCTTTGTCATTGTTTAGGATAAATCATTTGCACCCAAAGATATGAAAGAAAGCAATGTTTGGTTTTCTCCCTTTGAAAAGTTCATATGGAGTTTTCTTTAAGATTGGTCTAATGTTAACTCTATTTCTAACAAAACATGTCGTGCTCACCGCATCCGCCCAAAAGTATTTTGGAAGGTTTGAGTCGCTAAGCATTATTCTAGAAAGTTCCACAAGAGACCTATTCTTTCTTTCAACCACTCCATTTTGTTATGGAGTCCTTGGTGCCGAGAAGTTGTGAGATATTCCATGTTCTCCATAGAATTCTTCAAATAGAGCATTTTGGAATTCTCCGCCATGGTCACTCCTTATTGAGGCAATTGTTAGAGACTTCTCATTCTGAATTTGTTTAGCATACTTCTTGAACTCCTTGAATGCATCACTTTTCTTCACTAAAAAGAATGTCCAAGTATATCTAGAGAAATTGTCAACAATAACCAAAGTATATACATTACCTCCAAAACTCCTTGTTCTCGATGGACCAAATAGATCCATATGTAACAATTGTAGTGGCCTTGTAGTGGACACCACATTCTTAGATTTGAAAGTTGATCTAGTTTGTTTTCCTTTTTGACAAGCATCGCATAGTCTATCTTTGACGAAATTTCTCTTAGGCAATCCAATGACAAGATCATGCTTGATTAATTTGTTCAAGTGTTCCATATGAATATGAGCAATTCTTTTGTGCCAAAGCCATGAATCATCATTGTTCGCCATGAGACATTTAACCTTCAAAGATGGATCATCAAGGGAAATCATGAATATATTATTGATTCTTTTACCTTTAAGTATAACCTCGTGAGTGACTTCGTCTTCTATCAAACATTCATCCTTGGTGAACTTGATTTTGAAGCCTTTGTCACAAAGTTGGCTAATACTTAGAAGATTGTGCTTTAGTTCTTCAACATAAAGAACATCTTCAATGGATGTGAATGGTGGAGCACCAACTTTTCCTTTGCCTAGGATTCTTCCCTTATTATTGTCTCCATAAGTGACAAAACCCTTGGCCTTTAGCGCTACATGTGAAAATTGGTTTATATCTCCTGTCATATGCTTTGAACAACCACTATCAAGATACAAAATATTGCATGTGGTCTTCAAGCATACCTGTAAAACAAATTAGGTTTTGTTAGGTATCCAAGTTGCTTTGGGTCCTTCATAATTAGTGCCTTTCTTTACCCATACCTAATGCCCACTTTCCACACTGAAGTTTCTAACATAGAAATCATTAGGTGTATGGCCTTTAATACCATAATAAAAATAAGTAGGTTCAAAGTTACTTCTATATCTATAAGGATAAGATTTCTTCTTAGAAAATGTTTTCTTTTTCGGATAGTGACGAACTATTTTAGGTTTGTTCACTTTCTCTTTGGAATATTGACCACATGCCTTAACAAAGATAGTTTTGTTAGAACTTGGTTTTGAAAACTTTGAATATCCAAGCCCACTTTTATCATTGGAGTATCTTTGTTGGCTAAGAACACCTTCCAATCCGATTTGCCCTTTTTCATATCTTTCAATGACTCTTTTTAATTGGACAACTTGGAAAGAGAGTGAATCATAATTTTTGCATACAAAATTTTGTTTTTGTTCATCACTTGATTTTTGTTTTTCTTCTTTGAAATCTTTTTCCATTGAAACATATTTTTCTTCTAAGGATGAAATTTGTTTCTTTTGTGATGAAATGGTTTTATACAGAATTTTACATTCATTCAATAGTTCATCTATAGCATCTTGTGCATCACTATCAAAAAGAGAAAATTCATTACTAACCTCATTGTCTTCATCATCGGAATGGTGTGAGGCCATCAACGCTAGATTTTCACTTTCATCACTATCGTAATCGGATGAGGAACTTATTTCATTGTCCTCCCATGCGACATAAGCCTTTTTGTTCTTGAATCCCTTCTTGCTTTTGAAGCCACCTTTCTTGGAGAGTTTTGGACAATCCGGCTTGATATGACCTTGCTTATCACATTCATAACATGTGATTTCTTGTGTTGATGTGGAGCCTTCCTTTTTCTGAAAATGTTTCTTTCCTTTTGAATGAGAAAAAGGTTTGTCATTTCTACCGAACAACTTACCAAGCCTTTTAATAAGAAGCATGCAGTTTTCATCTTCTTCTGGATTGTTTTCCTTTTCAACTTCCTTGGAGTCTATCTTCAAAGCAATATTCTTGGATTTCTTCTCTTGATTTTCATGCTTTTCGAGTCTTCCGAGTTCCGTTTCGTATTCTTGAAGTTTTCCAAATAATGTTGCGGATGTCATGTTGGAGAGACTTTTCTTTTCTGAAATTGTCGTTACCTTTGGTTGCCATTCCCTAGTTAAGGACCTAAGTACTTTCAGATTCAATTCATCATTCGTCAAAGTTTTACCAAGAGCACTTAGATGATTTGTCAAGTGCACAAATCTCTTTTGTAATTCAAGAATGGTTTCTCCGGGATGCATTCAAAATAGTTCGTATTCTTGACTTAGGGTATTTAGTATTGATCTTTTTACTTCAACCGTTCTTTCATGAGTTTGTACCAAGGTATCCCATATTTCCTTTGCTGTTTTGCATGCCGAGACACGGAAGAATTTGTCCATGCTAAGTGCACCTTGAAGAAGGTTTATTGCCTTTTTATCATAGAGAACTTTCTTCTTATCATCATCGTCCCATGCAGTTTTAGGCTTTGAAGAGCCAACACCATTGATTACCGTTATTGGGATAAATGGACCATTTTCGACGGCATCCCATATTTCTTCTCCTTGTGCTTCTAGATGCGCCTTCATGCAAATTTTCCAGAAGTCAAAATATTTACCACAAAATAGAGGAGGCTTGTTACCACCATCTCTGAAAACGTGATTATGATTTGCGGAAGCCATTCTGGATCTTTTAGGAGCAGGTTACCTATAACCTGCTCTGATACCAATTGTAAGTACGAAGTGCGCCTAAGAGGGGGGGTGAATTAGGTACTTTTTAAAAATTATGGTTTTTAGTGATGATGGTTCTTATTTATCTGGTTATAAGTCAGTTTAGGAAAGCTTAAAAATGAAGAAAAATAAAGAGACACGGGCGATATATCCTGGTTCCCCTCACAGTCTGAGAGTACTCCAGTCCCCTTTCAACATGAAAGAGATTTCCTTATTCTGGAAAACATAAACAAGAACTACCAACCAAACCAAGAACAGTCCTTTTGGATTTTCACTAAGTTACCTATGAGAACAATCCTCTCAATGTAACTACACTTATATCCAACAACTTGGAAAGACAAGATTTCAACAAAAACACTTAAACTTAATTCCAACAATCCTGGAAAATAAGTAAGTAAATATCAATTTGTGAGTTTGAGTTAGTAGAGTAATATTGATCACTAAGAGTGATTTGACAATGTATAATCTTCTTCTTTCAATAATAATATTATACAAAGACTCAAGATATATTTGCTCAAAGTTTTCTATTTAAAGTATGAAAATGTGCAAAAAACTTATGCATGAAAATGAAGAATGCTTGAGATTGTATTTTAAAAGTTCAGAAAATATTTATGAAACAAGGTGTTAGATATGGATTTGAAATTGAATATTTATATGTTCATAACACCCTTTTGAAACATCATGAAGATCTGGAAATGTATCATGAACAAATGCCAAGTTTGTGTGAAAAGATGTAATGAAAAGGCATGATTAAAAGGCATGAACAAAGCTGTTATTTTTCAAATTCGTGCAGTGTGTAATCGATTGCACCTTGGTGTAAATCGATTGCGCAAGGCTTTTAACAGTTATTTTTTTCAAAATCTTTAAGAGTGCAATCGATTGCATTAACAATGTAATCAATTGCATGCAAAGTCAGTTGCAAAAATTAACTGAGTGCAATCGATTGCACTAACTATGTAATCGATTGCATGCAAAGTCAGTAGCAAACGTTTTGAAAATTTTAAGTATGCAATTGATTGCATAGTAATTTAAATCGATTGCACAAAGAAATAGAAACAAAAGATCTGAACTTTTGAACAGTGCAATCGATTGCACTAAGATGTAAATCGATTGCATGCAGAAGAAAAGTGAAATTTTATCTTTGAAAAGCTTGAGTAATGATTCATAAACATTTATTTTTAATTTTTGAGCATCTATATCTTAAGATCAAAGTAGATAATATTATTATACCTTTAAAGTTATTGAGATCTTTGAGTGAAGATATTATCCTTAGATGCTTAGATGCTTGATTAAAATCTTTGCCTTCTTTGTTAGCCATGGTTTGTCTTCATCAAAACCAAAGCTTATTTGAGAAGCTTGATTTTACAAAGAGGTCCCTCAGACTTTGGTGTCAACTGAAGTTGCTACCGACAAACCTCCGATGAAGATGGCTTCTCTCAAGGATGCCAGGGTTGTAGTTGAAGAAGGTGGGTGTACCAATTTGAGTCGGCTCCCTGATTTTACTCACAAAACTAACAAATTTGGTTTGGGCTTTACTACAGGGGCTTAAAGGGCTGTTAGGCACGCACGGATTGGAAGACCTCCTCTGCATATCAACAATCAGAGAGTTAATGCAATTGAAGATGGTGAAGAGGATTCAGACATCGACAACTGGATCTACCCTACAACCAACGGTGGACTAAACAACTGGACGACAAAGGACTTCATACCCGTTTCTTTTATTCTGCAGTAATTGACTCTTTGTTTTAAGATTTGTAATAAACAATTTGAAACTTTACGACCCAGTGCTTTGCCCAAGGCACCTTGGTTTTGCTTGTGAGGGCTTATTATTTGTCATTTCATATATCATTAATAAAACATTGGACGTTTCTTGCATTACAAATTTTGCGCTCCTTGTTTTTTCTTTTTCTGTCTCTCGCTTTATCAAAAATAGCTATTCTCTTACACATACTCATGTATCATAATGAAGATCCATATCCACTTTGGATCCCATTGATAGCAACTCTGCTACTGCCAGTTATGACCGAAAATCTGATCAACCAAGCTGAGGACGAAGGTGAGGATGATTGTGAGGTGCCCGGAGAACTTTTTAGACTGTTACTGCAGGAAGAAAGGGCCATACAGCCTCATGAAGAGCCAATTGAGTTAGTGAATTTGGGTACAGAGGAAGACAGGAAAGAGGTTAAGATAGGTGCGAATCTGGAGCCCAGTGTCAAACAACGGTTGATACAGATGCTACGCGAATATGTTGAGATCTTCGCCTGGTCCTATGAAGACATGCTTGGTTTGGACACTGATATTGTGGTACACCGCCTGCCGACTAAAGGAGACTGTCCACTAGTAAAGCAGAAGGTTATTCGTATACGCCCTGAGATGTCTGTTAAATCAAAGCTGAGGTCATGAAACAGTTCGACGCAGGAGTTTTAGCTGTCACT
Organism: Vicia faba; assembly: GCA_948472305.1. Lineage (NCBI taxonomy): Eukaryota > Viridiplantae > Streptophyta > Magnoliopsida > Fabales > Fabaceae > Vicia > Vicia faba. The sequence goes on along the minus strand of OX451736.1, from coordinate 1,202,170,912 downwards.
TCTTATCCGCAGTGGGTTGCCAACGTTGTTCCGGTGTCTAAGAAGGATGGTAAGGTACAGATGTGTGTGGACTATAGAGATCTGAGCAGGGCAAGCCCCAAGGATGATTTCCCACTTCCTCACATCGATGTTCTGGTTGACAACACCGTGCAGCATAAGATCTTCTCCTTCATGGATGGTTTTTCTGGCTACAACCATATCAAAATGGCTCCTGAAGAAATGGAGAAGACAACCTTCGTTACACAGTGGGGCACCTTCTGTTACAAGGTAATTCCTTTCGGGTTGAAGAATGCTAGGGTAACTTATCAGTGCACCATGGTCGTTTTGTTCTACGACATGATTCACCATGAGATCGAGGTTTATGTTGATGATATGATAGCCAGGTCCCAGACTGAGGAAGAGCACCTAGATCATCTCCAAAAATTATTTGACAGGTTGAAGATGTATAAGCTGAGGTTAAACCCGAACAAGTGTACCTTCGGGGTAAGGTCTGGTAAGCTTATGGGATTCGTCCTCAGTGATAAAGGTATTCAGGTGGATCCTGCAAAGGTAAAAGCCATACAAGAGATGTCGGCTCCCCGAACAGAAAAAGAAGTTAGAGGTTTCTTGGGACGTCTAAATTACATTGCCAGATTAATTTCACATCTAAGTGCTACTTGTGAGCCAATATTCAAGTTGCTGAAGAAAGATCAAGTGGTAAAATGGAATGATGAATGTCAGACCGCCTTCGAAAGAATCAAGGAATACCTCCAAGAGCCACCAATTCTGATGCCTCTAGTGGAAGGAAGACCTTTGATCTTATACTTGACAGTGTTGGACAATTCAATGGGGTGCGTGCTGGGGTAGCATGACGAGTCTGGCCGAAAAGAGCATGCTATTTATTACCTTAGCAAAAATTTTACCGACTGTGAAACCCGATACTCATTACTCGAGAAAACTTGCTACGCTTTGGCATGGGCTGCTCGTTGACTGAGACAGTATATGCTGACTCACACTACCTTGTTGATATCAAAAATGGATCCAATTAAGTATATCTTCGAAAAGCCTGCCCTGTCTAGAAGAATAGCGAGATGGCAGATGATCCTAACCGAGTACGACATCCAATACACCACCCACAAAGTAATCAAGGGGAGTGTATTGGCGGATCATTTGGCGCATCAAGCCGTAGATGACTACCAATCCATGAATTTCGAGTTCCCAGATGAGAATATCATTTTGGTGACCGACTGTGAGGAACCTGGACCGGATGAAGGACCTGAGGAAGGATCCCGATGGTCTATGTGTTTTGATGGAGCCTCAAACGCGTTAGGTAATGGCATTGGCGCTTTAATTATATCTCTTGAAGTCTGTCATACTCCATTAACCGCCCGATTATGTTTTAACTGCACCAAAAATATGGCAGAGTATGAAGCATGTATCCTGGGTCTTCGAGCTACTATTGACCTGAGGATTAAGTTCTTGAGTGTATTCGGAGATTCTTCCCTAGTGATCAGTTAGATCAAAGGCGAGTGGGATACGAAGCACCCAAATATTGTTCCAAAGAATATGTGCTGACATTGCTCCCACATTTTGAGGAGATAACCTTTGAACAATTCCCGAGAGAGGAGAACCAGTTAGCAGACGCGCTAGCTACAATGTCTTCTATGTTTAAAGTCAGGTGGGATAATGAAGCCCCCTAGATTACCATCGTGAGGTTGGACAAACCCGCACATTGCTGTGACATTGAGACTGAAGAGGTAGCAGATAAACCTTGGTTTCACGAGGTAAAGAGGCATCTTGAGGCTCAAGAATACCCCGAGGGGGCATCTGTTAATCATAAGAAGTTTCTGAGAAGGTTCACTGCGAAGTTCTTCATCAGCAATGGGATCCTTTATAAGCGTAACCATTATTCAACCTTACTACGATGTGTGGACAAGAGCGATGCCGAAAGGATCATGGCTGAGTTACATGAAGGTACCTTCAGAACTCATTCCAGTGGAGATACCATGGCTAAGAAAAACCTACGGGCAGGATATTACTGGTCTACTATGGAAGCCGATTGTTATCAGCATTCTCGAACCTGTCATAAGTGCCAAGTCTATGCCGATAAGGTGCCTGTACCTCCGGTTCCCCTGAATGTTTTGACAACTCCTTGGCCCTTTGCAATGTGGGGCATCAACATGATTGGCGAGATCAGACCTACTGTGTCTAACGGGCATCGCTTAATTCTGGTAGCAATTGATTATTTCACAAAGTGGGTTGAGGCAGCTTTGTTTGCTACATTAACCAAGAACGTCGTGGCGCGATTCATTTGATACAATTTGATCTGTCGATATGCTGTCCCAGAGAGAATTATTACTGACAATGGTACAAATCTCAAAAACACAATGATCACCGAGCTCTTCTAGCAGTTCAAGATTCAGCATCATAACTCTTCTTCCTACAAGTTGAAGATGAATGGGCTGTTGAAGCGGCTAACAAGAACATCAAGAAGATTTTGCAGAAGATGACGATGACATACAAAGATTGGCATGAGATGTTACCATTCGATCTTCATGGGTACCGTACCTCATCACGAACATCAACAGGGGAAACACCCTACTCCTTGGTGTATGGCATGGAGGCAGTCCTACCCATCGAAGACCAGATACCCTCTCTCAGGATTATGAAGGATATGGGTTTGAGCGAATACGAATGGATCCAGACCCGACTTGATCAACTAAATCTAATTGATGAAAAGAGGCTTACTGCTATTTGTCATGGTCAGACGTATCAAAAGTGAATGATTAAGGAATTTAACATGAAAGTCAGACGCCAAGAATATCAAGTCGGGGATCTGGTAATCAAACGCATCATACTGCCACAAAGTGATCCCAGGGGAAAATGGACCCCCACATACGAAGGGCCATTTGTGGTTAAGTATATTTTCTCGGGAGGAGCTATGATTCTAACCATCATGGATGGTGACGACCTTCCTCACCCCGTTAATGCAGACATAGTGAAAAAATACTACGCATAATCAAAGACCCGCTAGGTCGACTGGCCTAGGCAAAAATAAGGGCTTCCCGGCGAACCAAAAGGGTTCGGGCAAAAGTAAGGGATGAAAATAAAAAAACTGTACACCCGGCAAGTCGAAAACCTGAACAGGCGACTTGGGCCAAAAAGGTTATCCCAGTGGATCGAAAACCCGAAAGGGTGGTCCAGGAAAAAATTAGGGATTGAAGCGTAACACTATGTCTCATTGGATCACCTTGCAGCCAAATTGTAAAACCTATCTTTCGGCGACGTTTTCTTACTAGGACTTCAGCCTCTTTGTAAAAAAATGCCTATTACGGGCCAACTTCAAAAATCAATACAATCCATTTTTATAAGAAGTTTCAACTTATTTTTTTTCTTTTTCTGTTTTGTTTTGCAAGAACGTCCAATGTTTCATTTTTGATATATGCATTTGAAAATATGGTTGCTCGTAAATATTTACATAAGAAACAAAAGACGATTACTCGTAATTCCAGGAATAGGGGAAAACAAGAAGTGCCCAAAACCTTACAGTTGCTTTGCCCATCAGGTACAGGGATAGAGCCAGCTGGAGAACATGAGAAGTGGTACATACACTCCCCACAGAGTAAAAAGTACCCAAAGACAATGATGTCAGCTTCCCCAAGCAAGACGTGACTCTCCCCAGCTAAGGTTCACAATTGCGAGTGAGTCAGTAAATTTTTCCCCAAGCAGAGTTTATTTTTCTCACAAGCAGAAATTCAATCTCCAACAGAATTCATTATCACCAGCAACAGAAATTCATCCCCAGCTGATTTATTTCTCCAAGTTGGCAGATCTATCAACAGAGTATCTCCTCTCCAACAGAGTTATTCACCAGAGTTATCCTCGAACGGAGTCTCTTCTGGTAGAACATTTACCAGCCAGGGGGAAAATCCCCAGTACGGTCATCATTGTTCACCATCCCTAACAGAAGCAGAAGAACTATAGTTTGTTACAACAGTCAAGAATACCGTTTCTCATACTCTACAAACAGCAGTCGGGGATTTATTTTCCCGAACTCAGATTATCACGTCAGCATTTCATGTTCATACATCATGACATATGCATGCACCACATATAACATGGCATCATTTATTTTGAGAACATCAGCATACAATGCATCTCATGCATCACAGATAACTAACCTTGTATTTCTTTCAGGAAAGACATTGTTATCAACAGTTTCCAGCAAGTCCATGATCAACACTCGAAGCTAAATAGAGTAATCATCGGCGCAATAAAAGAAGCCCTACTATCCAGACTTTCATCTCGAAGTAACCCTACTATCCAGGTTCCTTCTCACAACCCTATTATCCAGGCTTTAATCTCGAAGTAACCCTACTATCCAGGTTCCTTCTCACAGCCCTACTATCCAGGCTTTCATCTCGAAGTAACCCTACTATCCAGGTTCATTCTTCCAGCCCTACTACCCAGGCTTTCATATCGAAGTAACCCTACTATCCACGTTCCTTCTCACAGCCCTACTATCCTGGCTTTCATCTCGAAGTAATCCTACTATCAAGGTTCCTTCTCACAGCCCTACTATCCAGGCTTTCATCTCAAAGTAACCCTACAATCCAGGTGCCTTCTCACAGCCCTACTACCCAGGGTCTCATATCGAAGAAACCCTACTTTCCAGGTTCCTTCTCACAGCCCTACTATCCAGGCTTTCATCTCGAAGTAACCCACTGTCCAGGTTCCTTCTCACAGCCCTACTACCCAGGCTCTCATATCGAAGAAACCCAACTATCCAGGTTCCTTCTCATAGCCTTACTATCCAGGCTCTCATATCGAAGAAACCCTACTATCCAGGTTCCTTCCCATAACCATACTATCCAGGTTTTCTTCCTCTATTATCCCTAGACAGCAGTCGACAACATTGTAAGACCAGGACCCGATCAAACACAATTGGTTTCACATTTCCCCAGAAAGTCGCGGTGCAACATATACCCCGACCCAGCATACAGTTCACTTTCGCTTCCCAAACCATAATTATTCCTCAATAGAGTAACGGATAACTGAAGCTCCTAAAACTCTATTCCTCTCAAAACAAAGACCAATATTCCCCAGCGAAGCCCTCCTTAACAACAGGTACACGGGTTCTCGCAAAGGAATCTCTGATGCGATCGACACTTCTTCGGATGGCATATCTAAGCCAATACCCGACAATTGACTATCAACTTCCAAATGGCATCTATAAGCCCATTCCTGATATCATAAATCAAGCATTACTTCATGCGAGTGCAAATTTATGGGCACTCTAGTGTTCAATCATCTTCAACCTTCAGATCACGAAAGGCAGACAAGCCAATCTACATCCTCAAGTTTAAGAAGATTGAATAGGGGCAGCTGTTGTACCCCAAAATTTTCCCTCCCATATTTCTCAATACATGTCAAGTGAGGTCCTCAAATTGCTCAAGGAAGCCCAAGAGTTGGCCAGACAAACTCTCTCCTAAGGCAGTCTACTCCAAATTAGGGTTTCATTTTGCATCAAGATGCTTGAGTCCAAAGGGTCCCAAAATGCTCACCATTGTCCTAATATATTCTCAAGATCATCCATGTTAAGTTTCAAGCCTTACAGAGGAAGTTTGCTCAGTCAATTGCTCAAATCCCTATAAATCGACTATGCTAGGGAAAAAGTCAACTGTGGCCCACACAAAGTCAAACTTCAAGATTTTTGGCCAACATTCTCATTTTGAAGTATTATTCATCATTTTATCAAGAGTTTATCATGAATCCTCAAGGATTGCTCACAATTCATCAAAACCCAAAAATTGTTAAATTAGGGTTTTGTAGGAAAAGTCAACTCAACTTTGACCAAGCATAAATTTCTCATACTTTATCAAAAATGACCCATCCAAAGCTCATTTTTAATAGAATTTAATTCCCTACAATTCATCTTCATCTCCCAAGTTCAAAATATTCACTCATAAGAAGATATGAATTTGGACATTATAGGTCATTTTGGAAAGTCAACAAAAACACCTTTTGGGTCAAAGCTTCATACATGAACATGGAAGACTCAATTGATATGAGACCAAAAGGGTTTCTTAGAGGTCATCCTAAGATTTCTAAAAAGTACAAGAACACATCACTAGGGTCAAAATTGAAGGAGTTATGCATTGGCCAAGTTGACCCTTTTTGCAAAATTGCCAAAAGTCAAATGTGTTTAAAATTGCATTTTTTGCTAAATGGGCCGAACTTTTTATGCTTGCATTGAGTTTGTAATGTGATCCACGACCCATGAGCCCTTCCACTTGTCATTCTTTTATTTTTGTTATTTATTTTTATTTTATTTCATTTAAATTAAATAAAATCAATATATAACAATGAAAATATCAAAAATCAATAAAACCTTGAGATTTTGTGCATGATTAGATTCATTATATAGTTGGAGACAAGATGAACTCATGCAAGGCTTCATATGGACACAAAAAGATTGAAATTGCTTGTTTTGGTAAGATTTGGTGCAAGGATGAAATCATTGATCAATCTTTATAATTGGAAAAGATTTGATACAAACTTTAACCCTAATGCACTCTAGTATACATAGGGAATAAAAGCATACCAAAAGGAGAAGGCTGGAGGCGTGCAAAGGAAGAGAACCAATTGCAAAAATTCAAGAAAAAGTGCAAACAAAATTCCAAGTTGCTGGCCATCTCAAGCCATTCTAACCATACCAATCATTTGTTGGACGTCCCAGGATCGTGTTTCCATTGTTAGCAAGCCTCCCCATGCTCAAAATCACCCTGTAAGGTTCACACGGTTTTCCTCTTTTCTTGAATTCGACTATATTGATTCTGGCATATTTAGCATGATTAATTGGCATATTTATAATCTTTGAGATGTTTCCAAGCTAATGACTATATTCAATTGCATTTTTATTGACTGAACATAAAACTGCCATGGCTAGGGTTCTTTATTTGTTTTTAGGGGTTTCTTATACAAGAAAAATTGGACATTGATAATGGTACCATGATGCTCGTGAGGTTGAAACGAATTTATTGGTACCATTGATTTTCATTTATCATGGACGTACATGATTTTGCAATAAACAGGGGTTATACCTACACTTGATATCCGTAGATAAAAGTCCTTTTATCTAAAACGATAGAATCAATGAAGAAGACAATGGCATAGCAGTGTGTGAATGTCTCGTTTGAATTTCCGTGTGTTTTGGGAGGTGTGGCACGTTGTTTGCATTATATTCCATTTATTTAATTATTATCACAATTGACATGTTAGCGTAGCTGGTGAGGATGTTAGCCTTTGATGCACACGTCTTGGGTTCGATTCCATGCGTGTGCATTTTGTTATTTTCTCAACAAATGTAGGTCATTCCAGTGCTTCACATTCTCAAGCGTATCATACACCCTCAATATCAGCCATCTGATATGCTTCTGGCCAGATCTAATGTGCCCATAATGAAGGACCACCATGTGCCCTATTCAAACGTACACATGGGATTGAAAAAGGTCAAGAAGGCCTGAGCTTATTGGGCCAATAAATTCCAAGCAACACCCCCTCTTTTGCTAATGCTATCAGGCCCATTCTTTTTTCTTTTCTGTAATTTATTTCTTTTATTTAATTTAATTTGCTTAATTATTTTTAACAAAATTAATTTCTTTTTCACAAAAAAAATCATAAAATCAAGAGTTTACAAAAAATTAGAATTAGTTTGTTTTTTTTTATCAAATTTAATTTAGGGAAATTCTAACTTTTTTTTATATAATTAAAACCAATTAGAAAAATTAGGGTTAGGCTCTTGATTTAATATTCATTTCTTTCTTAAAAATAAATACAAAAATAGGTTAATTTAATTTTTTTCTCAAACAAAAATTAATTAGTAATTAGGTTTTTTTTATTATTATTCAATTGAGCTTTATTTTCTCAAATAACACAAAAACGACAAAAAATGATTTTACCTTTAAATTACAATTAGGTATAGTTGGGGTCAAAACCCTAATTATTTTGCATTCGATTCATCGCACATTTTTATTATTTTTTGCAATATTGATGTAACTGTCAACGGTATGTAATAGTTTAATCTAGGATTTTCTTTATTTATCGTCTTTTGCGGGTTTTTTGGCTATGTAATTAATCCCTACCCCGAAGCCTTGTAATAGCGTAGGTTTATTTTCTCGCATTTTAATTTTGGCAAATAATAACTGTTTAGATGTATGTTAATAGGATTGTATGACAAGATTGCATGATAATTTAAAACGGCTAGAAAACCCTAATGTGCAAAGATAATAACTGAAATCAAATCACTCGCACATGTGCACTCCTAGGGTATACTCTCACTTCGGTTGTCTTCGGTAAACAATCATTAAGTATAGGGTGTCTTAGTGGTTGCCCTCCTGTCTAACAAAGATCAAAAGTCCCGTTCGAAAATGTTACCTCGGAAACATCGTCTCGGAAATGTTGCCTCGAATATGATCTTAAGACTTTAGGGTTATTACTAAGACGTCCTAACATTGCTTTAATGATCGTACGTCCCTCACAAATTGACCCTTACAACTCCAATGACGGTGCTACTTATTTCTCAATAGTAGGATAGCATTGTCTAAAGGAAACAATAATAGAAACGATCTTTTTTCGAGTAGGTAGATGCTAGTAGGTACTTGCTCAAATCAAACTTTTCACACTTACACTTTTCAAAACAAATTTTCAAAACAAACTTTGTCACACCCTTGAGGACTGATACAAGGGTTATCATGAAGCAAAACATTTTCAAAGCATGCACGCACACGAGCAATTTTAAAAAGATGAGCAAGTACCTAAGAGCCCATGGAAGACCATGGATAAAAAGGGTGCTAATACCTTCCCTTTCTATAATCTACCCCCCGTAATCAGAATATCTCGAAAAAGGATTTTTTATGTACTTTTTTCCTTTCCGGTTGGATGAAATAAAAGTCTGTGGCGACTCTTGCTTACCGCGACATTTTGCGAAACGCAAAATGCAAACCAACATTTTCAAAAACAGTCGGTTCTTCCACCGTATCACAGAACTGGCGACTCTGCTGGGGACTAATAAATAGGGTATACCTTAGGATCTAGGTCATCATAATTTCTTCTCTTGATTGCTTTGATTGCTTTACTTTTAAGGGTTTTGTTTGGGAGTTACTATAGATCCTAACTTAGATCTGGGGATACCTTTTAGGTAAGTAGCAAAAAACTGGGAGGGAATTGTACAACATAGACCGATACGGTTGAAGTAGTAGCTACATTGATGTGGCACAATGGTTGGTACCGGTATCCCTTATGGAGAAACGAGGAGAGTACGGGTCCGCTGCATGGTGTCGTTAAGCATCAACTGACCTTAGAACCTTTAATCGACCAACTTGGCCATTAGAAAGTAGTGAGATAGTCGGCCTCGGTGTAAAGCTGAGAACTGGTTGATACTCGATGCTACACTCATTGAGACCATACTCTCGAGATAGTTCCGGCCGCAAGAAAATATTGCGTGAGCTGAAACTATGACCGATGGAGGATGGTCAGTGATATTGGGATCCTCTAGAACCCGGTTACTTTTTCTAGGACAGGTTGAAACCAACTGAACTTCAAGAGGGTACTACCTTTGACCTCATGCAAACCTTAAACTTAAGGGATTTGTGTGACTTGTTTGCCTTTGCCATGCCTGTTATCTGATATACCTGTTGTTTTTTTTATCATGACATCATGCATCATAACATGGCATTCATACTTCATTACACTAACCATTTCAAAGACCAAGGGAATTCCTCTTTGTTCTGTTTTGCAGATTATGGCTTTCGTGCGCAGAAATACCATCTGAGTTAACTTTGTGCAAATACCTGCTCAACTTAAAGAGTTAGCCTCAAGAGTTTCCGAGACTTCTATGTTCATTAAGAGACATGGTCAGCTTCTTAGCCTGGTTACTTAAAATCTTGATGAGAAGATGATGAGTTTACTTTTCCAGCTCTTCGATCCAGTGCATCATTGCCTCACCTTCCCAGATTACCAGTTGGTTCCCACTTTGGAAGATTTCTCTCACTTATTAGGCATATCCATCCTTGAACAAGTACCCTTCATAGGTATGGAAGAGGTTCCTAGACCAGAAGACATCGCCTCATCTCTGCATCTGAAACGGGCTGATGTAGTATCCAATTGGGAAACACGAAGCGGGGTCGAAGGTTTTCTAGCCAAATTTCTGATATACCAGGCTCAGCTATTCTGGGATAATTTGGATTTTCAGGCTTTTGAAGATATCTTGGCTCTCCTTATCTATGGGCTGGTCCTCTTCCCGAATCTAGATTCCTTTATAGATGTGAATGCTATCAAGATTTTCCTTTCTCGCAATCATGTGCCTACTCTACTGGGTGATATCTTGCATGCCCTTTACACTCATATTGTGCGAAGAAGAGGAACTCTCATGTGTTGCAAGTCGTTATTGTCGAGGTGGTTTATTTTGCACCTCCCTAAGTCTATGCTGAAGAATGAAGAAGGTTTGGGATGGTCCTACAAAATAATGTCACTAGCCCATACATACATTCGTTGGTGTTCCCTAGATATGGAAGACACTGCTGTTATTGATCATTGTGGGGGATACCCTAATGTCCCATTGCTTGGAATCAAAGGAGGTATAACTTACAATCCTTGTCTAGCTTTGCGACAATTTGGTTGTGCTCGGAGAGATGGTCCTCATGAGCTACTTCTTGAGGATATTGCATTTTACTACAAGGAGGACATTGAGGAGCACCGCCGGAGGTTTATACGGGCTTGGGGCATGGTGAACAGACCTGACCCCCAAGAGTTGGGACCAAGGACTTCCCTTCCTATGCAGCCTTACCTCCAATGGGTCTGAGCTCGTGCCCAGAAGCTTGGGATGCCCTATGAAGCCGTATTGCCAGTGATTATGGAACCCACTAATGAAGAAGGCGTTCCTTACACAGTTCTTTATCCTTACATGCCCACTGATCCTGGGGAGTTGCAGAGGTCTTGGATTCAGCTGAAAGAGGAGAGGGATACTTACCGGGAGAAGTACCATGAGCAAGAAAGGAAGATTTTGGAGCTCACCAGGCAGCTCGAGGAAGAAAGAGTGATCAATGACTACATCAGCACAAAGAGGAAGCGTCCATGGGACTTTTGATTTTGCTTTTTCTAGTTTAGATTTGTTTTCCATTTACTTCTTTGTATAACCTCAAAGGCATTGTTAAACCTTTTACAAGTTAATCTAATAAAGTTTGTTTATTTTTGGTTGGCAAGTTTAAATTTCCCAAAGTCTTTGAAATCATTACATGCGTATCTCATTATCATGCACACCATTACAGGTACGATTACAGGTTTCTCATCTTCTTTGCTGTTTATGTCAGCCGAAATGTCTTCTGATCAAGCCATCAAAGATCTTCAGGCACAGAACGCCCAATTCCAACAGATGTTCTTAAGCTTGGCTAAAGGGTAAGAGGATTTGAAGACTTTGATACTAAAAGAGAAGAAGAAGAAGAAGGTTGGTATTATGAACATGGGTAGAAGATTCGGAGAAAGGATAAAACAATCAGCTGATCTGACCTCCTCATCCAAAGACGGGGAGAACCAAGAAAGGACAAAGGACCCTAGTCCAATCGTTTCTGATAACGATACAGATTACGATGATAAACAATATCCTCCTGCTGAGGATAGGTACAAGCAGCTAGAAGACCGTCTAAGTGCTATTGAGATCCAGAAGATCCCTGGTTATGATTTCAAAGAACTAGGACTGGCATCGGGAGTGGTGATCCCTCATAAGTTCAAAGCTCCAGTTTTTTCCAAGTACGATGGAGTATCATGTCCAAAACTCCATCTCCGCTCGTATGTCAGGAAAATCCAACCCCACATTACTGATAGAAATTTGTGGGTAGACTTTTTTCAAGATAGTCTATCAGGGACTCATCTTGAATGGTTTTATTAGTTGGAAGGAGCCAATGTATGAAACAGGGAAGACCTTGCTGCTTCTTTTTACAAGCAGTATCAGTATAACGCCGACCTTGCTCCCACTCGTACTCAGCTCCAGGGTAAGTCTATGGGTGCAAGTGAAGGTTTTAAGGATTATGCTCAAAAGTGGAGAGACTTGGCGGGAAGAGTCCAACCCCCTTTGTCTGATAGGGAGTTGGTTGACATGTTTTTAGGGACGCTATCTGGCCCATTTTTCAATCATCTGATCGGTAGTTCGTCATCTGGGTTTACTGAGTTGATTTTGACTGGAGAAAGAGTAGAAGCTGGCATTCGAAGTGGTAAGATACAGAAAGATGCTTCATCAAGTGCAGTAAAGAAGCCTTTCATCAGAAAGAAAGAAGCTAGTGCAGTCTACGGCCCGAGGGGCCAAAGCAGACATGAACACCATCAAGCGGTAAATGCTGTCGTGATATCAAGACCAACAGTTGCTCCACAATGCAACAATCGTCAAAGGGTGGAAAGACCACAACGACAGTTTACCCGCATCAGCATGACTTTGGATGAAGTTCTGCCTCATCTGTTAAAATCCAACTTGGCAACCTTGAAAGAGGCTCCCAAGAATCCCAACACTGCTTCTCCCAGATACAATCCCAATGCGCAGTACGCCTACCATTCGTAGAGTCCTGGCCATGACACAAATGACTGTTGGGCTCTTACGAATAAAGTGCAAGATTTGCTGGAAGCTAAAGAGATTGAGTTTGATGCTCCCGAAAAGCCCAATGTTATAACTGCTCATATGCCCAAGCATGGTCGAGGAGTCAATGATGTGGACACCGACTCGTTTGTAACCTTTGTGGAAGAGATCTCTACTTCTTTGATGACGGTTAAGAAGAACTTGTTGTTGGCCAGTTTATTTCCGGGTTGTGGTGAAGGTTGCCACATGTGTTAAATTCTGCCTTTTGGTTGCTGTTTATTGAAGTCAGGTGTTTAGCGCCTGATGGATAATAAAGAAATTTTGTTTGAGAAGACTATGATTCTGTTTGAAGATGTTGCCATTATCACCATTTCTGCCAACCCTTCCAAGGTTTCCTCGAGAAAACCTGTTAGGGTTACACCCGTTCCAAGAATTGCTCCGTTAATAATCACCGCTCCGGGCCCCATCCCATATACCTCAGACAAGGCTATCCCATGGCATTACGGTGTTGATGTATATTACCATGGTGTTAAACAAGATTTGAGGGATGAAGAAGCTGATATGGACATCAGTAATATTGTTGGGACAAGCAAGGTCACCAGAAGTGGACGACTCTTTTCTCCTGAGATTTCCCCTTCGACTGTTCACAAACCTGTTGTCATTCCATCTGTTATTACATCAACTACTGCCCCAGTTTCTACTCCAATTGTCAACCCTGTCGCCAAGCCATCTAGGACTCAGGGCAAAGAAATCACAGGTGAGCCTTCCCGGATGGAGGCACCTAAGAAGATCATTGTAGAAACCTCGAAACAAGAAATAGAGGAAATTTTGAAGGTTATCAAGAAGAGCGACTGCAACGTAGTCGAGCAGCTGGGGTAGACCCCGTCAAAAATATCCATGTTGTCCTTGTTGTTGTGTTCTGAAGCCCATGCAAAGGCTTTAATTGCATTCCTCAAAACTGCGCATGTGCCGTAGGAAACTTCAGTCGATCGGTTCAAAGATTGTGTGGCTAGCCCGACTGTTGACAATGGATTAGGATTTTCAGATGCAGATCTGACTGCTAAGGGGAGAAATCATAATGATGCCCTGCACGTCTCGATCGAATGCAGGGGAACTACTATGGCCCATGTACTGGTGGATACCGGGTCCTCATTGAATGTTCTGCCAAAGAAAGCATTAGACCGTCTGGACTGTGAAGGTTTGATTCTAAAGCCGAGCAATATTGTGGTCAGGGCTTTCAACGGGTCAAAGAGAATGGTGCACGGGGAGGTGGACATCCCTGTTAAAGTTGGCTCTCATACCTTTGGGTCCACATTCTATGTGATGGATATCAGACCATCATATTCTTGCTTGCTCGGTCGTCCTTGGATTCATAAGGCTGGGGCAGTGACTTACACGCTCCATCAAATGCTGAAATATCCGGTGAAGGGGAAGATCGTCACGGTGCAAGGTGAGGAGGAGTATATGGTGAGTCATCTCAATTATTTCCTCTACGTGGAGATGGATGGGGAATTCATCGAAACCCCTTGTCATAACTTTGAAGAGGTCCCTTAGACTTTGGCGTCAACTGAAGTTGCTACCGACAAACCTCCTATGAAGATGGCTTCTCTCAAGGATGCCAGGGCTGTAGTTGAAGAAGGTGGGTGTACCAATTGGGGCCGGCTTCCTGATTTTACTCACAAAACTGATAAATTTGGTTTGGGCTTTACTACAGGGGATTAGAGGGCTGTTAGGCGCGCACGGATTGGAAGACCTCATCTGCATATCAGCAATCAGAGAGTTAATGCAATTGAAGATGGTGAAGAGGATTCAGACATCGACAACTGGATCTACCCTACAACCAACGGTGGACTAAACAACTGGACGACAAAGGACTTCATACCTGTTTCTTTTATTCCGCAGTAATTAACTCTTTGTTTTAAGATTTGTAATAAACAATTTGAAACTTTATGGACCGGTGCTTTGCCCAAGGCACCTTGGTTTTGCTTGTGAGGGCTTATTATTTGTCATTTCATATATCATTAATAAAACATTGGACGTTTCTTGCATTACAAATTTTGCGCTCCTTATTTTTTCTTTTTCTGTCTCTCGCTTTATCAAAAATAGCTATTCTCTTACACACACTCACGTATCATAATGCAGATCCATATCCACTCTGGATCCCGTTGATAACAACTCTGCTACTGCCATTTATGACATCGAAAATCTGATCAACCAAGTTGAGGACGAAGGTGAGGATGATTGTGAGGTCCCCGGAGAACTTGCTAGACTGTTACTGCAGGAAGAAAGGGCCATACATCCTCATTAAGAGCCAGTTGAGTCAGTGAATTTGGGTACAGAGGAAGACAGGAAAGAGGTTAAGATAGGTGCGAATCTGGAGGCCAGTGCCAAACAACGGTTGATACAGATGCTACACGACTATGTTGAGATCTTCGCCTGGTCCTATGAAGACATGCCTGGTTTGGACACTGATATTGTGGTACACCGCCTGCCGATTAAAGAAGACTGTCCACCGGTAAAGCAAAAGGTTCGCCGTATGTGCCCTGAGATGTCTGAGAAAATCAAAGCTGAGGACATGAAACAGTTCTACGCGGGATTTTTAGCTGTCACTTCTTATCCGTAGTGGGTTGCCAATGTTGTTCTGGTGCTTAAGGATGGTCAGGTACGGATGTGTGTGGACTATAAAGATCTGAACAAGGCAAGCCCCAAGGATGATTTCCCACTTCCTCACATCGATGTTCTGGTCGACAACACCGTGCAACATAAGATCTTCTCCTTCATGGATGGTTTTTCTGGCTACAACCAGATCAAAATGGATCCTGAAGACATGGAGAAGACAACCTTCGTTACACAGTGGGGCACCTTCTGTTACAAGGTAATGCCTTTCAGGTTGAAGAATGCTAGGGCAACTTATCAGCGCGCCATGGTCGCTTTATTCCACGACATGATTCACCATGAGATCGAGGTTTATGTTGATGATATGATAGCCAGGTCCCAGACTGAGGAAGAGCACCTAAATCATCTCCAGAAATTATTTGACAGGTTGAAGATGTATAAGCTGAGGTTAAACCCGAACAAGTGTACCTTCAGGGTAAGGTCTGGTAAGCTTCTGGGTTTCGTCGTCAGTGATAAAGGTATTCAGGTGGATCCTGCAAAGGTAAAAGCCATACAAGAGATGTCAGCTCCCCGAACAGTAAAAGAAGTTAGAGGTTTCTTGGGACGTCCAAATTACATCGCCAGATTCATTTCACATCTAACTACTACTTGTGAGCCAATCTTCAAGATGCTGAAGAAAGATCAAGTGGTAAAATGGAATTATGAATGTCAGACCGCCTTCAAAAGAATCAAGGAATACTTCCAAGAGCCACCAATTCTGATGCCTCCAGTGGAAGGAAGACCTTTGATCTTATACTTGACAGTGTTGGACAATTCAATGGGGTGCGTGCTGGGGCAGCATGACGAGTTTGGCCGAAAAGAGCACGCTATTTATTACCTTATCAAAAAGTTTACCGACTGTGAGACCCGATAATCATTACTTGAGAAAACTTGCTGCGCTTTGGCATGGGCTGCTCGCCGGCTGAGACAATATATGTTGACTCACACTACCTTGTTGATATAAAAAGTGGATCAAATCAAGTATACCTTCGAAAAGCCTGCCCTGTCCGGAAGAATAGCGAGATGGCAGATGATCCTAACCGAGTACGACATCCACTACACCACCCAAAAAGAAATCAAGGGGAGTGTACTGGAGGATCATTTGGCGCATCAGGCCGTAGATGACTACCAATCCATGAATTTCGAGTTCCCAGATGAGAATATCA
The DNA here is from genome assembly GCA_948472305.1 of Vicia faba. Classification (NCBI taxonomy): domain Eukaryota; kingdom Viridiplantae; phylum Streptophyta; class Magnoliopsida; order Fabales; family Fabaceae; genus Vicia; species Vicia faba. The sequence goes on along the minus strand of OX451736.1, from coordinate 1,202,154,490 downwards.
TGTTGGTGACCGACCGTGAGGAACATGGACCGGATGAAGGACCGGAGGAAGGATCCTGATGGTCTATGTATTTTGATGGAGCCTCGAACGCGTTAGGTAATGGCATTGGCGCTGTAACTATATCTCCTGAAGGCTGTCATACTCCATTCACCGCACGATTATGTTTTAACTGCACCAACAATATGGTGGAGTATGAAGCATGTATCCCGAGTCTTCAAGCTGCTATTGACTTGAGGATTAAGTTCTTGAGTGTATTCGGAGATTCTGCCCTAGTGATCAGTCAGATCAAAGGCGAGTGGGATACAAAGCACCCAAATCTTGTTCCTTACAAAGAATATGTGCTGACATTGCTCCCACATTTTGAGGAGATAACCTTTGAACACTTCCCGAGAGAGGAGAACCAGTTAGTGGACGCGCTAGCTACCATGTCTTCTATGTTCAAAGTCAGGTTGGACGAAACCGCACATTGCTGTGACATTGAGACCGAAGAGGTAGCAGATAAACCCTGGTTTCATGAGGTAAAGAGGTATCTTGAGGCTCAAAAATACCCCGATGGGGCATCTGTTAGTGATAAGAAGTTTCTGAGAAGGTTCGCTGCGAAGTTCTTCGTCAGCAATGGGATCCTTTATAAGCGTAACCTTGATTCAACCTTACTGCGATGTGTGGACAAGATCGAGGCCGAAAGGATCATGGAAGAGTTACATGAAGGTACCTTCGGAACTCATTCCAGTGGATATACCATGGCTAAGAAAATCCTACGGGCAGGATATTACTGGTCTACTATGGAAGCCGATTATTATCAGCATTCTCGAACCTGTCATAAGTTCCAAGTCTATGCCGATAAGGTGCATGTACCTACGGTTCCCCTGAATGTTTTGACAGCTCCTTGGCCCTTTGTAATGTGGGATATCGACATGATTGGCGAGATCAGACCTACTGCGTCTAACGGGCATCGCTTCATTCTGTTAGAAATTGATTATTTCACAAAGTGGGTTGGGGCAGCTTCCTTTGCTATAGTAACCAAGAACGTCGTGGCGCGTTCATCCGACACAATCTGATTTGTCGATATGGTTTCCCAGAGAGAATTATTACTGACAATGGTACAAATCTCAATAACACAATGATCACCGAGCTCTGCAAATAGTTCTAGATTTAGCATCATAACTCTTCTCCCTACAGGCTGAAGATGAATGGGGCTGTTGAAGCGACTAATAAGAACATCAAGAAGATTTTGCAGAAGATGACAGTGACATACAAAGATTGGCATGAGATGTTACCGTTCGCTCTCCATGGGTACCGTACCTCAGCACGAACATCAACAAGGGCAACAACCTACTCGTTGGTGTATGGCATGGAGGCATTCCTACCCATCAAAGTTCAGATACCCTCTCTCAGGATTATGAAGGATGCGGGTTTGAGCGAAGATGATTGGATCTAGACCCGACTTGATCAGCTGAATCTAATTGATGAAAAGAGGCTTACTGCTATTTTTCATGGTCAGATGTATCAAAAGTGAATGATTAAGGCATTTAACAAGAAAGTCAGATGCCAAGAATATCAAGTCGGCGATCTGGTAATCAAACGCATCATACTGCCACAAGGAGATCCCAGGGGCAAATGGACCCCCACATACGAAGGGACATTTATGGTTAAGAACATTTTCTCGGAAGGAGCTATGAGTCTAACCACTATGGATGGTGATGACCTTCCTCACCCCGTCAATGCAGACATAGTGAAAAAAATACTACGCATAATCAAATAACCACTAGGTAGATTGGCCTAGGCAAAAATAAGGGCTTCCCGGCGAACCAAAAGGGTTCGAGCAAAAGTAAGGGATGAAAATAAAAATACTGTACACCCGGCAAGTCGAAAACCTGAACAGGCGACTTGGGCAAAAAAGGGTATCCCGGTGGATCGAAAACCCGAAAGGGCAGTCCAGGCAAAAATTAGGGATTAAAGCATAACACTATGTCTCATTGGATACCCTCGCAGCCAGACTTCGGTATCGACTATCAAGCTCGGATGGCGCCAATCAATCTGATCCACCTTCGACCAAGCAGCAAAGTGATGAGACACTTGAAGATATAAAGGCAATAGCAGAGTTGGAACCCAATAGGATTGTTTCACATAGCTGTTTTTCTTCCTTTTACACAAATTGTAAAATCTATCTTTCGGCGACGTTCTCTTACTAGGACGTCAGCCTCTTTATAGAAAAATGCCTATTACGGGCCAACTTCAAAAATCAATACAATCCATTTTTATAAGAAGTTTCAACTTGTTTTTTTTCTTTTTCTGTTTTGTTTTGCAAGAACATCCAATGTTTCATTTTTTATATATGTATTTGAAAATATGGTTGCTCGTAAATATTTACATAAGAAACAAAAGACGATTACTCGTAATTCCAGGAACAGGGGCAAACAAGAAGTGCCCAAAACCTTACAGTTGCTTTGCCCATCAGGTATAGGGATAGAGCCAGCTGCAGAATATGAGAAGTGGTACATACACTCCCCACAGAGTAAAAGTACCCAAAGACCATGATGTCAGCTTCCCCAAGTAAGACGTGACTCTCCCCAGCTAAGGTTCACAATTGCAAGTGAGTCAGTAAATTTTTCCCCAAGCAGAGTTTATTTTTCTCCCAAGAAGAAATTCAATCTCCAACAGAATTCATTATCACCAGAGTATCTCCTCTCCAACAGAGTTATTCACGGTAGAGTTATCCTCGAACGAAGTCTCTTCTGGTAGAACATTTACCAGCCAGGGGGCAAATCCCCAGTACGGTCATCGTTGTTCACCATCCCTAACAGAAGCAGAAGAACTATGGTTTATTACAGCAGTCAAGAATACCATTTCTCATACTCTACAAATAGTAGTCGGGGATTTATTTTCCCGGACTCAGATTATCACGTCAACATTTCATGTTCATACATCATGACATATGCATGCACCATATATAACATGGCCTCATTTATTTTGAGAACATCAGCATACAATGCATCTCATGCATCACATATAACTAACCTTGTATTTCTTTCAGGAAAGACATTGTTATCAACAATTTCCAGCAAGTCCATGATCAACACTCGAAGCTAAATAGAGTAATCATTGGTGCAACAAAATCAGCCCTACTATCCAGGCTTTCATTACGAAGTAACCCTACTATCCAGGTTCCTTCTCACAACCCTACTATCCAGGATTTCATCTCGAAGTAACCCTACTATCCAGGTTCCTTCTCACAGCCCTACTATCAAGGCTTTTATCTCAAAGTAACCCTACTATCCAGGTTCCTTCTCACAGCCCTACTACCCAGGCTTTCATATCTAAGTAACCCTACTATCCAGGTTCCTTCTCACAACCCTACTATCCAGGATTTCATCTCGAAGTAACCCTACTATCCAGGTTCCTTCTCACAACCCTACTATCTAGGCTTTCATCTCGAAGTAACCCTACTATCCAGGTTCCTTCTCACAACCCTACTATCCAGGCTTTCATCTCGAAGTAACCCTACTATCCAGGTTCCTTCTCATAGCCCTACTACCCAGGCTCTCATATCGAAGAAACCCTACTATCCAGGTTCCTTCTCACAACCCTACTATCCAGGCTTTCATCTAGAAGTAACCCTACTATCCAGGTTCCTTCTCACAGCCCTACTACCCAGGCTCTCGTATCGAAGAAACCCTACTATCCATGTTCCTTCTCATATCCTTACTATTCAGGCTCTCATATCAAAGAAACCCTACTATCCAGGTTCCTTCCAATAACCTTACTATCCGGGTTTTCTTTCTCTATTATCCCTAGACAGCAGTGTACAACATTGTAAGACCAGGACCCGATCAAACACAATTGATTTCAGATTTCCCCAAAAAGTCGCGGTGCAACATATACCCCGACCCAGCATACATTTCACTTCTGCTTCCCATACCGGAATTATTCCCCAGTAGAGTAACAGACAACTGAAGCTCCTAAAACTTTATTTCTCTCAAAACAGAGACCAACATTCCCCAGCGAAGCCCTCCTCAACAACAGGTACACGGGTTCTCGCAAAGGAATCTCTTATGCAATCAACACTTCTTCGGATGGAATCTCTAATCCCATCCCCGACAATTCACTAGCAACTTCCAAATGGCATCTATAAGCCCATTCCCGATATCATAAATCAAGTATCACTTCATGCGAGTGCAAATTTCTGGGCACTCTAGTGTTCAATCATCTTCAACATTCAGATCACGAAAGGCACACAAGCCAATCTACATCCTCAGGTTTAAGAAGATTGAACAGGGGCAGTTGTTGTACCCCAAAATTTACCCTCCCATATTTCTCAATACATGTCAAGTGAGGTCCTCAAATTGCTCAAGGAAGCCTTGGAGTTGGCCACACAAACTCTCTCCTAAGGCAGTCTACTCCAAATTAGGGTTTCATTTTGCATCAAGATGCTTGAGTGCAAAGGGTCCCCAAATGCTCACCACTGTCCTAATATATTCTCAAGATCATCCATGTCAAGTTTCAAGCCTTACAGAGGAAGTTTGCTCAGTCAATTGCTCAAATACCTAAAGATCGATTGTGCTAGGGCAAAAGTCAACAGTGGCCCACATACAGTAAAACTTCATGATTTTTGGCCAACATTCTCATTTTGAAGTATTATTCATCATTTTATCAAGGTTTGATCATGACTCCTCAAGGATTTCTCACAATTCATCAAAACCCAAAAATTGCTAATTAGGGTTTTGTAGGAAAAGTCAACTCAACTTTGACCAAGCATAACTTTCTCATACTTTATCAAAAATGAACCATCCAAAGCTAATTTTGAAGAGGATGTAATTCTCTACAATTAATCTTTATCTCCCAAGTTCAAAATATGCACTCACAAGAAGATATGGATTTGGACATTATAGGTCATTTTGGAAAGTGAACAAAAACACCTTTTGGGTCAAAGCTTCATACATGAACATGGAAGACTCAATTGAGATGATACCAAAAGGGTTTCTTAGAGGACATCCTAATATTTCTAAAAAGTCCAAGAACACATCTCTAGGGTCAAAATTGAAGGAGTTATCCATTGGCCAAGTTGACCCTTTTTGCAAAATTGCCAAAAGTCAAATGTGTCCAAAATTGCAATTTTTGCTAAATGGGCCCAACTTTTTATGCTTGCACTGAGTTTGTAATGTGATCCACGACCCATGAGCCCTTCCACTTGTCATTATTTTATTTTTGTTATTTATTTTGATTTTATTTCATTTAAATCAAATAAATCAATATAAAATAATGAAAATATCAAAACTCAATAAAACCTTGAGATTTTATGCATGATTAGGTTCATTATACAGCTGGAGACAAGATCAAATCATGCAAGGCTTCATATGGACACAAAAAGATTGAAATTGCTTGTTTTGGAATGATTTGGTGCAAGGATGAAATCATTGATCAATCATCATAATTGGAAAAGATTTGATACAAACTTTAACCCTAATTCCCTCTAGTATACATAGGGAATAAAAGCAGACTAAAAGGAGAAGGCTGGAGGCGTGCAAAGGCAGAGAACCAATTTGCAAAAATTTAAGAAAAAGTGCAAACCAAATTCCAAGTTGCAGGCCATCTCAAGTCATTCTAACCATACCAATCATTTGCTGGATGTCCCAGGATCGTGTTTCAATCGTTAGCAAGCCTCCCCACACTCAGAATCACCCTGTAAGGTTCACACGATTTGCCTCTTTTCTTGAATTTGACTATATTTATTCTGGCATATTTAGCATGATTGATTGGCATATTTATAATCTTTGAGATGTTTGTAAGCTAATTACTATATTCAATTGCATTTTTATTGACTGAACGTAAAACTACCATGGCTAGGGTTCTTTCTTTGTTTTTAGGGGTTTCTTATACAGGAAAAATTGGACATTGATAATGGTACCATGATGCTCGTGAGGTTGAAACGAGTTAATTGGTACCATTGGTTTTCATTTATCATGCACGTACATGATTTTGGAATGAACAGGGGTTATACCTACACTTTATGTCCGTAGGTAAAAGTCCTTTTATCTAAAATGACAGAATCATTGAAGAAGACAATGGTGTGGCAGTGTGTGAATGGCTCGTTTTAATTTCCGCGCGTTTTGGGAAGCGTGGCATGGTGTTTGCATTATATTCCATTTATTTCATTTTTATCACAATTAACATGTTAGCGCAGATGGTGAGGATGTTAGCCTTTGATGCACACGTCATGGGATCAATCTCAGGCGTGTGCATTTTGTTATTTTCTCAACAAATGTAGGTTATTCCTGTGCTTCACATTCTCAAGCGTATTCCATACACCCTCAATATCAGCCATCTGATATGCTCCTGGCCAGATCCAATGTGCCCACAATGAAGGACCACCATGCGGCCCAATCAAACGTACACATGGGATTGGAAAAGGTCAAGAAGGCCTGTGCTTATTGGGCCAAGAAATTCCAAGCAACACCCCCTATTTTGCTAATGCTATCAGGCCCATTCTTTTTTCTTTTCTCTAATTTATTTCTTTTATTTAATTTAATTTGCTTAATTATTTTTAACAAAATTAATTTCTTTTTCACAAAAAAATCATAAAATCAAGAGTTTACAAAAAATTAGAATTAGTTTTTTTTTATCAAATTTAATTTAATTTAGTTTAATTTAATTTAAGGAAATTCTAACTTTTTTATATATAATTAAAACCAATTATAAAAATTAGGGTTAGGATCTTGATTTAATATTCATTTCTTTCTTAAAAATAAATACTAAAATAGGTTAATTTAATTATTTTTCTAAAAGGAAAATTAATTAGTAATTAGGTTTTTTTATTATTATTCAATTGAGCTTTATTTTCTCAAATAACACAAAAACGACAAAAAATGATTTTCCCTTTAAATTACAATTAGTTATAGTTGGGGTCAAAACCCTAATTATTTTGCATTCGATTCATCGCGCGTTTTTATTATTTTTTTCAATATTGATGTAACTGTCTACGGTATGTAATAGTTTAATCTAGGATTTTCTTTATTTATCGTCTTTTGCGGGTTTTTTGGCTATGTAATTAATCCCTACCCCGAAGCCTTGTAATAGTGTAGGTTTATTTTCTCGCATTTTAATTTTCGCAAATATTAACTATTTAGATGTATGTTAATAGGATTGTATGACAAGATTGCATGATAATTTAAAATGGCTAGAAAACCATAATGTGTAAAGATAATAACTAAAATCAAATCACTCGCACATGTGCACTCCTAGGGTATACTCTCACTTCGGTTGCCTTCGGTAAAAAATAATTAAGTATATCGTGTCTTAGGGGTTGCCCTCCTGTCTAACAAAGATCATAAGTCCCGTTCGGAAATGTTGCCTCGGAAACGTCGCCTCGGAAATGTTGCCTCGAATATGATCTTAAGACTTTAGGGTTATTACTAAGACGTCCTAACATTGCTTTAATGAACGTACGTCCCTCACGAATTGACCCTTACAACTCCAATGACGGTGCTACCTATTTCTTAATAGTAGGATAACATTGTCTAAAGGAAACAAGAATAGAAATGATCCTTTTTCGAGTAGGTAGATGCTAGTAGGTACTTGCTCAAATCAAACTTTTCACACTTACACTTTTCAAAACAAATTTTCAAAACAAACTTCGTCACACCCTTGAGGACTGATACAAGGGTTATCATGAAGCAAAACATTTTCAAAGCAAGCACGCACACAAGAAATTTTAAAAATATGAGCAAGTACCTAAGAGCCCATGGAAAACCATGGATAGAAAGGGTGCTAATACCTACCCTTTCTATAATCTACCCCCTGTACTCAGAATATCTCGAGAAAGGATTTTTCTGTACTTTTTTCCTTTCAGGTTAGATGAAATAAAAGTCGATGGTGACTCTTGCTTATCGCGACATTTTCTGAAACACAAAACGCAAACCAGCATTTTTAAAAACAGTCGGTTCTGCCACCGTATCAAAGTGCTGAATTAAAGGTCAATAAGAATCAAGTCAAAATTTTAAAGATTATACAGTTTCTAAATATGGAGATATATTAGGAAACTAATGATTGAAGACCTTGTTTGTAGCAGAACTTTCTGCTGATTGTAACAAATAATGTGCTATGTTTTGAAGGCCCAAATCTAGTTGGGTATAGGTTATAAAAAGAAGTCTTTGTAACCTAGGAAAAGCACGGGTTCAAGATGTAGAATTCTAGGGCTTTGTCTTTGTGCCACTCTCTAGGAGAGTTGGTATGTGTGAACCACTCGGGTTGTGAGATGGTCACTGTTTTCTCACTTAAAAGCTGTGAAGTAATGAAGCAACTCCAAGTTTTTGTTCTTAGTTAGGATAAAAGTTATAAACACTGGAGTTTAGCTTTGAGTCTTAGCTAGGTATTATCATGGAAGTATGTCTTCATGTTTGTTAAGAATTGTTTGTTTTGTGTCTAATCAATGTCTGTGATTAAAGAGGGATTAAGGAGGGCCTCATATCTAGGTGAGTATTAGATAGAAACATATAATTGATAGTGATTAAGTCAGAAGTTGTAAATGGGGGAATTTAGATTCGATTTGATACTATCATAATGGATTTTTTCTTGGGTTGGTATGCCTCTAGAGGAGGAGAGTTACTCCAAACTAGGTTAACAATTCTGGTGTGTTGTTTATGCTTTTCAGTATTATTTTTAATGTTTATACCTTGTCTATTTATTTATGTTGGATCAGATGTATTAACATGTCATAAGACATCTAAATTCTGTCATACTAGAATTTCACTTTCAAGAGAGGATTACAGCCAAGTGAAAAGCCTTTGTAGTTTGGTACCCAAGGAATTAGTGCGAGAACGATGAATCAAATTGAAAGGTCTTGTGTGAAATAAGTACAATTGATAATGCACGAAAGAGCTTTGGAGTTTGGTACTCAAAGGAGTGGCAAGATTTGATAAATCAATTGGTAGCTATTGTGTTTTGGTCTTGCTCAATATAAAAGGAAGAGAAGGAATTGAATCAACAATAATCAGTTAGGGTTTGTGGGGTTGCTCTTGGAACACTTCTTTTGTAATCACATTTTTGCATAGTAAGAATTTATCCTAATTCTAAAATTGGAACAGGGGGGGGGAGGGTGACATAGCCATAGCGAGAACAATTGGTGAACTTCCTAAACAAATCCTCGTGTCTCTCTCTCTCTGATTTCTTTACTTGATTTATCTTTCATTAAGTAATTTGTCAAATAGCATTGATTGAACGATTGACTCATAAGAATTTTTCGTGGCTGTTTTTGTTTTGAATATGTTTTTGATTAGCTTATAATCACTGTTGATTATAAGTTCTTTTTCATATCAACATAACTCAAATAAAATTATGAAAATTCAATCGCACACCAAGTGTTTGATAAATTGCATAGTTCGTTAATTTTGCTTGTTATCATTGGAAATAGTATTGCTAGTAACTTGCTATAAACGATTAATATTGTGTTACTTGATTCATGTTCATAAATTCTTTTTATTGTTTTGTTCATTCCATAAGGTCATTTTGCATATCTGAGTTCCAATAACTAGGTTTGTATAGACGACATATTCGATCTATATTAAAAACCTTCCGCGTGCACTCTTTTCAATCAATTTTTAAAAATACCAAATTTTATTCGGAATTTTGGCTTGTTGATCTATTCGACCCCCTCTAGATAATTTGTAGTTGTCTAAAAAAGGGCATCAAGTTCCCGGTTCATTCCATTCTTTGAAACTCTTATTAGAAAATGGCATATGAACCTAAAGGGGATTATAAAAGAGCCCCAATTTTACAGGAGAAAACTATAGTTATTGGAAAGCTTGTATGCAAATTCATGTTAAATCATATGATAAAGGTGTGTGGGAAGCCATTCAAAATGGTCCTACACTAATAACACATCGTAATGATGGTGTTGACACACCTAAGCCGGAAGCACTATGGAATAAGGAAGATAATAATAAGTGGGCACAAGATTGGAAAGCGAAAAACATTATCATATATGTTCTTGGTGTTGATGAGTTTTATCGCATTTCCCATTGTGATATTGCTAAAGCTATATGGGACAATCTATAAGTTACCTACATCCTCTAAAGATGAAGATAACAAAAAGGATAATACAAAAGGTATGTGCTATAAATGTGGAAAGTCTGGTCATTTTATACCAGATTGTCCATCTCTTGTTAATAAGAAAGGAAAGGGCCAACAAAACAATTTTAGGAAATCTAGAAAAGCCTATGTTGCTTGGGATAGTGATGGTGATGTCTCAAGTAATGAAAGCTCAAGTGATAGTGATGAGGAGGCAAATTATTTTTCCATGGCCAATCAACGTCAAAGCAAGAAAAAGAATGCAAGTCATCCTAAATACTCTAACGTTGATAAATTGTCTTTTATTGAATTTAAAAGTGCTTTTGAAAATCTACAAAAAGATGCATTGCATGCTTATAAGAAATTATCTTCCAATGAAAAAGTTTTTAAATACTTGGAAGAAAAGGTTGAAGAAACCAATAAGCAATTTGAAGTATTAAAGTGATCTATTTTAGAAAGTCAAGATCATAAAAAGGAGAATGAGGAACCTTGTCGGTTTGGTTGTGAAACTTGTTAAATTTGGCAACAAGAGGTGAGTACTCTTGAAACCAAAGTGGACAAGGCATCACAACCATGTGGTACTTTTGCTATTAATTCTTCAAAGGTTGAAAAGCCCTGTAAAAAGTATAATTTGATAAAGAAGCAATCAAATAGCAAAAGTAAATCTCATCATAAGTTTCTTTATCACTATTGTTGCAAGAAAGACCATACTATTGAAAAATGCAAATTTATGTGCTTTTTAATTCCTAAAGGTACTTTCCAATGGTTGCCCAAATGCAACAATTTTTTCACTCACTCCCAAGGACCCAATGAGAATTGGGTACCTGCCACCTTTGTTTGATTTTGTAGGTTGAGTGTCTTGACTCTATGACGGGGTAAATAGATTCTTGATATTGGATGCTCAAGACACATGACAGGAGACATCTCTCTATTCTCCGACTTTATGGCAAAGAAGAAAGGTTATGTATCCTACGATGATCACAACAAAGATGCAATACTTGGAAAAAGTAGTATAGGTAATCCCTCAACTATTACTATCTCAAATGTTGTGTTAGTTGAAGGCTTGAGACATAATCTTTTTAGCATTAGTCAATTGTGCGACAATGGTTATAAGGTAACTTTTGCCAAAGATTGTTGCATTATAGTACATAATGAAAATAAGGATTGTATGTTTAATGGTATGAGGGTAAATAATATCTATATCTTATACTTAAGAGATGTATCCTTGAGTAATGTTGAATGTCTTGTTACCATGAGTGAAGATTCATGGCTATGGCATAGATGTTTGACACATGTCAACTTTGATCTACTTAACAAAATAGTTGCAAAAGATTTAGTAATTAGTCTACCTAAAATAAAATTTTCAAAAGATCACCTATGTGATGCATGTCAAAAGGGCAAGCAAACAAGAGTCTCTTTTAAATATAAAAATATTATTTCAACATCAAGAGCTCTTGAGCTCCTTCACATGGATCTATTTGGACCATCACGGACCAAAAGCATAGGTGGCAATTATTATGGTTTTGTAATTGTAGATGATTACTCAAGATTTTGTTGGACTATTTTCTCATGTAGCATGAAGAAACATTCGCAGCTTTCACATGTTTTGCCAAGTTATCTGAAAATAAATTGAATTCTAAAATTGTTTCCATCCGAAGCAATCATGGAGGCGAATTTGAAAAATATCTCTTTTAAGAATATTCTGATAAATTTGGTATTGAACATGACTTTTCAGCTCCTAGAACTTCACAATAAAATGGTGATGTGGAGTGCAAAAATCGTGTTTCATAGGAGTTGTCAAGAACAATGCTCAATGATTATGGTCTACCAAAATATTTTTGGGCCAGTGCTATTAGCACGACATGTTATGTTTTAAATAGAATACTTATTCATCTTGTTCTTGACAAAACTCCTTATGAACTTTTAAAAGGTAGAAAACCAAATTATCACACCTTCATGTATTTAGATGTAAATGTTTTTTTTTTAAATAACAAAAAGGATGACCTTGGAAAATTTTACATGAAAGTTGATGAAGGTATCTTTATTGGATACTCACAATCTAGTAAAGCATATAGATTTTACAATAAGAGATTAATAATAGTTGAAGAGTTGGTTCATGTTACTTTTGATGAGTCTTGCCCAAATAGTGTTGTGAAAGGTATTTCTTTTCATGGTGTAGGTGCATCTATGGAGCACATACTCAAGGAAGTCGATAAAGGAATTGATCAACCTATAGAGGTGGATATTGATATGGATGAATATGACAACCAATAGAAGAAGGATGATGAAAATCAACAAGAAGATGATGGTCTTCCATTCGAAAGGAGAAACTCTAAGGATCATCCAATTGATAACATCATTAGTGACATCATAAAAGGGGTAACAACGCTGTTGTACCCCAAAATTTTCCCTTCCATTATTCAAGACAAATTGATTCAAGATACCTCCCCATGCTCATAAAGGTTTCAATTTCTCAAGACTATTCAAAGATTGATCAGACAAACCCTCCTCCTAAGCATTGACCTACAACTAGGGTTTTGTTTTTCCCAAAAAAAAATTAGACTTCTAATGCCTCAGGTGGACTTAATGGTTTCTCATATGCTTCAAAGAATCCTCATGCCAAGTTTGAAGCCTTGTAGCACAAGTTTTCTTAATCAACTACTCAGATGATTAAACATCAACTATATTAGACAAAAAGTCAACTTTGACCAATTTACAGTCAAACTTCAAGATTTTTGGTCAACATCAAGATTTTGAACTCATATTCATCATTTGATCAAGGGTTGATTATGATTCATCAAGAAAACTCAAGATTCATCAAAAGTCAAAAGTTACTAAATTAGGGTTTTCTTAACGAGAAGTCAACTAAACTTTGACCAAGCATAAATGTCACATACTTAATCAGAAAATTCTCAAAAAAAGTTCATTCTGATGGAAATTTAATTCTCTACAACTTTGTATCTCTAAGCTAAAAGCCAAAAATGCGTCATTTGAGAGATATGACCCAAAACATTACAGGTCATTTTAAAAGTCAACAAAAAGACACTTTTTGTCAAAGCAATTTACATCAAGTTAAATTCTTAAAATGAAAAATGAACAACATGAAGATTTTAGGGGACATCTTAAGATTTCCAAAAAGTCTAAGATCACATTCATATGATGAAAATTGAATGAGTTATAATTGGTACAAGTTGGGCAATTTTGAAAAAATGCATGAAGTCCAAATTGAGTAAATTTGAATTTTTGCGCTAATGGGCCTATCTTTTAAGGTCCAAACGTGTTCATGGCATCATATTAGACCTTTAAATCCATTCAAATATTTTTTTATGATTTTTATTTCTTTTATTTGGATTTTATTCATTTAAATGCAAATTAAATGAAATAAAATATCAAATAAATGATATAAGGCATGGGGGTCTATTTTTGAATCAAATCATAAGTATAAAAAGCTGGTGACAACTTGCAAAAAACGTGATTGGTATGAGATTAGCCTAAAAAAGAAAGATTTCAGGTAAAACTTCAATCAAATATTTGATCATGAAATTCAAATCTTTTGTAATTTCATCAATATTTGATCATGAAATATTTGATCATGAAATTCAAATCATGAAATATTTGATCATGAAATACAAAAGATTTGGTCCAATATTGTTGACCTAATCTTTTCTCCTATAAATACAAAATGTATTCAGAACAAGGACACAAAAATTGCCTTAATAACACACTCTCAAAAATCTCAATTTTATCAAAACTAGGGCAAACTAAAAACCTTATGTGCAGCAACTTTCAATCCATTCCAAGAATTCCACCGTGTTCCTAAAGTTCTCAGGAGTTTACCATGTCCATCTTTAAAGCTTGAAGCACATTATATCATCATATATCAACATCACCAGTTGGGTAATATCCTTGAAATTCAAACTCATAATTCATGCGTTGTTGATTAATTCTATGCATATATACCTATTTATAATGATGTTTAGACTTGTTTTGAATCATTATTTGTAACCTTTGATGCAAGAATATGGATCTGCCATTGCTAGGGTAGCTTGAGTTATTTTCATCGAATCTCACGATACAAGTATTTTCAGACCAAACTAACACTCACCCCATGCAATTGGTCTTTTTTTCCTTCCTTTTTTTACTAACCCGAATTTATTTTTACCATATTTTCTTAATTTCCTTTATAATTAACAATTAATTAACCTATTTTTTTTAACACCTTAATAAATTAGGATTAGAGTTTTTAATTAGTAATTAATTTCTTGATGTATTTTTATTAATTAATTAATTAATTAACCTTTTTCTTAATATTAAATATTAATTAGAAACAATTATTTTTTAATTAATTATTATCACTTAAGTTATTTTCTACACAAAAACATTTTAATATTTTAACATTCATTTTCTTATTTCTTTACTATTTAATTTTCTATTTTCTTAATTAATTAATTTTTAATTAATCATTAACTAACCTAATATTTTTTCAAAACTATAAAAAATTAGGGTTATGTCTTTTTAATTAGTAATTAAAATTTATCTTATATATTTTTATTTTAATAATTATTTTATTAATTAATTAACTTTTTTTATTAATATTAAAATTAATTAGAATTAGGTTTTTAATTACTATTATCGTTTAAATTATTTTCTACAAAAAGCACAAAAACAAAAATATTTTTCTAACACTTTTTCCATTTATCTTTTACTATTTAATTTTCTTAGACAAAATGTATAGGTCGCACTACCGATTGTAATAGCGTAGATTTCTCTTCTCGCATTTTTCTAATTATGTATTTGCTACAAGGATGTAATAATGTAGGTTTACTTTGTCGCGAATTTTTATACTTATGTATCTCTCCCAAAGCCATGTAATAACTTTGGTCTTTATATTCCACACTTCATTTTTTGTACATATTTAATTTCTAGTAACTAGGGTTTGTATGGTAAGATTAAAAACAAACGTAGAAAACCCTAAATTCTCAAGATAAAATAACTGAATCAATACACTTCACACACTTACACCTTTAGGGTAACCTCTCTTGTTGCCTTACGATATTGGTCACGTCCCTCGAAAGTCGGGATACTTTAGCAAAAAGACCCTCGATCAAATCATCATAGTCCCTTTTGAATAAAGATCATAATCCCTTGATGACCCTTCGAGTTTCCTACAAAATAATCTAGTTCCTTCGATGACCCTACGAGAAAAATAATGATAGTCACTTCGATACAATTGCTAAAGTATCCTTACATGTTGCCTTCGATGACCATACGATGACCCTATGCCTGTCCCTTCACATCCAATGGATAGGGATACCTACCAAATAATGGTATGGATAACACTATCTCTAAAGGAGAAGGAAATGAATAAGGAAGACTTTAGTGGATAAGAAACTCCTAATTGTTTGCTCACATTTCTTCTCACAAACAAAACATTTCTCACACTACACTTTCGAACAAATATTTTCAAAAAATACTTTGTACGCATTCTTGAGGATTGATACAATAATCATTAAAAAGTTAGCCTTACATTGGAATTTCAAAATATTTTCAAACAAATCACACACGCAAAGTATGTTTTCAAAAGTGAGCTAAGCAATTAAGAGCCCGTAGATAACTACGGATGAAAAGGATGCCAAAACCTTCCCTTTTCATAACTTACCCCCCGAACTCAAAATTCATCAAAGGTTTTTTCTGTTCTTTTCAACTTTCCTAAATATTAGATAAAAGAAAAGTCGGTGGCGACTCTTACTATCTGCACATTCGGATAAAACCAAAAAAGTCAGTTCTCCTACCGTATTACAGAACTGGTGACTCTGCTGGGGACTAGCTTAAAAAAGAGGGGTTATCTTAGGGTTAGATCACTTTACCTGCTTTCTTGGTTTGCTTTGTTTGCTTTAAATTTAAGGGTTTCTTAGGCTTATTATTGCTTATAAAGATCCTACACCTGAATCTAGGGATGCCTTAGGTAAGTAGAAATAGATCATCGAGATTGTACGACGTAGACCGATATGGTTGAAATGATGGCTACGGTTAGTGCGGCACATTAGTTTATACTAATGTTCCTTGAGTCAGTCAAGGATAACATTAGGCTTCCGCATGGTGTCATTAGTACTAACATACTTTTAGAACCTTAATTGACCCATCTTAGCCATTAGAAGGTAGTGAGATGGTCGACTTTGGTGCAGGCCAAGGTTGGTTGATACTCGATGCTACGCTCATTGAGATTCGACTCTCAGGATGTTTTGGTGGAAAGCCAATTGCCGTGCTAAAATAAATCCTGTGAGAAATATAGGTGATATGAGATTCCTATAACCCGATTACTATTTTAGGACAGGTTAGGCCAAATTAAGTCTAATGGAGAATGGTACTTACATATGGACTTCATGCAAGCCTTTAAACCTAGGGTCTTGTGTGACTTATTTGTGTTTGCTATCTATCTAACACGAACATGATATCATAGCATCATATCATCATAACATAACATTTTTACTAACCATTTCAAGGATCTTAGGGATTTATGGTGCTAAATTATCATAAGCCAGATTTCTAGCAAGGGGTAAGAGGATTTATTTTCCTTTAGCCAGATGCCGTCAAGATCAAAGTACATTCTCTTGAGTCAGAGACTATGACCCGCATGATATGGTAAGCTTGATTCTTATAGAAGGACGTTCAAAGATGAAGACTCAAAGTTTTTCATACAAAGCTGCAACTAGATTCAATTTCTAATATTTCAAATTTAAATCCCACGAGATCCTTGAAAACATTGCATATGCATCCACATGTCATACATATCATCGCACAACAGGTTTCCAAGACAGGTTTTCTTATCTTCTTGTTGTTTAGTTCAAGCAGAAAAATGGCTCTTGAATAGACAATCAAAGATCTCTAGGCTCAGAATGCTCAGTTCCAAGAGATGTTCCTAAGCTTAGCCAAGGGGTAAGAAGGATTGAAAGCACTCCTCGTCGAGAACATGACCAAGAAGAATCCTGAAGACAACAAGGATGACCAGTTGGAATAACTGCAAGCTGAGATGACAAAGATGAGAATCAAGATAATTGGTCAGATAGATCTTATCCAAAATTTAGCTCGGGGGCAAGAAGAGTTGAAAATCCTCATCAACAAGCTTCATGAGGTCAGATATAACCGTATGGGATGAACCTTGATGATCCAATCACTAACCAAGCTCCAATGAGACATGAAATTGACTTGGTCGACATTTCTAATCATTCAATTAATGGAAAAGGGCCTTTCCAATTTTTTTACTACATCGCAAGCTCAACAATGACCTCACCAATTACAACAAGGTAATAAACGTAAGCAGGATATACCCAAAATACAATTTACGAAAATAAACATGTCATTGTCTCAAGCATTACAACACATGTTGAAGATGGAGATGATTACATTGAAAGAACCTCCTGAGAATCCCAATACTTCATGTCCCAGTTATGATCCTAATGCAAGGTGTGCATATCACTCCAACAGTCTTGGACATGACACTAACAGTTGTTGGACATTGAAACGTAAGATTCAAGACCTGATTGACAAAGGAGTTTTCGAGTTCACACAAGATGGTTAGATTGAGTTTTTCTATCATCCCTCAAATATCGAAACTGCAAGGCATACCATCTGAAGTAACAAGTTCAGGCGGAGAAGCTTTAAGATCATTTAAATTTCTATTTGTAATTTCTTTTGTTTATTCAAACAATTAATGTCATGTCAAGGTTTGGTGTTTCCCATTAATCTATTGCATATGCTTATCTTGAATTAATCCATTCATTTCACTATATTTAAACTGTGCTTCTTACTTCCTTTTTGTGATATTAAACTCTCCTTAAAGTTATAAGCCTTTAGAGGGAGGATGATGAAAACAATACCATAATCTCATACGGTATGCTTTTGAATAGACCTTGCTAAAGATGTACATACATTGCTTCAACTCCTAAACAATAGAGATATAAGGAAGTTAATCCCTAGTCAAACCCTTTGAGCCTAAGAAGTAGGAGTTTTCTTTTTTGCGCAAATTAAAACCCTTGAACATAACCTGGGGTAGGGTAGTTTCTCAGTCAAATTAATTATGCATTCACAAGATTTACCTTCGTACACGACGACTAGTGTCGAAGATACTCTTCTAAATCAAAAACTGATGATGTTTACCTGTAAACATTGAGTAAGGAAGTTATTATCTTTCAAAAGAAAAGCTCGCTAAGTCAAAACCTATGAAGGATACTTAAATAAAAAATGGGGCATCCCGATGACTATAATCTGAAACGAAACAGTTCAGGAAAAAGTTAAGGATAATAAAGTCAAAAAGAGGTCGTGACAAATCCTCAACAAATGAAAGATGTTACATGAAAAATGATTATCTTATAATCTTCCGATTTAAGAACCATCACCAAAGTATCAACTTCATAATTCCAAAATCTATTGGAACCTAATGCATAATTAATTGAGTATAGGATTGAAGAACATCAAGGAGAACGATTTGGGTACAAATAAACTTTGAGCCTTTATCTTTTGTTTCTTAAACCGTGAACCAGGCCGTGTTACAACCCTTAAAAGTCCTAACTATAGAATGGGTTAAATCGAAATCATATTGTTACAAAAAAGTATCCTGACTTCTGTAAGGCTTATTATACATCCTGAGTTGATATCATGTTCTTACAAATTTTGTTTTACTAAAAAATATATTTTTAAACTTCAAGACAAACATAAGATTTTCATTTTAATACCACTTTTTCCAAATGAATAAATGTTTGAAAGTAGAGAAATTTGAATGACAAATATTCAATGAATGAAAATCCTCCCAATGGATATAATTACTTCAGATGATGTGTCAAAGAGAAAGACACCTCCAGTAACAGGCCTTTTGTGTACCCAATTGGTTATAAATCAATGGGCATGACATGTTATTGTATAACTCATCTATGGCAGTCAAGTCAAGATTCAAAGAATCTCTCGAAAGTGTCGAATAGCCAGGGGAAAAGCTCCATCTGAATCACTTGGGGAATGTTACATTGATCATGAGTTTCAGCAAAGGCCACTGTTAAAATTGAATTTTCAATATCACCAAATTTCTTGTCTGTGTCAATAGTATCAGATGGTGTGATTCTGTCATGACAGTTCTTAGAAAAATACGGAGGAAGGTCAAGACCATCAGAAAGTTGGAAGTCATTGGTTGATCAATAACTTCAAACATCGGGTGCACCAGACTAATCCCAGGGGAAAATGGACTCCCGCATACGAAGGGCCACATATGATCAAGAAAATAGTTTTTGGCAGTGCTACAACACTTACTACCATGGACAGTGAAATTTCTCTGTACCCCATGAACACGGAGATAGTAAAAAATACTACGCATGAAAAAGAGATCCGCTAGGTTGATTGGCTTAGGAAAAAATAAGGGAATCTCGACGAACTAAAAGAGTTCGGGAAAAATTTAGGGATATATAAATAAAATTGTACACCCAACAAGTCGAAAACCTGAAAAGGCTGCTTGGCCAGGAAAAAGGTATCCCGGTAAATTGAAAATCTAAAAAGGAGGTCCAGGAAAAAGTTAGGGATTAAAGCGTACGATTAGTCTCGTTTATCATTAGAAGATTTATCACCCTGGTCAGTATTTGCTAAAGACTTTAGGAGTTGGGATAATGTTCAAATCCATAAATTCCCATAAAGCAATCTCCATGGAACTATCTCTATGGATCTATCTTCACAATCTCCTCCCCAACAGAGATATATTCCCCAGGAAATCTAATATGCCCTCAGTCAGAAATTAGGGCATCTTTCAGTAGTTCATCTTCCCCAATAGGTCCCTTAGCAGATAAGGAAGTTTGATCATTTCCCCAACATATAATGAAAACTTCCTCGGCACAGCCTATGAATTTCCAATCCTCATCAAAGATTATTTCCTAAACCCAGTCTATAGGGTTTATTTCTCCAATGGATTTTATTCCTCTGATATTGCAATTCCCTGACGATATTCTCTTCTCCGGCCAAATATCATCCAATGTTGTCCTCCCCAAAAGAGCTAAAACCAGCTTAAATAGTGTATATGAGGATTATTCATCTCCTTTTATCCTCGGTCAAGGTATATGTTGTACCCCAAAATTTTCCCTCCCATTTCTTCAAGGCGTTCTGCTAGGGTTCTCAAAATGCTCAAGGATGCTCAAGAGTTGGTCAACAAATTCTTCTCATAAGCAAGGGGTTCACAACTAGGGTTTCACTTTTCACAAGGATATTTGGGTTTCAAAGGTTTTAAATGGAATTCATGGCTTCTTATATGTCTTAATTATGCTCATACAAAATTTCAAGCCTTGCATCACAAGTTGGCTCAGCCAATTGCTCAAATAACTAAAAATCAACTATAATGGACAAAAAGTCAACTATGGTTAACATACAGTCAAACTTCAAGATTTTTGGTCAACATCAACATTTTGAAGTTATATTCATCATTTTATCAAGGGTTGATCATGATTCCTCAAGAAAATCCCTCAAATCATCAAAAGTCAAAAGTTGCTTAATTAGGGTTTCCCTAGGAGAAGTCAATTGAACTTTGACCAAGCATAACTTTCACATGCTTCATCAGCTTTTCCCTAACCAAAGCTCTTTTTAAAGGAATTCAATTATGTACAACTTTATCTCTCTAAGCTCAAGTCCAAAAAAATGCTTCATTTGGGAGATATGGGTCAATACATTATGATGGGATGTGTGACGTATAGCCTAAATATAGTACTGCAAGTGCACAGCCTATCGAAGTAATATATAAGATTATCAAACCACAGAGACCAATTGTCAATCTATCAACTCTATTGCTAAGGTGCTTATCTAAGGTGAACAAGAATATTGATGTGAGTGCAGTGCAACAAAGTAAATGAGCGAGGTAAATAACAGTTTAAAAGACAGGTTGGAATGTAAATCATGTAATCAGATATTAGTCCGGTCATGCGTAGATGAAACTACTTATGGGGCAGTATTTTCTATTGATAGCAAAGAATCAATTTAACGGGAACTTGTAGCTTTTGACTACTAAGAACCGAATTTACTCTTTAAATTAAATTCCTTTATTGTCACATATAAAGGGTGCCTTCCGCGTTAAAGAGGTAAACCTATTTTTAAGAAATTGATAGTTTTGACTTAACAGAAAAGTAATTTTACTTGGAAAGATTAACTTAAAGAGACTTTTGGCTTTTGACCAAGAGTCAGATTTCAAACCTACAAACGCGTCCGAAAATAGTTTCAAAATCGTTTTCTAAAAAGGTCAATGATTCCTATTTAACCAATCAACGGCTTTCGCTCTTTTTGTTTGGTTAAATAATAATCAAGTCGTATCATTAGTTTGGACGGCTTTCGATCTTACCCAATAAACATTTAAACATAATTGACTTAGGTTAAAAGCAAAACATCCCCAGAGTATTTTCACTAGCATGATAATTGGAACACGACCATGATGACAATCATTACATCCAAACCTTTATAGTTTAGCCAGACATAATAAGTGCGAGTCTATAAAACGTGTAGACTATGGTAAGAGCATTTAGAGTCTATAAAACGTGTAGACTATGGTAAGAGCATTTAGAGTCTATAAAACGTGTAGACTATGGTAAGAGCATTTAGAGTCTATAAAACGTGTAGACTATGGTAAGAGCATTTAGAGTCTATAAAACGTGTAGACTATGGTAAGAGCATTTAGAGTCTATAAAACGTGTAGACTATGGTAAGAGCATTTAGAGTCTATAAAATGTGTAGACTATGATAAGAGCAATTATAAGTAAAGAAATGCAATAAATTAGAACCTTGCTCCAGTCGGAGACTTGAATCTGATACAAATCTGCGGAATGGTAAGGCTGGTATGATGAACTTCAACCAAAGTGCTCCAAGACTCGATTACAACTCAATCTACACCGCAATAACTCCCCGATGTGAAGAGATTATTACTTTACAGAAACTGATAGTATATGGCTTAAGATTGTACTAAGCTTGGATGAAACTAAAAGATGAAAATCGAAAACTATTTATAGAGGATCCTTGAGATGCGTAAAGACCAGCATGCCCCTCAACTTCTTCTGAGCGGGAAGCTTTTTGTGAAGGCCGCGGGCGCGGTGGCAGTGGCCGCGGGCGCGGTGGCTGGAACTGCCACATCATGGGAACGTGGCAGTTGGTCTCTGGGTGAAAGTGGGCCACGTCATCGCGTTCCCTGTAGCCGGCGCGGCGCTGAACGCCATAAGTGCAGAATATCTTGAAAAACCCTAATTTCTTGGCGTTTTGGCTCGTTTCTTCACAGAAGGCTCTGAAATGACAAGAATCCTGAAAACAAAGGAAAAAGGAACATAATACGAGAAAATGATAATAAAAACTAAGGAAAACATGTGATATTTGAGTCAGAAACATAGTGCGATTTAGTGCGATCAAATCCTCCCACGCTTAGACCTTTGCTTGTCCTCAAGCAACAACTCTTAGAAGTAGATGAAAGAAAATTATGGTGTATACAGGTTTTGGGCAAAGAGGGCTTCTAAGTTCGAGTAAGGGTGTGTTGTCAGGCACCAACTATCTGAACCAAGGGTATCGTAATTACACTACTTGCAGAGATGCGGACATAAACCTCATAAGTATACAGATCGATCCTAATATCCTTACTATGCTAAGACTTCTTTTTGTACGAGGTCCTTTTTCATTCAGGCGCAATCACATTAAGCCCGTTATCCGTACATACTCATGGTGTAGTGACCGGTTAGTGACTCTGATCTCAAGTGATGGGATTCTGGTACAAGAGTTGGTTTAACCCCTTTTTATTTTACCCATTTGCAGTTGCGGGGGATCGGACCGTAGTCCGCCCTACCAAGTCCAGCACCAGATACCTCTGGACCAACTACAACGGATGTGTCTTATATATATTTTTTTCTTTGTTTTTATTAGTGCTTACAACTTTCTTGAGTTGAGTAATCTTTGTGAGGATCACCCAACTCGTGGTCGTATTCATACTTTATTTTATAAATTTTTAAGGCAAAATAGAGATCATCCACTTATATTCATCGATCCTACACTTAGAGCATGCTTAGGCCGGAGCTGACTGCTAAGATAAACTACTTGAAGACCTATTTGTACAGTTTTATTCAAAATCATAGCATATTGGGAAGAAAGGATCTAATCTAAATGTTCAAAAAGGCTTACGGTGTTAAAATGATAACGAATTTTTCAAAAAGTGAGTGCCCAAGAAATAGACCCTATCTAGGACCTGTCTCATAGCCCAAATCCTTAAAAACAACCACAATTCTTTGAAAAAGATTTTGTAAAAATTTTGTAAGGCTAAAAAGTGGGGGAAATGAATGGGTACACTACGCAGAAAGACTCGCCTATCACATGCATTTTATTAACTACAAATATAACATACCTAAAAGGAAAAATGCGGAAGGGAAATAAAAGCAGGAAAAATGGGAAATAAAAGCGATAAATGCTCCTCCCACACTTAAATCGGACATTGTCCTCAATGTTCCAAAATAAGGTAGGAGGAGGTACCTGAAAACGCTAGTGGGAGCCACTAGGACCTTTACCATCCTTGTTGGTACGACCGGAACGGCGGCTACGGCTGCGACGGCGGCTCTCTCGATCCAAAACTAGCTGCTCCATTCTCTCTGTCAAGGCGGCATTTGCCGCTTGTAGCTCTTGGGTCCTACCAATGAGGGTGCCTTGGGTTGCCTCCATCAATTGGAAGTGACGAGTGTATGTGGTCTGGTTAAGGTGCTGTTCTCGCTGGAAAGCCAGCTGACTTTCCATAATGGTGCGCAGAGAGCTGGCATTTTGCTGTTGGGATGTTTGCATGAAGGCCATGTTGTCGGTCTCCTGTTGCTGCAAAGTAGCAAGGAGGGTGTCCCTCTGGGCCTCTCGGGCCATATGCTCACGCCACATGTCCTCAATGACATGGAAACTAGGAGCTGTACCTGCATGTGGGTTAGAAGTAGATGGTGTCGTGTGTGGTGGTGAAAAGTGGGGTGGTTCTTCCGTTTGGAAATCGTACTCATCATCAGTGTTGTTACCCTCATTTAAAGGTAGATTATGGGGCAACGGACCAATAAACGCAGGAGCGTTGAGATCGTAGGTCCAGTTACGCTCAAATCTGATATCAGTACGACGGGTGCAAGGAATAACAACACTGGGTACAGCGGCACCTCCAACCATGAGGAAGTAACCACCTTCCCTCCTCGTCTTGCATAAACGCATATCCCTTAAAAATTTAAGATTTGCAATACGAGGAGGAAGTGGCTCAAGGGTGGCAAGTTTTGTATCCAATCCTATGGCACGGGCAATAGTAGTAATCAGTCCACCAAAGGAAATCGGCCCACCTTTTCTTAAAACATGGTGCATGTGGGCAATCATAAATGGGACTGGATTAACTTTGGTGTCTGTGAGGCAGCTCTGCATGATAATTAATTCTTTAGCATTCACCTTGTTTGGGTTTTCCCGAGCAAAGATGGTGGATGCTAAAAGAAATCTAAAAACACGAAGGGCAGGATTGTGGATATGAGAAGCAAGTAGGCCATCAAAAGATGTTGCATTTTGTTTGGTAATCCTGGCCCAAAATGCTTCAAATGCCCAATCCGTGTGTAAAGGTGCTTCACAAACGGCACCATCCCCATAAGGCCATCCTAACATGGCAGCTAGACCGTCAGTGGAGTAGTCATATTCAACATTAAACATTCTAAATTTTACTCCACCTATGGTGCTAGCAGTGTTAGGAGAGACGTTATAAATTAAAGAACTCAAAAATTCGAACGTCAGCCTAGGGTAGGTTGGTGCTTGAGTAGCAAAAATATCATGCATGCCTAGTTTGTCGAGAAGGAAAAATACACTATGGTATATACCTAATGAATATAGACAGTTTTCATCGATATACCTGGTAGAGTGTATTGGTGTTGTCAGCAATTTCTCAAGCCGCTTTTGTTGTCTTTCTCCGGGTTGGCCACCTCGCAAAATGTAGCCGTGATACTCCATAGGATTTTCTTGTGGATGAATATAAAGAGAAAGAATGGGATGTAGAAGTAGTGAAGGTGTGAGGAAGAAAATGAAATAGTGGGGGTATTTATAGGTAGTGAAGAAAAATGGTGGTTGATGAATATTTATGATGGGAATAAATGTAGTGGGGTAGGTATGGATTATAAAGGAAGTTATGGGGGGTTAAGAATGGAAGAAAATGGGATTGGAAGTGGAAAAAGAGGCAAAATGGGGGGGAAAACGAGCAACTAGCCGTTAGGTGACCGTTGCGTCACCGCGGGCGCGGCAGGGATCACCGCGGGCGCGGTCAGGGCGAGCCAAGTTGGGCCGGCCTTGCTTCCTTTCCATTGGGCTTCTCCTTCCTTGCCATTAGCTTCAATTTTTGGAGGTGTACCTATTTTTCTTACGAACGTGCATATATGTATGCGAATACATATATACATGTATATTTATTTATTTTTATATCAAAATTTTCATTATGGTGACCAGAAAAACAAAAACATTAGTAAATGAAAGATATATATAGAGAAAAAAACACATATGCATATATATATATATATAGGTACGGACATCGGGTCACCAAAATAGTTATTAATAATGCAGGAAACAGATAATGCAAATAAAAATGAGTCTGAAAAGGAAATCAACATAATACTAATAATACTGGAACTAGATCTTGTGAATAACACAGATCTATCGCCAACCGGTAGGATGCTCTGCAGGAGTGTCTGGGCCACGCAGCTCAGTCAACTGGCGTCGAATCTCTGCCACCTCGTGAGCTAATTCATCTAACTCACCAGCAAAGGTAACATCATTCAGTTCCAACTGTAAATGAAGGTCAGCCACCTTATTGCGGAGAGTGGCTATCTCAATGCGCATAGCAGTCAATAGAGTGCGAATATCAGGTTCCTGCAAGATGAGGTTATTAGTAAGAACAGTAGTGCGTGTAACCTCGGGTCGGGATGTGTGATCTGGAGTAGAGTCCTCGGGGGCAGGAGTGTATTCAGGAGTGGTATCTTCGGAAGCAGGAGTGTATTCTGTAGTAGAGTCCTCGGGAGCAGGAGTGTATTCTGGGGCATACTCTGATATCTCACCCCAACCTTCTACAGAATAGTTCCAATTAGCAGGGTTGGAAACACAAGTCATCTGAGGGTCTGGCAGTGTGAAGGTGTAAACTGTCTGGTCATCGATGAGCAATCTGTACTGATATGGGTGGAAAGAGGCCCTCCTCATGAACCCACGATCCATGCAAAAGTCTAAATCCAGGAAAGTATATCCACAGTATGGGGTCAGTTGTGCTATCATACTGTCCAAACCCAATGCAGAAGCTATCTGTGTCACATTCCCTCCGGAATGAATGAGTCCTACAGCGGATCGAGCAGTCTGCTCGAGGCTCTCTATCAGAAAACCTCCACTAGCTATAGGTCTGGACTGACTGGCACAGTATAGGAAAAGGATCTCCTCAGCGGTGACTAAGTGGTCACAGTAACTCCTCCCAAAGAAAGTGTGGCACAGAATCATCTCGAAGTATCGGAAAGCCGGGTTATGGATCTTTCTGGACAGCTGGGTAGAGGGGTCAAGGCTGGCTCCATCAGTAATGTCCTGCCAAAATTTATCAATATCTCTGTCCATATAGTAACTCAATGGTAACTCAGTGATAGCGGTCGGTCCAGTTTGGAAACCAAGCAAATCCCCAAATTCTTTGATGGTCAGGGTATACTCGGTACCAAACAATCTGAAACTTAGGCATCCTCGCTCATCTCCTTCACCCACCCGTGGGTTATAATCCACAGAGCTAAGAAACACCAGAGTAAGGATCCTGTAGGTTTTGTGGACATCATCAGCATAATGATCCCAGCCAAGTTGGTTGCACAGATACCTAATACTTGGCTCAATCCCGAGTGCCTCCATGCAGCTCTGATCGGGGTACCTAGTGGGTACCATAGGTCTAGCAGATAAGGTAGCAAATCGGGCTTTTTGTGCTTCATCCCTGAAAATCACAATCATACCATCGGGGTAATGCATCCTGAAAATATAAACACAAGAAATTAGTCCAGATAAAACATATATAAATTAATAAAATGAAATAAAATTAAGAATAAACCATGGGTTGCCTCCCATGCAGCGCTTGTTTAACGTCTTTAGCTTGACGATTAGATCTTACTTTATGTGGGTATTGGTGGGTCTATAAGAATATGAATAGAGTAGTCAACAGGCAAATCGCCTCCTTTGTATAGCTTCAGTCTTTGTCCATTTACCACAAATGGAGCGCATGAATTGTTTTTGATTTCTACTGCTCCAGACTTTAGAACTTTTGATACTTCAAATGGACCTGTCCATCTTGAACGAAGCTTACCAGGAAAAAGTCGTAACCTTGAGTTAAATAGGAGAACAGGGTCACCAATGTTGAAATCTTTCTTGATGATTTTTTTATCATGCCACATCTTGGTTCTTTCCTTATATATGATGGCATTCTCATAGGCATTCAAGCGAAGCTCTTCCAGCTTGTGAATGTCCAGGATACGTTTTTCTCCGGCTTTTAGGTAATCTAGATTCAAGGATTTAATGGCCCAATAGGCTTTATGTTCTAGTTCGAAGGGTAAATGACAGGACTTTCCATAAACCAATTGATAAGGAGTTGTTCCAATAGGGTTTTTATAAGCCGTTCTATAAGCCCATAAGGCGTCTTTAAGTTTTCCAGACCAGTCTTTTCTGGATAATGATACGGTTTTCTCTAGGATCTGCTTAATCTCCCTATTCGATACTTCTACTTGGCCACTGGTTTGCGGGTGATATGGTGTTGCTATTCTATGTTTTACTCCGTATTTGCTTATAAGCTTGTCAAATATCTTAGATATAAAATGCGATCCTCCATCACTTATGACTAACCTCGGGGTTCCAAACCTAGGAAAAATAATATTCTTAAATAGTTTGATAACTACCTTGGTATCGTTTGTGGGTGATGCAACAGCTTCTATCCACTTTGAGACATAATCGACAGCTACTAGGATATACTTGTTACCCATTGAGGAAGGAAAAGGTCCCATGAAATCTATACCCCAGACATCAAATATTTCCACTTCTTGGATGTTACTTAAAGGCATTTCATCACGTCTTGAGATGTTCCCAGTGCGTTGGCATCGGTCACATTTTGTAATGTAAGTGTGGACATCGCGCCATACAGTAGGCCAATAAAAACCTGCTTGAAATATTTTGGCGCATGTTTTAGATGTGCTTGCATGTCCACCATAAGGTGCAGCATGACAATGTTTAATGACGTTGCCTACTTCTTCTTCCGGCACACATCGTCTGAATATATTATCTATTCCTCTTTTGAATAGGAGGGGTTCATCCCAAAAGAAGTGTTTAACATCTCTAAAAAACTTCTTCTTCTGTTGGTAGCTTAAGTCAGGGGGTATGATATCAGCGGCTAGATAATTCACAATATCTGCGTACCATGGTATGTTGTTCAAGGTTGAGATTTCCTCATAGGTCTCTTCTTCAGTTGAGTTTATCCTAGCTATTAATCTTTCATAAGTAGAGTGATCGTCTATAGGTATAAGTTCAGGTTTAAGGTGTTCTAACCTAGAGAGATGATCAGCTACTAAGTTTTCAGCTCCTTTTTTATCCTTAATATCCAAGTCAAATTCTTGGAGTAAAAGAACCCATCTGAGCAATCTAGGCTTAGCATCTTTCTTACTTAACAAGTACCGGATTGCTGCATGATCTGTGTATACTATTATTTTTGCTCCCACCAAATAAGATCGAAATTTATCAATAGCAAAAACTACGGCTAGCAATTCCTTTTCTGTGGTTGTATAATTTAGCTGGGCAGCGTCTAGTGTTCTACTAGCGTAGTAAATAGCATGCAGTTTCTTGTCTTTTCTTTGCCCTAGTACAGCTCCTACAGCGAAATCACTAGCATCGCACATGATTTCAAAGGGTTGTGTCCAATCAGGTGGTCTTATGATAGGTGCTGAAATAAGAGCTTGCTTTAAAACTTCAAAGGCCTCAAGACATTTTTGGTCGAATTCAAACTCGACATCCTTCATCAATAAATTAGTTAAAGGTTTTGTTATTCCGGAAAAATTCTTGATGAAACGTCGGTAGAACCCGGCATGTCCTAGAAAACTTCTTACTTCCCTAACGGTCTTAGGTGGGTTTAGGTTTTCTATAACTTCTATCTTGGCCTTATCAACTTCTATACCTCTTTCAGAAATAATGTGTCCCAAGACTATCCCTTCATTTACCATAAAGTGGCACTTTTCCCAATTCAACACAAGATTTACTTCCACACATCTTTTTAAGATTTTCTCTAAGTTTGAGAGGCAGTTTTTGAAATCAAATCCACACACTGAAAAATCGTCCATAAATACTTCCATAATTCCATCTAGGTAGTCTGCGAAAATTGACATCATACAACGTTGGAAAGTGGCAGGTGCATTACAGAGTCCAAAGGGCATTCGTCTATCAGCGAATGTTCCATAAGGGCAAGTAAATGTGGTTTTTTCTTGGTCCTCTGGGTGAATAGGGATTTGGAAAAACCCCGAATACCCATCAAGATAGCAGAAATATGAGTGTCTTGCTAGACGTTCAAGCATCTGATCTATAAATGGGAGAGGGAAATGGTCTTTTCTCGTTGCCTTATTCAACTTTCTATAATCTATACACATACGCCACCCTCCTTCTGTTCGTTTTGCCACATGCTCACCTTTCTCATTTTCCATAACAGTGATACCTCCTTTCTTGGGTACCACATGGACTGGGCTTACCCATTTACTATCCGAAATTTGGTATATGATACCAGCTTCTAATAACTTAAGAACTTCTTTCTTGACTACATCACTCATGATAGGGTTTATTCTTCTTTGATGTTCTCTTGAGGGTTTTGAATCTTCTTCTAGCATAATCCGATGCATGCATACGGATGGGCTTATACCTTTTAAATCTGAAACTTTATACCCTAAAGCTGAGGGATATTTTCGCAAGGTATCTAAGAGTTGATTTGTTTCTATTTGGTTTAGAGCGGTGCTAATTATAACAGGTATATTCATCTCCTCATCCAAAAACTCATATCTTAGATTCTTGGGTAGTTCCTTAAGTTCTATAGTGGGTTTCTCAGTACGCGGCATAAGGTCAGGGGTAAGAGCTAAGCATTCGAAAAGGTCGTCGTCAATGTACGGTTCGATACTCTTAAATCCGTCATCCTCTAAAATAGGGGTTGATGGTAATTTGATTATAGATTCGTTTTGTTCGAGCTCATTTACACATTCGTCAATGACGTCGATGGCATAACACGCATCTCCTATCACTGGTGCCATTAGAAACTTTGATAAAATGAACTCAATCTTTTCATCTCCTACCTCGAAAGTCAGTTTCCCTTTCTTAACATCTATTATAGCTCCGGCGGTCGATAGGAATGGTCTTCCTAAGAGGATTGGGATGTCTTCATCTTCTTTAATATCCATTACGACGAAGTCGGTCGGAATGTACAACTGACCAATCTTGACAGGTATGTCTTCTAAAATACCCATGGGATATTTGACAGATCTATCAGCTAGTTGTAAGGACATCTTAGTAGGTTGAAGTTCTCCTAATTTTAACCTCTTACAGACGGCCAGAGGCATCAGACTTACGCTTGCTCCTAAGTCTAAAAATGCTTTGTCTATCATATGGTTACCTAGGATGCAAGGGATAGAAAAACTTCCAGGGTCTTTATCTTTCTTGGCGAGTTTATTTTCGGATATAGAATGACATTCTAAAGTCTTGGGATCATCGAGTCGCCGCTTATTGGTCAAAATATCTTTTAAGAACTTAGCATATGATGGTATCTGGGTTATAGCTTCAGTAAAAGGAATCTCTACATGGAGTTTCTCTATTACCTTAATAAACTTTTGGTACTGGTTTTCTACTTTGGTGTTTTTCAGCCTTTGTGGGAATGGAATGGGTGGTTTATAAGGTTGTTGAGTGTTATTCCCTACTTCTGGTTTTGATTGCTTTTCTGGTTTCTCTGGTTCCTCTACCTGGTCTTTAGGTGTAGCATCTTCCATAGGTTTTTCTGATGTGCTTAAGTTAGGATTTCTAGGCCCTTCATAAGCAGTTCCACTTCTTAAGGTGATAGAATTTGCTTGGCCTTTTGGATTTGGTTGAGTTTGTCCAGGAAATTGTCCTCCAGGTGCAACTTGTACAGAGGTGTTTTGTGCTACTTGGGAAATCTGAGTCTCAAGCATTTTGGTGTGGGTTATTATCTGGTCAAACTTGGTTGCCAGTTGAGTAACTAGTTCGTTCGTGTGAATGTGTTGGTTCATAAACTCCTTATTTTGCTGAGTTTGAGTCTGAATAAAGGTGTCTATGGTTTCTTTAAGGTTTGGTCTTGGGGGCACTATTTGCATAGGTTGGTTTTGTTTTTGCGTTTGGAATCCTTGAGGTCTCGAAGGTCCGGGATTTTGGATAGGGTTATTGTTTTTGTAAGAGAAATTCGGGTGGTTCCTCCATCCAGGATTGTAGGTATTCGAGAAAGGGTTCCCTTGGGTATAGTTAACTTGGTCTGAGCTAGGTTCGTTCAAAAGGTTACAGTCAACGGTTTGATGTCCTTGAGTTCCACAGAGTTCGCATTCCGATTGGATTGCTGCTACTGTGGTTGGGTTTTGAGACATGTTCTCGACTCTCAAAGCTAGGGCGTCCATCTTGGCATTAATCATGTCCATGCAACTTACCTCATGCTTTCCTCCATGGCTCTCCTTTTTCTCTACTGTCGCTCGTTCTAATCCCCACTGGGCGTGGTTTTGGGCCATGTCCTCTATTAGGGCACAAGCGTCAGGGTAAGGTTTGTTCATCAACGCTCCGCCAGCGGCAGTGTCTATGGACATCTTTGTGTTATAATGGAGTCCATTATAGAAGGTATGTATGATTAACCATTGCTCCAGGCCATGGTGTGGACAAGCTCTTAAAAGTTCTTTATATCTCTCCCAGGCATCATAAAGTGATTCGCCTTGGTTTTGGGTGAAACAAGTGATCAGGTTCCTAAGAATAGCGGTCTTGCTTGGTGGAAAATACCTCGCAAGAAAAGCTCTCCTAAGGTCTTCCCAAGTTGTTATTGAGTTAGCTGGAAGGGCGTCTAACCAGTCGTGAGCTTTACCTCTAAGGGAAAAAGGAAACAGCCTTAAACGGATGGCTTCGGGTGTGGCTCCATTTGCCTTAAGGGTGTCAGCTAACTGGATAAATACCTTTAAATGTTGATTCGGGTTCTCGGTAGCGAGACCAGCGAATTGGTTTTGTTGTACTAATTGTAATAATGAGGGCTTTAGTTCAAAGTTGTTGGTAGTTATAGTAGGGTTTACTATACTAGAACTAGGTTCCTCGTTAGATGGTTGGGCGAATTCCTTGAGTGGTCTTTGGTTACGATCTTCTGCCATAGCTCTTCTTATCTTGCGTATAAAAAGACGGGCACGAGCGTAACGTTCAGGTTCTACTAAAGGATCTATTAGGTTACCGGTGCTACGATTTCTACGCATCTACCGGCTAGAATAGCCTTAGTCTAAACGGGATAACAATAGGGTACGAAATTTGACGAAGTTGGTCCCCGGCAACGGCGCCAAAAACTTGATGGGATGTGTGACGTATAGCCTAAATATAGTACTGCAAGTGCACAGCCTATCGAAGTAATATATAAGATTATCGAACCACAGAGACCAATTGTCAATCTATCAACTCTATTGCTAAGGTGCTTATCTAAGGTGAACAAGAATATTGATGTGAGTGCAGTGCAACAAAGTAAATGAGTGAGGTAAATAACAGTTTAAAAGACAGGTTGGAATGTAAATCATGTAATCAGATATTAGTCCGGTCATGCGTAGATGAAACTACTTATGGGGCAGTATTTTCTATTGATAGCAAAGAATCAATTTAACGGGAACTTGTAGCTTTTGACTACTAAGAACCGAATTTACTCTTTAAATTAAATTCCTTTATTGTCACATATAAAGGGTGCCTTCCGCGTTAAAGAGGTAAACCTATTTTTAAGAAATTGATAGTTTTGACTTAACAGAAAAGTAATTTTACTTGGAAAGATTAACTTAAAGAGACTTTTGGCTTTTGACCAAGAGTCAGATTTCAAACCTACAAACGCGTCCGAAAATAGTTTCAAAATCGTTTTCTAAAAAGGTCAATGATTCCTATTTAACCAATCAACAGCTTTCGCTCTTTTTGTTTGGTTAAATAATAATCAAGTCGTATCATTAGTTTGGACGGCTTTCGATCTTACCCGATAAACATTTAAACATAATTGACTTAGGTTAAAAGCAAAACATCCCCAGAGTATTTTCACTAGCATGATAATTGGAACACGACCATGATGACAATCATTACATCCAAACCTTTATAGTTTAGCCAGACATAATAAGTGCGAGTCTATAAAACGTGTAGACTATGGTAAGAGCATTTAGAGTCTATAAAACGTGTAGACTATGGTAAGAGCATTTAAAGTCTATAAAACGTGTAGACTATGGTAAGAGCATTTAGAGTCTATAAAACGTGTAGACTATGGTAAGAGCATTTAGAGTCTATAAAACGTGTAGACTATGGTAAGAGCATTTAGAGTCTATAAAACGTGTAGACTATGGTAAGAGCATTTAGAGTCTATAAAACGTGTAGACTATGATAAGAGCAATTATAAGTAAAGAAATGCAATAAATTAGAACCTTGCTCCAGTCGGAGACTTGAATCTGATACAAATCTGCGGAATGGTAAGGCTGGTATGATGAACTTCAACCAAAGTGCTCCAAGACTCGATTACAACTCAATCTACACCGCAATAACTCCCCGATGTGAAGAGATTATTACTTTACAGAAACTGATAGTATATGGCTTAAGATTGTAATAAGCTTGGATGAAACTAAAAGATGAAAATCGAAAACTATTTATAGAGGATCCTTGAGATGCGTAAAGACCAGCATGCCCCTCAACTTCTTCTGAGCGGGAAGCTTTTTGTGAAGGCCGCGGGCGCGGTGGCAGTGGTCGCGGGCGCGGTGGCTGGAACTACCACATCATGGGAACGTGGCAGTTGGTCTCTGGGTGAAAGTGGGCCATGTCATCGCGTTCCCTGTAGCCGGCGCGGCGCTGAACGCCATAAGTGCAGAATATCTTGAAAAACCCTAATTTCTTGGCGTTTTGGCTCGTTTCTTCACAGAAGGCTCTGAAATGACAAGAATCCTGAAAACAAAGGAAAAAGGAACATAATACGAGAAAATGATAATAAAAACTAAGGAAAACATGTGATATTTGAGTCAGAAACATAGTGCGATTTAGTGCGATCACATTACAGGTCATTTCAAAAGTCAACAAAAAACACACTTTTTTTCAAGACAACTTACATCAAGATAATTTATTCAAAAGAAAAAATGATCAACATAGAGGTTGTAGAGGGCATCTTGAGCTTTCCAAAAATTCCAAGATAACCTTAAAAAGATGAAAATTGAGAGAGTTATGACCAGTGCAAGCTTAGAAATTTTGAGCAAATGCATGAAATTCAAATTGAGCAAACTTGATATTTTGGACTATTGGGCCATTGTTTTAAATTTTAAGCGTGTATTAAACTACTCATACACCTAAGATCATTTTCATGCACCCCTTGATCTATTTTATTTTAATTATTTTTTATTTATTCATTAATAATGCAAAATAAATAAGATAAAATCATATCTTCTTACACAAGGTCCAAGTCCACAAATCTTCGACCTAATTCCACATTATATAATCTCATTCTCTTCATACAAGCCAGCCACGAAAAATCGTTGCCTCAAAAGTGATCAAAATCTCAAAATTTCAAAGAACCCTAAAAACTTCAAATCCTACTTACATTGTCGTTCACCACAAACTAATCATTCTATCCACTCCCAAGAAGGTTAGAGGGTAAGAACAAATCCATTGCATTAATCTAGAGGGCTCGAAACACCCCTGCATGTAGCGCCACATTATCATTATTTCATGCATTCATAATTTTGTTTCCATATTATTTTGATTAAATCTAACATTACTAACGTGCTCCTGAGTTTCATTAGTACAGGTTTGGACCATCGTGGAGGTCCAATGCGTGCTAAATCGTGAACCACCATATTAGCACTGATCCATGTGTTCTTCTCTATAACTCAAAAACCATTGCTTGTTAGCTCCAAATAATCATCCCATCAAATTCACAGCCCTCGATTTAGGGGGGGTAGGACGTTTTGGATTGTTAATTATTTTTATTTTACTGGATTAATAAAAGAAAGCAACCGGAGAAGACGATCGGAGCTAGGGCTCTGGCGCCTCTCCAGTTCAGGCAACTTATTTATAATATATATTTATGGTTTGATATAAACTAACAGATTTACAGCCGCCCCAACGGTAGAAGTGTGTGCGTTAAAGTCATTTGTGTCAAAGGGCCTGGGTTCGATCCAGCCTTTTGCCACTTATTTTCTTAACATTTCTAAATTTTGAAGGGTTAATTACCAAATGTGTTGAACATGTTTCCTATCACCAAGGCGCACCTGGCCTAGTGGTGAATCTGTTGATTGAAATTGTAGAGGGTGTGGGTTCAACACCCACCCCTACCACTTTTGGGTTTATTTTCTTACAATTCTATATCCTTCTCTTAAAACCTTATTTTTATAAAACCTTTTCAAAACCATTAATTTTTCTTAAAAAAACCTAATTTATTTTTAGGTTTTCACTAATTAACTCTTTTTACTAATTAAAATAAACTTAGGGTTTTAGGTTTTTTTTCTTTTAAATAATTAAAATCAACTAGTTTTTAGGTTAATCATCCAACCTTTTTTCTATTAAAAAATTACAAAACAATTTCTTTTCCCGTTTCTTTTTATTTTACAAGTTCACATATTTTATTATTGTCGCGTGTTTCATTATTTTTCCAATTATGTATTTGCTTACAGTTTGTAATAATTTAATTAGGGTTTTACTATTTTCCCCCTATTTTTACTATTTTGTACCCCCACAGTTGCACCCTAAAATTTACCCTCTTGATTCAGACGTATGTTTCATCATAAACATCACATTGCATTCATTTTTGTGATGGGATCAAGGTACTCTGGTTCTCAAGTTGTCTACAAGTAGTGTTGTTTGATGTTATTAACAATTAGTGCAAGAAGGGAGCTTATTCTCTCAAAATTTGGACTTCCCAATTCACAAGGGTCTCTCATGTCTCAAGACATTTCATCTATCTCATTGGATCATCAGAAGGTTGAAGATTGTGTTGATTTGAAAGGGAATCACATTCTCTTAAATCATCAGTCAAAATTAAGGTTTTGTCCAAATCGAATTGATTGGGGGCTTAGATGAGTCAATTCTTGAAGTATCATCTTCTCATCATCATTTGAATCAACTTTGTTCAAAAGATCTCTTAAGATGTCCAGTGGAATTAGGGTTTTGAAGCTTGATCAGCTACCTCCTAACACAAGGTGCAAGAATTAAGGTTTTGGATTTAATCATGATTTCTATGACTTTTTCACGCAACCTTGTTTCCATGCTCCACTACATGTTATTAAGCATCTTTGACTGAAATATTGAGAAGCAATTTGGATTGGAAATGGTTCAATTGATCAAAAGGGGCAAAATGGTCATTTGGATCAAAAATCAACAAAGTCAAGAGTTGACCAAGTGGACTTTTGGTCAACCCTTAATTTAAACATTCTCATTTCATATTTCATGGTTAATTTCATCATTAAATCAAGGGAATTGAAGAATTAAGGGTTTTCTTTTTCATGAAGATATTTGAATTTTTTTTTGAAATTTCTAAACGTTCATAGTACATAACTTCGTCAAATCATAACTTGAGTTTGGTTAATTTGTTTGAAGAAAATGATACGTATTCAGAAATCTATTGAAAAATCCTAAAAGTTTGTATTAGTGTGTGAAAATCTCAGAAGTGAACCATTTAAGAGAAAAAAGGCATGGAAGTTTCATGTACAAGGCAAGAATTTTTGCTAGACAAGCAAGCATGCCACATGCGTAATTTTATCAAACACATGGTGTGCCAAATGTGGGAGCCTATTTCTTTTTACTCAAGTTTCAATTTGAAATTCTAACAAGAACATCTTTTAGTTTTCCATGAGAGTTTCTCATTAAACTTTGAATCACTCAATTTGGCCAAGGATTGAATGTGTTATAATGCTTCAAAGTTGGTGTCTCAAAACTGACCCTATGCAGGCCATGCAAGTGGCCATGCGCGCGCGCCAAGGCCTGCAACTTCCTTTCTTTTTTATAACTCCATCATATCTCCATCATCCAATCCCTAAATGTAGAAATGTAAAACACCACTGTCATCTACATGTTGCACGCTTTCGAAAGGCCCCTCAAGCATTAATTTCGCACGTGCCAATGTTGATAAACTTGAGTCACAAGGCAGCTAGTTAGTAGGTTTGAAAAATCCAGTTTTGGTTCATATTTTGTATTAATACATCAACAGGTCATCTTTACATTTCCATACACGGTTTCTTTCACTCTTTTCTTGCCAAAATAAGTCCAGCATATCACATGGTAGTGTGCATTTCATGCTTACTTTGTTTTGCCAAGAATAGAAAGTTTCTATGCAAAAATAATTTCCACACCATGTGCAGTTGAGGCCAGCTCATAGTTTTTCACTATCCTTATTCTAATTCCACGCATTAGCTCACTCAAAATGCGACAAGGAAGAGGCCCAGCACACACAAAATGAAGAAGCATCATTCACATATTCCCATTTTTTCCAGAATTGGCAAGTTTTCCCTCCAACAGATATTTGGCATCATTACCATATTGCCCTCACTCTGAATACTCTATATAAATAGTCTTTATCATTCATTACAGAGAGAGGATCCTCATTCACTCACAAGCAAAATCTGTTTCTCTCTTCATTTTTTGAATTTTTTCTCTTCGAAGCTCTCTCTACACTCATTCCAATCGTGATTTCTTCCTCATTTCCACTCCATTGAAGCACAAGGATCAAGAAATTATAGTTTTCTCACAAGTTTAAAGGCAATAGTTGAGTTTATTTCTCAACTTAAGAGGTACTTTCATATCTTAAATTCTCCATTTATAGCGTGATTTCTTTGGTTTCTAAGCTTTTAATTATGTTGATGCAACTTTAAACTTTGTGTTTAAGGCCTTACTTTGATCTGATTTGAGTTGGCTTACTTGATTTGAACTTCTGAAAATTCATGTTCAGTTGGTTTTTGTGATTTTCGCGTCCAAATTTCGAACTCTCTAGTTGATCATTTGGAAATCTATGAGTAACACGATGTAGATGATAGATCTAGCTTCAATTTGAGTTTAAATCAATAATTTTGGTGGTGAAATGAAGTAGAAATCATGATTTG
Source organism: Vicia faba (assembly GCA_948472305.1). Taxonomy (NCBI): domain Eukaryota; kingdom Viridiplantae; phylum Streptophyta; class Magnoliopsida; order Fabales; family Fabaceae; genus Vicia; species Vicia faba. The sequence goes on along the minus strand of OX451736.1, from coordinate 1,202,116,094 downwards.
AACATGAGGTCTTGAAGCTGGCAAACGCGCATGTTAGGGTTTATCTTGAGGAAGAAGATGATTGTGTGGCAGCATATGTTTGGCTAATTTATTTTTTAATGCAATTTCATATTTTTTTTCATTTAATTGATTTTTCTGATTTTATTTCTAGAACAAAACATTTTCAAAAATTATGAAAAAAATACCATAGGTATATTTTAACCTCTAGTATTTGATTTTAATATTTTTTGAAATTTTTAGGATTGTTTTGCTTAGTGATAAAAATTCGTGAATAAATTAGGGTTAATTAATATTTTTTTTTAGGTAATATTTTTGTTAATTTTCTTTTCTGACTTTTTCTTTATATAAAAATTATACCAAAATTTTTTTGGCTTTTTAATTAGTATACTTTGAGTTCTTGAATTTTATTTTAGAATTTTACTTCTTTTGGTTAACCTCATAAATTGTGACATTTAATTTATTTTTAGGTTTTTTTTTATAATTAGGTTAATCATTTTCCTTAATCCAAAAATTCTATAAAAAATGTGGTTGGCCAATTTCTGAGTCTAATATTTAAAAATTGTTTTTATATAATTTTAAATTTTAGTTTGGCACATTAATTAAACTCATTGATTAAATGTGTTAAATTAATTAATATTTCCATTCATATTTTGTTCAATTTTTTATATTCTGACTTTTCCTTCACAGAAAAATTCCACCAAAAATATTTTGGACCTTTTTATTGGTCTATTTTAATTTTATAAATTTTGTTTTATAATTTTACCACTTTTGGTTGTTTAATTGTTTTATGAGATTCAAGAGTTTTTAAGCATCTTTATGGCATTTTCACATTTTTATTATAGGATCTTTCCCTAATATAAAAATTCACAAAAAATATCTTAGGATTTTCTATTAGTATATTTGTGATTTCTGAATTTTGTTTTCATTTTCTAGTATCTTTGGTCAATTATGTAATTCTTAGGATTTAATTAGGTATAATTAATCATAATTTTCATATTTTGGTTTTATTTCCTAATTTCCTTTAATGCTAAAAATACCAAAAAATAATTTATGACCATTTGAGGATCTTAGGTCGATACATGTATTTTGTTGATTTTTATCTTGTGTCTTCCAATTATTTTGAAATTTGAACATTAATTGTATGGTTTTGTTGACTTTTGCTTGCTTAGGTCACAAGTTAGGCTTCTTTGACCAATCCCCCTTGACTTTTAGGTATATTTTTGTTTAGGTTAGCATAGGATGAGACCTTAGGGAATAGATTTAATTTTTCTTAATTTTAGGAATTGATTTGATACTTCATCCCCATTAAATCAAGTTAGGGTTCCCAATTAGAGGCTTATCTAGGTTAGATTAACTTGATTGATTAAGTTGTCCACTTGAACCTTGCTAACTTTGTATTAAGCTTGTTGTTTCTGACTTTTTAATGACTTGTGAACTTTGAAGTATTTTTGTTTTATTTTTTTACAAGCTTTGCTTCCTTTTTTACTCAATTATCACTCTCGTGTATGTTGTTATGCTCTTTTGAATTTGAAGAAGAGGGAATGCACTTGTGCAACCCATGATGGATCTAATATTTTTCTCTTTATTATTCCCACTACTGTTTCATAGGATTGAGTTTATCAAAGAACCATTCAAGATTTCTGAACTTGCTTTTTGTTGTTTGATATGTATTTGAGACCATGATCTAAGAGATAGTTTTTGTGCACCACCTTTCGTGTACCATTTGAATCCATTTTGATTTAAACCTTTATGATTCTGACTTTTTAAGGTTTTATTATTATAATACAAAGCTCCTTTGATCCTTGATTGACATTTCGTTGCTCCTTCAACATGGTGACAAGATAGGAGCAAGATTACATTAGTTTTGACCTAGTTTGTGTTTGTTTGATTGAAAGGACTTTAAATCTCATATGTCTTAAGAGTTTAAACTTTGGGTTCATTTCTATTCTCCCATCCACTCTCAATGCTCCTATGATCTATTTGGTTAGTGCTCACTTGTTAATCCATCATGGTGACATAATGGGAGCTACATTTACCTTGCATTTGGTTGAATTCTTAGTTGTTGATGTTTTGTTCCTCATAATTGTGAAGCTTATCCTAATCTTATGCCTTGACTTTGGTTGCTACTGACTTGTATGGTACGTTATTCCCCTAATCATTTTTATCCTTCACTTACCCTTTCCTCATACCTTTTTCACTCTTAGAGATAGTCTAGGGTTGATTTTGGACCTAGTTTTGTGATTATACCTAAGATTACTCTCGTAAGCTCTTGTTGGGGCTTCTTGGTTTCTTAGGGCATACTAAACTTTTTGTGTTTACTTCTGATATCATCATTACTTGACTCATCTTGCCTTGATTAATTAGTCATTTACCTAGGCACACTTCACTAAACCGTTTCATTAAATACCAGTTCATTTGCCAAGAAGGTTGTACTACACTTTGAGTTGTTTAACCAAATGCCTTCTTAACTATGGAAAATGATAAATGAATAAAATTTTGTATTCATATTTTACCCTACCTTGTTAATACTAATCATTTTGTTGAGATGTAAAAGGTACTTCACGGGTTTTCCTTACTTTGGGTTCCACTTTATTTATGGGATACAATTGCGCTTTCGAGGCAATCTACCTTGGTTTCCCATATCCATGGGAAGCATATATGTTTGCACTATTGTGCACTTTTGTTTGTTTGTATTATCTTGCAGAGTTTATGCATGGTTGTGTCTGCTACACACCATCTGTGATTTATTTTCATGTTGAGGCCTTGAAGTTTATGTTTGACGACACGACTTCTGACTTGTTTCTTTTGTTGATGCTAGCTCGTTCGAAGATCTCTGGGTTTCGTTACTGTTTAGTTTCTTATTTGTGGATTATATATGTTTTGTACTTTCTCATCTGATTTATTATTTCCCGCAGTTTACTGTTTACTTAGGGTTAGGAGTCTGGACCACTTGGCAGGAAATTCTGGAAGTCCTCACTAGGAGACTATGTTTTTGTTTGTTTAAATGATTGTACCTACATTATATTAAAGGTGATGAGTCCTCAAAATGAGGCGAGCGGAGAGGGTTCGTAATCAACCCCCGCATATTCCAGTCTGTGTCGTTCCTATGCTCACTTTCTACAAGTAGACGCTTTGAACATGTGCTCAACATCTAAATAATTCTAAGCCCTTCAAAGGAAAGTGAAAAGGGTTCTTGCAATAAAATCCCCACGCTTTCTTTAGCTCGTGTTGACCAACATTGATGCTTAGTGTATGCACGCACTATGTTCTCCCCCCAGATCTTTCTTTCCCTGGTAACTAATACCATGGTTAAGGACCTTTCAAATTCTTATAATATAATGGCTTGTTTGACTCAGGTGATACGCTCCCCTTGTCTATGGCCCGACCCTTGGTCTGATGCTTGGTTGCTTGTCTATGGCGGGACCTCCCTTTCTACTACTTGACCTGCGCCTCGTAGGTGTTTGATATTCAAGTGATACTTGAGCTTTTGTCCGGATGTTTTGCCATTTTCTTGTCTGATTTTTTTCGCAAGATCTATGACATATTTTTATTTCCATTCTCCCTTAGGATCGCTCGACTAGAATATTTCTCGAGCTAGACATTAGGATAGGTATCTATGCATGCTAACATAGGGTAGAAACTTCCCTTTTTATCCTCAACCTTAGGGTTAATCATTGTATGATAACATTATGACTAGAGATTAGGACAGTCTCCCTTAGTTGTTTCCCTTTCCTCGCGTATTGCATCTTAAAACTAAAACCTTTTTCTTGGAAAATCATAAAACTTTTCTAATTATCTTAAATATTTCTTCAAAGTAAAAGATACAAACCAATCTTATTTGTTTGCACACCATTTTGGCTTTGTCTTAAACTTGTTGAGATGACATCTTACCATCTTTGCCATGTTATTTTGCTATCTTTTAGCCGATGTTTCGCCATCACATATGTTTGTTGTCGATGTTTTTCCATCGCATATGCTTGTTATCCTACTTTGATTATCAATATTATTGTTAGGTGTGATGTTTTATCATTTGAATGGTTTATGTCTCTCCATCTTTGCCATGCTATCTTTCTATCTTTTGGTCGATGTTTCGCCATCGCATATGTTTGTTACCGATGTTTCGCCATCGCGTATGTTTGTTATCATACTTTGATTCTCAATATCAATGCTAGGTGTGATGTTTTATCAATTAAGTTTTGATGTCCTGCCATCTTTTCCATGATATCTTGCTATCTTTTTGCCGATGTTTTGCCATCGCATATGTTTTTTACCGATGTTTCGCCATCGCATATGTTTTTTATCCTACTTTGATTCTCAATATCATTGTTAGGTGTAATATTTTATCATCTGAATTGTTGATGTCCCGCCATCTTTTCCATGTTATCTTGCTATCTTTTAGTCGATGTTTCTCCATCGTATATGTTTGTTGCCGATGTTTCACCATTGCATATGTTTGTTATCCTACTTTCATTTTCGATATCATTCTTAGGTGTAATGTTTTATCATCTTGTCTGATATTTTGTTATCATGCTGATGTTTTATCATCTTATCTAAGTTTGTGTTTCCATGTGATGTATCTTCGTTCCTTTTTGTTGTTTTATCATCGTCGTTGATGTTTTGTCGTTTTATTTGATGTTTTGCCATCTCGACTGTTGCTTTTATCCTCTTAACTAAAAACATAAACCATCCAAAATATATGAGCCTAACTAATGCTGATTTGATTCCTTAAAAGGGATACGTAGGAGAAGGCTTTTGTGGGGCCTAATCGAGCATATCTTTGTAAATATTTCTTTCTTTTCCCCACACTTTCTTTTCCTTTTTCTTTGAATGCATTCCCTTTTCAGCTTTAAGCCTTAGACAAATATTTTACACACCCATAAGATAGATAACAAGAGTGGACACCGTAGATTACTAGGGCATGTGGGGTGCTAATATCTTCCCCTCGCGTAACAGACTCCCTTACCCGATCTCTCGGTTGAAACACCGTGATTTCTCCCTTGCCATATTTTCTTGATGTATACCTTTCCCTCAGTGGGATAAAAAATGTTCGATGGAGACTTCATTGATTTCATTATCAGTTGATTGTTTAGCCGGTTGTTTCACCCACTCCTGAAGCCTTGTAATAGCGTAAAATTTTATTTCCCGCACTTTACTGCTTTTCATTATTGATATATCCAGCTGCTAGTAACTAGGCATGTATGGCAAGATCTAAACGCAATCGATAGATAACCCTAATTATAAGACTAAAATAATTGAACATGAATCACCCTTCACACACGCACTTCTAGGGTAACCCCACTTGTTGCATTCGGAAACACAGTCATGTCCCTATAATATGGGAATGCTCTAGCAAAGACCCTCAATTAAAAAGATTATATTCCCTCGATGACCCTTATGATGTTGCCTTACGATAAGATTGCTAAAGCGCCCATACGAGTTGCCTTTATGACTGTACGATGACCTACGCCTGTCCCTTCACATCCAATGATAGAGATACCTACCAACTAATGGTATGGATAGCACTATCTAAAGGAGGAGGAAAATGACAAGTCAGACCTTGAGTAAGGGTAGTATACTGTTAATCGCTTGCTCACATTTTTCAAAACAAAAACAATTCTCACAATTACACTTTCAAAATATTTTCCAAAACAAACACTTTGTACGCATTGTAAAGAATCATTACAAAGTTGCTTTACTTAGGCATTTTCAAAGTATTTTCAAACACGAACACAAAGAATTAAAAAATAAAAAAAAAACAAAGTGAGATAGTGATTAAGAGCACGTAAATAACTACAGATGAAAAGGGTGCTAACACATTCCCTTTTCATAAACTACCCTCGAACTCAAAAAATCTTCAAATTCTTTCCTGTTCTTTTCACCCTTTCATTATTGGATAAAAGAAAAGTCGGTGGTGACTTTTTCTATCTGCACATTTGCGATAAAATGCAAAACAAGTCAGTTCTCCCACCGTATTATAAAACTGTCGACTATGCTGGGGACATGACTAAAAGTGGGGTTACCTTTAAAGTTAGATCATTTTAAATTCTTTCCTTGTTTGTCTTGTGAGCTTTACATTTTTGGGGCTTTCTCAGGTTTATTTTCTTGTAAAGATCCTACACCCGGATCTAGGGGCATTTTAGGTAAGTATCAATAGATCATGGAAACTATACAATATATACCGATATGGTTGAAGTGATGGCTATGTTAGTGCGGCACATTGGTTTGTACTGGTATTCCTCGAGTTAGTCGGGGGGAATACTAGGTTGTCGCGTGGTGTCATAAGAAATAACTAATCTTTAGAACCTTAATTGACCTAACTTAGCCATTAGAAGGTAGTGAGATAGTCAACTTTGGTGCAGTTCTAAGTTTGTTGATACTCGATGCTATGCTCATTGAGATTTGATTCTCGAGTTTTGTTTAGTGGCAAGTCAATTGTCGTGCTAGAAAAAACTTATGGGAAAAATCAATGATATTGAGATCCCTAGAACTTGATTACTTCTTTAGGACAGGTTGAGCCAACTAAAATTCAAGAGGGTACTTACCTACTAACCCCAGGCAAGTGTTAAACCTAAGGCCATTGCGTGTTTTGCTTGTGTTTGATTATATATTTGAACATGACATCATAACATCATAACATCATATCACTACTTACCATTTCAAGGATCTAGGGGATTTATCTTTGTTCTGTGTTGCAGGGTCATGGCTTCTAGTCGTAGGAATACCATCCGTATCAAATTCGTAAGAATACCTTCCAAGCTTGAGAAATTAGTCTCAAAGGTTCCCGAAGATTCACAATTCACCAAGAGACATGGCCATCTACTCAGTTTGGTTACTACTGGCTTCCAAGAATACATGATGGGCGTTCTTTTCCAGTTCTTTGATCTGAAGCATCATCGTTTTACCTTCCCAGATGATCAATTGGTTCCCACAATATAATAATTCTCTAAGTTGCTCGAAGTGCCTATTCTTGATCAGATACCCTTCACCAGTTTAGAGTAAGTTCTGAAACCTAAAGACGTTACAGTAGCCTTAGATCTGAAACGATCAGACATTATATCTAATTAGGAAACAAGGAATGAAGTCAAGGGTTTTTCTCCTAAATTTATGATAGAGAAGGCTCATGGGTTTCTAGATGCCATGAATTTTCGTGCTTTTGAGGATATTTTGGCTTTGTTGATCTATGGTTTGGTATTGTTCCCTAATCCGGACCAATTCATAGATGTGAATTCCATCAAAATATTCCTTACCCATAATCTGGTACCTACTTTTCTTGGAGATGTCCTGCATTCCCTCCACACTCGTACTATGAAGAGGCGAGGGACTCTTATATGTTGCATACCTCTACTGTCCAAGTGGTTTATTTCGCACCTGCGCCAATCAGTGATAAAGAACGAATAAGTTTTGAGGTGGTCTCAAAGGTTGATGTCACTCACTCATGCAAATATCCATTGGTTTTCTCGATCTCAGGAAGATGTCACTATTAATGATCATTGTGGGGAATTCCCTAATGTACCACTCCTTGGTATAAGAGGGGGCACCACTTACAACCCTTCTCTAGCTCTGCGTCAGTTTGGTTATGCTCTAAGGGACGATTCTCATGATATGCTCATTTAGGGTATTATGTTCGACTATAAGAACGATCCTCAAAATTACCATCAAAGGTTTATACGTGCTTAGGGAATAGTCTACAAGATTGATAGCAAGACTTTGGGACACAATAATTCCATTCCTCTAGAGCCTTACCTCAGATGGGTACGGTCTCGTGCTCAGAATCTTAAAATTCCATATCCTGATATCCTACCAGTTATCATAGAGCCTGTTGTTCAAGGGGATGTTTCTCATACCGTTCTTTATCCCGATATGCCTACCAACTTCGAAGAACTACAGAAGGCCATGATTCAGCTCAAGGAAGAAAGAGATACCTCCGAGGCTCAGTTCTATGCTAGTAAGAAGAAAGTACTGGAGCTGACGAAACGACTCCATGAAGAACATAGCCTTAATGCATATGTCAACACAAAGAGGAAGCGTCCATGGGAGACTTGAATTCATATTTTGCTGTTTTGTAACTCTTTTTATTGAAAGAAATTATAATTTGAGCTTGTTAGTAAAATTTATTTTGTTTCCTTTGGTTTAAACAAATTTAAATCCTGCAACGATCCTTGAAAACATTGCACTTGCATTTGCATATCATGCACATCATCACATAACAAGTATTCTATAAGAAGGTTTTCTCATCTTCTTGTTGTATATTTTAGTAAAAGATGGATCTAGAGAAGACTTTCAAGGAACTCCAATCACATAATGCCCAATTCCAAGAAACTCTCTTGAACTTAGCTCAGGGGAAAAAAGAGATGATGGCGCTCCTTGCCAAAAATAAGAATACTTGGAAGCCAGTCATCCTCAACATGGGGAGAAGGTTCGAAAACCTCCCCAAGCAAGGTCAGAAGTATGTTGTTTCCTCTAATTAAGATGACAATCGGGAGGAAAATGATAGAAGTATTAAAGTTGAAGGCGGAAGCAACCATGGTTCTGGTAAAATTCCTTAGGATAAAGACTATTCTAATGAGCAGTGTCCTCCTGCTGATAACAGATACACGCAGATGGAAGATCGACTTAATGCCATGGAGATACAAAAAGTGCCTGGGCCAGACTTTGAAGAGTTGGTTCTTATCTCGAGGGTTATTATCCCTCATAAGTTCAAGGTTCCTACCTTGGCCAAATAGGATGGTGTGTCCTGTCCAAAGCTCCATATGTGGTCTTATGTTTGGAAGATCCAACCCCATACTGTTGATAGAAATTTATGGGTTCACTTCTTTTAGGAAAGTTTTTCTGGTACACAACTTGAATGGTTCTATCAGTTGGAAGAAACCAACATCCGTACTTGGGAAGACCTGGCTGCTACTTTTTACAAGCAGTATTAATATAATGCTGATCTTGAACCAACTCGTGTGCAATTACAAAATATGTCTATGGGCTCTGTTGTACCCCAAAAGTTTCCCTCTCATTTATTAAGACATTTCTCACAAATATCTTTAATGGCTCAAGCTTGCACAAGTGTTGACTAGGTCAAACTATCTCCTGAACACTGATGCTTCAAATTAGGATTTTGATTTTCACAAGGACAATTGGACTTATAATGCCTCAAATGACTTTCATGGATCATTATAGACCTTCAAGAATACTCATGTCAAATTTCAAGTCTTGAAATCACAATTTTGCTTAGCCAATTGACCAGATGACTAAAAATCAACTATATTGGATAAAAAGTCAATTATGGTCAACTTACAGTTAAACTGTAATATTTTTTAGCAATATCAACATTTTGAAGTCATATGCATCAATTGATCAAGTTTGGATCATAATTCCTCAAGAAAAATGTTCAAAGTACTCAATTTACCAAAAGGGCAAAATGGTCAAAATTAGGGTTTGGACTATATTTGACTGATCAGGGACTTTTGACCTAATACATGATATAATGGCTTGAATATAAAGGTTTAAAATGCAACATGTTGGCCTAATTTCATGGTTCAAAACATTCCTCAAGATCAATGGATTGATAGTTGAAATTTGATCAACTAATTAAAAAGTCAACTGTACACCAAAAAGTCAAACTTTGACTTTCTGATCAAATTTGAGTTTCAAAGATCAAATTTCATCAAGACATTCAAAGATATGAACCTTTATCATCAAGAAATCAAGAAATTCAAAAGTAAATTTGAAAAGTCAAACTTTCCAAGACTTGGAAATTTTTCTAAGTGTTTTCATATATGATAATTTCATAACTTCCTGACATTCTTTCACCAAGATGCAAGATGATTCAAAGAAAACTTTTAACATGAAAGTTATAGATCTTGGTTAATTCTACAACTTTGTATTAGAAGGTTGATGTCCAAAAAATGCTTAAATTTGAAGATATGAGCCCATGAAATTATGACATTGTTATCCAACACTTAGAGAAATTTTCAACAGGTTTTGGTCAGTTTTCATCTCAACTTCTTGGCCAATTTTCATCAAGTTCCAATTTGACTTATCAAAAATGGTCAACATGAAAATTGTATACAATGTTTCAAGCTTTCCAAAACATCCAAGAGCATTAATTTATCATACTTGAGCTAGGAGATTCAAAGGCATGAAGTTCGACATCCATTCTTGATTTGCAAGTCTTTTTGTTGAAGAACACATAACCAAATCCTTATGCCATGTTGCATAATCCCATGTTGCAGGTCTTCTAACTTGCAAATCTCACCATAATTTAATGCTTACACCTACTCTTGTGCTATTACCCAAGTGTTTGAGCCATTGTCCAAAAGATCTTTCCATTTATAACATAAAGGAACTATTGCTATTCTTGAAAAGCAAGCTTTTTGGTACAAAATTTGTATTAAGCCCATACCTTGCTTACTTCTGATTATACTCCACCATAAAGCAAGAAAAGTGGCCCCTATATACAAGCAACTTTGGTACTTTCTCTTGGGACCATGGAAGACTTGGCATAACTTGAAATCTGCATTCCAACCAAACTATAATTTGTTATCTTGCAAATCTGATTACTTCAACATCCCAAACCTTTTCTATATAAATAGAGAGATCATTTGCAAGGTAAAGTGACCAGATTCTTGTGTGTTGAAAAATCCTCAAACCCCCTTATACTCTAAAAACCAGAACTGTCCATAAAAACCTCCATTTCCGAGCTTTGAAACCAAAATCTTCAAATCTCTCAAACCTTGCAAATCTTGTCCAAACAAACCATCCAAATACTTCATATACATCATATAGAAGTTGTTCAAACACAAGAGTAACTTCTGTAACATCACTATCACCATTTTCCAAACTCAAAAACAACCTCCTGCAACTTGACTTCTCTAAGACAATACATCAACTCTAAATCAAAACACGAATTTTTGTTTCAAGGTAAGTCTTTTTTACTTTAAACTCTTCATACAAGCATCATTAGTGGTTCATTTGTGAAGATAAAATGCAGATATCATTTCCCTGAAGCTAACGATATGCTTACTTTTCATTTTCACTAAACATGTGTTGAGAACTGACTTATATATGTCACAGAACAATGTTAGAAGTAAAAATCAGCAGTATGAGTCGATGCATATCTCTATGAGTCAACTCATATTAGGTATAAAACAGGTTACGAGTCGATACAAGGCATTATGCATCAATACAAATGGTTATCAAGACACATTACAGATAGAAAAAATGTGTATGATTCGGTGTAAAACACGAATGAGTCGATGTAAAACAGATATGAGTCGATGCAAACCATTATGTATCGATACATACTGAATTGGATTTGATTTCCAGGAGCAAGAAATGATATGTATCGATGCATAAGTGCATGTGTCGATGCAAAATAGATATGAGCCGATTCAAACCATTATGTATCAATACATACTGAGTTGGTTTTTATTTCCAAGGGCAAGAAGTGATATGTATTTATGCATAAGTGCATGTGTCAATGCATAAAGTTCTTTTTAAACAAATTTCCTTCCTTTTTACATTATCTTTATATTTTTAGATATTGTTATATGGTTGCAATAGTATAATTATAACTTTATTGCTTTCATTCCCCATTCATAAACTTGTATCCCCATCCCAAAAAAAATAAAGATGTAATAGCGTAGAATTCTACATTTCTGCAATTTATCGCTTTCAATATAAATGCTAGTAATTAGGATTTGTATGGTAAGACATAAAATCAACCAATAGAAAACCCTAATTCAAGACAAACAATGCATGAAAACAAACACTTCACACACGTGCACCTCTAGGGTTAACCTCACTTGTTGCCTTGAGAATAATTAGTCATGTTCCTCGAACGTGGGATACTTTAGCAAAGACCCTCGATTACAAGATCGTAGTCCCTCGATGACCCTTCGATGTTGCCTTAGTTAAACGATCTTAGACCCTTACGACAAATTGCTAAGGTATCTTACAATGTTGCCTTCTGTCTGTATGATAACCCATGCTCGTCCCTTCACATCCAATTATAATGCTTCTTATCAATCAATGGTAAGATAAAAATATCTAAAGAAGGAGGAAATGAACAAATAATTTTTGGGTAGGTAGAACGTTCGTAGTTGTTTGCTTTCAAAGCATTTCTTCAAACACCTTTCAAACACACCAACACTTTCAAATAAGATATTTTCAAAAGCCAACACTTTGTATGCATTTTTATAGAGAAGAGAATCATTACAAAGTTTGCCTAAATGATGGAACTTTCAAAAATACTCGCAAAACCAATCAAAAACACATTTCAAGCCAATAATTTTCAAAGTGAGCTAGCAACTAAGAGCCCGTAGATAACTACGGATGAAAAGGGTGCTAACACCATCCCTTTTCATAACCTACCCCCCGAACTCAAGAAAATTCTCAAAAGGTCTTTCATGTTCTTTTAACCCTTTCCTTTATTGGATAAAATAAAAGTCGATGGCGAATCTTGCTATCCGCAACAATTGCGATAAAATGCAAAACACCCAAGTCAATTCTCCCACCGTATTAAAGAACTGGCGACTCTGTTGGGGATTCTATAAAAGTGGGGATACCTTAGAGACTAGATCACCTTTAAATGCTTTCGTTGTTTGATATGTTTACTTTACATTTTTTGTCCTTGTTTTTTGTATTGATCCTCTACCCGGATCTAGGAACTCATTAGGTAACTAGCAATAGATCATGGGGAATGTGCGGTGTATATCCACATGGTTGAAGCGATGGCTACGTTAGTGTGACACATTTGTTGGTACTGGTGTCCCTTGAGTTAAATCGAGGAGAATACGAGGCCGTTGTGTGGTGTCATGAAGAACTAACTGACCGTAGAACCTTTAATTGAACAACCTGGCCATTAGGAAGTAAGAAGGTAGTCGACTTTGGTGCAGTTCGAAGATGGTTGATACTCGATGCTACGCTCATTGAGATCGGACTTTTGGGATATTTTGTTCGCCAATAAAGAGGCTTGTGCTAAAACAATGGCCAATGAAGAAAGATCAGTGATATTGAGATTCCATAGAACCCAGTTACTTTTTCCAGGACAGGTTGAACCAACTAAACTTCAAGAAGGTACTTACCTTTGAACTCCATGCAAGCCTAAACCTAAGGATTTGTTTGCTTTGCTTATATATGTGTAATTGCACATAACATCATGACATCATACCATAACATTTTCAATAACCATTTCAAGGACCTTAAGGGTTTGTGATGCAAGGTTATATTAAATCAGACGTCTACCAAGGGGCAAGAGGATTTATCTTCCTCTAGCCAAATGATGTCAAAAAGACAAAGAGTCAAGGGCTATGAGCCACTTGACATGGTGAGCTTTATTCTCGTGGAAGGAAATTCAACGATACAAAGTTATTCAATCAAAGATGTAGTCAAAATTTAACTTCTAACATCTTCTTATGTTTAACCTGCAAGATCCTTGAAATCATTGCATCCATATACCATGCATAATATTATGACAGGTTTTCCCCATACAGGTTTCCTCATTCGCTTACTATTTATTTCAGTAAAAATGGCTCTCGAGCAGACTGTCCAAGATCTTCAGACCCAAAATGATCAGCTTTAAAATTTGTTCCTAAACCTATCCAAGGGGCAAGGAGAAGTGAAAGCACTCCTCATTGAGAGCATGACCAAGAAGAATCCTGAAGACAACAAGGAGGGCCAGATGAGACAATTGCAAACGAATATAGAAACGATAAGAATCAAAATTTGGGACAGATGACTCTTATCCAAAACTTAGCTTGGGGACAAGAAGAGTTGAGAACTATCGTCAACAAACTTCATCAAGACAGATGCAACCGTATGAAACAAACAGTTAAGATTAGGGATCAAGTCATTAATCAGCCCCCGATAAGACAAGAAGTTGGTTTGGTCGAGGGAACACCCTTCAAAATGGCTAATACACCGCTAGTCCATCAACGACCTCACCAACAACGATAGGGTAGTCAGCATAAGAAAGATACTCCCAAAAGACAATTTACTGAGATCAACATGTCCTTTCCTCAAGCATTGCATCATATGTTGGAGGTCAAGCTGGTTACATTGAAGGAGCATCCTCAAAAACCAAATATTACTGCTCCCCATTACAAACATGAAGAAAGGTATGCATACCACTCCAACAGTCGTGGACATGACACTAACCATTATTGGATGTTGAAAAACAAGATTCAAGACCTGATCAACGAAGAAGTATTGGAATTCCCACAAGACGGTCAAATTGAGTTTTTCTGTCACCCCTCAAAGACACACCATCTAAAATGACAAATTTAGGAAGAGAAATTTTTGTTCATTCGAATTTTCAGTTGTAATTTCTTTGTTTGCTTAAGCATTTATCTTTATGTCAGACCTTGGTTATTCTCACTAAAGAATTTCATATGTTTGTCTTAAGTTAATCCATTTGTTTTCACTATACTGAAATTATGCTTTTACCTCTTTTTGTATGATATTCAACTCTCGGCTACAAGTCATAAGCCTTTAGAGGGAGGATGACGAAAATAATACCATAATATCATACAATATGGGTACTGGACTGGAGGACATCATGGAGAACGGGATGGGTACTGTTGTACCCCAAAATTTACCCTCTCTTTTTCAAGGATTCTCAAGGAATTGATCAGACAAAATCATCTCCGAAGCACTAAGACTCCAAATTAGGGTTTTGACTGAGAATAACCAATCTTTGACTTTTGACCTAGTACATGACTTATTGGTTCGAAACATGATCTCAAGGATTCAAGTACATCATTTTGGCCTAATTGCATATTTCAATTCATCCCCCGATTGCCAGATGAAATTTGGTCAACTGATGAAAAAGGCAACTGTACCATGAAAAGTCAAACTTTGAATTTTTGGTCAAATTTGAGTTTTAAAAATCACATTTCACCAAGACATTAAAAATATGAAATTTGATCATCAAAAATCAAGAAGGTCAAAAATCAAACTTTGCAAGACTTCGAAATTTTTCTAAGTATTTTCTATACATATTAATCTCATTACCTCATGACATTTTTCTTCACCATAATTCAAGATAATTCAAATGTTCAAGTAAACAACAAAGCTCCATTTTTTTAAAGTTAAAATTACAAATCCTAAAGCCTTGTCTTGTTTGAACTTTTCCCTTTAACTAAATCCACAAAAATAGCCCTACTATGCAGTCACAATCTGCTCCAAAACCTGCAATGCTGCCCTGGAAATCTGCATCATATCAGTCCCACGTTTGCACCAAATTAGCATATAAGAGCTGCACCTAAAAAGGCTATGAAACAACATACCAAAAAAGTTCAAAAATTCATTTGTTTCCCTCCCAAACATCAGCCAACTTCATCTACAAATAAATTGTTTTCACAACAAACAAAAGAGGGGGATTAAATGAGAGAAAAAAAAAAGTCTTTGTAACCTTTGTTCATTCAAAAAACTCTGATTTATTTTCATTCACTAAAAATAAAATCCTCAACCCACTGTTCCACCTTGCAATCTTTTCCCATAAACCATTCGTCCAAACACTTCATATCACATAGAGATTGTTCAAACACAAGAACAGTTTCTGTAGTGCCATTAGCATCACCTTTTAAACATAAACAAAAGACAGTATTGTATAACTTGACTGGTTTGGAGTTGATTCAACAACTTTCAATACAAAGGAAGGCTTGGAGAAGCTTCCTGGAGGTTCACTGAAACCACCACAACATCTTGAAAGAGGTTCAGGTTCAAAACAAATTGCAGTCTCAAGGTGAGTCTTCTTAACTTTGAGCTTTTCATTTCAAACATCATTGGTTATTCATTTTTGAAGATAAATGTAGTATTCATTGTCTTTTGAAGCTAACCATTTACTTTCTTTTCACTGTCATCAATACTATGTTGATAACTGACCTGTACAAACATTAAAACAATGTAAAAGGCAAAAAATGCAGCATGAGTCAATGCATACTCATATGAGTCGACTCATTTTAGTGTAAAACAGGTTATGGGTTGACACAAAACATGCATGAGTCGACTCATTTTAGTGACAAAACCAGGTATGAGTCGACACAAGACATTATGAGTCGATGCATACCGCTATCCAGACCCAAAAATAGAAAGACAAAAGGTGTATGAGTCGACACAAAACACGAATGTGTCGACACAAATAAGAAATGAGTCGAAACATACCATTATGTATCGACTCATACTAAGTTGATTTTGGTTTTACAGGAACAAGAAAGGTTATGTGTCGATGCAAAGATGCATGTGTCGACACATAATGGTTAAAAAAAATATATTTGTTCCTTTCTTTTACACTGTTTTTGTATTTTGTATATATTTTCTTCATTGCTATTCAATATGGTTGTAATTATTAAGCTTATTTCATCCCTATTTGTAAATTGTACCCCCATCCCCCAAGTGATGTAATGGTGTAGGATTTTAATTTCCGCAATTTATCGCTTTAATATAACGTTAGTAATTAGAGTGTGTATGGCAAGATAAAATCAACCGTTAGAAAACCTTAATCTCAAAGACAAAAATGCATGCAATCGAAACACAATTCACACACGTTCACCTTTAGGGTAATCCCGCTTGTTGCCTCAGAAAATAGTCATGTCCCTCGAATATGGGATGTGTTAGCAAAGACTCTCGAATGGAAAGATCGTATTCCCTCGATGACCCTTAAATATTACCTTCGGTGAATCGATCTTAGTCCCTACAAAAATTGCTAAAACGTCTCATAAGTTTTCTTCTATGACTATGCGACGACCCACACCCGTCCCTTCACATGCAAAGATAGGGCTTCTTATCAATCAATGGTAAGATAGAAACATCTAAAGGATGAGGAAAAGAACAAAGATCCTTTTGAGTGGGTAGAACGCTCGTAGATGATTGCTCCCAAACTAAAACAATCTCCACACTCACACTTTCAAAACACCTTAAAAAACAAACATTTCTTTGAACTATTTCAAAACAAACATTTTGTATACATTCTTATAGAGACGAGAATCATTACAAAGTATTCCGAAACAAAGGTGTTTTGAAAATATTTTCAAACTTACACCAATCAAAAACACATTTCAAATAAATCATTTTCAAAGTGATCAAGCAACTAAGAGCCTGTAGATAACTACGGATGAAAAGAATGCTAACACCTTCCCTTTTCATAACCTACCCCCTGAACTCAAGAAAATATATCAAAAGGTATTTCCTGTTCTTTTCACCCTTTTATTTATTCGATAAAAGAAAAGTCAGTGGCGACTCTTTCTATCTCCAACAATTGCGATAAAACCCAAAACACCCAAGTCAGTTCTTCCACCGTATTACAGAACTGGCGACTCTACTGGGGAATATTTTAAATCCGGGGTTACTTTAGAGCTATATCACCTTTAAATGTTTTAATTGTTTGATTTGTTTTCTTTACATTTATGGGTCCTTGTTTGGGTTTTCGTTGATCCTCCACCCGAATCTGGGAACATCATTAGGTAAGTAGCAATAGATTAAGGAAACTGTACAATGTAGACCGATATGGTTGAAGCAATGGCTATGCTAGTGTGACGGATTTATTGGTACCGATATCCCTTGTGTTGAATCAAGGAGAATACGGGGCCGCTGAGTAGTGTCATGAAGCACAAACTGACAGTAGAACCTTTAATCAAACAACTTGGCCATTAGGAAGTAGTGAGATAGCTGACTTTTATGCAAAGCCTAAGATTGGTTGATACTCGATACTATGCTCATTGAGATAAAAATTTTGGGATATTTCGGCTGCAAGAAAAGATTGATTGTGCTGAGACAATGGCCAATGAAGAAAGATCAGTAATATTGAGATTCCCTAGAACCCGATTACATTCTAGGACAGGTTAAACCGACTAAACTTCAAGAGGGTACTTACCAATGAACCTCATGCAAGCCCGAACCTAAGGACTTGTTTTCTTTTTGTGTACATGTTTACTTGTACATAACATCATGACATCATACCATCGCATTTACACTAACCATTTCAAAGGATTTTTGGGATTTATCTTTGTTCAGTTTTGTAGGTCATGACTACCACTCGTAGGAATACCATCCGAATCAATTTCGTGAAAGTGCATCCTCAACTTCAAGAGTTAGCATCAAGATTTCCTGGAGATTCTCCCTTCACCAAGAAATATGGTCGACTTCTCAACTTGGCTACCTCAAACTTCCAAGAAGAAATGATGTGTGTGCTTTTCCAACTCTTTGATCCTATGGATCATTGATTCACCTTTCCCGACTATCAATTGGTGCCTACATTAGAAGAATTCTCTCAATTGTTAGGAGTGCATGTGCCTGATCAAATACCATTCACTGGTTTAGAGGAGACTCCAAAGCCTAAAGTTATTTCCAAAGCCTTGCATTTGAAGAGATCTGACATTGTGATAAATTGGGAGACAAGAAATGGAGTTAAAGGTTTCTTATCCAAATTTCTGTTGGAGAAGGCTCGTTTGTTCTGGGAAGATATGAATTTTCAAGCTTTTTAGGATGTCTTGGCCCTTGTAATCTATGGTTTGGTTCTATTTCCAAATCCGGACCAACTCATAGATTTGAATGCCATCAAGGTTTTTCTCTCTCATAATCCCGTACATACCCGTCTCGGAGACATTCTACATTGTTTCCACACTCGCACCATGAAGAAAAGGGGTACTCTTTTGTGTTGAATTCCATTACTGTCTAGGTGGTTTATTTCACACCTACGTCGTTCAAAGTTGAAGAAAGAGCAAGGTTTAACACGGTCTCAAAGAATGATGTCACTCTCGCACTTGGATATCCATTGGTGTTCTCGATCTTTGGAGGATATTACCATCATTGATCATTATGGGGAATTCCCTAATGTACCACTCTTAGGAATTAGGGTAGGTATCACCTATAACCCTTCTCTTGCATTACAGAAGTTTGGATATGCACGAAGAGATGGTCCCCATGATGCGTTCATCTAAAGTTTGGTATTCGACTACGAGAGTGACGACCAAGGCTATCGTCAAAGGTTCATACGAGCTTGGAGAATGGTAAACAAAGTGGATAGTGAGACATTGGGGCAAAAAAACTCCATTCCCCTTGAGCCTTACCTAAAGTGGGTATAAACTCGTGCTTAAAGTCTCGTGATGCCTTACCCCGCCATCATACCTATGATTTCGGAGCCCGTTGCTAAGGGAGATACCCCTTACACTATTATTCATCCTGACATGCCAACTACTCTCGAGGAATTGCAAAGATCTTGGATTAAACTCAAAGTGGAGCGAGACACCTTTGAAGACCAATTCTATGCAAGCGAGAAGAAGGTTTTGGAGCTCACGAGACAAATTCACGAAGAACGGAGTTTGAATGCCTATATTTCACAGAAGAGGATGCACTCATGGGAAGCTTGAGTACTTTTTGTTTTAGGAGTTTTTTTTGTATTATCTTTGTTTCTTCCATTTGTAATCCCAAGAGGTATCTTGTAACCTTTTGAACTTATTAATGCAATTAATGTTTGTTTCCTCTTTGTCTAAACAAACTTAAATCTTAAAAAATACTTGAAATCATTTGCATACGCATTTCATGCATCATAACAGAAGCGGGTTTTCAGACACAAGTTTCCTCATATTTCTACTGTTTATTTCAGTAAGATGGATATCGAGCAAACCATGAAAGACTTACAGAAACAAAATTCTCAATTCCAAGAAACCTTGTTGACTCTGGGCAAAGGACAACAAGAGATTAAGTCACTTTTAGTAGCCAAAAAGAAGACCAAGAAGAAAGCATTGATTAACACGGGGAAAAGGTTTAAAGGTATCGTCCTTCAAGTACAAGTGGTTAAAGAGTCATCCTAGGAGGATGAAAATCAGATTGAAGAAGCAAGGAGCACCCGTGATGGGTGTGCAAACGATCAAGCTTCTGAGGACGAAGATTACTTTGATGAACAATATCCACCGGCTGAGGGTAAGTACAAGCAACTGGAAGAGAGGTTGAAAGCTATGGAAATTCAAGTTGTACCCAGCTTGGATTTTGGTGATTTGGGCTTAGTTCCTGGTGTAGTCATCCCCCACAAGTTCAAAATTCCAATCTTTGCTAAGTATGACAGAGTTTCATGCCCAAAACTTCACTTGAGGTCCTACGCCCGCAAGATACAACCATATACCACTGATAAGAAGTTGTGGGTACATTTCTTTCAAGAGAGTCTGTCTGGGACACAATTGGAATAGTTTTACTAGTTAGAGGGTTCCAACATTCATACTTGGGAATATCTGGTCACCACTTTCTACCGTCAATATCAGTACAACTCTGATTTGGCGTCGACTAGAGTTCAACTTCAAGGAATGACAATGAGTACTAATGAAGGGTTTAAAGAGTACGCGCAAAAATGGAGGGACCTTGCTGGTAGAGTTCAACCACCAATGACTAATAGGGAGCTGGTGGACATGTTCATGGGAACATTAACTGGCCCATTTTTCAATTTGTTAATTGGGAGCTCATCGTCCGGTTTCACTGAGTTAATTCTGACTGGCAAAAGGGTCGAGAGTGGATCAAGAGTGGAAAATTCCCATGGCCTCTTCTTTTGCATCAAACACTATAAAGAAGCCCTTCATTGGAAAGAAAGAAACCAATGTTGTATATGGGTCAAGGGCCCACACCAAGAAGGATTACCGACCATCCTTTAATGATGTTTTGATCTCCAACCCTCCGTCTACTCAAAGACAACCACAACAAGCAAAACATCAACGACCTGAGATCCCAAGACGACAGTTCACGATGATTAACATGTCGTTATCCCAAGACTTATGTTGTACCCAAAAATATGCCCTCTCATTTTCTCAAGAATTCTCTCACAAGATCTCTATTAATTCAAGACTGCACAAGGTTTGATCAGCTCAAAGACACCTCCTCAATACTGATGACTCAAATTAGGGTTTGAGTTTGCACAAGGAAAAATGGACTTTTAATGCCCCATATGACTTTCATGGATCATTTTAGACTCTCAAGATTGCTTATGTCAATTTGCAAGCTTTAGATTATATTTTTGCTCAGTCAATTGATCAGTTGACCTAAAATCAACTATATTGGGCAAAAAGTCAACCATGCTCAATTTACAGTCCAATTCCACAAATTTTGACCCATATCAACATTTTTAATTCACATATGTCAATTTCTCAAGTTTGGATCATAATTCTTCAAGAAATTTGATCAAATCACCAAAAGGGCAAAATTGTCAAAATTAGGGTTTTGACTGAGAAGGTTCATTTTTTGACTTTTGCCTAATACATGACTTATTGGTTTGAGACATAATATCAAGATTTAAAATAAATTATTTTTACCTAATGGCATGATTCAAAACACTCCACAAGATCAATTGATTCATAATTGAAATTTGGTCAACTGATGAAAAAGTCAACTATACACTGAAAAGTAAAAATTTGACTTTTTGATCAAAACCAAGTTTCAAAAATTATATTTCATCAAGACATGTAAAAATATGAAGATTGTTCATAAATAAATCAAAAATTAAAAATTATCTTTGAAAAGTAAAAATTCTAAGACTTAGAAATTTTTTTAAGTGTTGGAAAGTTAACCTTTTTTCATGACTTTGTGCCAAATTTTCACCATGATGCAAGATGATTCAAGGAAAACTTCTAACATGAAAGTTGTAGATCTTAATAAGATCTAAAACCTTATAGGTCATAAATTTTTCTATAAATGCTTGGATGTTAAGTTATAAATTCATAAAGACATGTCCATGAAACAAAAACACTTAGTGAAATTTTGCCCTAGTTAGGAAGATTTTTAACCTAACTTCTTGGCCAAGTTTCACATAGTTCCAAATTGAATTTTAAAAAATGTCAATCATTAAAGTTTTATATCATGTTACAAGCTTTCTGAAAAGTCTAATAACTCCTTGAGATCATTATTGAGCAAGGAGAATCAAAGGCAAGAAGTTAGGGTTTCAAACTTGATTTACAAGGAAAATTTCGTGATGAACATGAACCAAATCCATAGCCATGCTGCACAATTTTTACTTTGCAGGCCTTAAACTTTTATATCACTCCTTAACTACATTCTTACACAACTGTTTAAGCTATAACCCAAGTGGTACAAGCTTTATCCAAGTTGACTTTCCATTTAAGGAAGAAAGGTCACATTTCCATTTTGGAAAAGAAAGCTTTATGCAAATTGTCAATGCATTGAGCCTTGTGACCTTTATCTATGATTGCAAGCAATGTAAAAAGCATAAATCAAGCCTCCTGCACCCAACAAACATCAGGACATGCTTGTATTTGAACCTTGGAACCATGAAAATCCATTTAACTTGATTTGTTTCATTTTTAACTAAACCATAACATGTTATCTCAAGATTCTGGTTACTACAAGATGTCAAACCTATTCCCTATAAGTAGAGACATTATTTGCAACCTAACGGATGATATCACAAGCCTTAGAATACTCCCAAACCCTCAAAAACTTAGAACCTGCACACAAGCACAAAACATGGCACATCCTGACTTTACATACAAAATCTCAAATCCCTTCGTGCATTTTTTGGACTTTTGTATCACTAAGATTCCTTATATTGTAACACCCCAATTCTACCCGGCAATTATATATGCAAATCAAAGTTATAATCATTCAAGCAAACGAATTAGGATGCCACAAATTCAACTTTCAAAACACATTGCATTCAACGTGGATACATAACACTTTAAAACTTCGGATGAACTATCAGCATAATAATTATATCTCTTAATTCAACAATTTAAACATCTACGCAGCGGAATTCTTAATAACATCTTTATCCATCGTTACAACAAGTTCAAAACAACATATACTTAATAGTAATCAAATTAAAGTTCAACAACTGAAATAATCAACAAAATAAAAGCAACAAGCGTTCATCCCCCGAGTGTTACATATCAGAGCAATGACACCGACTCAAACTACTGAAGGTATACAACCTTCACTCTCGATTACCTGCACGTTACCAACGTAAGGGTACCACTCAAACAGAAGGGGTGAGATATCTAACAATATAATAAAATGTATGATAATTAATATATTAAATTAGATCACATAACATCACCACTTCTCATCTTATAAACAACAATAATCGCGACAGAATAACAACAATAATACACATTCACCTCATCAATACACAACTTCTTTATGCAATCATATAATGCGACTCAATACTATGCAAATTCATATGGTACCATTGGAGCAGAACTCCCATCTTAAAAATCTCCCAATAAATAGAGGCATCAACAAGGCATAACCCTTCATCTTAATATTCGCCAATACAGGCCATCTTAATGAGCATAAGCTCCATCTTGAAATGCAATGTATGCGACACGATCATGAATGTAATGACAACACCATAATTAACAACATCTCAACACAACATCATCGTTGGCCAGAAGCCTACATCTTAATAGCTTCCAATTATTAAAGGCATGTCAACATATTTCATCAGCATCATTCATCAACGTCATTTATCATCATAATTTGTCAAACATCATTTATACATCATAATTCATCAAACATCATTTATACATCAACAACTCATCCATACAACAATACAACAGTAACTCATCAATCTCACAACGTTGACCATAGGCCTACAACATGATATTGCCTATAATTAATTAATCATCTAAGGCTTACTTTTAAATTACCAAACCTCTGCATATTACTATTTTGTAATACTACATCATTAACATCATTAATCCTACTGTTACGAACCAAACAGTAATCTATAATCATCTCATCCTCATCATTCTTCACAAAAATTAACATAGCGATTAAAGCGGGAATTAACTCTAATCCTAATTTGGATACTAGGATTATCCTTCCTATTCTTCCTTTTGATCCTTAAGAATGAAGTTCTTTGCGTCAGCTATTCAACGCTTCTAACGACACCTCAAACAGAGTCCGAAAACTCAAGTTACCGCCTTCTCAAAATGATTCTGTCAAAACCAGACAACATGGATCAACGCGTAATGTCTTGGGTCGACGCGTACTGAACTTAACACGCTACATGAGTCGACGCATACTCCCTTCATATCGAATCATACTGAGTCTGCAACACTACATTTATCGATACATGCTCCTTCGTATCGGCTCATCCTGAGTCTCTAAGCCTTCATGTATCAATGCAAGACTCCTTCGTATCGACTCATCCTGAGTCTAAAGGCCTTCTTGTATCGACACATAACGTTTGGGGTCGACACATACTACTTTGTCATGGATATTTTCTGCGATTTCTCTGCATTTTCACTATGGTTTCCATACTTTTGGCCCTAAAAACACCCTCTAATCTTAGAAAATCATCAATTACGATTATCCTATAATTCTACATCAAATATACAACATTGGAACATCATTATTCATCTTTCAATCATTGATTTTCATCATACAACATCATATACATTCAAATCATGAACAAGACAACATTTCCTCATCTAATCACACATACCAATCATCATAAACTCTATTATAGAGTCAGAACCTCACCCTTACCTTGGATTGAAGGTTGCTCAATAACTTTTCTGGTTGAATTTCCGTTCAGCCTCTTTTCCTCCTTTCCTGCACTTTCACGTTCTCTTCTTTCAAACCCTTATTCTTTCTCTCTTATTGCTTCTTCTTTTCTATTATTTCTAACAGTAATAAAATAACCCTATTATTCTCTTTATGCCTTAATGGGCTTAAAACTCCTACACCCCCTTTTTACTACTTCTAATCTTTAAAACAAGCCCACATCAAATAATATCATTCTTCTAATATTATTCCACAACTTAATAAAATAAATAAATTCAACTAATCACAACACAATATATCATAACAACCCAAATTCACAAATATTCCAAAAATATTTTAATTAAATAATTAATTAAATTATGGGCATTACAACTCTCCCCCACTTAGAATATTTTTGTCCTCGAAAATTTACCTTAATCAAACAACTAAGGATAGGAGCCCCGCATCTTGCTCTCCAACTCCTAAGTCATGCTTTCTCCGGCCTCTCCTAGCCAAACCATTTTAACCAAAGCAATCTCTTTGCCCTTAAGAGTCTTTATTTCACGATCTGAGATCCGTACAGGAGTCGTCTCCATCATAAGATTATCCTGTACTTGCACATCGTCCATATGAATCACATGAGATGGATCTGAAATATACTTCCGAAGTTGCGACACATGAAACACATCATGCAAATTCGAAATATTAGGAGGTAAATCCACTTTATAAGAAATATTCACGACCCTCTCCGAAATCTGATATGGTCCTGTAGCGGTGAAAATCGGAGATCAAGCTATTGATTAACTTGACTCGCAAAAGCAAGAGTCGCCACCGCGCTTTATTGTTTCCAAAGGAAAAGGGAAAAGAGCGAAATAAAACCCTAAATATGCAATGTAACTAAAAATACAAATGCAAAGTGTTTTTGAAAAGAGATCTTGTGGTTCGGGGGTTGGTTATACAATGGGAAGGTATTAGCACCCAATGCATCTATAGTACTCTATAGGAACCTTTTGAAATATCTGTTTTATTTAAAATTGATCGCTTGATTTGAAAATAAATCGTTTTGGCCGAAAAAGGGATACGGACGGGTTTTTGAAGATACGACAACCTAACGTTGAAGTTTTGATTTAAAAGGTGTGAGTTTTGGAGAAATCGGATATTTGGAAAAATTATCCTAAGTTTCAATGAAATGAGAGTATTCGCTCGATCGTTTTTGAGGACATGAAGTCAACAAAAATTAGACAATTCCCTTTGGATTGACGCAAACAGAATAATCAAGTAAATGCGAGATATTTAAACAGAAAATGATACACAACAATTAAATGTGAACATGCATTTTATATGATTTTTGTTTAATATGCGAAAAGAAAAGTTTTAATTGGTTTTCATTTTTTTACGCATTTTTAATAATAAAAGGTAATGAGAATTAATAGAGATGTTTTTAATGTTTTTATATATTTCTATTTTTTATATCTTTTTGTTATATTGGTACTTAATCAAAATGAGGGGAATAAAATAAAATGTCTTTTAGTCTTCATTTTTTACTTTCATATGTTTTTTTAGAAATATTAAATATTTATCAAATTAAACAAAACTTATAAATCAAATATCTAATTAAAATAAAGAAGACTAAAATTAAATAACCTTAAATAATATTTGGGTAAAGTGTCAAAATTATCTATTTAAAATTATATGTGTATTCCTAAGAAAAAATTAACTAATATAAATTAATTAAACTAAGAAAAAAAGAAATACAATTGAACTAATAATCTATAAAGGGAAAAAAAAGGGTGTGAATTAGCAATTAGGAATGGGCTGGAGTATAAGAGAAGAATTGGGTTGGATTGAGAAATGGAGCGGGTCGTGGGTTAAAGGGGGTCCATGGGATTAAATTGAGATTAGGGTTGTGTTTGTTTGATAAAAGGATTTAGGGTTTGGTTTAAGGCAGAACGGCGCCTCTTCACGATCTTCATCTCTCTCTCGCGCAGCTTCTTCGCTTCTTCGCCTCCAACGCCGATGCCTCCATGTCCCGGCCACCCACACCAAGTTTCTCTCTTCCCTCCATTGTTGACGCGGCGGCTTCGAGCGGAGACGGTAAGGACCAAAACATTTTCGTTAACGTTAATGTTGATTCAATTCGCGTATAAGCTTTACAGATTCGCTGTTGATTTTACAATTTCTTAGTTGATTTTATGGCTTCTTAGTTGATTCTGACTAATTCTCCATTTTTTACTGTCCATGTCGATTTGAATGATGTTTTTAAGGAATGAGAAAGGAAGAAGGCGTTACCTAGATGGAGAAGGAGGAGGAGCTTGGGGGGTGATGGAGGCCGGACAGCAGGGAGGCAACGGGCGCACGCGGTGGTGAACGGTATTTGATTTCCTTCCTTTTGCTTGAATGCTACTGTGTTGCTTGTTGCCCAGTGATGTGTACACTGAGGGCTTCACCGTTTTGCCTTGAAATGTTGCTTTGGATATGCTGTGGAATTGGATGATAACTCTCTCTTCTTCTTGAATACTGTTGCCTATGGTGGGTTTACGAAAATGGTATGGTTTGGACTTGTAAAAGGTTTTGACAGGTTTTTGTATGTAGGCCTTTACAGTAGGGATATCGTTTTTTACTGGTATGAGGATTGAGCTATGTTTTATGGTTTTCTTTTTTTGACAGCATGTTAAGGCATTGGTTGTTTATGATGATGGGTGGTGTTGACAGTGGGATAGTGATATTGGCTATAAGGGGCTCAATCAGTTGGTAATGTTTTGTATGGTTTGGAAAATAGTTTTCTCAGTGATCATGCAGGTTTTGACATGGTGAACTGGTTTTCGGGTAGGTTGGACAGGGGCAAAGCTTTTACTGATGTGAGGCCATTGCAGGTTTTTGTTGGTTTGGTGATGGCTATTTTGAATGATTGTTCTACAGGTTTTTTGAAAATGGTTTGAGGTTATGAAAAATGGTTTTTGGTTATCTGTTTGGCGCTTGTGTCTTTCGTTTTCTCTTATGCTGTTTTTGTATATCTCCCTGCTTTGTTTTCTCTTTGTTGTAATATAACAATTCTCCTCTCTTCTCTTGCGCTACAGGCCAGGAACTTTGAAACAAATCTCTTGGGATCTCCCTGAGCATTCTGCACTACTGTCCACTCAGTTTGCCTTTATTCTTCTTCTATGCTATTATTCTTACTGGCTATATTTCTTAGTTTGTTTTGTATATCTCTTTCTGCCTAAGCTAAGCCTGCAAATCCCACACTTCTCCCTCTCTTTTTCTCTCTCAGAATGGCTTTGACAAAAGTGTGATAAGCTGTCTATTTTCTGAAAATGCAGTGGCTGGAAAATGATGAAAGAAAAAAGGAAATTTTTTGCTTGCAAGAATAGTCAAACTGCATATTGTTTTTTTAAATCACATGTTGTCTGCTTCTTGATGTAGGCCACGTTAGAAGGCATGCTTGCATATGGTTACTACATATTTGCTTATGCTGTATGCTGTATGCTGTATGCTTTGAAATTATATTTGGGATTAAAACTAATGTGGTTAGCTTAAGTATGCAGTTTTTTTGGAAAACAATTTATGCATATGTTTTGAAATCCTTTTCTTTTTTTTGTGAACCGGGAGTAATCCCGTGATTTGCAAAAAATAAAATAACTGATTCCGGCCATTACATTTAATGATGAACATTAAAATTTATTTTCTGCATTTAATTATTTATTTGGATTCTAATTCTTTTCTTTTAATTGTGCAGGTAAAATTAAATGAGCGGATACGCATTGGATTAGAAACTTTAGAATTAAGATAGACTAGTTTATTTCATTTTAATTTTGACAATTCATTATTGTAATTTATTGCAATATATACAATATTTACAAAATAACTTGTACCAAAAAATGAATAAAAGAAACTATTTGTCTATTAATTCTTCTTCTTTATTTATTTATCGTTTATTATTTTATCCAAACGAATAATAATTGAAAACAAACCTCCAATTACCTACATTCAAAATAATAAACAGATAAATAATAATTATCATTGACCAACTAATATCTTCGATTATTTAATCCATCATTCTCAACTAAATTATAATAATTAAAATAGGATTTCAATTATTTAATCTAGAACGACGAACGATTAAACAGTCGTTATTGACCAATGAATTTCCTCAAATGCTTATTTATATTATTCATAACCTTTAAATTATAGAATAACTAAGAATAAATTCTAGTTACTTAAATTTAAAAATAATGAGTAAATAAATAAAACGTCCGCACAATTAATGCGCCTCTTCTCCGATGTTCATTTTATTATCCCTACATCTTTAAACTAAATAATAATCAAAAAATGAAATTTCAATTATTCAAGTTTTAGATAATGGATAATTAATAAACATCATTTTTGCACGAATCGATTAAATGATTCAATGTTCAGCATAAATAGCTCTTGGCCCGAAAAAGTCATGAAATTTAAAATCGATGGATCAAAACAAATGTAATGTAAAGATGCGGATAGGAGATGACGTCTTAGGTCAAAATTTGGGGTACAACAGCTGCCCCTATTTAAGTTTCTTCTATCCGGAGATATGAAGATTAAAATCTTCGTGTCGACGAGATTGAAGGTACTTAAATACACAATTACGCAAATTTTGTCCTAAGATGCCGTCATCATGCGGTGGTAAGAACGCAACGATCTAACTCACAGAGAAAGATACTGTGAAACGAGACAATGTTGAGGGAATCGAACGTCAACAAAACACAAAGACATGAGTTATACGCTACTGGGAGAACGAGCTATCGACTTCAAACGACAGACTCCTGACAGCGAATAAAAAACGAGGAGACACAACCTCTAACCCTAACAAAGAGAGCATCTTGCATAGGCCGTAACAGATCATTGATCCAAAACAGTGAGTTCGCAACTCAAAGTCGACGGTATACAGAGAGTATCAAATTGCTGATAACTGGTTACCGACTTCTGGAGGTACAGATTCGTAACAGACTTCTCTGCTAGATTTTCAGAGATACTCGTGAATGCTGAGGTAATAAGACTGTAGATGCGAAGGTTGTTCAAATAAAGAAAATTGCCAGTTGTTGTCGTCCACAGAAAATACCAATAACATACAAGTTGCTCAAATAAAGAAGCTGCCGCTTGCTGTCGTCCAACGAAAAAAACCGATAACAAACAAACTGCTCAAATAAAGAGGCTGCCGCTTGCTGTCGTCCGACGAAAAAATACCGATAACAAACAAGCTGCTCAAATAAAGAGGCTACCACTTGCTGTTGTCCAACGAAAAAAACCGATAACAAACAAACTGCTCAAATAAAGAGGCTGCCGCTTGCTGTCGTCCAGAAAAGGTAATAACGTACTGGTAACTCATGAAGAGTTTGCTGCTTGTCGCTTTCAAAAAAAGAGTAAATGACGCACTAGTAGTTCATGAAGAACTGCTGCTCGGCGCTTCCCAAAAAGGATAAAATGACGATGACGCACTAGTAGCTCATGAAGAACTGCTGCTCGGCGCTTTCTCAAAGTCATAACCGACGCACTAGTAGCTCATGAAGAACTGCTGCTCGGTGCTTTCCAACGGAATAAAATGACGCACTAGTAGCTCGTGAAGAACTGCTGCTTGGCGCTTTCTGAAAGCTAAAATAACGCACTAGTAGCC
Source organism: Vicia faba (assembly GCA_948472305.1). Classification (NCBI taxonomy): domain Eukaryota; kingdom Viridiplantae; phylum Streptophyta; class Magnoliopsida; order Fabales; family Fabaceae; genus Vicia; species Vicia faba. The sequence continues at coordinate 1,202,085,976 of OX451736.1, read as the reverse complement.
CATGAAGAACTACTGCTCGGCGCTTGTTGAAGATAGCAACGTACAAGTTGCTCGTGAAGAGCTATCGCTTGTCGTTTTCCGACATAATTCAGAGGGGAACTGCGATGATATTGGCAGAGAATAAAACTCTTCATCAAAGAGATCCCTGAATCAAACCTTCCCGAGGAGATCACATATTTAAAACGTGCAAAATAAATGCACCAACCGTTTAGGTCGCAATTTCGCTGGGGAAAAACACTGAGGTAGCCTATGCAAGAGGCAACAACTTCATTCAGGAATAACCAGAGAGAAAACAGTCAAACAAGACTCCTCCCAATGAGAAAGTAAATCGATTGGGGAAATTATCCTATCGAGGAATGGACAAAGTAAGCTGAATCAAAAATCCTCCACGAGGATTAGCTCGGTTGGGGAGTTAGAAAGGAGGCGTACTTTATGCTTAAGCTGACACCCTATTTGGAAGGATCAAATACGTTATTTGAAAAGGACCAACTAAGGTGTACGAATTTAATGACATTAACAAATACAACTGTGTGTGCATGATGCGAGTGTGGATGAATAAATGAATGTCATGTATATGCTGACAAAACAGACAGATGGGATATCTTGGAGATAATAAGGTGTCACAGCAACGTAAATGCTCGACCACTCTTGAAAAGATGGAAGATAAACGGAATACGAAGCAACGTCGGAAGATGTCACGCTACAAGGCCCAAGTCTTCTGAAGAGACGAACAATCAAATCCAATCTTCTAGCACCAATAAACCACTGGCATAAGACGAAGTGTACCGCACTTCAAAATCTCCCAAACAAAGGTAGCTAAAACCACACTTAACTGGAACAACTGGGGAATCACCAAGTTTAGCACCACCATAACTAAGCATGTACACAGCCAACACTTAATGACGATTTTGAAAGAAAACAAATTCATCATGCAAGTAAATTACTGTACTGTTTTGCATTTCATGGCTTGACCATTTTCGGAACGACTGTTAATATTCCCTTCGTTATTCACGACACATTTTAGAAATAAGAATGTTTTAAGTAAATTTGTTTCAAGTATTTCCATAAAATTAAAATTTTGCCCGCAAAAGGTAAATGCTCAAATTTCATTAATACGATGGTAGTTCGCTAACAACGCGACTCCAACGGTTTACAAAAGTTTGGGGAAATAGTATGTGAAATAAGAGGTCATACAAAACAATGATCACTATTCTCCCTAACAACTTTGAATTCCAGAATATGTTCAAATGCCAAGACTGGTTTGGCCAGGAATTTGCCTAAGCGAAATACTTCTTGACTGCATCGGCGTTCAGGGGACGCGGGAGGTCTTCGCCATCCATATTGGCGAGAATCATGGCACCTCCGGAGAAAACTTTCTTGACAACAAATGGTCCCTCATAGTTCGGAGCCCATTTGCCCCTAGAATCGGGTTGGAAAGATAATATCTTCTTGAGCACGAGGTCACCTTCTCTGAACTCGCGCGGCCGAACCTTCTTATCAAAAGCCTTCTTCATTCTTTGCTGATACAACTGACCGTGACACAAAGCCGTTAATCTCTTTTCTTCGATTAAATTCAACTGATCGTACCTACTTTGACACCATTCGGCCTCGGAAAGCTTGGCTTCCATCAACACTCTCAGAGATGGAATCTCAACCTCCACGGGGAGTACTGCTTCCATACCATAAACTAGGGAGAAAGGCGTCACGCCTGTTGAAGTTCGAACTGATGTACGATAACCGTGTAAAGCAAACGGAAGCATTTCATGCCAGTCCTTATAAGTTACCACCATCTTCTGGACGATCTTCTTGATATTCTTGTTAGCAGCTTCAACAGCCCCATTCATCTTCGGCCTGTAAGGAGAGGAATTATGATGCTCGATTTTGAACTCTTCACAAAGCTCCTTCATCATCTTGTTATTCAAATTCGACCCATTGTCAGTGATGATCTTACTCGGGATACCATACCGACAAATAATCTGATTCTTGATAAATCTGACTACCACCTGTCTGGTTACATTAGCATAAGATGCGGCTTCCACCCACTTAGTAAAATAATCGATCGCTACCAAGATGAAACGATGACCATTTGAAGCTTTGGGTTCAATCATCCCAATCATATCAATGCCCCACATGGAGAAAGGCCAAGGTGAAGATATAACATTGAGGAGGGTCGGCGGTACGTGCATCCTGTCCGCATAAATCTGGCATTTATGACACTTCTTCACATATTTGCAGCAATCAGATTCCATGGTCATCCAGTAGTAACCAGCTCTCAACATCTTTCTAGCCATTGCGTGTCCATTGGCATGAGTGCCAAAGGACCCTTCGTGCACCTCTTGCATCAGCATGTCTGCTTCCTGTCTGTCTACACATCTGAGCAAGACCATGTCGTAATTCCTCTTATACAACACTTCTTCATTGAGAAAGAAACTGCTTGCTAATCTTCTCAACGTCTTTCTATCTTTGTTGGATGCCCCAGGCGGGTACTCTTGAGTTTGAAGGACACGTTTGATGTCATAGAACCAAGGTTTGTCGTCGGTGACCTCTTCTACTGCGAACACATGAGCAGGCCGGTCGAGGCGCATAACCCGGATTGTAGGCACGTCGTTCCAATCATTCACTTGAAACATTGAAGACAAAGTAGCCAAAGCATCCGCCATTTGATTCTCATCCCTAGGGATATGATGCAATTCCACCTTGTTGAAGAAAGTTAACAACCTTCTAGCATAGTCTCTGTACGGGATCAAACCGGGATGACGAGTTTCCCATTCTCCTTTGATTTGATTAATCACCAGTGCCGAATCTCCATAAATATCCAGAATCTTAATCCTCAAGTCCACTGCTTCTTCGAGACCCATAATACACGCTTCATACTCCGCCATGTTGTTCGTACAGTCAAACTTCAGTCTTGCCGTGAACGGGATATGAGTACCTCGGGGAGTAACGATGATTGCCCCAATTCCATTTCCATAGGAATTCACAGCTCCGTCAAATATTAAACCCCAACGGGATTCAGGATCAGGTCCTTCTTCAGGTAACGGCTCTTCACAGTCTTTGGCTTTCAAGTACATAACATCTTCATCGGGGAAGTCAAACTTGATGGACTGGTAGTCTTCAATTGGTTGGTGAGCCAAATGATCGGCCAAAATACTCCCTTTGATCGCTTTCTGAGTGTGATACTCAATGTCATATTCAGATAACAACATCTGCCAACGGGCTATCCTTCCAGATAAGGCGGGCTTCTCAAAGATATACTTGATTGGGTCCATTTTGGAGATCAACCAAGTAGTGTGATTAATCATATACTGGCGCAGACGGCGAGCAGCCCAGGCTAAAGCACAACAGGTTTTCTCAAGCAATGAGTATCGAGACTCACAGTCTGTGAATTTCTTACTCAGATAATATACAGCGTGCTCCTTTCTTCCAGTCTCGTCCTGTTGACCAAGCACACATCCCATGGAGTCCTCTAATATGGTCAAATACATAATCAAGGGCCTTCCTTCCACCGGAGGAATCAAAATGGGAGGCTCGAGCAAATATTCTTTGATACTATCGAAAGCTTTCTGACAATCCTCCGTCCACACGCATCCTTGGTTTTTGCGGAGAAGCTTGAAAATCGGCCCACAAGTAGCAGTCATGTGAGATATGAACCTAGAAATGTAATTCAATCTCCCAAGGAATCCTCTTACTTGTTTTTCCGTCTTGGGTGCGGGCATTTCCCGAATAGCTTTGACTTTATCGGGATCCACTTCAATACCTTTCTGACTGACAATGAAACCTAAAAGTCTTCCTGAACGAACACCAAAAGTGCACTTATTGGGATTCAGACGGAGTTTGTACTTTCTCAGGCGCTGGAATAGCTTTAACAAATGCTCTAGGTGATCTTCTTCAGTCTGTGACTTGGCAATCATATCATCCACATACACTTCGATCTCCTTATGCATCATGTCGTGGAACAAAGCAGTCATGGCCCTTTGGTACGTTGCGCCAGCATTCCTCAAACCAAACGGCATAACTCGATAACAGAAAGTTCCCCACGGTGTAATGAAAGCGGTCTTTTCCATATCTTCCGGCGCCATCTTGATTTGATTGTAGCCAGAGAAACCATCCATGAAAGAAAAGACTTTGAACTTGGCAGTACTGTCGACCAATACATCAATATGAGGTAATGGGAAATCATCTTTCGGACTAGCTCTGTTCAGATCTCTGTAGTCTACACACATCCGAACTTTACCATCTTTCTTTGCAACGGGCACTATGTTGGCTAACCACTGAGGATAGACCGACGTCACAAGAAAACCTGCGTTGATCTGCTTCTGAACTTCTTCTTTAATCTTGTCGGCCATGTCAGGACGAGTCCTTCTCAATTTCTGCTTGATCGGTGGACACTCAGGTTTCAACGGTAAACGATGCTCCACAATGTCGTTGTCCAACCCCGGCATATCTTGGTAAGACCACGCAAACACATCAACATACTCTCTGAGAAGCTCCAACATCTTCTCCTTAACTTCCGGGATAAGCAAAGCTCCGACTTTGACTTCCTTTCTATCCTCTTCATCACCCAAGTTGATCAATTCCATAGGTTCTTCAAATGGTTGAATAACCTTCTCATCCTGCTCAAGCAAACGGGAAATCTCAACAGGAACCTCTTCATCATCCTCTCCTTCGGCTCTGAACACAGGGAATTCAAAGTTGGGAGAGGGCATAGGATCATTGTTTTCGATGGTTAAGTCATGAAGTAATCTGCACACATGATTATGCTTTATTTTAGAAATCGATTTGTGCAAATAAAACAAAATGCTCTTAATCAATTTTCATTATTATTTCCCAAAAAATGAAAAATAAAACAGCAGTGGACAAAATAACATTTTTATTCATTAAAGAGGAAATACTTGAAACAACAAGCCCAGACATTTCTCTTTTGCCTTGGGCAGAGCAAAAGGAGTTATTTTTCATAGCCCGACACAAAATACGTTTCGCCTTGGGCAGAGCGATTTTTTTTTTAAAAGAAAAATGAACAAAACATTACTCGGAAACGTGCATAACCACAGGAATATCAACAGCTATCCAGTTTTGGCAAGCCAATCCAGGCGTCACAAACACGGGCAAATCCTCCTCGGAATCATCTATGACAGCATCAACCTCAGGATGTACAAACCCTGCACTCCGAAAGACCTCTTGAATTGGACGAACAACCACCTCTTTCTTGACCCTTGCAGCTATTGGATGAAAACCCAAACCTTCCCCAGACTTGTTCTCGGGTAACGTCAACACCTGGCCCCATCCTTCGGCCGAACCACTCTCCACTACTCGCCGTGCATCCTCAAAAGAAGAGATGGATGCCCCCCGCTTCTTCACGGTATCCTTAGCAACAGATAGGCCCTGAAACTGGGTCCCGACGTCCTCGTCAGCATCAATAAAAGAAAACGATGATAAATGACTCACCACCATGGCCTGCTCTCCCCCAATCATCACTAGTTTCCCATGCCTCACAAATTTTAATCTCTGATGGAGCGTGGAGGTGACTGCCCCGGCATCATGGATCCAGGGACGGCCCAATAAACAACTATAAGCAGCACGGATGTCCATCACTTGGAAAGTGATTTGAAAAGTGTGGGGGCCAATCACTATGGGAAGATCCACTTCACCGATAACCGTCTTCCTGGAACCGTCAAAGGCTTTAACAATTACTCCGCTAGGCCTCATAGGAGCACCTGGATATGAAAGTCGAGACAACGTGGTCTTGGGCATCACATTCAATGACGAGCCGGTATCCACTAACACGCTTGATAAGGTATCGTTCCCACAACTTACTGAAATGTGCAGAGCCATATTATGGTTTCTCCCCTCCTCCGGGAGTTCTTCATCACTGAAACCCAAGTTGTTACACGAGGTTATATTCCCCACAATCCCGTCAAACTGATCAACTGTCACATCATGGTCTACGAACGCTTGGTCCAACACTTTCATCAAGGCTTCTCTGTGTGCCCCAGAATCTCTCAATAAGGCAAGCAAGGAAATCTTGGAAGGCGTTTGCAGAAGCTGGTCCACAATTTTATACTCGCTTCTTTTGATAAGCTTTAAGATTTCATCTTCTTCAGGGTGAGGGATAGGTCCACTGGATCGACCTACCTCAACCCTTGGTTCATTTCTTACAGGGATCTCCGCCGGCATGGGCCTCCTTACTTGAACTTCTGGTCTTCTTGTTGGTACCGCGGCAAAAACACGCCCACTTCTTGTCACTCTACTTACATCGGCAATATTAACGAAAGACGGTCTAGTTGGTATGGGGACCTCTACCCCATTCTCGATCATGGTGGCGTTATACTTGTACGGCACGGCTTGGTCTGAGCTATAAGGCACAGGGCCAGGTGGATAAATAATCAAAGGATCAGCAGACGCAGTCTGGCTGTTGTAAGCAATCTCTACTGATTCTGGTAAATTAAACTGTGGGGTTATCACATTCACTTCATCTTCAGGATTTCGGTCATAGGTAATAGTAATAATTCTCTGATCTAGCAACTTCTGAATGTCCTCCTTCACAATAGGACAATCCTCTTCTCTTGAACAAAACTGGCAAACGTCATAGTCATGTTGGTGCCTAACAAAGGCAAGTCTTCTCAAACTTTGGTGTAACCTGATCAATGATTCTCTGATGTGCTCGACTTGGAAAACTCGGAACTTCCCCGGGCAACCCTCCACCATATTCACAGAAGCTGCCCCATGTCGGGGCAAAGGGTTATCTCTGACATTTGGATTCACATCCTTAAAAGACAAGATGCCATGCTTAATTAATCTCTGCACATCCGCCTTCAACGCAAAGCAATTCTCAAGGTTGTGTCCCGGTGACCCTTGATGATATTCACAGAATTGATCCGCCTTATACCACGGGGAAGCACTGTTCGGTGCGACAGGAGGTGGTTTTGTTGTGATGAGATTCTTTCTAATGAGAGCGGGAAACAATTCAGTATACGTCATAGGAATGGCATCAAACTGCGGCTTTCTGGGCGAACGGTTCTGATGGTTGAGCGGATAGGCCTGTTGTCGAGGCTGCTGTTGAAAAGGTCGTTGTTGAGGTGGCGGAATCTGATGAGATGGGGCTACCAAAGCCGGGCGGACAGCCGGAGTGACTGCCGCGACGTGAGAGTAGCCTCTCCTAGGCCTACCTGGAAACAAAGCACTAACATCTTGCTCTTTCCTCTTCGGGAAAACACCTCCGAACTTCTTCACACTACTGGACGTACTCCCCTCTTTAATCAAACGTCCTTCACGAATTCCTTCCTCTAATCGCATACCCATGCTCACCATCTCGGTAAAGTCACTGGGCGCGCTGGCTATCATCCTCTCATAGTAAAAAGGATCCCAAGGTCTTCAAAAATATCTTAGTCATCTCCTTCTCCTCCAGAGGTGGATGGATCTGAGCAGCAATTTCACGCCACCTCTGGGCGTACTCCTTAAAAGATTCTCGGTCTCTTTGCGACATTGCCCGGAGTTGATCCCTGTCCGGCGCCATGTCAACATTATACTTGTACTGATGGACAAAGGCTTCACTGAGATCGTTAAAATTGCGGATTCGAATGCTGTCCAATCCCATATACCACTTCAAGGCAGCACCCGTCAAACTATCTTGAAAATAATGAATCAGTAAATCATGATTATCAGAATACGTGGACATCTTCCTCACGTACATCGTCAAATGGCTTCTAGGACACGAATCCCCCTTGTATCTTTCAAAGTCTGGTGTTTTGAACTTCGCCGGAATCTTGACATTCGGAACCAGGCAAAGGTCATGTGTGCTCTTCCCAAACAGCTCCTTCCCCTTCAAGGCTCTAAGCTCTTTCTGCATTTCCTGGAACTGATCCTGAAATTCCTCCATTCTATCAAAAAGGCCCATACTTTCAGCAGGTTCGGCAGGATAAACTGGTTCGTTCAAGTATGGCACTGAGTGGATCACAGGAGCAACGGTCGTCATGACTGGTTGCGGAAAGGGTGTTACAGATGGAATTACTGGCGGCAGTGCAGTCGTCTCTGGTTGTGGAAGAGACAATGCAGGCTGAAATATAGGTTGGGCGGTAGGCTGACACCCTTCCGGCATAAAGTTGTAAGGCATTCCCCAAGGAAAACCTTTCGGCATCTGATGCTGGATCGGAGAGTTGATTTGAGTTGCGGAGGCAGGAGCGATAACAATCTCGGAAACCACTGGAGTTGAAGTCTGAATCTCGGCAGTCGTAGTCGGTGGCTGATTCTGAACAGCCACCAAACTTTCCACCAACGCTGTTAACTTTTCCATCTCGGCACGAAGCGTAGCAACTTCCCCACGAAGCTCTTGATTTTCCTGTTCTAAATCTTCCATTCTTTTCTGACGACTGGCCCGAGTGTCGTGTTGGTGAGACAGCTTGGCAACCTTCGGTGGAAAAAGAACAAGAATGAGACTCTAGAAAACATGTGATGTGGAATGTGAAATGATGCATGATGGTGATGCAAATGATGACTCATTTTAAAAGTTTTTCAAGGAACTTTTAGTAACTTTGCATTCATCAATGGTAAAGGAATTTGGAACAACAAAAACTCAATCCGTTAATCGAAAGCGATAAATTACAACTTACAATTTGGAATAGTAAATTACAACCTTGGAATAACAAATCCACTAATGAAAGCAATAAATTACAACTTACAACCTGAAAACCATAATAAAGTGATAAATTACATTTTAAAACATGAAGCAGTAAATTACAACTTGGAGCATGAAGCCCGAAATAAGACCATAAGTTACAACTTCGGAGCATGAAGCCCTTAAGAAAACAATAAATTACAACTTCGGAGCATGAAGCCCTTTAGAACACAATAAATTACAACTTCGGAGCATGAAGCCCTTTTACATAGTTTTTCAAAATGACATTAATAAAATAAACTAAAGCTAAAGCTCACTCAGAATCCTCAGATGACGGACCAAACGCCAGCTGTAGTCGGAGCTTCTTGATCTTTTCTTCATAAAAGTCTTCCAAATCTTTCTTTTCCGCTATCAGTCGATCGATGGTTTCTTCTTGTGGATTAGGAACGAGAGCCAAGTTTACTGAACATTCCCTTTTCCTCTTCCTTTCATTCGCGTATTTCTTCAACAAGGCATCCTTCTGGCGAAGCTTCTCATCGTGGTCAATGAATCGGCCGTCTTGAATAAGCAACAACTCCTTCTTCTCTTTCAGCTGTCGAGTCAGGACTCGATTCTCGTACTCGGACATATGGTACTTTTCCTTCCAAGCATCCCTCTCGGACTTCATCCTAGCCAGGTTCCCTTGATATTCTCCTACATCTGCGATTGGGATAGCAACTGATGATGGTGCGATGGCAGGGAACAAAGGTTTCTCAAGTTTATATGGCATCTTGAGAGCACAAGCCCTAGCACGGACCCACTGTAGGTAAGGTTCCAAAGAAACGGCACCTCTATGTCCCAGCATATCTCTTCCTTTCTTGTGGATATGGCGCCAAGCTCCTTCAATCTCTCTCTTAGCAGTCTGATGATCTTGTCCTTCCTGAAGGAAGAAACCACTCACATGGATACTGTTCGGCTTATCTCTCATTGGGTACCCGAACTGACGGCGCGCTAGAACAGGGTTGTAGTTGATTCCACCCTTCGTACCAAGAAGAGGTACATTGGGAAAAGCACCACAGCTGTCAATGATCTCTACGTCATGGTAAGCTCGATTGTACCAGTCAATGTCGAAATGAGTGAGAGCCATAATCTTTGGCGCCCAACGCGGTTCTTTCTCGAGATCCCAGAAAGCATCGGACCCAGGTAAATGCGAGACGTACCACTGATACAGCAACGGCACGCAACAACTAATCATTCCTCCTTGACGAGAGTTTCGAAGATGGATAGAGTAATACGTGTCCCCTAGCAGCGTAGGGACCGGATTTCCAATCAGGAAAACTCTGATGGCATTGACATCCACAAATTTATCAATGTTAGGGAATAAGAAAAGACCATACGCGAGTAAAGCAAACACGTCCTCGAAGGCAACGGTATCCTTTGTATCAGCAAAATGACGAGCTTTCTTCAACAGAAACTGAGCCGGCAAACCCCGGATTCCTCCTTTCGTAGTCATATTCTCTTCTATCTCTGACTTCTTTAGATGAGTGATGACTGCTATCTCATGAGATTTAGGCTCCTCTTCTAATCCAGAAAAAGGAACACGGTCGACGATCGGCAAACCAAGGATATAGGAGTACTCCTCTAAGGTAGGCATCAACTGATAATCCGGGAAGGTGAAACATCGATACAAGGGATCATAGAACTGAACCAAAGTGTTGAGGATGCCTTTCTTCATCTTGCGCTTCATGAGCGGTACGATGGACCCATATTTCTTCTGAAAATCTGTCGGACTCTCTATCTTCGGAATCAAACTCTTCAATTCTTCAATCTCAGGCTCTTTGAAGCTAAAGCTTCGAGTATTTCTCCTTCCAAGTTCCATAGTACCCTAAGACGTTTGCAAAAATCATTCCAAAGTTCCTTGAAAAACGAGTTTTTACAAAGATGTTGATGAATGCATGAATGAATGATAATGCGGCAGTCACACACAAATTTGCAAACATGGGGTTTAAAGGTTCAAAGTTCAGCATGGAGTCGAGGGTAAAGCCCACCCAAAGGTATGTACTAATGTTTCGATCACACCTGTAAGACAAGGTTCTAAGAGTTCCCAGAGTCTGCATCCCTCTTTCGGATATTACCAACGTCTTGATTACTCAATAATCAGCAATATTCTCAAGAGAAACTCGTCCGAGCGTAGCATCGCGTAACAACTACTTCCGAATTACTCCGTGATAGTCTCCGCGCTACACCTAAAAAGGCCAGGATGGGTTAGGGTTCTACGGTCCTCAACTTCTCGGGCTCCTAGGTCGAAAATAATAATGTCTTCCCGATTACTCGGTAAACAAATATTAAGTTCAAGAGGGCCTTCCATTGAGTGGGGGATCTCATGCCTCCTTCTTCGGGATTACTCCCTCAAAGTTAACATGACTATACCGCCCGTCCTATTCCTTAAGTGTTACTTAATCCGGGTATAGGATTTGTCCTTCAAAAAAACCCAAACACCCCAATTTAAACACATAATCAAACACATCAAATAATAATAAAACAGATAAGACAAATTAGGCTTAACCCACTTAGGGATGGACCAGCAAGAGGTCAATCTCTCCCCAGCAGAGTCGCCAATTCTGTAGCGGTGAAAATCGGAGATCAAGCTATTGATTAACTTGACTCGCAAAAGCAAGAGTCGCCACCGCGCTTTATTGTTTCCAAAGGAAAAGGGAAAAGAGCGAAATAAAACCCTAAATATGCAATGTAACTAAAAATACAAATGCAAAGTGTTTTTGAAAAGAGATCTTGTGGTTCGGGGGTTGGTTATACAATGGGAAGGTATTAGCACCCAATGCATCTATAGTACTCTATAGGAACCTTTTGAAATATCTGTTTTATTTAAAATTGATCGCTTGATTTGAAAATAAATCGTTTTGGCCGAAAAAGGGATACGGACGGGTTTTTGAAGATACGACAACCTAACGTTGAAGTTTTGATTTAAAAGGTGTGAGTTTTGGAGAAATCGGATATTTGGAAAAATTATCCTAAGTTTCAATGAAATGAGAGTATTCGCTCGATCGTTTTTGAGGACATGAAGTCAACAAAAATTAGACAATTCCCTTTGGATTGACGCAAACAGAATAATCAAGTAAATGCGAGATATTTAAACAGAAAATGATACACAACAATTAAATGTGAACATGCATTTTATATGATTTTTGTTTAATATGCGAAAAGAAAAGTTTTAATTGGTTTTCATTTTTTTACGCATTTTTAATAATAAAAGGTAATGAGAATTAATAGAGATGTTTTTAATGTTTTTATATATTTCTATTTTTTATATCTTTTTGTTATATTGGTACTTAATCAAAATGAGGGGAATAAAATAAAATGTCTTTTAGTCTTCATTTTTTACTTTCATATGTTTTTTTAGAAATATTAAATATTTATCAAATTAAACAAAACTTATAAATCAAATATCTAATTAAAATAAAGAAGACTAAAATTAAATAACCTTAAATAATATTTGGGTAAAGTGTCAAAATTATCTATTTAAAATTATATGTGTATTCCTAAGAAAAAATTAACTAATATAAATTAATTAAACTAAGAAAAAAAGAAATACAATTGAACTAATAATCTATAAAGGGAAAAAAAAGGGTGTGAATTAGCAATTAGGAATGGGCTGGAGTATAAGAGAAGAATTGGGTTGGATTGAGAAATGGAGCGGGTCGTGGGTTAAAGGGGGTCCATGGGATTAAATTGAGATTAGGGTTGTGTTTGTTTGATAAAAGGATTTAGGGTTTGGTTTAAGGCAGAACGGCGCCTCTTCACGATCTTCATCTCTCTCTCGCGCAGCTTCTTCGCTTCTTCGCCTCCAACGCCGATGCCTCCATGTCCCGGCCACCCACACCAAGTTTCTCTCTTCCCTCCATTGTTGACGCGGCGGCTTCGAGCGGAGACGGTAAGGACCAAAACATTTTCGTTAACGTTAATGTTGATTCAATTCGCGTATAAGCTTTACAGATTCGCTGTTGATTTTACAATTTCTTAGTTGATTTTATGGCTTCTTAGTTGATTCTGACTAATTCTCCATTTTTTACTGTCCATGTCGATTTGAATGATGTTTTTAAGGAATGAGAAAGGAAGAAGGCGTTACCTAGATGGAGAAGGAGGAGGAGCTTGGGGGGTGATGGAGGCCGGACAGCAGGGAGGCAACGGGCGCACGCGGTGGTGAACGGTATTTGATTTCCTTCCTTTTGCTTGAATGCTACTGTGTTGCTTGTTGCCCAGTGATGTGTACACTGAGGGCTTCACCGTTTTGCCTTGAAATGTTGCTTTGGATATGCTGTGGAATTGGATGATAACTCTCTCTTCTTCTTGAATACTGTTGCCTATGGTGGGTTTACGAAAATGGTATGGTTTGGACTTGTAAAAGGTTTTGACAGGTTTTTGTATGTAGGCCTTTACAGTAGGGATATCGTTTTTTACTGGTATGAGGATTGAGCTATGTTTTATGGTTTTCTTTTTTTGACAGCATGTTAAGGCATTGGTTGTTTATGATGATGGGTGGTGTTGACAGTGGGATAGTGATATTGGCTATAAGGGGCTCAATCAGTTGGTAATGTTTTGTATGGTTTGGAAAATAGTTTTCTCAGTGATCATGCAGGTTTTGACATGGTGAACTGGTTTTCGGGTAGGTTGGACAGGGGCAAAGCTTTTACTGATGTGAGGCCATTGCAGGTTTTTGTTGGTTTGGTGATGGCTATTTTGAATGATTGTTCTACAGGTTTTTTGAAAATGGTTTGAGGTTATGAAAAATGGTTTTTGGTTATCTGTTTGGCGCTTGTGTCTTTCGTTTTCTCTTATGCTGTTTTTGTATATCTCCCTGCTTTGTTTTCTCTTTGTTGTAATATAACAATTCTCCTCTCTTCTCTTGCGCTACAGGCCAGGAACTTTGAAACAAATCTCTTGGGATCTCCCTGAGCATTCTGCACTACTGTCCACTCAGTTTGCCTTTATTCTTCTTCTATGCTATTATTCTTACTGGCTATATTTCTTAGTTTGTTTTGTATATCTCTTTCTGCCTAAGCTAAGCCTGCAAATCCCACACTTCTCCCTCTCTTTTTCTCTCTCAGAATGGCTTTGACAAAAGTGTGATAAGCTGTCTATTTTCTGAAAATGCAGTGGCTGGAAAATGATGAAAGAAAAAAGGAAATTTTTTGCTTGCAAGAATAGTCAAACTGCATATTGTTTTTTTAAATCACATGTTGTCTGCTTCTTGATGTAGGCCACGTTAGAAGGCATGCTTGCATATGGTTACTACATATTTGCTTATGCTGTATGCTGTATGCTGTATGCTTTGAAATTATATTTGGGATTAAAACTAATGTGGTTAGCTTAAGTATGCAGTTTTTTTGGAAAACAATTTATGCATATGTTTTGAAATCCTTTTCTTTTTTTTGTGAACCGGGAGTAATCCCGTGATTTGCAAAAAATAAAATAACTGATTCCGGCCATTACATTTAATGATGAACATTAAAATTTATTTTCTGCATTTAATTATTTATTTGGATTCTAATTCTTTTCTTTTAATTGTGCAGGTAAAATTAAATGAGCGGATACGCATTGGATTAGAAACTTTAGAATTAAGATAGACTAGTTTATTTCATTTTAATTTTGACAATTCATTATTGTAATTTATTGCAATATATACAATATTTACAAAATAACTTGTACCAAAAAATGAATAAAAGAAACTATTTGTCTATTAATTCTTCTTCTTTATTTATTTATCGTTTATTATTTTATCCAAACGAATAATAATTGAAAACAAACCTCCAATTACCTACATTCAAAATAATAAACAGATAAATAATAATTATCATTGACCAACTAATATCTTCGATTATTTAATCCATCATTCTCAACTAAATTATAATAATTAAAATAGGATTTCAATTATTTAATCTAGAACGACGAACGATTAAACAGTTGTTATTGACCAATGAATTTCCTCAAATGCTTATTTATATTATTCATAACCTTTAAATTATAGAATAACTAAGAATAAATTCTAGTTACTTAAATTTAAAAATAATGAGTAAATAAATAAAACGTCCGCACAATTAATGCGCCTCTTCTCCGATGTTCATTTTATTATCCCTACATCTTTAAACTAAATAATAATCAAAAAATGAAATTTCAATTATTCAAGTTTTAGATAATGGATAATTAATAAACATCATTTTTGCACGAATCGATTAAATGATTCAATGTTCAGCATAAATAGCTCTTGGCCCGAAAAAGTCATGAAATTTAAAATCGATGGATCAAAACAAATGTAATGTAAAGATGCGGATAGGAGATGACGTCTTAGGTCAAAATTTGGGGTACAACAGGTCCAATAAAATGAGAAGTGAGCTTCTTAGACTTCAATGCTCGCCCAACACCAGTCACAAGTGTAACTCTTAAAAACACATGGTCATCCGCTTGAAATTCTAAATCTTTCCTTCGCTTGTCATGATAACTCTTTTGTCTACTTTGGGAAGCTTTCATCTTTTCTCGAATCAACTTCACCTTCTTAGTAGTCTCATGAACAAGTTCAGGTCCAAGTACTACACTTTCACCATATTCATGCCAACATAAAAGAGTTCTACATCTTCGACCATACAATGCTTCAAAAGGTGCCATCCCAATACTGGAATGGTAATTGTTATTATAGGTGAACTCTATCAACGGAAGATAAGTATCCCAGAAACCTCCCTGCTTAAGAACACATGCCCTCAACAAGTCTTCCAACAATTGGAGTCCGTTCAGTCTGACCATCTGTCTAAGGATGATACGCTGAACTTAACCTCAACTTAGAACCCAACTCTTCTTGCAAACTCTTTCAATAATCAAAAGTAAATCTTGGATCTCTATCTGACATAATGCATAAAGGAACACCATGAAGCTTCACAATCACACTAGTGTAAATCTCAGCCAACTTCGACACTGGAAAACTGATGTTAATAGGAATAAAAGAGTCGACTTTGTAAGCCTATTAACAATCATCCAAATCGAATCATGTCCTCATATAGTATTAGGTAACCCCATCACAAAGTCCATCGAAATTCTATCCCATTTCCATTATGGAACTTCTAACGGCTGCATCAACCCTGCTGGATTCTGATGTTCAACTTTCGACTTCTGACAAGTCAAACATGCATGAACAAACCGAGCCACATCACTCTTCATCCCAGACCACAAAAACAAACCTTTCAAATCTTGATACATCTTTGTAGCTTCTGGATAAATACTCAACTTACTTCTATGAATCTCTTCAAGTATCACTTTCTTCATCTCAGCATCATCAGGAATACAAATCCGGTTACAAAACCTCATAACACCTTGCGCATCTAGCTTAAAATCATTATTCTCAGACTGATCGATTCCAACCATCAAATCTACCAGTTTTACATCAAACTTTTGAGCTTCTCTGATAATGTCTAGAAATTCATTATTAATCTTCAACATACCCAACATAACACTTTGTGGCGTAACCGCGCAAACTAAGCTCATATCTTTGAACTGCTCAATTAATTCCAACTCTTTAACCATCATTGCCTACATATGTAAAGTCTTTCGACTCAATGCATCAGCTACCACATTAGCTTTTCTTGGATGATAATTCAAACTGAAATCATAATCCTTTAACAATTCCAACCATCTTCGTAGCCTCATATTCATCTCTTTCTGATCAAATAAATAATTTAAGCTTTTATGGTCACTAAACACTTCGAATCTAGAACCATAAAGATAATGCCTCCAAATCTTCAGCATAAAGACAACTGCAGCAAGCTCTAAATCATACGTAGGATAGTTCTTCTCATGATTCCTCAACTGTCTTGACGCATAAGCAACTACCTTACCACTCTGCATAAGCACACCTCCTATAACCATCTTAGAAGCATCACAATACACGATAAAAGGCTCTCCTGGATTAGGCAACGTCAAAATCGGAGCCGACATCAATCTCTTCTTCAATTCACTAAAACTTTCTTCTCACTAAACATCCCACACAAAAGCTCTACCTTTACAAGTCAACTTAGTCAACGGAAGTTCCAACTTAGAAAAACCTTCGATAAACCTTCTATAGTAACCAGCTAATCCCAAAAAGCTCCTAATTTCAGTAGCTGACCTTGGAGTTTCCCATTGCAACACATCATCAACCTTCAATGGATCTACGACGATGCCACTACCTGAGATCACATGACCAAGAAAACTAACCTCCTTTAACCAGAATTCACACTTGGATAACTTTGCATACAACTTCTTCTCTTTCAAAACTTGCAATACTACCCTTAAGTGTTCTACATGCTCTTCTTCTGACTTAGAGTAAATCAAAATATCATCAATGAACACTACTACGAACCGACCCAAATAAGTATGAAAGATACAATTCATATATTCCATGAATACTCCGGGAGCATTAGTAACACCGAAAGGCATCACCAAATACTCATAATGTCCATAACGCATTCTGAAAGTCGTCTTTTGGATATCTTCATCCTTCACCTTAATCTGATGGTAACTCGATCTCAAATCAATCTTACTAAACACACGAGCATCCACCAACTGGTCCATCAGGTTATCTATTCTTGGAAGCGAATACTTGTTCTTAATCGTCACTTTATTCAACTGTCTATAATCAACACAAAGCCTCATACTTCCATCTTTCTTCTTTACTAACAACACTGGAGTACCCCACGGTGATACACTTGGTCTTACAAACTTCTTTTCAAGTAACTCTTCCAATTGCTTCTTTAACTCTGACAATTCAGATGCAGACATCATGTATGGTTCCATAGACACAAGTCTGGTACCAGGTATAAGATCAATTGAAAATTCAACTTCCTCAACTGTCTAGTAGACAACAGACTATCTTCCTCTTCTTCAGGAGTAGAAAACCTCGCAGACTTGTCATAACAGTTAATATGAACACAGTTATGCTCTAACCAGTTCATACCCAAAATCACATCCAAACCTCTTAACGGTAAACATACCAAATCAACAACAAAGTATATGTCAAAGATCAACAAGGGACACTTCAAACACATAAAAGAAGTAGTCACTGACCCCTTGGCTGGAGTATCGACGACCATTTATCCATTCACAGAAGACAACATAAGACCCAATATTTCAACACAATCATCAACAATAAAACAATGAGTAACATTGGTATCAATAATAGTAATTAAAGGAGTACTATTAATGAAACATGTACCTCTGATAAGTCTGTCCTCAGTAGCTTCCTGATCCTCAACCAAAGCGAACACTTTACCACTTGTCTGTGCCCTCTTTGTTTTCTGACACTGACTACCAATGTGCCCTTCTTCACTACAGTTGAAACAAATTACATCCTTATGCTTGCACTCAGATACAACATGTCTGTTCTTACCACAATAGAAACACTTATTTACTTCAGTAGTACACACATTACTCTTATGCCCAGGTTTCCCACATTTAAAACAAACCACACCAGCAGTAGCATCTCCTCCACTAGTCCTCTGACCTAGAGCAACTTTCTGTTTACCTTTACTGGCTGGGGTATCATAAGGCTTACCACGATTCTGTTGGTGCTTACCCCTCTTCTCACTGATAATCTTGTAATGAACATTATTATCCTCCTCATAAATTCTGCAACTATCAATCAAATCAACAAAGACACGGATCTTTTGGTATCCAACTGCCTTCTTGATCTCCGGGCGTAACCCGTTTTCAAACTTGATACACTTTGAAAACTCAGCATTTGCCTCAGCGTAGTGCGGGTAAAACTTAGCCAACTCAGAAAACTTGGAAGCATAATCAACAACCGACATATTTCCTTGCTTTAGCTCAAGGAACTCAATCTCCTTCTTACCACGGACATCTTCAGGAAATTACTTCCTCAGAAATTCCCTACGGAACACAGCCCAAGTGACATTCTCACCTGCAGCTTCTAACCTCTGGCACATCTCTAGCCACCAGTCATCAGCCTCGACTGCTAGCATATGAGTACAATAACGAACCTTCTACGCTGGAGTGCAGTCCATCACACAGAAGATTCTCTCAATCTCTTTCAACCAATCCAATGCTCCAACAGGATCATACTTTCCCTTGAACATAGGCGGATTCTCTCTCTGGAAAGTCGCCAAGCTATGAGATCCAGCATTCCCGTCAGCATTCGGATGATTCTCCATCGCATGAGCCATTGCTTCTAAAGCAGCAGCAAGTGCAGCATAATTCCTTCCAGTCATCTCAACTTATCACTACAACATAAACAACGGTTAGAACTTAAATTAACAATACTCGATTGTTACACAACTACGACTTGACAACAAGGTCGGACCAACCAACCTATTGCTCTGATATCAACTTTGTAACACCCCAATTCTACCCGTAAATTATATATGCAAATCAGAGTTATAATCATTCAAGCAAACGAATCAGGAAGCCACAAATTCAACTTTCAAAACACATTGCATTCAAAGTGGATACATAAGACTTTAAAACTTCGGATGAACTATCAGCATAATAATTAAATCTCTTAAGTCAACAATTTAAACATCTACGCAACAGAATTCTTAATAACATCTTTATCCATCGTTACAACAACTTCAAAATAACACATACTTAATAATAATCAAATTAAAGTTCAACAACTGAAATAATCAACAAAATAAAAGCAACAAGCGTTCATCCCCCCGAGTGTTACATACCAGAGCAATGACACCGACTCGAACTACTGAAGGTATACAACCTTCACTCTCGATTACCTGCACGTTACCAACGTAAGGGTAACATTCAAACAGAAGGGGTGAGATATCTAACAATATAATAAAATGTATGATAATTAATATATTAAATTAGATTACATAACATCACCATTTCTCATCTTATAAGCAACAATAATCGCGACAGAATACCAACAATAATACACATTCACCGCATCAATACACAACTTCTTTATGCAATCATATAATGCGACTCAATACTATGCAAATGCACCAGGTACCATTGGAGCAGAGCTCCCATCTTAAAAATCTGCCAATAAATAGAGGCCTCAACAAGGCAAAACCTTTCATCTTAATATTTGCCAATACATGCCATCTTAACAAGCATAAGCTCCATCTTAAAATGCAATGTATGCGACACAATCATGAATGTAATGACAACACCATAATTAAGAACATCTCAACACAACATCATCGTTGGCCAGAAGCCCACATCTTAATAGCTGCCAATTATTAACGGCATCTCAACATCTTTCATCAGCATCATTCATCAACATCATTTATCATCATAATTCGTCAAACATCATTTATACATCATAATTCATCAAACATCATTTATACATCAACAACTCATCCATACAACAATAAAACAGTAACTCGTCAATCTCACAACATTGACCATAGGCCTACAACATGATATTGCCTATAATTAATTAATCATCTAAGGTTTACTTCTAAATTACCAAACCTCTTCATATTACTATTCTGTAATACTACATCATTATCATCATTAATCCTACTGTTACGAACCAAACAATAATCTATAATCATCTCATCCTGATCATTCTTCACAAAAATCAACATAGCAATTAACGCGGGAATTAAATCTAATCCTAATTTGAATTATAGGATTATCCTTCCTATTCTTCCTTTTGATCCTTAAGAATGAAGTTTTTCACGTCAACTATTCAACGCTTCAAACGACACCTCAAACGGATTCCGAAAACTCAAGTTACAGCCTTCTCAAAATGATTCTATCAAAACCATACAACATGGATCGACGCGTAATGTCTTGGGTCGACGCGTACTGGACTTAACACTCTACATGATTCGACGCGTACTCCCTTCGTATCGACTCATACTGAGTCTGCAACACTGCATGTTTCGATACATGCTCCTTGTATCGACACATAACGTTTGGGGTCGACATATACTGCTCTGTCATGTATATTTTCTGCAATTTCTCTGCATTTTCACTATGGTTTCCATACTTTAGGCCCTAAAAACATCCTCTAATCATAGAAAATCATCAATTACAATTATCCTATAATTCTACATCAAATATACAACATTGGGACATCATTATTCATCTTTTAATCATCGAGTTTCATCATACAACATCATATACATTCAAATCATGAACAAGACAACATTTCCTCATCTAATCCCACATACCAATCATCATAAACCCTATTATAGAGTCAGAACCCCACCCTTACCTTGGATTGAAGGTTACTCTATAACTTTTCTTGTTGAATTTCCGTTCAACCTCTTTTCCTCCTTTCCTGCACTTTCACGTTCTCTTCTTTCAAACCCTTATTCTTTCTCTCTTGTTGCTTCTTCTTTTCTATTATTTCTAAAAATAATAAAATAACCATATTACTCTCTTTATGCCTTAATGGGCTTAAAATTCCTACACCCCCTTTTACTACTTCTATTCTTTAAAACAAGCCCACATCAAATAATATCATTCTTCTAATATTATTCCACAACTTAATAAAATAAATAAATCCAACTAATCACAACACAATATCTCATAACAATCCAACTTCACAAATATTCCAAAAATAATTTAATTAAATAATTAATTAAATTACGGGCGTTACATATACCATATAGAAACTATCTCAACCCTTAAATCACTTTTGTAACTCCTCTTTCCTTATCCACCATTTTCAAAATCCACCATTGCTGCTTGACTTGTCCAAAATAGTTAGGAAAGATATAAGACATTCTAACAATTAGAATAGCTTTAGGGAAGTCCAGGAAAGCTTAATCCATCATCAAACCATTTCCGTAAGTCGTGTAGAAGCCATTCGAGTTTCACTCCAAGAGGTAAGTTTTTCAAACTTGGAACTCTTCATTAAAGCATTATTTGTATATACATTGTGAAAATAAGATGTAGATATCATGCCTAGGAAGCTGACCATTTCTATAGTTTTGATTATCATTGCTTATACATTGATAATTTCATCTCTGATCAGTTAGGTTTTAGTTTTGGTACTATACAAAATTCATGCTAGCCTTTGATCCATAACTTTTGAAAATTATGTGGTTAGATTTGTATTCAAGCTTTAGGCAGGTTTGATATTTAAATTTTTTTATTTGGCTGAGAAATGAAGCTTTTAGAAGCTTAACAATGGAGTTATCATGGCCTGCACGCGCAAGGAAGAAGAAGCTGGGCATTTCAAACATTCAGAAACGAGTTCACTTTATATTTAATTGAAGTTATATGATGAACGGATGAAATATACCACCTCAAGCGTACAAATAGTGTACGCTAAAGCCTTTCCATGTAGAAGGTCCTGGGTTCGAGCCCCAGCGAGACCTTTTGTCATTTTTTCATATTTTCCACTTTTTTTTTTGTTTGCAGGAAGCGCACCTGGGCCTCCAATGGTTGGGCCTTGACATTTTTATTTTTCTGACCCCCTAATTTACTTCAGCATTGCAGTATATTTTTATTTTTCTTAGTTTTCTGATTAAATGATTATTGGGCCAGGCCTAGTATAAAAAACTGTTTTTGCTATAAAACACTCCAAATTCAAATTTGACCCCCTGAATTTATTTTTATAATTCTAATTTTATTTTACTTTTCTCTATTGTATTATTATTAATAATATTTTTATTATTATTATTTTTACTACCTAAAAATACCAAAAAATATTTTCTTTTATTTATTTATTTAGGTATTTAGCAATTCTTACCTTATTTCTTTTAGACTAAAAAAGACCAAAATATTTTCTTAAACAAATTTAATTCTTTTCTTAAATGAATTAGTAACTAGAATTAGGTTTTACTTATTTTATTTTTCAATTAAAATTACCTTAGAAATTTTAGGTTTCTTTTTAATTAATTCTTTTTTTTACTATTTCATTAATACTAAAACCTTTTCTAAAAAAAAACTTAAAAAACATTTCTTTTCTACTTAACTTAGTTAATTTTCTCATTTTTAATTAATTACTTTTTTAATTAGGGTTCAAAACTTTTCTTTTCCTCAAAATCCAAAATTAATTTCTTTTCCATTTATATCTTTGTACATTATATTCATTTCATTTCTTGTACATTATTCAAATTCAATATGATTGTAATACATAATTAGGACTTATATTACTTTCCATTCCCCATTTGTAAATTTGTATACCCCATCCCCTAATGATGTAATAGCGTAGGACATTTACCTTCCGCAATTTATCGCTTTCATATAAATGCTAGTAAATTAGGGTTTGTATGAAAAGATAAAATCAATATTAGAAAACCCTAATTCAACACAAAATAATGCATGAAATCAAAACATTTGCACACTTGCACCTCTAGGGTTAACTCCACTTTGTTGCCTTGAGAAAATGGTCATGTTATGCATGTGAGACATCTTAGCAAAAACAATAAAAAATACAAGATCATAACCCCTCGATGACGCTACAAATGTTGCCTTACAAATGATATTAGTCCCTCAAGAGAAATGCTAAGGTATCTCACAACATTGCATTTTATGGCTATACAATGACCCACAACCGTCCCTTCACATCGAAAGATAGGGTTACTTACCCATCAATGGTGAGATAACAATATCAAAGGAAGAGATAAATGAACAAAAGACTTTTGAGTAGGTAGAATGTTCTTAGTTGCTTGCTCACAATCCATCTTAAAAAAAACGTCTTTTCAAACACACCAAACACTTTCGAATAACATGAAATATTTTCAAAAGTCCAATACTTTCAAAAGTTGGCCTAAACGAAGGCGCTTTTCAAAAATACTTTCAAAACCCACCACAAACACATTTCAAACAAAGCAATTCTCAAAAGTGATCTAGCAAGCAACTAAGAGCCCATAGATAACTATTGATGAAAAGGGTGCTAACACCTTCCCTTTTCATAACCTACCCCCCAAACTCAAGAAAATATCTCAAAGGTATTTCCTGTTCTTTTCACCCTTTCCTTATTTGATAAAAGAAAATTCTATGGCGAATCTTGCTATCCGTAATAATTGCGATAAAATGCAAAACAACAAAGTCAATTCTCCCACTGTATTATGAAACTGGTGACTCTGCTGGGGACACTTTAAAAGTGGGGTTACCTTAGAGCTAGATCACATTTAATCGCTTTCTTTGTTTGACTTGCTTGCTTTACATTTATGAGTACTTGTTTGGGTTTGTATTGATCCTCTACCCGGATCGAGGAACACCATTAGGTAAGGAGCAATAGATTGTGAAAATTGTGTAGGATATACCGACATGGTTGAAGCGGTGACTATGTTAGTGTGACACATTTGTTGGTATCGGTAGCCCTTGAGTTTAGCCAAGGAGAATACGGGGCCGCTGTGTGGTGTCATGAACCACTAACTGGCCTTAGAACCATTAATTGAATAACTTGGCTATTATAAAGTAGTGAGATAACCGACTTTGCTGCCGTCCGAAGTTGGTTGATACTCGATACCATGCTCATTGAGATTGGACTTTTGGGATATTTTGGTCGCCAATAAAGAGGCTTGCACTGAAACAATACTCAATGAAGAAAAATCAATGATATTGAGATTCCCTAGAACCCGATTACTTTCTAGGACAGGTTGAACCAACTAAACTTCAAGAGGGTACTTACCTATGAACCTCATGCAAGCCTAAACCTAAGGACCTGTTTACTTTGTGTGTATATGTTTATTTGTACATAACATCATGACGTCATACCATAGCATTTTGCACTAACCATTTCAAGGATCTAGAGATTTATATTTGTATTGTTTTATAGGACATGGCTCCCACTCGCAGGAATACTGTCCAAATCAACCTCGTCAAAATGCCTCCTCAACTTAAGGAATTGGCATCAAGGGTCCCCAATGATTCTCCCTTCACCAATAAATACGGTCATCTTGTTAACTTGGTTACAACAAGCTTTGAAGAGGATATGGTGAAAGTGATATTCCGATTCTTTGACCCTAAACACCATTGCTTTACCTTTCTTGATTACCAACATGTGCCTAATATTGAAGAATTCTCTCAACTCTTGGGAATCCCTATTCTTGATCAACTACCCTTAAACGGTATTGAAAGAGACCCAAGACCTGAGGAGATTGCTCGAGCTCTACATTTGCAACGATCTGACGTTGTGGCCAATTAGGAAATGAGAAGTGGTGTCAAAGGGTTCCTAGCCAAGTTTTTGTTGGAGAAGGTTCAATATTCTTGGGGTGCTTTGGATCTACAAGCCTTTGAGGAAGTGCTGGATCTCCTCATCTATGGGATGGTTCTATTTCCTGATCCTGGCCAACTCATAGATGTGAACACAATCAAAAAGTTTCTATCTCGCAATCCGGTGCCTACTTTACTTGGGGATAGCTTGCATTCTTTTCACTCTCGCACCATGAAGATAAGAGGACTTCTTATGTGTTGCACTCCTCTGTTGTCTAGGTGGTTTATTTCTCACCTACCCCGATTTGATGTGAAGAATGCGAAGGGATTTAGATGGTCTAGTAGGTTGATATCACTCACACATTCTGATATTTATTGGTGTTTTCGATCCATTAAGGACATAACTATTATTGACCGTTGTGGGGAATTTCCTAATGTCCCTCTACTTGGAATTAGGGGAGGTATTACCTACAATCCTTGTTTGTCTTTGAGACAGTTTGGGTATGATAGGAGGGATGACCCCATGATGCATTTGTCCAAGGAATTGCATTCTACTACGAGAATGATGTACAAGGTTATCGTTAGAGATTCATACGAGCTTGGGGCATGGTTAACAAGGTTGATAGCAAGAAGTCGGGGCATAAGAACTCCATTCCTTTGGAGCCTTATCTCAAGTGGGTGCAAACTCGCGCCCAAAATCTCATGATGCCTTATGAACCTATCTTACCTATCATCATGGAGTCTGTCACCACAGGAGATGTTTCATATATTGTCCTTTATCCTGATATGCCTACTTCTCTTAAAGATTTGCAAAGAGCTTGGATCTAGATAAAGGGGGAGCGAGACACCTTTGAAGCCCAGTTTTATGTAAGCGAGAAGAAAACATTGGAGCTCACGAGACAACTTCATGAGGAGACGAGCCTGAATGCCTATATCGCTCTAAAGAGGAAGCATCCAAAGGAGACTTGAGCCATTTTTATTGTATTTTGTTTCTTTTCAATGTAAGCCTAATAGACATGTTGTAATAAATTTGAATTTATTAATACAATTAATGTTTGTTCCTTTTTGTCTAAACAAATTTAAATATTCTAAGTCCTTGAAATCATCCGCATACGCATTTTCATGCATCATAACATAAACATGTTTTCCATAACAGGTTTCCTTATCTTTCTACTGTTTATTTCAGTAAGATGGATATCGAACAAACAGTGAAGGACTTACAAGCACCGAATTCCCAATTCCAAGAGACCTTGTTGACCCTGGCTAAGGGGAAACAAGAGCTGATGACTATGCTAGTAGCCAAGAAGAAAACCAAAAAGAAGGCCTTCATCAACATGGGTAAGAGGTTCAAAGGTCTGGTTCGTCAGGTATAAATAGTCAAAGAGTCTTCTGAGGAGGACAAAAATCAAGACGAGGAGGAAAGGAGCACCCATGCTGGGGATGCCAATAATCAAGCTTCTGAAGACGAAGATTATTTTGATGAGCAATATCCTCCAGCTGAGAATAAATACAAGCAGTTGGAGGATAAACTAAAGGCTGTTGAAATTCAAGTCGTGCCTGGCTTGGATTTTAGTGAGTTGGTCTTAGTACCTGGGGTCGTCATCCCCCATAAGTTCAAAATACTAGTCTTCGCCAAGTATGACAGGGTTTCCTTCCCGAAACTTCATCTAAGGTCTTATGTGCGCAAGATGCAGCCGCACACTACCGACAAAAAGCTCTGGATCCATTTCTTCCAAGAGAGTCTGGCTGGGACTCAACTAGAATTGTTCTACCAATTGGAAGGTTCCCGCATCAACACATGGGATGATCTAGCCACTGCTTTTTATCATCAGTATCAATGCAATTCCGATCTGGAACCAACTAGAGTCAAACTTCAAGGTATGACAATGGGTACTAATGAGGGGTTTAAGGAGTACGCATAAAAATGGAGGGATCTTGCTGGTAGGGTCCAACCACCACTAACTGACAGAGAACTAGTTGACATGTTCATGGGTACATTAACTGACCCATTTTTCAACCTATTGATTGGCAGTTCTTCGTCTGGTTTCACCGAGTTGATCCTAACTAGTGAAAGGTTAGAAAATGAAATTAAGAGTGGGAAAATTCCCATGACATATGCTTCCGCATCCAATATTGTAAAGAAGCCCTTCACTGGAAAGAAGGAAACAAATGTTGTGTATGGGGAAAGGGCCCATACCAAGAAGGATTTTCGACCTTCTGTTAATGTTGTGTTAATCTCCAACCCTCTATCGGCTCAAAGGCAATCACCCAACAATCAACAATCTGAAGCTTCTCGGAGACAGATCACGAGGATAAGCATGTCATTATCCTAAGCCTTACAACATCTGCTGAAGACCAATTTAGTGACATTGTGCAATCCACCATCCAATCCAAACATTTCATTATCTAAGTACAATCTAAATGCCAATTGCGCATATTATTCCAACAACCCTGGGCATGAAACTGATCAATGATGGGCTTTGAAGAACAAGATTCAAGATTTGATAGGTAATAAAACAATTGAATTTGATCCACCTGCTACTCCAAATGTGATAACCGCACCAATGTCGAATCATGGAAAAGGTGTTAATGCAATTGATGATACTACTTTTGTCTCCTCCATTGAAGATTTAACAACCCCATTAACTAATGTGAAGATTAATTTGCTAAGAGTCGGGGTGTTCCTTGGCTGTTCTAAAGATTGTGTTTACTGTGATCAACAAGTAAATGGGTGCAAGCGGCTGAAGGAAGGTGTGCAACGCCTGATAGATAGCTGCGAGATTTTATTTGAGAAGATTCCTACCATCAAGAGTTTAACCAACAAATCTGAAGACCTTTCCATAATAACAATTTCCAACAAGCCTTTTAGGATCCCCTTAAAGGGTCCTATTATAATTTCAAATGAACCAACCATTGCTCCTTTAATAATCACTGTCGTTGGGCCTATTCCCTACTCCTCTAATAAAGTGGTTCCATGGAACTATGGTGTCGAGGTTTTTTATCATGGGATAAAACAAGATTCTTGGATCAACAAAGACGAAGCTGATGTCACTAATATTGCAGGTTTTAGTAAAGTAACAAGAATAGGGAGAATCTTTTCCCCTAATATTTCACCACCCACTACTACCACAACTCCCATCCGCATAACCAATGACAAGTCTAGTACCAACACTAGAGGCAAAGAGAAAGAAGGTGATCCTGCTGGGATAGAGGCACCTACCAAAGATATTGACGCTGAAGAACCCTCCACTCAACAGATGGAGAAAATCTTGAAAATCATAAAGAAAAGTGACTTCAAAATAGTTGAGTTGTTGGGGCAAACCCCCTCCAAAATTTCCATGTTGTTATTATTACTCTGTTCGGACGTTCATGCCCAGGCTCTAATCAAGTTCTTGAATAAATCCCATGTGCCCCTAGAAACCACAGCGGACCAGTTCGAGAACTGTGTAGCAAGTTTAACGGCTGGCAATAGATTAGGGTTCTTCGACGCTAATTTGACTCCTATGGGGAGGAACCATAACAAAGCCTTGAATGTCTCTCTTGAATGAAAGGGGACCACCCTGGATCATGTCCTATTTGATACTGGCTCATCTTTAAATGTGTTACCCAAAGGTGCTTTGGACCGGCTAGATTGTGAAGGATTGGTATTGAAGCCAAGCGATATTGTCGTAAGGGCTATCGATAGGTCTAAAAGGATGGTTCATGGAGAGGTGGATCTCCCAAATAAAGTTGGCTCACAGATTTTCAAATCCACTTTTTATATAATGGACATACGTCTTGCCTATTCATGTTTGCTTGGTCGCCCTTGGATCCATGGGGCAGGGGCAGTAACAACCACCCTTCATCAAAAATTAAAATATCCAGTCAAAGGGAAGATCGTTATTGTTTGCGGAAAAGAAGAATTTATGGTAAGCCACCTCAATTACTTCAAATATGTGGAAATGGATGGTGAATTCATAGAAACTTCGTGCCAGGCTTTCAAAACTATTCCTCCTATGGTTGCCGCTACCAAAATCTCCTTCGACATATCAAAAGTTGACGAAGTTATACCAAGAATGGTTTCACTTAAGGATGTCGGTGCTGTGGTCGAAGATGGAAACTGTACTATCTGGGGACAATTTCTCAACATTCAATTTAAATCAAACAAATTCGGATTGGGTTTCACCATTAAAGCCCAGAAAGAAGTCATGTAAGCTCGCGTGGGAAAGCCACCTCTCTACATCGGGAATCATGAAGTGAACGTTGTGTAAGACTCTGATGACGAAAATACTTTTGAAGGTTGGATCTACCCTGTTGTCAAAGGAAAGATTAATAGCTGGCATGAAAAGGATTTCACTCCCATCTCCTTCATTGAGGAGTAACTACTGTTTACTGTTTTCTGTCAATTCAAGAAGTTTTTTCTGTAATCTTAAATCCCAAACAATGACTTTTAAGCCATGTGCCTTTCCCGGGGCACTATGGTCCATTTGTTAAGGGTTTTGTTCATGTTCATTTATCATATGATCATTTAATATAAACCATTGAACCTTTTGCATTCAAATTTTTGTGTTCATTATCTTTCTTTTCCTTTATTACATTTTTCAATAGCCATGTATCTTACATGCACACATATACACTTGCAGATCCTCATCCACTCCGGATCTTATTGCCAACGGCTCTATTGCTAGTTATGACTTTGAACATCTAATTAACCAAGCTGAAGATAAAGGCGAGGAAGATTGTGAAATACTAGGAGAACTAGCCAGGCTGCTGATGCAAGAGGAGAAAGCTATTCAACCTCATGAAGATCCCATCGAAGTTATCAACCTAGGTACCGAGACAGACAAGAAAGAAGTCAAGATCGGTGCCAAACTAGAAGATGGTATCAAGAGCAAATTGGTTCAGATGTTACATGACTATGTTGAGGTGTTTTCTTGGTCATAGGAAGATATTCCAGGGTTGGATACCGACATTATGGTTCATCGTCTACCAACAAACGAAGATTTCCCTCCTGTTAAGAAAAAGGTTCATCGTATGCGGCCAGACATGTCTGAAAAGATAAAGGCTGAGGTAATGAAGCAATTTGATGCAGGTTTTCTGGTGCCAACGTGGTCCCTGTGCCAAAGAAAGATGTAAAGGTTCGTATGTGTGTAGATTATAGGGATTTGAATAGGGCAAGCCCCAAAGATGATTTCCCTCTACCACATATTGACGTCTTGGTTGATAACACCACTCAACATAAAGTCTTCTCCTTCATGGATGGATTTTCTGCCTACAACCAAATCAAGATGGCTCCCGAAGACATGGAAAAGACCACCTTTGTTACATAGGGGGGCACCTTTTTCTACAAAGTCATGCCGTTCGGATTAAAGAATGAAGGGGAAACATATCAAAGAGCTATGGTAGCTTTATTTCATGATATGATATATCATGAAATAGAGGTCTATGTGGATGATATTATTGCAAGGTCGCAAACTGAAGAAGATCATCTCGATCACCTACGCAAGCTATTTGAGAGGCTGAAGAAGTACAAGTTGAGGTTGAACCCTAATAAGTGCACATTCGGAGTAAGGTCTGGAAAGCTTCTAGGTTTTGTCGTTAGTGGTAAAGGTGTCGAAGTTGATCCTGCAAAGGTAAAAGCAATTCAAGAAATGTCAGTTCCCCGTTCTAAAAAAGAGGTTAGAGGATTCTTGGGTCGTCTTAACTACATTGCTCGCTTCATATCTCACTTAACTGCTACTTGTGAACCAATCTTCAAACTTTTAAAGAAATATCAAGTAGTCAGATGGAAGGAAGACCATTGATTATGTACTTGACTGTGCTAGAGAATTCTATGGGGTGTGTGTTGGGCCAACATGACGAGTCTGGCTAAAACGAGCATGCAATATACTACCTGAGCAAAAAGTTTACCGAATGTGAAACCCGATATTCATTTCTCGAGAAAAATTGTTGCGCTCTGGCATGGGCTGATCGCCGACTAATATAGTATATGTTGACTCACACCACTTTATTGATTTCTAAGATGGACCCTATCAAATACATCTTCGAGAAGCCCGCTCTCTCCAGATGGATAGCCAGATGGAAAATGATTCTAACTGAATAGAATATTCAATATACAACACAAAAGGCCATCAAAAGTAGTGTATTAGCAGATCATTTGGCCCATCAAGTTGTTGATGATTATCAATCTATGAACTTTGACTTCCCAGATGAGAATATCATGTTAGTGACTGACTGTGAAAAATCCAGACCGTATGAAGGACCTGAACAAGGATCCCAATGGTCTATGGTGTTTAATGGAGCTTCTAACGCGCTGGGTAATGGAATTGATGCGGTTATAATTTCTCCTGAAGGTTGTCACGCTCTTCTCAATACTATACTGTGCTTTGATTGTACGAATAACATGGTTGAGTACGAGGCATGCATCTTGGGTTTGAAGGCTACTGTTTTACCCCAAAATTTGCCCTCCCATGTTTGTCAATACATTTCAAGTAAGGTCCTTAAATTGCTCAAGGAAGTCCAAGGGTTGACCAGACAAACTCTCTCCTAAGGCAGTCTACCTCAAATTAGGGTTTCAGTTTGCATCAAGATGTTTGAATCCAAAGGGTCCCAAATGTTCACCATTGTCCTAATATGTTCTCAAGATCATACATGTCAAGTTTCAAGCCATGCAGAGGAAGTTTGCTCAGTCAATTGCTTAAAGGCCTTAAAATCGACTATGCTAGGGAAAGAGTCAATTGTGGCCCACATACAGTCAAACTTCAAGATTTTTGGTCAACATCCTCATTTTTAAGTATTATTAATCATTTGATAAAGGGTTTATCATGATTCCTCAAGGATTGCTCACAATTCATCAAAACCCAAAAGTTGCTAAATTAGGGTTTTGTAGGAAAAGTCAACTCAACTTTGACCAGACATAACTTTCTCATACTTTATTAAAAATGACCCATCCAAATCTCATTTTGAAGAGGATGTAATTCCCTACAATTCATATTCATCTCCAAATTTCAAAATATGCACTCACAAGAAGATATGAATTTGGACATTATAGGTCATTTTGAAAAGTCAACAAAAACACCTTTTGGGTCAAAGCTTCATACATGAACATGGAAGACTCAATTGATATGAGACCAAAAGGGTTGCTTAGAGGACATCTTAATCTTTCTAAAAAGTCCAGGAACACATCTCTAGGATCAAAATTGAGGGAGTTATGCATTGGCCAATTTGACCCTTTTTGCAAATTTGCCAAAAGTTAAATGTGTCCCAAATTGCATTTTTTGTCAAATGGACACAACTTTTTATGCTTGCACTGAGTTTGTAATGTGACCCACGACCCATGAGCCCTTCCACTTGTCATTCTTTTATTTTTGTCATTTATTTTGATTTTATTTCATTTAAATCAAATAAAATCAAAATAAAATCAAAATAAAATAGTAAAAATATAAAAAGCTAATCAAATCTTGAGATTTTGTGCATGTTTAGGATCATTACACAACTGGAAACAAAATCAAATCGTGCAAGACTCAAAATGGACAGAAAAAGATTGGATTTGCTTGATTTGGCAAGATTTGGTATAAGGATCAAATCATGAATCAATATTCATAATGGGAGAAGATTTGAAACCAATTGTAACCCTAATACATTCTTGGATACATAAGGAACAATTGTAGACCAAAAACAGAGAGGTTGGAGGCGTGCAAGAGAGAAAACAAGTTTCAAAAAAAATTCAAGAAAAGTGGTAAACTGATTTCCATGTTTCAGATCACTTCAAGGCATTCTAGTCATCCCAATCGATTGCTGGACTCCCCAGGATCAAGATTCAATTGCTAGCAAGCCTTCTCACAATCAGAATCACGATGTAAGGTTCATACGATTTATCACTTTTCTTGAATTCGAAAACCTTAATTATGGTATCTTTAACATGATTTATTAGCATATTCTTAATCCTTGAGTTATTTGCAAGCTAATGGTTATGACTAATTGTATTTTTGTTGACTGTATACCAAGACGCCATGGCTAGGGTTCGTGCTCCTTTTTTAGGGGTTTTTCATACAGGAATAATTGGCCATTAATACTAGTACCATGATGCTCGTGAGGTTGCAACGAGTTGATTGGTACCATTGGTTGTGATTTATCATGAAGGGACATGATTTTGGAGTGGACAAGGGTTGTACCTACGCCTAGTGTCCGTAGGTAAAAGTAGTTTGTCTAAAACAATAGAGGCAATGAAGAAGATGATGGCGTGGCGTGCTGTGAATGGGCCATTTGAATTTCGCGCGTTTCAGAATTTTTTTTTTGTTTTTATCATATAATATTTATTTGTTATCATTTATACAACTAACAAAGCTAGCTCAGCTGGTAAGCGCGTAGGGTGAGAACGCCTAAGGGCATGGGTTCGATCCCCAGATCCCAACATTGCTTCATATTATTTTGCTTTTCATAATCAGGTGCACAAGAGTCCCATAAGTCCACCATACGTCCTCAGTATCCAACCATTCCATCCATCAACACTCCAGATCCAAGGCCATCCCTTGAAGGTTCACCATACGCCCAGTCAAGCAAGCACATTGGATCTGGCAAAGTCAACAAAGGCCAAGAGTTATTGGGCCCTGAATTGCAATTAGCACCCCCCCCTTCTTGCTAGGAAACCAGGCCCATCTTTCTTTCTTTTTATTTATTTTAATTCTTTTAATTTATTTAATTTGTTTTTTTAACAAAATCAATTTCTTTTTTCATAAAAAATCATAAAATCAAGTTTCACAAAATTTAGAATTAGGTTTTTTTTATTTTATCAAATTAAATTTAATGTTAGTTTAATTTAATTTAGGGTAATTCTAACCTTTTGTATAATTAAAATCAATTAGAAAAAATTAGGGTTAGCATATGATTTAATTTTTATTTCTTTCTCAAAAAAAAAGGTTAGTTTAATTATTTTTCTTAATTTAAATTAATTAGTAATTAGGTTTTTTTTATTATTTATTCAATTAAACTTTATTTTCTCAAATAATAAAAAAAACGACAAAAAATGATTTTCCTTTTATATTACAATTAGGTAGTTGGGGTCAAAACCCTAAATTTCTCGTTTTTGATTCATCGCGCGCGTTTGTTATTTTTGCAATATTAATGTAACTGCTCACGGTATGTAATAGTTTAATTAGGATTTTTCTTTTATTTATTGTTTTACGGGTTTTTGGCTATGTAATTAATCCCTACCCCGAAGCCTTGTAATAGCGTAGGTTTTATTTCTCGCATTTTAATTCTCGCAAATATTAACTGTTTAGATGTATGTTAATAGGATTGTATGACAAGATTGCATGATAATTTAAAACGGCTAGAAAACCCTAATGTGCAAAGATAATGACTGAAATCAAATCACTCGCACATGCGTACTCCTAGGGTATACTCTCACTTCGGTTTCCTTCGGTAATCAGTCATTAAGTATAAGGTGTCTTAGTGGTGTCCCTCCAGTTTCAACAAAGATCAAAAGTCCCGTTCAGAAACGTCACCTTGGAAATGTTGCCTCGAATATGATCTTAAGACTCTAGGGTTATTACTAAGACGTCCTAACATTGCTTTAGTGATCGTATGTCCCTTACGAATTGACCCTTACAACTCCAACGACGGTGCTTCCTATTTCTCAAAAGTAGGATAGCATTGTCTAAAGGAAACGAGAATAGAAACAATCTTTTTTCGAGTAGGTAGATGCTAGTAGGTACTTGCTCAAAATCAAACTTTCACACTTACACTTTTTCAAACAAAGTTTTCAAAAACAACTTCGTAACACTCTTGAGGACAGAAACAAGGGTTAAAACGAAATAAAACAAAAACTTTTCAAAACACAAACACACAAGAAATTTTAAAGATGAGCAAGTACCTAAGAGCCCGTGGAAAACCACAGATATAAAGTGTTCTAATACCTTCTCTTTCTATAATCTACCCCCCGTACTCAAAATCTCGAAAAAAGGAATTTTTCTGTGCTTTTTTCCTTTCTAGTTGGATAAAATAAAAGTCGGTGGCGACTCTTGCTTACCGCGATATTTTGCGAATACATATGCAAAACACAAACCAGCATTTTCAAAACAGTCGGTTCTGCCACCGTATCACAGCTAACATTGACTTAAGGATCAAGAATTTGGATGTATTCAGAGACTCTTCTCTAGTGATTAGCCAAGTGAAGGTAGAATGGGACACTAAGCATCTTAACCTGATTCCTTACAAGGAGCTTGTGTTAACTCTGATTCCATGCTTCAAAGAGATCACCTTTGAACATTTCCCTAGGGAGGAAAATTAGTTAGCCGACGCTTTGGCCACAATGTCTTCCATGTTCAAAGTCAAATGGGACAACGAAGCTCCCATGATCACAATTGAGAGATTTTACGAACCCACACACTACTATGAGCTTGACACTGGCGAAGAGAAACCATGGTACCACGAGGTGAGGAGATATCTTGAGGCACAAGAATATCCTGAAGGAGCTTCCATCAATGATAGGAAATTCTTGCATATATTTTCGGCCAAATTCTTTCTAAGCAACGGAATCCTGTACAAGCACAACCATGATTCTACTCTATTACGATGTATGGACAAGAAGGAGGCATAGAAAATTATATAATACATGCATGATGGCCTTTTTGGGACCCACTCTAGTGGATACAATATGGCCAAGAAAATCATGAGGGTTGGTTACTATTGGTCCACAATGGAAACTAATTGTCATCATCACTCAAGGACTTTCTATAAGTGTCAAATATATGCTGACAAAGTCTGTGTACCTCCTATTCCACTAAATGTCATGACTTCTTCGTGGCCATTTGCAATGTAGGGCATTGATATGATTGGAGAGGTCAAACCGACTACTTCCAATGGACATCACTTCATTCTGGTCGTTATTGATTACTTCGCCAAATGGGTCAAAGTTGCCTCATTTTCCTCTGTCACAAAGAGCGTTGTAGCAAAATTCATCAAGCATAACCTCATTTGCCGTTATGGTATCCCCGAAATCACTTACAATGGAACCAATGTCAACAATGCCATGATTACGGGACTTTGTACTCAGTTCAAAATCAAGCATCATAATTCTTCTCCGTACAGACCCAAGATGAATGGCGTAGTGGAAGCTTCCAATAAAAATATCAAGAAGATTGTGCAAAAGATGGTGGTAACGTATAAAGACTGGCATGAGATGTTACCATTTTCTCTCCATGGCTACCATACTTCAGCTCGAACATCAACTGGGGAAACCTTGTTCTCCTTGGTCTATGGCATGGAAGTTGTCCTACCTGTCAAAGTTCATATTCCCTCTCTAAGGATAATGAAGGAACCAGATTTAGGTGAAGACGAATGCTTTCAGACTAGGTTGGGTCAGTTGAACTTTATTGATGAGAAACGACTGGCTGCTATCTGTCATGGAGACTTGGTAATAAAGCGCATCATTCTTCCACAAGGCGACCCCAGGGGAAAATGGACTCCCACTTATGAAGGATTATTTGTTGTAAAGAAATGTTTCTATGGTGGTGCCATGATGCTGACTACTATGGATGGTGAAGACTTCCCACATCCTGTGAATGCGGACATAGTTAAAAAATACTATGCATAAAATGACCCGCTAGGTTGACATACCTAGGCAAAAATAAGGGTGTACCGGTGAACCAAAGAGGTTCGGGCAAAAGTTATGGATATATGCAAAAGATTGTACACCCGGCAAGTCGAAAACCCAAAAGGGAGATTTGGGAAAAACTGGGTATCCTGGTGGGCTGAAAACCCGAAAAGGCGGTCTAGGAAAAAGTTAAGGATTAAAGCGTATGAATATGTCCCGCAGGATCATTACAGCCAGCCTTATTACCAAAGTCCAAATTTCAAATGGTCCAAGATCAACCCAATCAACTTCTTTCAACGGCAAGGAATGATGTTCGAAGACATAGGGGCAATAGTGGGATTGGAACATAATGAGATCACTTTCATATGGCTATTATTTATGTTTTCACTTTGTATTATTTCCATTCTTTCGAATATTTCCTCTTACTAGGATCTCGGTCTCTTTGTACAAAAACGCCTAATTCATGGGCAAAACATCAATACAAATATACTTTGAAGTGCAAACTTTCTGTTTTTCTGTTTCGAGTGCAAAAGTGTCCAATGACTAAAATTGAATGAACATATGCATATGAACATGATTAAACTTTTAACAAATGTATGCTTAAAAATAGTGACAAGCATCTCATTGAATGCATTTGAGATATCCCCATAGAGTTATTTCAATAACATTATCCCCACATGTTTGGATTCATAAAATTCCCAGCCGGAGTTTCAATCTCTAGAAGATCCTCTCCCTAGTTGAGTTGGTCTTAAAAGGGAGCCTTATGGAATTCTTCCTAAAAAAATATATCCTCCTCAGTAGTTCGTCAAATATACTCTTCAAAAGGGTTTTATTTCCCCAAATAACTACAGATTCCCCAGCTTGAGTTTGCCTCTCAGAATATTACAAATCAACGGACCGTAACCCCTAATCGCCAGGGAAGTCACCAACAAAGTCATTGCTATCTTTGAAAGTTACTGTAAAGCCTGGAACACAACCAAATAACAGTCAACTTAATGCAAGTTACTATGAAGCATGGACCGGACCAGATACTATCCAATTTCATCCTACTCTCAACTTTCTGTGAAGACTAGACCCGACCATATAACAGTAAATCTCAATTCCAAGTTACTAAAGCCTTGACCTGACTAAATAATATTTTAACTTCTAAAATTTCTTAAGCTTGGACCCAACAAGTCAATAGTTCAAGCCTGGACCCGACCAGATACCAGTTAACCTCAAATGGCTGAAGCCTAGACCCGACCAATTAACAATTTAAAATTCTGAAGCCTGAACCCGACCATATAACAGCTCCAATTTCTGAAACCTAGACCCGACCAGATAACAGTAAATCTCAAATTTAATTGCTAAACCCTGGACCCGAACATATATTAGTTTAACTTCTTCAACTGGAGACCTTGGACCCGACCAGTTAACCATTCGAGTTACTGAAACCTGGACCCAACCAAATAACAGTTGATCTCGAGTTCAAATTGCTGAATACTGGACCCAACCGGATAATAGTAAACCTCAATTTCTAGTGTGTAACACAGTGGGTGAACTGACTTGGTTGTTTTGCGTTAGACCGCAATTGTTACGGATAACAAGAGTCGCCACTGAATTTTCTTTTATCCAATAAAGTAAAGGTTGAAAAGAACAAGAAAGACCTTTCGAGATTATTTCTTGAGTTCGTGGAGTAGGTTATGAAAAGGGAAGGTATTAGCACCCTTTTCATCTGTAGTTAACTACGGGCTCTTAGTTGCTTGCTAGATCACTTGCTTTTGTTTGAAAATGTGCTTGTGGTGTGGGTTTGAAGATATTTTGAAAACTTCTTGGTAATGATTCTCGTCTCTATAAGAATGCGTACAAAGTGTTTGGTTTTGAAAATAGTTCTAAGAGGTGTTTGTGGAATGTGTTTTTGAAAGTGATTTTGAAAAGTGTCTTTGTAATAATTCTCGTCTCTATAAGAGTGCGTATAAACAGCTTTGTCTTTTGAAAATATTTCAATTGAAAGTGTTGGTGTGTAAAAATGTTTTTGTTGTGAGCAAGAGAGCAACTATGAGCGTCCTACCTACTTAAAAGGTCTAATGTTTTTTCTCCTCCTTTAGATGTTGCTATCTTACAATTGATTTGGTAAGAAGCCCCATCATTGGATGTGAAGGGACGGGTGTGGTTCGTGTGTATAGTCATAGAAGGAAACCTATGGGACGTTTTAGCAATGTCGTTTAGGGACTAAATCGTTTACCAAAGGCAACATCAAGGGTCATCGAGGGTCATCGAGGGACTACGATCTTTTATCAAGGGTCTTTTCTAAAACGTCCATATTCGAGGGACATGACAATTTTCCAAGGCAACAAGTGAGATTACCCTAGAGGTACATGTGTGTAAAGTGTGTTTCATTGCATGCATTTTATCTTTGAATTTTAGGTTGTCTACTTGTTGGTTTTATATTGCCATACATCCTAATTACTAACATTTGTACAAAAGAAATAAAAATGCAGAAAATAAATATCCTACACTATTACAACCATATTGAATAGCAAGAAAATGTAAATACAAAACAAAATAAAGAAAGGAAATGAGCTTTTCTATTTAGGAAGCAACACCCTTCGATTATGCTCTTCCTGGCTTATTTCGATTTAACCTGGAAGTAGTAAGGGCAGGCCTTTTGATTTAATCCCTTTCTTGTTTCTGTCGAATGGGACCTGGAAGTCAGTGTATGGGTAGCTTTCGATTCTACCTTTCTGCTTCCTTCGAATAGCCTGGGAGTTAATGTATGGTGAAGCCTAAGGCCACACTCTTTGTTCTGCTTGCAACTGTGAAGCAACCATGGGTGAAGCCTAAAGCTTCGATTCCCACCCCCTTCCTCCTGTCTTCTTTCTTTTGGGATTTTATTAGCAACATGGGCTGAGGCCATGCTAGTATTGTCTCATGGCCAGGTTAGTTCTTAAAAACGTTTGATAAACCAAGAAACAGAACCAAAAGGTTAGCAATGAAAACAAACTGAAAAGGTGGAAAAGAAAAGGAAACAAATGTTATGTACATGCTTAAAACGAAAAGTTTAAGCTCAAAGTGAGTTACCTTGCTTGATGCTGGGATGCATGTGTTTGACCTTGAGTGATTGGACTAGATACTCATGGATTTGAAGGAAAGAAACAGGTGTGGTGTTTCTTTGACCGGATTCGAAAGTCAAGAGGAGTGGGATTATGTTTGTTATTTCTGGATTCGAAGGAGAGGAACAGGTGTAGTGTTCTTTCTACTAGATTTGAAAAAAAAAACAAAGTGTGGGGTTTCCTAGATTCGAAAGAGAAAAGAAACAGGTGTTGTATTTCTAGTGTTGGATTCAAAAGGGTCAGAAACAAAGGTATGGTCTTATGAATCTGGGTATGATAATGTGTTAAGTGTTTGATAATTTTCACACAATCAAAGTTTTTCACAGCTACCAAAAGCCTTTGGATGTGTTGTCCAGTCCCTTAGACATGTTATGGAGCCTCTTATTTATAGGCGAAGTTGGCTGAGGTTTAGCAGGGAAAACAAAACAATTTGAACAAAACGGGTAAACTGTTTTTGTAGCTTTCGAGGGGCAGTGTTTGTATGCCAAATTGGTGCAAGAATAGGGGCGTTGTTTCAGGGCTGCTGTGCAGCAGTTTTGGAGCGTTATGGCCAGTGTATCAGGCCTGAAGTTGGAAGCAAGCATCTTTTGATATCTTAACCTTTCGTTTTGACCACCTAGGTCCTACCTTCAACCAGATTCTTATTCAAACAATACTATTTTATTTTCACCCAATAAGTGTCTTTCGAATGGGTCATATGTGTATCTTTGAAGGGCCAAATATGTGTCCTTCGATTGGACCATATGCATCATTTGTGTGCACCATTTGAAATTCTTCGAATGGGCCACCAAGACATGTCTTTTGAATGGGACACCCAAACATGTCTTTCGAATGGGACACCCGGACATATCTTTTGAATGGGACACCCATTGTATGCCATAGTGTAGGAATTATATGTGATCAAAACAGACTGTAAAGGAAATATTGCCCATTCGAAGATAGCGTGAAAAATGGCCAATGCTTTGTGGGCGCCATTTCCTTGTGAATGCTAGCCAGGGGGAGGCTTTTGCCTTGTGCATACTGGCCTAAAGGGAGTCTTGGCTTTTGTGAATCGAAGGAAGCATGCAAGGGGAAAATGGCTTTTGAATCGAAAGGAAGCTGCAGGAGGCCATTGCCTTGTGCCTGCTTGCCTGAAGAAGGTCCTTGCCTTGTGAATTGGGAGCAAGCATAAAGAAGGAACTTGTCTTCTGAATCAAAGGACATTAACATGAGGCTTTTCCTCTTTGAATCGATGGAGGCTAACAGGAGGATTTTTGCCTAGTGCCTGCTGGCCTGGTGGGAGCCTCTTGCTTTGAAGCATGCAAGAAGGAAGTTATTGCTCAATCGAAGGCTATATACAGCTAGCCATCACTTTGTGAATCTAAGCAAGCATAGATGGAATTACTTGTCCAATAAAAACAGGCATGCAGGCATCAAATGTTCAATCGAAGCAGGCATGCATGCAACCATTGCATTATGAACCATGTGAGGCCAATGGTGCAATCGAAGCTTGCATGCAGGAGGTCATTGCTTTATGGATCAAAGGAGACACAAAGGATGGATCGAATGAAGCATGATGGAAGTCCCAGTCTAATCGAAACAGTCTTGAAAGAGACTAAAATCCAAACGGAGCAAGGGGAATCAAAGAAGGCTTGAAGGAGACCCTAGTACAATCGAATCCTTGTAAATTAAAGTAAATTTGTTTTTTCTCCAATTTTGTCAAAAAGATTATTTTTATCTGATATGCCCTTTTTTAATAGTTTCCTCTTTAACTTGATGCTGGAAAATCCAATTGTACTTGTGCAAGCTTGAAGTTTTGAGAATCCTTTAGAGAAATGCCTTGAAAACAGAGTGGGCAAATTTTGGGGTACAACAGCTGCCCCTGTTCAATCTTCTTAAACCTGAAGAGTTAGATTGTCGAGTCTGCCATTCGTGACTTGAAGGTGGAAGATGATTGAAGACTAGAGTGCCCAGAAATTTGCACTCGATGATGTGGTTAACTGTGTAAGGAATGGGATTAAAGATGCCATTTGGAGAGATGATGGGGAGTTGTCGGAGATGGGCTTATAGATGACATCTAAAGGTGATTGTTGACAGAAATTAGACTAAGTCTAAGCATGACTTCAACTAGAAAAGGAATCATAATATATCTTTGATTGATTTAGACTGAACCAGAAGAAGTGTCTACCAGGACGGAATCAGGATTAACCATTGATCAACTTAAACTGAACCAGCAGAGGTTTTAAATAATCTTTAATTGGAAAAGAATCAGAATAAATCTTTGGAGCGATTTAACTGAACCAGAAAACGTGTCTACCAAAAAGGAATCAGGATAAACCATTAATCGATTTAAACTGAACCAACAGAGGTCTTGAATATTCTTTAACTGGAAAAGAATCAGAATAAATCTTTGGAGCAATTTATCTGAACCAGAGAAAATGTCTACCATAAAGGAATCGGGATAAACAATTGATCAATTTAAACTGAACCAGCAAAGGTCTTGAATAATCTTTAACTAGAAAAGAATCAGAATAAATCTTTGGAGTGATTTATCTAAACCAGAGAAACTGTCTACTGGAAAGGAATCAGGATAAACCATTGATCGATTTAAACTGAACCAGCAGAGGTCTTGAATAATCTTTAACTGGAAAAGAATCAGAACAAATCTTTGGAGCGATTTATCTGAACCAGAGAAAGTGTCTACCAGAAAGGAATCAGGATAAACCATTGATCAATTAAAACTGAACCGGTAGAGGTCTTGAATAATCTTTAACTGGAAAAGAATTAGAATAAATATTTGGAGCGATTTATCTAAATCAGAGAAAGTGTCTACCGGAAAGGAATCAAGATAAACCATTGATCGATTTAAACTGAACCAGCAGAGGTCTTGAATAATCTTAAACTGGAAAAGAATTAGAATAAATCTTTGGAGCGATTTATCTGAACCACAGAAAGTGTCTATCAGAAAGGAATCAGGACAAACCAATTATCGATTTAAACTGAACTATCAGAGGTCTTGAATATTCTTTAACTAGAAAAGAATCAGAATAAATCTTTGAAGCGATTTATCTGAACCAGAGAAAGTGTCTACCGGAACGGAATCAGGATAAACCATTGATCAATTTAAACTGAACCAACATAGGTCTTGAATAATCTTTAACTGGAAAAGAATCAGAATAAATATTTGGAGCGATTTATATGAACCAGAGAAAGTGTATACCAGAACAGAATCAGGATAAACCATTGATCGATTTAAATTGAACCAGCAGAAGTCTTGGATAATCTTTAACTGGAAAAGAATCAGAATAAATCTTTGGAACAATTTATCTAAACCATAAAAAATATCTACCAGAATGGAATCAGGATAAACAATTGATCGATTTAAACTGAACCAGCAGCAGTTTGAAGGATGTATTCGTCATGTAGATAGTTTTCCTGGCTTGTTACAAGTATTAATCTGCAATCGGTCGTCCACAGATAGTTTTCCTGGCTTGTTACAGGTATTAATCTGGAACTTGGTTTTGTCGGTTGTTGAGATAGTTATCATGGTTGGTTTCAGGTATTAATCTTTGACCTTAGAAAGAAATATAGTTTTCCTGGCTTGTTATAGTTATTAATCTTCAATCGCTCGTCCACAGATAGTTTTCCTGGCTTGTTACAGGTATTAATCTGGAACTTGTTTTTGTCGGTCGTTGAGATAGTTGTCCTGGTTGGTTTCAGGTATTAATATTTGACCTTAGAAAGAAATATAGTTTTCCTGGCTTGTTACAAGTATTAATCTACAATCGGTCATTCATAGATATTTTTCCTGTCTTGTTTCAGGTATTAATCTGGAACTGTTGAAAATTGTTGACAATAGTTATCTGTTGATTGATCTTTCCTGAAAAGGTAAAGAATTAGCTGCATGCAATGTCATGATGTATGAAATACATGGCGTAATGATGTTCTCAAAATAAATGAGATTGTGTTGTATGCATTTGTCATGTATGTAATATGATGCATGAAATGTGAAATGTTGTTGGAATATATCTTTGTCTTTGAAAATAAATCCTTGATAAATGTTGGGGAGCCTTAGGAAGTTAAATCTCGGGCTATTGTTGAAGATGAAGAGTAAGTGTATCTTTGAAGAATGTTTCTGCTGGGGATTCCTGTTGTTTGAGTAGAACTCCGCTGGGGGACATTGATTTTGCTTGAGGGAAACTCTATGGAGAGTGTTGATTCCTGCTTGGGGATAGAGTTCAGGAGTTTTAGTTGTCTGTTGCTCTACTGGGGAATTATCTCTTGATGGAAGAGAAAGGAAGTTAACAACTTGTTAGGGATAAAGAAGTTAACTGTTATCTGATTGTCTCTCAGGCTTTGCAGTAATTCGCTGGGGGTTGTAGAAAAGTATACTAGGGAAGATGGGTTGTGGTCCCTTAATTTGTATTAGTTGGAGAGGCAAACTCAAGTTGGGGAATCTGTAGTTTGTTGGGGAAATAAAACTTGTTCCCAATATGCTAGAGAGGTGTTTTATATTGGCAGAGATCCTAGAGGATTCTTCTTGTGACCAACTCAGATGGGAGAGGTTTTCTGGAGATTGAAACTCTGGCTAGGGATTACATGAATCCAATGAATTTGATCTTGTGGGTTTTGGACCCTCATTTGTGAAGATTATTTTATGGGGATAACCTTATAAAGATGACTCTGTGGGGACTTGATTGGGGATCACCTTATGAAGGGGATTTAGTGGAGATTTGTCACTTCCCCAAGTAGCAAGTGTTGTAGCATTTCTATAAAAATGTTTTCTTGGTCGTATGTGACCCTTTTCTGGAATTCAAGTTGAATGCTCCAAGTGATTCAGATAAAGACCTGCCCCTGGTTAATCAACACTTCTTGAGAGATTTCTTGGAATTTTGACTTGACTACCCCAAGATGATTTGGATAGTGACATGTCATGCCCCTTGATTATAGGAGTTTTTCCATTGAAAGTTTCTTTCCATTTACAATGATTTTTTCA
This sequence comes from Vicia faba, assembly GCA_948472305.1. NCBI lineage: Eukaryota > Viridiplantae > Streptophyta > Magnoliopsida > Fabales > Fabaceae > Vicia > Vicia faba. The sequence goes on along the minus strand of OX451736.1, from coordinate 1,202,041,604 downwards.
CTGAGAGAGTTTTTGTTCACTGGATATTCGTCATGTGAATTTCTCTAGTGTCAAATAATTAGCCATATGCAAACAGCGATATTCAAAGTAATGCAAATTTTATACTTGTTTTGAAGTTTTGAATATGCATTTTAGCAAGTAAAAGAGTTTTGTAAGAATATGAATTCAACTCAAGATTTACAATAAGCCTTACAGGAGTCAGGATACCTTTTGTAACAGTATGCTTTCGAACTAACTCATGCTTCAATTAGGACTTTTAAAAGGTTGTAGCGTGGTTTAGTTCACGTTTTAAGAAACAAAGGATAAGGCTCAAAGCATATTTGTACCCGCCCGTTCTTCATGTTCTTCAGTCCCCAAATGCAGTTAATTGTACGTTTGAACTCCGATTGAGTCTGAATGACGTTTTAGTGATGGTTCTGATAAGTTAATTTTATCGGAAGGCACTCATTTTTGCAACATTTTTCATGTTGTTGAGGATTTGTAGTGACCTCTTTTTTTATTTATTGTCCCTAATTTTTTCCTGACTGTTCTTGTTTTGAGAGTACAGTCAGCGGGATGCCCCAGTTTTCTTAAGTATCCTTTGTAGGTTTTGACTTAGTGGGCTTCTCTTTTGAGAGATAATGATCGCCTATGTGATAGGGAACCATCGTCGTCTTTTGATTTAGAAGGATATTTTTTATGTCACTCTTTGTGTATGAAGTGAGAGCTTGCGCCTGAACGCAAACTTGAATTAACTGAGAGACTACCATTCCCCAGGTTTTGATTAAGGGTTTCAATTTGTGTGAAAAAGAAGACTCATACTTCTTTGGCTCAAAGGAGTTGACTAGGGGTTATCTTCCTAATAACTCCAATGTTTAGGAATTGAAACAAACGCCTGTACATCGTCAACAAGGTCTGTCCAAAAGCATACTGTATGAGATTATGGCATTGTTTTCGTCATCCTCCTTCTAAAGGTTTGCAACTTTTTTAAACAAGAGTTGAATATCATAAAGGGAGTAAAAAGCATAAAAACGAATGGATTAATTCAAGACAAACATATGAAATGCATTAATGAAAGTAACCAAAGTCTAGAATATAGATAAGTGTTTAAGTAAACAAAGAAATTACAACTGAAAATTCGAATAAACAGAAAATTTCCTCTCCCAGACCGTCACTTCATATGGATGCCTTCGAGGGGTGATAGAAGAATTATTGTTGATCGTCTTGTGTAAACTCCAGAACTCCTTCATCCATTAGGTCTTGAATCTTGTCTTTCAACGTCCAACAGGTATCAGTATCGTGCCCCGGACTGTTCGAGTGATATCCACACCTTTCATTGGAATGGTAACTGGGAGCGGAAGTATCAGGATTCCGAGAAGGATCCTTCAATGTGTCCAAATTCAGATTCAGCATGTGTAGCAAGACTTGCGACATTGACATGTTAAGTTTGGTATATTTCCTATTGGATGCATTCCATTTACGTCGATTACCCTATCCTTGTTGGTGAGGTTGTTGTTGGGCTCGCAATGTAGCAGCAATTTGGAAAAGTATACTCTCCATCAAACTGGCTTCTTGTCTCATGGGAGACTGATTAAAGACTTGATCCCTAGTCTCGACTGTTTGTTTCATACGGTTACATCCGTCTTGATGAAGTTTTTTGACCAGGAATCTTAGCTCTTCTTGTCCATGAGCCAACCTTTGGATAAGATCCATCTGACCCACCATCTGGCCCATCATCTGGATCTTCATTGTGGCTATCCCAGTTTGTAGCCGCTCTAACTGGTCATCCTTCTTGTCTTCATGATTCTTCATGTCCATGCCCCTGGTGAGGAGTGCTTTCACTTCTTCTTGTCCCTTGGATAGGTTCAAGAACATTTCCTGAAGTTGAGCATTTTGAGTCTGAATGTCCTTGATAGTCTGCTCTAGAGCCATCTCTACTGAAATAAACAATAACAGGACATGAAACCGGTGTGGGGAAAACCTGTCATGGTATGATGCATGTTATGTGGATGTAATGTTTTCAAGGATCTTGCAGGGAAAACACAAGAAGATGTTAGAAGTTGAACTTTGATTACAACTTTCGCATTGTTTAATGTCCTTTTACAAGAATCAAGCTCACCATGTCAAGTGGGCCATAGCCCTTGACTCAACTTATCGTGCTTTAGTCTTTGACGGCATTTGATTAGAGGAGAATAAATCTTTTTCCCCTTGATAAATGTCTGGTTCAACATGACTCTGCATCATAGGCCCTTGAGATCCTTGAAATGGTTATTGAAAATGCTATGGTATGATGTCATGATGTTATGTACAAGTATGCAAAGAAAGCAAGTTATTATGTACAAATAGTCGTATACACACAAAGCAGAAAAGTCCTTAGGTTTAGGCTTGCATGGAGTCTGTAGGTAAGTACCCTCTTGAAGTTCAGTCGACTCAACCTATCCTAGAAAGTAACCGGGTTCTAGGGGATCTAAATATCACAAACCTTTCTTTTAGGCATTATCTCAGCATAATCAATCTTTTCTTGCGGCCGAGATATCCCAAAAGTCCAATCTCAATGAGTGTAGTATCGATTATCAATCAATTTTCAGCTTTCCACCGAAACCGGCTATCTCACTACTTCCTAATGGCCAAGTTGTTCAATTAAGGTTCTAAGGTCAGTTAGTGCTTCATGACGCTACTCATCGGCCCCATATTCTCCTCGATTCAACACAAGGGATACCCGTACCAACAAATGCGTCACACTAACGTAGCCATTGTTTCAACCATATTGGTCTATGCTGTACAGTTTCCACAATCTATTGCTACTTACCTAAAAGGTACCCAGATCCGGGTAGAGGATCAAAATAAGCCCAAAGAAGGAACCATAATGTAAAGCAAGCAAGTCAAACAATGAAAAGCAAGTAAAGGTGGTCTAGCCCTAAGGTAACCCCACTTTTAAGTAACTCCCCAACAGAGTCTCCAAGTTCTGTAACACAGTGGGAGAACTGACTTGGTTGTTTTGCGTTTGATCGTAATTTTTGTGGATAGCAAGAGTCACCATCGAATTTTCTTTTATCCAATAAAGGAAAGGTTGAAAAGAACAGGAAAGACCTTTCGAGAATGCATACAAAGTGTGGTGTGGGTTTGAAGATATTTTGAAAATTTCTTTGTAATGATTCTCGTCTCTATAAGAATGCATACAAAGTGTTTGGTTTTGAAAATAGTTCAAAGAGGTGTTTGTGGAATGTGTTTTTGAAAGTGATTTTGAAAAGTGTATTTGTAATGATTCTCGTCTCTATAAGAATGCGTACAAAGAGCTTTGTCTTTTGAAAATATTTCAATTGAAAGTGTTGGTGTGTAAAAATGTTTTTGTTGTGAGCAAGAAAGCAACTATGAGCGACCTACCTACTCAAAAGGTCTAATGTTCTTTTCCTCCTCCTTTAGATGTTGCTATCTTACCATTGATTTGGTAAGAAGCCCCACCGTTGGATGTGATGGAACGGACGTGGGTCGTTTGTATAGTCATAGAAGGCAACCTATGGGACGTTTTAGCAATGTCATTTAGGGACTAGATCATTTACCGAAGGCAACATCAAGGGTCATCGAGGGACTACGATCTTTTATCGAGGGTCTTTGCTAAAACGTCCATATTTGAGGGACATGACTATTTTTCGAGGCAACAAGTGAGATTACCCTAGAGGTGCATGTGTACAAAGTGTGTTTGATTGCATGCATTTTGTCTTTGAATTTAAAGTTGTCTACTTGTTGGTTTTATCTTTCCATACATCCTAATTACTAAAATTTGTAGAAAAGAAATAAAAATGTAGAAAATAAATATCCTACACTATTACAACCATATTGAATAGCAAGAAAATGTAAAGACAAAACAAAATAAAGAAAGGAAAATAAGCTTTTCGATTCAGGAAGCAACACCCTTCGATTCTGCTCTTCCTGGCTTCTTTTGATTTATCCTGGAAGTAGTAAGGACACGCCTTTCGATTTCATCCCTTTCTTGTTTCTTTCGAATGGGACCTGGAATTCAGTGTATGGGTAGCTTTCGACTCTGCCTTTCTGCTTCCTTCAAATGGCTTGGGAGTTAGTGTATGGTGAAGCCTAAGGCCACACTCTTTGTTCTTCTTGCAACTGTGAAGCAGCCAGGGGTGAAGCCTAAACTTTGATTCCCACCCCCTTCCTCCTGTCTTCTTTCGTTTTGGATTTTAATAGCAACATGGCCTGAGGCCATGCTAGTATTTTCTCATGGCCATGTTATTTCTTAAAAACGTTTGATAAATCAAGAAACAGAACCAAAAGGTTAGAATTGAAAACAAACTGGAAAGGTGGAAACAAAAAGGAAACAAATTTTATGTACATGCTTAAAACAAAAAGTTTTAGGTCAGAGTGACTTACCTTGCTTGAAGCTGGGATGTGTGTGTTTAACCTTGAGTGATTGGACTAGATACTCTTGGATTCGAAGGAAAAAAACAGGTGTGGTGTTTCTTTAACTGGATTCGAAAGTCAAGAGGAGTGGGATTGTGTTTGTTATTTCTAGATTCAAAGGAGAGGAACAAGTGTAGTGTTATATCTACTGGATTCGAAAGAAAAACAAAGTGTGGGGTTGTTCCTGGATTTGAAAGGGAAAAGAAACATGTGTTGTGTTTATAGTGCTGGATTCGAAAGGGTCAGAAAAAAACGTAAGGTATTTTGAATCTGGGTATGATAATTGTTGTACCCCAAAATTTTCCCTCCCATATTTCTCAAGACATGTCAAGAGTGATCTCCAAGTTGTTCAAGATTGCTCAAGAGTTGGACAGTCAAATCACCTCCTAAGGCAGTCAATTCAAAATTAGGGTTTTGTGTTGCATCAAGATCCTTAAATTCAAATGACCTCAAGTGCTCCCCAATGTCCTAATATGTTCTTAAGTTCATCCATGACAAATTTCAACCCTTGCAGAGGAAGTTTGGTCAGTCTATGGCTCAAGAGGTCCAAAAATCGACTATGCTAGGGCAAAAGTCAACTGTGACCCAAATACAGTCAAACCTCAAGATTTTTTGTCAACATTCTCATTTTGAAGTATAATCCATCATTTGATCAAGGGTTGGTCATGATTCATCAAGGATTGCTCAAGATTCATCAAAATTCAAAAGTTGCTAAATTAGGGTTTTGCAGGAAAAGTCAACTCAACTTTGACCAAGCATAACTTTCTCATACTTTATGAGAAATGACCCATACAAAGATCATTTTGAATAGGATGCAATTTCCTACAATACATCTTCACACCCCAAGATCAATAAATGCACTCACAAAAAGTTACAAATTTGGACATTATAGGTCATTTTTGAAAGTCAACAAAAACACCTTTTTTGTCAAAGCTTATAAGTTGAGTATGGAATATACAAATGTGATGAGACCAAAAGGGTTGGTTAGAGGACATCTGAAGGTTTCTAAAAAGTCCAAGAACACCTCCAAAAGTTCAAAATTGAAGAAGTTATGCATTGTTGAAGTTGGGTATTTTTCCAAAATTGCCAAAAGTCAACTATCCTCAAAACTCCAATTTTTGACAAAAGGGCCCACTTTTTTCCACTTGATATGGTCTTGTCATGCCACACACGTGTCCCATCTTTAAATTCATGTCCATTCATTTATTTTTCTATTTTATTTAATTTTTATTGATTTAATTCATTTTAAATCAATATTAAATCAAATAAAATCTAAAATTGATGTAATGAGATTCTTGTGGTCATTATAAGACTTCATTGTCAAGATACACCAAACCAAATCCGAATCATGCCTTATGGTTCACAAAATATTTGATTTAAGCCATTTTTGGAAGTTTGTTAATGGAAGATCATATCAAATCATGAATCTTCAATGCACATGGATTCAAGCCCAAAGGTTAAACCTAATTCATTCTATAACACTTGTACAAGCCAAGCATAACAAGAAAACGCCCTAGGGACTGCAAAAATGGTAAACTCAGAATTGAAAAAACCTTGAAAAAGTGTGAGATCAAAATCAATATTGGAGCTCGATTCAGTCCAAAAGCTTGACATAGCTCTCTTCCCTAACATCCTGTGGAGCCAAAGCAACCAGAACCAGGCCTTGGGACCATCTGAAACACGCTGTAAGTATCCTTGAATATGGCTCTGAACATGACAGCGTGAAACCATTTTCTTGCATCCTCTTGCCAATGTTTTTGTATAATCATGCTTGCCATTAAATTTCCAGTCGTTCTGCATCATTCAATTGGATTTTTGTAGCCTATATCTCCCTACCCGAACCTAGGGTTTTGGAGGTTTCCATTTGGGGTTTCGTTTTGCAGGGACAATTAGGACGAATCTTGGCCATAGTTGAACTCAAGAGGAAGAGGCGATCATGTCCATGTGCTTGGATGGTGTTGTTATGGCCTAGAACGAGTTTTTGAAGCATCCCACGAATCTTCCTGCGGATAAAAATCTGCAGGTAATAAAACCAGAGTTTTGTTGGAGAAGACGACCAGACGTCGCCCTCCCATTGGTCCATTTAAAATTACGCGCTTTTGTTTTTTTTATTCAGGCATAGTTGATTGTTGCGCATATAATGTTTATTGTTTATCCTATTAACAAAAAGAAACATTAGCTCAGCTGGCAAGGCGTTAGAGTATGATACCATTGGGACCTGGGTTCGAATCCCAGGTCCCCCAAAACTTTGTTGAATTTTGTTTTCAGGCAATCTCATGCAGCGTTCAAAGATTTGGTCCACCATACGCCTCAAGAATCCACCTGCCAGATGGCTTGCAAATCAAATCCCATGGTCCAGATTAAAGGTTCACCATGAACCCTAGTCAATGCACGCATAGCAAACTGGAAAAGTCAAATCAGGCTGATTGAAATTGGGCCTAGATTTTGCTGATTCCACCATCAAATTAAGCCCATACCCCCCTGAGTATTTCTTTTACTTTTTATTTCTTTTATTTGTTTATTTATTTATTTTGTTAACTATTATTATTATTATTAAAAAACTAACCAATTAATATTTTCCTAATAAAATCAGAAAAGAAAAAATATTATTTTTTATTAAAACTAATTTCACTTTATTTTTGTAAATAAACTTTAACCAATTAATTTAGTTTTTAATTAGGTACAATTTTAATATCTTTTGCAATAAATTAAAATTAATATAGAATTAGGGTTTTTAATAACTTTTAACCATTCTTATTTTATTTCCTTAATTATGAAAAAATCCAAAAAAATATTTTCATTTAATTAATTAATTCAATTATTAACTTAGACTTAATTTTTTAATTCGAAAAATAACAAAAAAATATGCTTTCTTTAATAAAAAAGGGTCAAAACCCTAAAAACACTTCGATTTAATTTTCTCGCACGCGTATTATTTGTGATCCATTATCCAATAATGTAATTGCTTCGGCAATGTAATAGTTTTTAAATTAGGATTTTATTTATTTATCGCTTTTATTTACTTTCCGCAATTTAATTTTAAAGGGTTTGTTTTTGGCGATGTAAATACCCGACGCCTTGTAATAGCTTAGATTTAATTTCCCGCAATTTAATTTCCGCACAATATTAACTGTTAGATGTTTGATAAATAGGCAATGCATGACAAGATTAATCTTTAACCTAAAATCAACAGTAGCTCACCATAACATGTACAAAGATAATATAACTGAAAAATAACACACTCGCACATGCCACTCTTAGGGTACACCTCACTTGGTTGCCTCGAACGTGGACATTGAGTATAGGAAGTTTTAGAGGTCGCCCTCTTGTCCAAAGATCATAAGTTGCCTCGAAACGGTTGCCTCGGATAAAATGATCTAAGACATTAGGGTTACCGCTAAGGCGTCCTAACATTGCTTTAGTGACCACACGTCCCTTAATCGAATTGACCCGAAAACTCAAACGACGATGCTACCTGCTCCTCAATAGTGGGATAGCATTGTCTAAAGGACACTTGTACAGATTAATTCCTTTTTGAGTAGGTAGATGGTTCTTAAGTACTTGCTCCTTTTAAAACAAAACAAAACTTTTCGCACTTACACTCCTTTCAAAACAAAAACTCTTTTCAAACCCACAAACACAAAGAAAAGCAAACTTTTGAAAATACAATGAGCAAGTACCTAAGAGCCCGTGGATAACCACGGATAGAAAGGGTGCTAACACCTTCCCTTTCTATAATCTACCTCCCGAACCCGAGAAATATCTCAAAAAGGAATTTTTCTGTGCTTTTGTCCTTTCCTTGTTGGATAAAATAAAAGACGGTGGCGACTCTTGCTTACCGCGACATTTTGCGAAAACAAATGCAAACGCGAACCAGCATTCCAAAACAGACAGTTCTCTTCCCACCGACCACAATAATGTTTTAAGTGTTTGATAATTTTCACACAATCAAAGTTTTTCCCAACTACCAAAAGCCTCTGGATGTGTTGTCCATCCCCTTAGACATGTTATGGAGCCTCTTATTTGTAGGCGAAGTTGGCTGAGGTTTAGGAGGGAAAACAAAACAATTTGAACAAAATGGGTAAACTGTTTTTGTAGCTTTTGAGGGGCAGTGTTCGTATGCCAAATTAGTGCACGAATAGGGGCAGTGTTTCAGGACTGTCGTGCAGTAGTTTTGGAGCGTTATGGCTAGTGTATCAAGCCTGAACTTGACAGCAAGCATCTTTTGACATCTTAACCTTTCGTTTTGACCACCTAAGTCCAACCTTCGACCAGATTCTTCTTCAAACAATACTATTTGATTTTCACCCAATAAGTGTCTTTTGAATGGGTCATATGTGTATCTTTGAAAGGGCCAAATATGTATCCTTCGATTGGACCATATGCATCATTTGTGTGTACCGTTTTCAATTCTTAAAATTCACCACCAAGACATGTCTTTTAAATGGGACACCCAGACATGTCTTTCGAATGGAACACTCAGACATGTCTTTTGAATGGGACACCCATTGTATGCCATAGTGTAGGAATTACGTGTGATCGAAACAGACTATAAAGGAAATATTTCCCATTCGAATATAGCATGAAAAATGGCCAATGCTTTGTGGGCGCCATTGCCTTGTGAATGCTATACACGGGGAAGCTTTTTCCTTGTGCATGCTGGCCTAAAGGAAGTCCTGGAATTTATGAATCGAAGGAAGCATGCAAGGGGAAAATGGCTTTTGAATCAAAATAAAGCTGCAGGAGGCCATTGCCTTGTGCCTGCTAGCCTGAAGAAGGTCTTTGCCTTGTGAATTGGGAGCAAGCGTAAAGAAGGAACTTTTCTTCTGAATCGAAGGACATCAACATGAGGCTTTTCCTCTTTGAATCGAAGGAGGCTAACAGGAGGCCTTTTGCCTTGTGCCTGCTGGCCTGGTGGGAGCCTCTTGCTTTAAAGCATGTAAGAAGGAAGCTATTGCTCAATCGAAGGCTATATGCAGCTAGCCATTACTTTGTGAATCAAAGCAAGCATGATAGGGATTATTTGCCCAACCAAAATAGGCATGCAGGCATCAAATGTTCAATCGAATCAGGCATGTTGGCAACCATTGCATTATGAACCATTTAAAGCCAATGGTGCAATCCAAGCTTGCATGCAGGAGGTCATTGCTTTGTGGATTGAAGGAGACACAAAGGATGGAGCATGGACCTGACCAATTAACTGTTCGAGTTATTGAAACCTGGACTCGACCAGATAACAGTTGATCTCAAGTTCAAATTGCTGAAGACTGGACCCGACCAGATAACAATAAACCTCAATTTTCATTGGTTGGAGCCTGGACCCGACCAGATAATAGTTTAACTTCTCAAATTGCTTAAGCCTGGACCTAACCAGTCAACAGCTCAAGCCTAGACCCGACCAGATACCAGTTAACCTTAAATGGCTGAAGCCTGGACCTGACCAGTTAACAATTTACCAGATAACAACTCCAATTTCTGAAACTGGGACCCGACCAGATAACAGTAAATCTCAAATTTAGTTGCTAAAGCCTGGACCCGACCAAATATTAGTTCAACTTCTTCAACTGCGGAGCCTGGATCCGACCAATTAACCGTTTGAGTTACTGAAACCTGCACTCGACCAGATAACAGTTGATCTTGAGTTCAAATTGCTGAAGACTAGACCCGACCAGATAACAGTAAACCTCAACTTCCAATGGCTAGAGCCTGGACCCGGCCAAATAATAGTTTAACTTCTCAAATTGCTTAAGCCTTGACCCAACCAGCCAGTAGCTCAAGCCTGGACCCGAGCAGATACCCATTAACCTCAATTGGCTGAACCATGGACTTGACCAGTTAACAATTTAAAATTATGAAGCTTGGACCCGACCAGATAACAACTCTGATTTCTGAAACCTGGACCCGACCAGATAATAGTAAATCTCAAATTTAGTTGTTAAATCCAAGACTCGACCATATACTAGTTTAACTTCTTCAACTGTGGAGCCTGGACCCGACCAGTTAATCGTTCGAGTTACTGAAACCTGGACGTAACCAGATAATAGTTGATCTCGAGTTCAAATTGCTAAATACTGGACCCGACTGGATAACAGTAAACCTCAATTTCCAGTGGCTAGAGCCGGGACCCGATCAGATAGTAATTTAACTTCTCCATCTATTGCAAATCCTGGACCCGACCAGTTAACAGTTCGAGTTGCTGAAACCTGGACCCGACCAGATAACAGTTTAATTCTTATAAATCACTAATAAAACTCCTCTTACCTAGTAGAGTTTTCCACTATCCCGACGAGTTACTGCAAAGCCTGGAATCTAACCAGATAGCAGTTAAATTCTTTATCCCTAGCAAGTTATTGTGAAGCCTGGAATCCGACCAGATAACGCTAACTTTCAAGAGATAATTCCCCACCAAAGCAATGGACAACTAAAACTCCTGAATTCTGGTTCCCAAGCAGAAATCAACATTCTCCATAGATTCTTCTCAAGTAAATTCAATATTCCTTAGCGTAGTTCTTCTCAACAAAGTAGGAATCTTTAGCAGAAGCATTTTTTAACAAAATCTGAAGATACACATTCTGAGACTTAACTTCTCAAAACTCCCTAGTATCTGTCAAGGATGCGCTTCGACAACATATCACATTCATACATCATATAACATACATAACATATGCATACAACATAATCTCATTCATTTTGAGAATATCATTACGCCATGTATACATTCACATACAGCTAACCCCATTGTTCCTTGCTAAAAAAAATCATTGATCAAAAGACCTCTTCTGGACCAGAATTATTTCTCCTAGTTAAAGACAGGCAAGACACCTAATTTTTAAGCACGAATCGACCAAAGTTTATGTTGTTATCTGTCCCATTTTCTATCATCATCTCTCCAAATGGTATCTATAATCCCTTTCCCGAATTAATACATCATCGAGTGGAAATTTCTGGGCACTTTAGTGTTCAATCATCTTTCACCTTCAAGCCACGAATGGCGGATCCGCCAATCTAACTCTTCAGGTTTAAGAAGATTGAACAGGGGCAGTTGTTGTACCCCAAAATTTTCCCTCTCATTTTCTCAATAATTCACTCACAAGATCTTTATTAATTCAAGACTGCACAAGGTTTAATCAGCTCAAAGACACCTCCTCAATACTGATGACTCAAATTAGGGTTTGAGTTTGCACAAGGACAAATGGACTTTTAATGCCCCATATGACTTTCATGGATTATTTTGGACTCTCGAGATTGCTTATATAAAGTTTCAAGCTTTGCATCATATTTTTGCTCAGTCAATTAACCAGTTGACCTAAAATCAACTGTATTGGGCAAAAAGTTAATTGTGGTCAATTTACAGTCAAATTCCACAAATTTTGACCCATATCAACATTTTTAATTCACATATGTCAATTTCTCAAGTTTGGATCATAATTCTTCAAGAAATTTGATCAAATCACCAAAAGGGCAAAATGGTCAAAATTAGGGTTTTAACTGAGAAGGTTCAATTTTTTACTTTTGACCTAATACATGACTTGTTGGTTTGAGACATAATATCAAGATTTAAAATAAATCATTTTTACCTAATGGCATGATTCAAAACACCCCACAAGATCAATTGATTCATAATTGAAATTTGGTAAACTGATGAAAAAGTCAACTGTACACTAAAAAGTCAAACTTTGACTTTTTGATCAAAATCAAGTTTCAAAAATCATATTTCATCAAGACATGTCAAAATATGAATATTGTTCATCAAGAAATCAAAAATTCAAAATTATCTTTGAAAAGTCAAAATTTTAAGACTTAGAAATTTTTCCAAGTGTTGGAAAGTTAACCTTTTTTCATGACTTTGTGCCAAATTTTCACCATGATGCAAGATGATTCAAGGAAAACTTCCAACATGAAAGTTGTAGATATTAATGAGATATAAAACATTGTAGGACATAAATGTTTCTATAAATTCTTGGATTTTAAGTTATAAATTCATAAAGACATGTCCATGAAACACAAACACTTAGTGAAATTTTGCCCTAGTTAGGCAGATTTTTTACCTAACTTCTTGGCCAAGTTTCACATTGTTCCAAATCGAATTTTCAAAAATGTCCAACATGAAAGTTTTATAGAATGTTATAAGTTTCTAAAAAGTCAAAGAACTCCTTGAGATCATTCTTGAGCAAGGAGAATCAAAGGCAAGAAGTTAGTGTTTCAAACTTGATTTACAAGGCAGATTTTATGATGAACATGAACCAAATCCATAGCCATGCTGTACAATTTTAACTTTTAAGACCTTAAAATTGTATATCACTCCTCAATTGAATGCTTACACAACTGTTAAAGATATAACCCAAGCGGTACAAGCTTTATCCAAGTTGACTTACCATTTAAGGAAGAAAGGTCACATTTCCATTTTGGAAAAGAAAGCTTTATGCAAATTGTTAATGCATTGAGCCTTGTGACCTTTATCTATGATTGCAAGCAATGTCAAAATCATTAATTAAGTCTCCTGCACCTAACAAACATCAGGCCATGCTTTTATTTGAACCTTGGAACCATGAAAATCCATTCAACTTGATTTTTTCATTTTTAACTAACCATAACATGTTATCTCAAGATTATGGTTACTACAAGATGTAAAGCCTCTTCCCTATAAGTAGAGACATTATTTTCAACCTAATGGAGGAGATCACAAGCCTTAGAATACTCTCAAACCCTCAAAAACTTAGAACCTGCACACAAGCACAAAACTTGGCACATCCTGACTTTACATACAAAATCTCAAATCTCTTCGTGCGGTTTTTGGCCTTTTAATTCACTAAGCTTCCATATATCATAAAGAAACTATCCCAACCCTTAAAACACTTATGTAACTCCTCTTTCCTCATCCACCATTTTCAAAATCCACCATTGCAGCCTGGCTTGTCCAGAACAGTTGGGAAAGCTACAAGACATTCTAACAATTAGAATAGCTTTAGGGAGGTCCAGGAAAGCTTAATCCATCATCAAACCATTTTTGGAAGTTATGTAGAAGTCATTCGAGTTTCACTCCAAGAGGTAAGTTTTTCAAACTTGGAACTCTTCATTCAAGCATTATTTGTACATACATTATGAAGAAAAGATGTAGATATCATACCCAGGAAGTTAACCATGTCTATAGTTTTGATTATCATTGCTTATACATTGAGAATTTCATCTCTGATCAATTAGGTTTTAATTTTGGTAGTATACAAAATTAATGCTAGCCTTTGATCCATAACTTTTGAAAATTATGTGGTTAGATTCATATTCAAATTTTAGGCAGGTTTGATGTTTACATTTTTTGATTTGGCTGAGAAATGAAGCTTTTAGAAGTTTAACAATGGAGTTATCATGGTCTGCGCGTGCAAGGAAGAAGAAGCTGGGCATTTCAAACATTCAGAAATGAGTTCAGTTTATATTTAATTGAAGTTATCTTATGAACGGATGAAACAGACCACCCCAGTTTTACAAAAAGCGCGCGCTAAAGTCTTGCCATGTAGAAGGTCCTGGATTCGAACCCCAGCGAGACCTTTTGTCATTTTTTCATATTTTCTCACTTTTTTTTGTTTGCAGGAAGCGTGCCCGGGCCTCCAATGGTTGGGCCTTGACATTTTTATTTTACTGACCCCCCAATTTACTTAAACATTGGAGTCCATTTTTATTTTTCTTAGTTTTTTTATTAAATGATTATTGGGCCAGGCCTAGTATAAAAAATTGTTTTTGCTACAAAACACACCAAATTCAATGTTCACCACCTGACTTTATTTTTATAATTCTAATTTTATTTTCCTTTTTTCTATTATATTATTATTAATACTATTATTATTATTATCTTTACTAACTAAAAATACCAAAAAAAAAATTCATTTATTTATTTATTTAGGTATTTAGCAATTCTTATCTTATTTCTTTTAGACTAAAAAAGACCAAAATATTTTCTTAAACAAATTTAATTCTTTTCTTAAATAAATTAGTAACTAGAATTAGATTTTATTTATTTTCTTTTTCAATTAAAATTACCTTAGAAATTTTAGGTTTCTTCTTAATTAATTCTTTTTTTTACTATTAGATTAATGCTAAAACCTTTTTCTAAAAAAACGTAAAAAATATTTCTTTTCTACTTAATTAGTTAATTTTCTCATTTTTAATTAATTACTTTTTTAATTAGGGTTCAAAACTTTTCTTTTTCTCAAAATCTAAAATTCATTTCTTTTCCATTTATATCTTTGTACATTATATTCATTTCATTTCTTATATTTTATTCAAATTCAATATGGTTGTAATATATAATTAGGACTTTTATTACTTTCCATTCCCCATTTGTAAATTTGTTTACCCCATCGCCTAATAATGTAATAGCGTAGGACATTTACCTTCCTCAATTTATCGCTTTCTTATAAATTCTAGTAAATTTGGGTTTGTATGGAAAGATAAAATCAATATTAGAAAACCCTAATTCAAGACAAAACAATGCATGAAATCAAAACACTTGCACACTTGCACCTCTAGGGTTGGGTTAACTCCAATTTGTTTCCTTGAGAAAATGGTCATGTTATCCATGTGAGACGTCTTAGAAAAAATAATCAAAAATACAAGATCATAGCCCCTCGATGACGCTATGAATGTTTCCTTACAAATGATCTTAGTCCCTCAAGAGAAATGCTAAGGTATCTCACAAAATTGCATTTTATGGCCATACGATGACCCACGCTCGTCCCTTCATATCCAAAGATAGGGTTACTTACCCATCAATGGTGAGATAACAATATCAAAGAAAGAGAGAAATGAACAAAAGACTTTTGAGTAGGTATAATGTTCTTAGTTATTTTCTCACAATCCATCTTCAAAAACAAACGTCTTTTCAAACACACAAGACACTTTCAAAAAACATGAAATATTTTCAAAAGTCTAACACTTTGTATGAATTCTTATAGAGACAAGAATCATTACAAAGTTTTCCTAAACGAAGGCGCTTTTCAAAAATACTTTCAAAACCCACCCAAACACATTTCAAACAAAGCAATTTTCAAAAGTGATCTAGCAAGCAAATAAGATCCCATAGATAACTATGGATGAAAAGGGTGCTAACACGTTCCCTTTTCATAACCTACCCCCCCCCCCCCCCCTCCCCCCCGAATTTAAGAAAATATCTCAAAGGTCTTTCCTTTTCTTTTCACCCTTTCCTTATTGGATAAAAGAAAAGTTGGTGACGACTCTTGCTATCCATAACAATTACGATAAAACGCAAAATAACCAAGTCAGTTCTCCCACTGTATTACACCTTGCAACACCTATTGGAGGCCAACTTGGTAACATTGTGTGATCCACCATCAAATCCCAATGTTTCATCACCGAAGTAAAATCCTAATGCCAAATACGCATATCATTCCAATAGCTCTGGGCATGATAATGATCAATGTTGGGCTCTAAAAAATAATTCAAGATCTTTCGGAAATAAGACTATTGAGTTTGATCCACCTACAACTTCAAATGTTATAACTGCGCCAATGCCAAATCATGGCAAAGGTGTCAATGCAATTGAAGACACTGTTTTTTTCCTCCATTGAAGATTTACCCACTCCCCTGACCGTTGTTTAAGAGAATCTGCTGAGAGTTGGGGTTTTCCCTGGTTGTTTGAAAGACTGTATTTTCCGCACCAAAGAAGTTAATGGATGCAAATGGTTGAAAGAAGGTGTTCAACGCCTGATAATTAGTCATGATATCCTGTTTGAAAGAACTCCGACCATCAAAAGTTTGACTGATAAAAATAAAGACATTTCTATCATAACAATTTCCAACAAACCTCTTAGGATCTCTTCAAAGGGTCATATTAGGATTTCTAAAGAACCAGAAATTTCTCCCTTAGTAATTATTGCTCCTGGGTTAATTCCTTACTCCTCCAACAAAGCAGTCCCTTGGAATTACGGTGCCTAATTTTACTATCATGGAATTAAGCAAGATTCCTGGATCAATGAAGACAAGGCTGGTGATGTTACAAATATTGCTGGTTCTAGCAAGGTAACAAGAACGGGGAGAATCTTCTCTCCTAACATTTCACCACCAAATACTACAATAACACATGTCCGCATTACCATTGATAAGCCTATTACTGACACTAGGGGTAAAGATAAAGTAATTGAGCCTGCCAGGACAGAGGCGCCGGCTAAAGACGTCACTACTGAGGAACCTTCCACCAAAGAGATGGAGGAAATCTTGAAGATTATAAAAAAGAGTGATTTCAAGATAGTAGAACAACTGGGGCAAACCCCCTCCAAAATCTCTATGCTCGCTTTGCTGTTTTGTTCCGATGCTCATGCCCAAGCTTTAATCAAGTTTTTGAAGAAAGTGCATGTTCCCCAAGAAACCACAACCGATCAATTTGAAAACTATGTGGCGAGTCTGACTGCCGACATTGGATTGGGGTTCTCTGATGGGGACTTGACACCAGTTGGAAGGAATCATAACAAGGCTTTGCATTTCCCTATTGAGTGCAAAGGAACTACCCTGGCCTATGTCTTGGTTGATACTGGTTCCTCTCTAAATGTTTTACACAAAGGTGCCTTAGACCGGTTAGATTGCGAAAGTCTGGTATTAAAGCCCAATAACATGGTTGTGAGGGCTTTTGATGGATCCAAGAGGATGGTACTTGGAGAAGTTGATCTCCCCAATAAAATTGGTTTACAAGTTTTCAATTATACTTTCTACGTGATGGACATTCATCCTGCATACTCTTTCTTACTTGGACGTCCTTGGATACATGGGACAGGGGCAATGACATTCACCCTTCACCCAAAGTTGAAATACCCAGTCAAGGGGAAGATTGTTATTGTTTATGGTGAAGAGGAATTCATGGTTAGTCACCTCAATTCATTCAAATATGTGGAAATGGATGGTGAGTTTATAGAGACTCCTTGTCAAGCTTTCGAAGTGGTCCCTCTCGTGGTCGTTGCCACTAAAATCTCTTCTGACATTCCAAAAAATGATGAAGTTGTGCCAAGAATGATTTCCCTCAAAGACGCTTGCGCTGTGATTGAAGACGGAAGCAGTGCAAAATGGGGACAACTCCCTAACATCCCTTTCAAAGCAGAAAAGTTTGGGATGGTTTCACTTCCAAAGCTCAAAAGGAGGTCATACGTGCTCGCATAGGAAAACCACCTCTTCACATTGGTAATCATGAAGTGAATGCTATTGAAGACTCTGAGGACGACAGTGACTTTGATGACTGGGTCTACCCGACTGCCGAGAAAGGGTTCAACAACTGACATACAAAGGATTTCATTCCCATCTCCTTCAACAAGGAGTAATTACTATCTACTGTTTTGTCAATTCAAGAAATTTTATCTGTAATTTAATTCAAACAATGAATTTAAGCCATATGCCTTGCCTGGGGCATCATGGTCCATTTGTTAAGGGTTTGTTCATTTCCATATGCCATATGATCATTTAATGAAAAACATTGGACCTTTTGCATTCAAATTTTCTGTTCATTGTCTTTCTTTTTCTTATTTGAATTTTCAAAGTAGCCATGTATCTTACATGCGCGCGCGCACACACACACACACACACACACACACACACACACGCACTTGCATATCCTCATCCACTCTGGATCTCATTGCCAATGACTCTGCTATTGCCAGCTATGACTTTGAACATCTAGTCTACCAAGCCGAAGATGAAGGCGAAGAAGATTGTGAAATACCAGGGGAACTAGCCAGACTTCTGATGCAAGAGGAGAATGCCATTCAACCTCATGAAGAGCCAATTGAAGTGATCAACCTAGGTACCGAGGAAGATAAGAAAGAGGTCAAGATCAGCGCTAACTTAGAAGACAGTGTCAATGGCAGATTAGTACAAATGTTACATGACTACATTGAAGTGCTTGCTTGGTCGTATGAAGATATGCGGGGGTTGGATGCTGACATTATGGTTCATTGTCTACCAACAGAGGAAGATTGTCCTCAGTCAAGAAAAAAGTGCGTCATATGTGGCCAGACATGTCTGGAAAGATAAAAGCTGAGGTAATGAAGCAATTCATTGCAGGTTTCCTGGCTGTGACATCATATCCTAAATGGGTTGCGAACGTGGTCCCCGTGCCGAAGAAAGATGGAAAAGTTCGTATGTGCGTAGGCTACATGGATTTGAATATGGAAAACCCCAAAGACGGTTTCCCATTACCGCATATTGACATATCGGTCGACAACACAACTCAACATAAAGTCTTCTCTTTCATCGATGGATTCTCTGGTTATAATCAAATCAAAATGGATCTCGATACGGAGAAGACCACTTTTGTCACACAATGGGGCACCTTTTCCTACAAAGTCATGCCTTTCGGTTGGAAGAATGCATGGGCAACCTATCAATGAGCTATGGTAGCCCTATTCCATGACATGATCCATCATGAGATAAAAGTCTACGTTGATGATATGATTGAAAGGTCACAAACTGAGGAACAACACCTAGATCATTTACACAAGCTATTCGAAAGGTTGAAAAGTATAAGCTAAGGCTGAATCTCAACGAATGCACCTTTGGGGTAAGGTATGGAAAACTCATAGGATTTGTCGTCAATGCTAAAGGTAATGAGGTCGACCCTGCGAAGGTCAAAGTTATCCAATAGATGACAGCTCCCCGCTCTAGGAAGGAAGTCAGGTTTCTTGGGTCGACTTAACTACATTGCTTGATTCATATCTCACATAACTGCTACTTGTGATCCAATCTTCTAACTCTTGAAGAAAGATCAAGTAGTCAGATAGAACAATGACTACCAAGTAGCCTTTGACAAGATCAAAGAATATTTACAAGAACTTCCCATTCTGATGCCTCCAATTGAAGGAAGACCTTTGGTTATGTACTTGATTGTATTAGAGAATTCAATGGGGTGTGTGATGGGCCAACATGACGATTCTGGCCAAAAAGAACATGCAATATACTACCTGAGCAAAAATTTTACCGACTGTGAAACCAGATATTCACTGCTCGAGAAAACTTGTTACGCTCTGGCATGGGATGTTCACCGACTAATACAGTATATGTTGACTCACACCACCTTGTTGATTTCTAAGATGGATCCCATCAAGTATATATTTGAGAAGCCAGCTCTCTCTGGTCGAATAGCTAGATGACAAATGATCCTGACCGAATATGACATCCAATACACTACATAAAAAGCAATCAAGGGAAGTGTATTGGCAGATCAATTGGCCCATCAAGTAGTTGATGACTACCAATCTATGAACTTTAATTCCTGGATGAGAATATCATGCTAGTAACTGACTACGAAAAGCCTGAAACGTATGACGGACCTGAACAAGGATCTCGATGGACTATGGTTTTTGATGGGGGCTTCTAATGCTTTGGGTAATGGAATTGGCACTGTGATTGTTTCTCCCGGAGGTTTCCATACATCTTTCACTGCTAGATTGTGTTTCGGCTGTACAAACAACATGGTTGAGTACGAGGCGTGCATCTTGGGTCTAAAGGCTGCCATTGAACTAAGAATCAAGTTCTTGGAAGTATACAGATATTCTGCTCTAGTAATCAGTCAAGTTAAAGGAGAATGGGATACCAAGCATCCTAATCTGATTCCTTACAAATATCTTGTGTTGACCCTGATCCCATGCTTTGAGGAGGTCACCTTTGAACACTTCCCAAGAGAAGAAAATCAGTTGGCAGATGCCCTAGCAACAATGTCTTCCATGTTCAATGTCAATTGGGACAATGGAGCTCCCAGAATTACAATAGAAAGATTTGACGAACCCGCACACTGTTATGAGCTTGACACTGACGAAGAGAAGCCACGGTACCATGAAGTAAGGAGATATCTTGAAGATCAGGAGTATCCTAAACGAGCTTCCATCAATGATAAGAAATTTTTGGGAAGATTTTCAGCCAAATTCTTCCTAAGTAATGGAATCTTGTACAAGCGCAACCATGATTCTACTCTACTCCGGTGTATGGGCAAGAAGGAGGCAAATAAGATCATGGAAGACATGCATGATGGTATCTTTGGGACTCACTCTAGTGGAAACACTATGGCCGAGAAGATTCTAAGGGCTGTTTACTATTGGTTGATAATGGAAACTGATTGTCACCATCATTCAAGGACTTGCCATATGAGTCAGATATATGCTGACAAGGTCCATGTGCGTCCAATTCCTTTAAACATCATGAATTCTCCGTGGCCATTTTCAATGTGGGGCATTGACTTAATTGGAGAGATCAAACCCATTTCTTCCAATGGGCATCGTTTCATCCTTGTTGCTATTGATTACTTCACCAAATGGGTCGAAGCTGCCTCATTTGCCTCAATAACAAAGAATGTTGTAGATAGATTTATCAAGCATAACCTCATCTTCCATTACGGTATCCCCGAAAAGATCATCACCGATAACATAACCAATCTCAACAATGCTATGATTACGGAACTCTGCACGCAGTTCAAAATCAAACATCACAATTCTTCCCCATACAGACCTAACATGCATGGCACAGTGGAAGCTACCAATAAAAATATCAAGAAGATTATGCAAAAGATGGTAGTAACCTACAAATACTGGCATGATATGCTACCATTTTCTCTTCATGGATACCGTACTTCAGCTCGAACATCAACTGGGGTGACTCCTTTCTCTTTTGTCTATGGCATGGAAGTTGTCCTGCCTGTCGAAGTTCAGGTCCCTTCCCTAAGGATTTTGAAAGAAGTAGATCTAGGAGAAGATAAATGGATTCAGACTAGGTTGGATCATTTAAACTTAATTGTTGAGAAGAGGTTAGATGATGTTTGTCATGGTCAAATGTATCAAAAGTGTATGATCAAAGCTTTCAACAAGAAGATCAAGCCTCATGTGTATCAGACTGGCGATTTGGTAATAAAGCGCATCATTCTTCCACAAAGCGATCCCAGGGGAAAATGGACTCCCACATACGAAGGGCCATTTGTTATCAAGAATTTTTTCTCTGGTGGTGCCATGATGCTAACTACTATGGACGGTGAAGATTTCCCACATCCTGTGAACGCAGAATAGTCAAAAAATACTACGCATATAGAATGACCCGCTAGGTTGACATACCTAGGAAAAAACAAGGGCATCCCGACGAACCAAAAAGGTTCAGGCAAAAGTTAGGGATATATACAAAAGATTGTACACCCAGTAAGTCGAAAACCCAAAATCGCGGCTTGGGCAAAAATGGGTATCCTGGTGGATTGAAAACCCGAAAGGGTGGTCCAGGAAAAAGTTAGGGATTAAAGCGTACGACTATATCCCACAGAACCTTTACAGCCAGCTTTATTACAAAGGTCCAAGTTCAATGGTCCAAGATCAATTCAATCGACTTCTTTTGATGGCAAGAGATTATGTTCTAATACATAGGGGAAATAGCGGAGTTGGAGCCCAAAGAGATCACTTCCACATGGCTATTTTTTTTCACTTTGTATTCCTTTCATTAGGATCTTTGTCTCCTTGTATCAAAATGCCTGTACATAGGCAAACATCAATACACATATGTTTTGAAGTGCAACCTTTTGTTGTTTATGTTTTGAGTGCAAAATGTCCAATGACTAAAACTGAATGAACATATGCATATGAACATGATTAAACTGTTAGCAAGTGTATGCATAAATACAACAATAAGCATCTCCTTAAGGATTTGGAATATCTCCACAAGGATACTTCAATAAGATTCTCCCCACAAAGCTGGATTCATGCAATCCCCAGCCAGAGTTGCAATCTCTTGAAAACCCTATCCCCACCTGAGTTAGTCTTAACTAAGAAACCATGCGGATTTCTTCCTAAAGAAAACACTTCCCTGAAAGGTCTTCAAATTAATTCTCTTCGACGAGGTTTATTTCCCCAACAAACTACAAAATATCCAGCTTGGGTCGGCCTCTCATACTATTACAAGTCAATGGACGGAACCCCTTAACCCCCAGTAGAATCATTACAATCTCCAACAGAGTTGTTACTACCTCAAGGAAGTTACTGCGAAGCCTGGAATCCGACCAGATAATAGTTTAACTTCATCCTTTCAAGCAAGTTGCTGCGAAGCCTAGAAACCGACCAGATAACAGTTTAATTTCTTTAATCATTATGAAGCCTGGAATTCGACCAGATAACAGCAATTTACTGTGAATCCTAGAACCGACCAGATAACAGTTCAACTTTATCCTCTCGAGAAAATTACTGTGAAGACTGGAATTCGACCAGATAACATTTAATTTCACCTAAGTTTCTGCAAAGTCTGGAATTTGACCAGATAACAGTTTAACTTCAAGTTGATGAAAAGCCTAGAATCTGACCAGATAACAGTTTAACTTCTTTAATCATTGCGAAGCCTGGAATTCGACCAGATAAAAGCAAGTTACTGCGAAGCCTGGACCCGACCAGATAATAGTTCAACTTTATCCTCTCAAGAAAGTTACTGTGAAGACTAGACCCGACCAGATAACAGTTTGATTTCATCTAAGTTACTATGAAGCCTGGAGTCCAACCAGATAACATTTCGAGTTACTGCGAATCCTAGAGTCCGACCAGATAACAGTTTGAGTTACTGCGAAGCCTGGAATCCGACCAGATAACAGTTAACTTCAGTAAGTGGTTGTGAAGCCTGGAATCTGACCAGATGGCAAACAACTTCATCAATCTCAGAAAGTTTCTGCGAAGCCTAGAATCCGACTAGATAACAATTTAACTTCATAAGTTGCTGCGAAGCCTAGAATCCGACCAAATAATAGTTAAACTTCATTCTTCCAAGTAATTTTTTGCAAAGCCTAGAACCCGAGCAGATAACAGTTAATTTCATCTTCTCCAGTAGGTTGTTGTGAAGTCTGGAATATGACCAGAAAACAGTTAACTTTATCACCCCCAACATGTTGTTATGAGGCCTGGATCCGACCAGATAACAACTAACTTCCTTTCTCTCCAATCAAGAGATAGCTCCCCAGTAGAGCAACAGACGACTAAAACTCCTGAACTATTTTCCCCAAGCAGAAATCAACACTTTCCACAGAGTTTCCGTCAAGCAAAGTCAAATGTCCCCCAATGGGGTTTTCCTCAAACAACAAAACAGGAATCCTCGGCAGAAACACCCTAAACATAGTTTGAAGATACACATACTCTTCATCAGCAGTCCGGGATTTAACTTCCCAAAGCTCCCCAGCATTTGTCAAGGATTTATTTTCCAAGATAAAGATACACATCAACAACATTTCACATTCATACATCATATCACATACATGATAAATGCATACAACACAATCTCATTTATTTTGAGAACATCATTACGCCATGCATACATCTGCATGCAACTAACCCTTTTCCTTGCAGGAAAAGTTAACCAATCAAACAAAGACCTCTTCTGGTTAGATTTACTTCTTCCAGTTAATGACAGTCAATCAAGAGACCTCTTCTGGTTAAGATTATTTCCCCAGTGAAGTCGCCAAACAATAGACCTCTTATGTCACTCTGGATGACATCTATAAGCCCATCTCCAACAAACTCTCCATCACCTTTCCATATGGAATCTTTAAACCCACTCCTGACACAGTCAACTAGCACATCATCAAGTGCAAATTTCTGGGCACTCTAGTGTTCAATCATCTTACACCTTCAAGTCACGAATGGCGGATCCGCCAATCTAACTCTTCAGGTTTAAGAAGATTGAACAAAGGTAGTTGTTGTACCCCAAAATTTTCCCTCTCTTTTTCAAGGATTTTCAAGGAATTGATCAGACAAAATCATCTTGGAAGTACTGAGACTCCAAATTAGGGTTTTGATTGAGAATGACCAATCTTTGAATTTTGACCTAGTACATGACTTATTGGTTCTAAACATGATCTCAAGGATTCAAGTACATCATTTTGACCTAATTGCATATTTCAATTCAACCCCCGATTGACATATGAAATTTGGTCAGCTGATAAAAAAGGCAATAGTACACTAAAAAGTGAAACTTTGACTTTTTGGTCGAATTTGAGTTTCAAAAATCACATTTCACCAAGACATTCAAAATATGAAATTTGATCATCAAAAATCAAGAAGGTCAAAAATCAAACTTTGCAAGACTTGGAAAATTTTATAAGTATTTTCTATACATGTTAATCTCATTACCTCATGACATTTTCCTTCACCACAATTCAAGATAATTCAAATGTTCAAGTAAACACCAAAGTTGCATTTTATTAAAGTTAAAATTACAAATCCTAAAGCCTTGTCTTTTTTGGACTTTTCCCTTTGACTAAATCCACAAAAACAACCCTGCTATGCAGTCACAGTCTGCTTCAAAACCTGCAATGCTTCCCTGAAAATATGCATCATATCAGTCCCATGTTTGCACCAAATTAGCATATAAGAGCTGCACCTAAAAAGGCTATGAAACAGCATACCCAAAAAGTTTAAAAATTCATTTGTTTCCCTCTCAAACTTCAGCCAACTTCATCTACAAATAAATTTTTTTCACAACACACAAAAGAGGGGGATTAATTGAGAGAGAAAAACAAAAGTCTTTGTAACCTTTGTTCATTCAAAAAACTCTGCTCTATTTTCATTCACTAAACAGAAAATCCTCAACCCGCTGTTCCACCTTGCAATCTTATCCCATAAACCAGCCATCCAAACACTTCATATCACATAGAGATTGTTCAAACATAAGAACAGTTTCTGTAGTTCCATTATCATCACCTTTCAAACACAAACAAAATACAGTATTGTATAACTTGACTGGTTTGGAGTTGGGTCAGCAGCTTTCAATACAAAAGGAAGGCTTGGAGAAGCTTCCTGGAGGTTCACTAAAACCACCACAGCATCTTGAAATAGGTTCAGGTTCAAAAGAAATCGCAGTCTCAAGGTGAGTCTTCTTAACTTTGAGCTTTTCATTTCAAACATCATTGGTTATTCATTGTTGAAGATAAATTTAGTAGTCATTGTCTTTTGAAGCTAACCATTTACTTGCTTTTCATTGTCATCAATACTATGTTGAGAACTGACCTGTACAAATAATAAAACAATGTAAAAGGCAAAAAATGCAGCACGAGTCAATGCATACTCATATGAGTCGACTCATTTTAGTGTAAAACAAGTTATGGGTTGATATAAAACATGCATGAGTCGACTCATTTTAGTGACAAAACCAGGTATGAGTCGATACAATACATTATGAGTCGATGCATACTGCTATCCAGACCCAAAAACAGAAAGACAAAAGGTTTATGAGTCGACACAAAATACGAATGTGTCGACACAAACAATAAATGAGTAGACATATACCATTATGTATCGACTCATATTGAGTTGATTTTGGTTTTATAGGAACAAGAAAGGTTATGTGTCGATGCAAAGATGCATGTGTCGACACATAATGGTTAAAAAAATATTTTTTCCTTTCTTTTACATTGTTTTTGTATTTTCTATATATTATATTCATTACTATTCAATATGGTTGTAATAATTAAGCTTATTTCATCCCCATTTATAATTTGTACACCCATCCCCCAAGTGATGTAATAATGTAGGATTTTAATTTCCGCAATTTATCGCTTTAATATAATTGTTAGTAATTAGGGTGCGTATGGAAAGATAAAATCAACCATTAGAAAACCTTAATATCAAAGACAAAAATGCATGCATTCGAAACACAATTCACACACGCGCACCTTTAGGGTAATCCCGCTTGTTGCCTTGGAAAATAGTCATGTCCCTCGAATATGGGGCGTTTTAGAAAAGACCCTTAAATGAAAAGATCATAGTCCCTCGATGACCCTTCGATGTTTCCTTCATTAAAATGATCTTAGTCCCTACGGAAATTTCTAAAACGTCTCATAAGTTGTCTTCTATGACTATGCGACGACCCACGCTCGTCCCTTCACGTCCAAAGATAGCGCTTCTTATCAATCAATGGTAAGATAGCAACATCTAGAGGAGGAAGAAAATAACAAATATCCTTTTGAGTAGGTAGAACGCTTGTAGTTGCTTGCTCACAAACTAAAACCATCTCCACACTCACACTTTCAAAACACCTTCAAAAACAAACATTTCTTTGAACTATTTTCAAAACCAACACTTTGTATACATTGTTATAGAGACGAGAATCATTATAATGTCTGCCGAAACAAAGGCGTTTTCAAAATATTTTCAAACTTACACCAATCACAAACGCATTTCAAATAAAGTATTTTCAAAGTGATCAAGCAACTAAGAGCCTGTAGGTAACTACAGATGAAAAGGATGATAACACCTTCCCTTTTCATAACCTACCCCCCGAACTCAAGAAAATATCTCAAAAGGTGTTTCTTGTTCTTTTCACCCTTTCCTTTATTGGATAAAAGAAAAGTCGATGGCAACTCTTGCTATCCGCAATAATTGTGATAAAACACAAAACACCCAAGTCAGTTCTCCCACTGTATTACAGGTACAAATAAACTTTGATCCTTATCCTTTGTTTCTTAAACCGTGAACTAGTCCACATTACAACCCTTTAAAAGCCCTAATTGAAGCATGGGTTAGTTCGAAAGCATACCGTTACAAAAGGTATCCTGACTCCTGTAAGGCTTACTGTAAATCCTAAGTTGAATTCATTTTCTTACAAAATTCTTTGATTTGTTAAAAATGCATTTTCAAAAAACTTCAAGACAAACATAAACTTTGCATTGTTTGAATACCGTTGTTTTCATATGGCTAATTATTTAACAACGGAGAAATTCGCACGACGAATATCCAATGAACATAAATTCTCTCAAGAAACAGAATCACTTCAAATGGAAATACACTTCCAATGACAAATCTCCCATAAGCAAGGGGGCATGACATGTTATTGTCTAACTCATTTGTGGCAGTCAAGTCAAGATTTCAAGAAATATCTCATAAAGTCATGAATATCCAGGGGCAGGTCTCCATCGGAAACATTTAGGGCAGTGAACATGAATTCCAATAAAAGGTCACGTAAGACCAAGCTAACATTTTCTAGAAGTACTACTTACTACTATGGACAGTGGAAAATCCCTACAAAGTCCCTTTCATAAGGTGATCCCCAGTGAAGTGGTCAGAGCCACCTCTATAAGGTTATCCCCACAGAATAATCTTCACGAATAAGGGTGCAATCCCCCACAAAGCTATTCTAGAGAAGCATAGAAGCATCTTCAAATAAAAGTAGGGCATCCTCCGACCGATGACATAATCAAACTCACCAGTGGATAGAGGAGTTTGATCTTCTCCCAACAAATGCACACACCATGCATGTTCCCAAACATATGGAAATTGCCCACAGTTTATCATCTTATAGATACAATGCAAATACAGATTTATTCTGACATTCACTCCAGACTCTCCTGTAGATACAATTCAGATACGATCTAGATTTGAATGTCATTCTAATACTCATTCAATACATTCTCAGGTACAATCAAGGCTTGGATTTATTCTGACATTCCCCAGTCGAGTTTAGTCTTCCAAAACTGGAAAAGAAACCTTGTAAAAATTCTTACCCATACAAATTCATTTCCCCAGTAAGATCGTCAGGATACTTTCCTTAACAACGCTTATTTCCCCAACAGATTACAATATCCTCAGCTTGAGTCTTTTCCTCAAACTATTACAAATCAACGGACAAAACCCCTTATCCCTAGCGAAGTTAATACTACCCCTAGAAAGTTACTGCGAAGCTTAGAATCCGATCAGATAATAGTTAACTTCATCCTACCAGTAATTTGCTACGAATCCTGGAATCCGACCAGATAACAGTTAACTTCATCCTCCCCAGAAAGTTACTACAAAGCTTGGAATCTGACCAGATAACAATTAACTTCATCCTCCCTAGAAATTTGTTGCAAAGCCTGGATTTCAACCATATACCAATCAACTATTCCTCCCCAGACAAATCAGAGGTTTAATCATATTTATTATCCCAGTCAAGGCATATAAGAGTTAAATTCTCCAGTAGAGTAACGAACCACCAAGGTTCCTAAACTCTTCTCCCCAAATAGAAATAAGTACATCCCCAATGGAGTTTCTTCAAACAAATAAGCATGAATCCCCAGAGAAATCATTCTAGACAAATTTGAAGATACACGTACTCTTCATCCCCGACAACAATCATAGATTTATTTTCCCAGACCAAGATATTGCACAGGTTTATCAATGCACTTCAAAGAATATTTCACATACATACATCATTTACAAAATATCATAATATACACATAAAAACTCATATAGAATTCTAATTTATTCAGAGAGAATCATTACACAATACATTACATACATCATGCCCTTGCATGAAATTAACTTTATCTTTTCAGGTCGGTTCCCGAACAACTAGATCTCGTCAATAGTCTATTATCTTTCAAATACAATCAGCCAAAGATTCTCTCCTAGAAACAGTCCAGATACAATCCAGATACGTATGACATTCTGAAACTTATTATTCTAGATACAGTTCAGATACAATCCAGATACGGATGACATTCTGACACTTATTCCAGATTCTGTCCTAGAAATGGTTCAGATACGATCTAGATACGGATGATATTCTGACACTTATTCCAGATTCTTCTAGAAACGATTCAGATACAATCCAGATATGGATGACATTCTGACACTTTTTCTTCTAGATACAATTCAGATGCGATCCAGAGACGGATGACATTCTGACACTTATTCTAGATTCTTCTAGATACAGTTCAGATGCAATCAAGATACGGATGACATTCTGACACTTATTACAGATTCTCTTCTAGACACAGTTCAGATACGACCCAAATACGGATGTCATTCTGACACTCATTCAGTACAATTCTCAAATATAGTTCAAATACAATCCAGATGTGAATGTCATTCTGACACTCATTCAATATAGTTCTCAAATACAATTAAAATACGATCCAAATACGAATGTCATTCTGAAACTCATTCAGTACATTTCTCAAATACAATTCAGATATGATCCAGATGCGGATGACATTCTGACACTCATTCAGTACAATTCTCAAATACAGTTCATATACAATCCAAATAAGGATGTCATTCTGACACTCATTCAGTACATTTTGAAATTCTGGTATCAAATATGTGATGTCGAATGAGATGTAACGACACAAATATATGAGGAAGAAAGTAAAGTGCAACAATAATAAATGCATTAAAAAACACAAGGGATTGTTAACCCAATTCAGTGTACAATAACACCTACTCTAGGAGCTACCAAGCTAGGGACAAGTCCACTAAATAGTATCAATTCATAGACCCTCAGAAAACAACCAGTTTACGATCTAATCACTTAATCACTACCCGTGCTATACTTCTACCTAAGACTCACCTAGGTATGAGACCCTCCTCAAATCCCTTCAATCACTTACAGTGAAGAAACAACCGAAATAATAAGTTTAAAAACTTCAATCATTCAATGCTTAAAGCTTATGATTGATACACAATTAACAATCCAAATAACAACACAAGTATTAAATCAATACTAGAGTGTTTGACAATTAAAAGACTTAGACTTCTAAAACAGAAAGAAAGTATTCTTCTTCAAAAGTTGTAGTAGTCTGAATAAGGAAGCAAGTCCTTATATATGCGCAATAGTGGGCTTGGGCTAAAAAACAAATATTTAAGTCTTTTGAATATTTCCATGAAAACATGCCAAGATATAATCCATAAAGATGATTCAAATAGAAAAATATTACTCCATATTCTTCGCAGCCTATGAGTCACAAATCCTGAATTATGGTGCGCAGGAAATCAGGAAACAAAAAACTTAAACTGATATTGGGCTGAGTTTAGTGTAGGAGGTAGATGTCAAGGAATCTTCTTTGACATCATTCAAAAAAATTTGCTTCAAATGTTAAGACATTTAGCAAAACATTATCAAGTCATTATTTTACTAAAATTGCTGCCAACAAACACTTACAAACTCCCCCTTTTGCAAATTTTGGCAAAAACATTATCAGAGCACATTATCAGAGCATTATCAGAGCAGCAACATAAGAAAAACAAGAAAAACAAAAAAACTCAGTTAGCAGTTAGATGTTAGCAAAGGAAGATGTCAAAACATCTTCTAAGACATGAGGCTCCCCTTAAGTATTAAGCTCCCCCTCAATCAGTGGTCAGTAAGTGGTCAGTGGTCATTTTGTTACTTTCTCTCCCCCTTTTTAGTCCTAATATGACAAATAAAATGATGCATTCAAATGTTTATCAGTAATTTAGGTACAGACCATGGAAATCAAATGTACAGCACACGTACGTGCCAAAAAGAAATAAAGGGTTCAGATAAATAAACATCAAATAGTCTAACTGTCATCAGGACCATTAGACTTGGCTGAGTCAAAACTTCCTTCCTCACTAGAATCTCCTTCTTTAGAGCACACTCTATCATTAAAGTTGTTGTCCTTTTGCAGCTCCTTGATCATCTTCTCAAAAGTTATCTTCCTTGATGAGCTAACTCTTATACATCATCTAGTTCTTTGCAAGCTTCTTTCAACTCAGCGATCATGTCATTCTTGGTGGATGTCTTGTTTTCAGCAGGTGTAAATGTCAAAATAATGTCTAGGACATGTTTTCCTGAAAAAAGCTTAAAATGAAGAGTCAAAGCATACTACCTCTTTCACACTACATCATTACCACTTAGAATCCCAAGATGCTATTTAAGGATAATTCCACAGATAAGGGAAGGAACGACAATGGGAATCTTAATGGCACAAGTTCATGCATGCTTAATAGTCTGATCAAAGATGTAAGTACCATAATCAAACAATTTCTTGTTTCCAACAGCATAAATAAACTTTCCTAAGCCAATAATGATGGTTGAAGTGTGATTTGTAGGAACCCAATTTGCAGCTCCAATTCTTTGCAAAATAGCATATGTCACACTAAGCTTTCTAAAAGGAAGTTTATTTTTCAAGGGCTTCTCACTCACTTGATTGGCAGTTATGGCTCTGCACACTTGATTATCTATTACTTATAGCTCACAAAAGTCGTCTTTAGTCCTATCAAGAAATCTATTTATGATAGTAGGGGGAAATTCTACAAACCTACCCCTAACATACACCTTTCTATACTCCTTACTTTTATGATCAGCACAATCAACAGGAATATTAAAAATGAATTCCTTAATAAGGGTCTCATAGCATTTGGCAAACCTGTTAACAATTTTCATCAGTCCAGCATAAGATATCAACTCCGTGATCTCTTTGCATTCCAGAGCACCATCTCCCAATTCTATTTCCAGGGCAATTCTTCTTTGAAACACATACTTCCACTTTTCAGCATGCCAAACAAAATGGAAGGAAATGTTGTCAAGGGGAGCATCAAGAACCCTAACAGAAATTTTCTTGCTTGCAGACTTTTTGATAGGAGAGATGTCCTGGACTTCTTACTCAACATCATAGTCTAAGTCATCTTCTTCAACAACCATGGCTTTCTTTTTACCTTTAGATCTTTTTAGTGCATCATCATCATCTTCAGTGGAGCTATCAGGTCTAGCTTTTCTTTTTCTAGAGGGAGGAACCACTTTACTTCCTGGCTTTGGGGGTCCATACATGATTTTCTTCTTGGTTGTCTTCGCAGGGGGTGTGACACTTACATCCTTCACTTTCCTAGATTTGAGCCTTCTTGCAATACCAGGAACCACATTAGTAATGAGCTCATTGTCAGATAGCTCATCTACATTAACTATATTCTCATCATTTTGACCTTCTGCATCCTTGGAGGTAGCATTATCTTCCTTAGTATGAGAGTTCTCTTCAACATCTAGTTCAACATTTTCTTCTTCCACTTCCTTTAGAGCAGAGATAACAAGCTTCTTAAGTTTGCTTTCAACAACATCTTTCTTGAAGGTGGATGATTCAGCAGCAACACTTTTTGGGTTACTTCCTTTGTCAGTCGGGGGAGGCATGCGAGAAAGAGGAGTAGAAATCCCAGGCATAACAAAGCCTTTATTTAATACTCTTTCTACTAGCCTTCTAATTCTTCTATCAACATTAAAAATCTCTTCTTTCGTCCCATTTTCAGTAGCAGTAGAAGAGTTACGTTTATCATCTTTGGATTTCTTTACAGGTGATGATCTGGGTTTCTTGACCTTTTTCTAAAGAGGTGGGATGGTTGTTAGAGGAGTAGCATCAAGTACTCTATCAAGGGAGAGATTTTCATGGAGTTTGACAGATTTTGAGGAAGACGATGTATGATGTTGAGACATCTTTGAAGATTTTTGAGCAAGGAGATGAAGAATGACAAGGGTTCTTTTTCTGTAGAGAAGAATGAAGAGTTTGTGAAAGTAGAAATATGAAATTTCGTAGCGTGTGGGAAACACTATGAGCCAGTCTTGTAATGATTTCTTTTGAAATTTTATTTGTTGGAAACACAAATAAAATAATATCATTTTAATGATATTCCCAGACGCCCTTAATTGCTACAAACCTTCATATAGGAAAATCCCTAATTTTCTTCTTAAGTTCTCAAACTGATTAGCATCCAAGGCCTTAGTGAAGTTGTCAGCCAGTTGTAATTCAGTGGCTACATGTTCTAAGGCAACAATCTTTTCTTTAACAAGCTCTCTTTTTAAGTGATGACGGATATCAATATGTTTGGTTATTCTGTGTTGAATGGGATTATTTGATGTGTTTATGGCACTTATATTATCACATAATAATGTCATGACATATTGTTTGACATTGTATTCTGTTAACATTTGTTTCTTCCAAACCAATTGAGAACAACTGCTTCCTGCAGCAATATACTCAGCCTCTGTAGTGGACAGAGACACACAATTTTTCTTCTTACTGAACCAAGATATGATATTATTTCCCAAAAAGAAGCATCCTCCTGGTGTACTTTTTCTATCATCAGCACATCCTGCCCAATCCACATCACAATAACCAATTAAGGCAGAACTTGATCCATGAGAGTATAGCATACCATAGTTACTTGTCCCATTCACATATTTAAGAATTCTCTTCACATGGTTGGCATGGTTAACTTTAGGATCATCTTGATATCTTTCTTACACCCCTACAACAAAGGCAATGTCAGGTCTGCTAGCTGTGAGATATAGAAGGTTTTCTATCATACTTCTGTAAAGACTTTGATCTACACTTACTCCTTTTTCATCTTTAGACAACTTCAGATGTGTGGGAGCAGGAGTTCTTTTGTTGCTGGCATTTTCCATCCCAAATTTCTCTACTATATTCTTGGCATACTTGCTATGAGATAAAAAATATGGAATCTTCCATTTGTTTAACTTGTAGACCAAGAAAATAGGTTAATTCACCAACAAGGCTCATCTCAAATATTGACTTCATTTTCTTGACAAAATGTTGAACCATCTCATTTGACATCCCACCAAACACAATATCATAACATAAATTTATGCAATCATGATCTTCCCTTCTTCTTCCTTGACAAAAAGGGTTTTGTCTATGCCACTTTTTCTGTATCCATTCTCACCAAGAAATTCTATCAACCTACCATACCAAGCTCTTGGAGCTTGCTTTAATCCATACAGAGCTTTCTTCAGTTTGTAAACATGTTTAGGGAAACTTGGATCAACAAATCCCTTTGGTTGTTCCACATAGACTTCTTCATTCAGATAGCCATTTAAGAAGGCACTCTTTACATCCATTTAAAATAATTTAAATTTTAGTATGCATGAAACTCCCAAGAGAAGTCTGATTGATTCAAGTCTGGCCACAGGAGCAAAGGTTTCATCAAAGTCAACTCCTTCAATTTGAGTGTAACCTTGTGCAACTAACCTTGCCTTGTTTCTAGTGAACACCCCTTTTTCATCAGATTTATTCTTGCACACCCATTTAGTGCCAATCACATTTGTCCCTTCAGATCTTGGAACTAGATCCCAAACTTCATTTCTACTGGATTGTTCTAGCTCTTCCTACATAGAATTAATCCAGAACTTATTAGTTAGGGCCCCTTTGACATTCTTAGGCTCAATTTTTGACACAAAGCAAGAGTTTGATATCCCATCTCTTGATCTGGTAGTAACTCC
The DNA here is from genome assembly GCA_948472305.1 of Vicia faba. Classification (NCBI taxonomy): domain Eukaryota; kingdom Viridiplantae; phylum Streptophyta; class Magnoliopsida; order Fabales; family Fabaceae; genus Vicia; species Vicia faba. The sequence continues at coordinate 1,202,007,215 of OX451736.1, read as the reverse complement.
TTTATTTAGATCTCATATGATGAGCTCTTTAGGATGATCTCTTTGGGTTCTAATTGAAGGTCCTTTATTGAGATGACTAGCCTCAGGATCTTCTTGAGGTGGATTAGAATCAATAATTCTGTCATTTAATTATGTTGGAATATCAGACAAGGATGTTTCAACATCTTCTGAGACATCTTATGAGACATTCCATCCTCTACCATCAATAATAACATTTATTGACTCCATCATAACTTTGGTTCGGGAGTTAAAAACTCTGTAAGCTCTGTTATTTGTAGAGTAACCCATGAATATTCCTTCATCACTCTTGGGATCCATATTCCTCCTTTGTTCACGATCAGCTAAGATGTAACATTTACTTCCAAAAATATGAAAGTATTTAACAGTTGGTTTTCTTCCCTTTCGTATTTCATACAAGATGGCTGAAGTGCCTTTCCTTAGAGTGACTCTGTTATGGATATAGCATGCAGTATTCATAGCTTCAGCCCAAAAATGGTAGGGTAACTTCTTAGCATGAATCATGGCTCTGGCATATTCTTGAAGGGTTCTGTTCTTGCGTTCCACAATCCCATTTTGTTGAGGAGTAATGGGAGAAGAGAATTCATGGTTGATTCCTTCAGAAGAGAAAAAGCCATCAAATTTGTTGATCTCACTTCTAATTCTGATGACATGACTAACTTTTTCCCTTTGAAGTTTTTGACAGAGATCTTTAAACACTTCAAAAGTTTCTAACTTTTCTCTAATAAAACTTATCCATGTATATCTAGAGAAGTCATCTACAACAACATATGCATACTTCTTTCCACCAAGACTTTCAACCTGCATAGGTCCCATCAAGTCCATGTGGAGAAGTTCAAAACTTTTGATGTAATAAGATGTTGGATCTTCTGATGTGACATCTTAGTCTGCTTTCCAATCTGGCAGTCACCACATACCCTTCCTTCTTCTATCTTGAGCTTAGGAATTCATCTCACTGCTTCTTCATATATAATTATTTTCATGCCTTTCAGATGCAAGTTCCCCAATTTTTGATGTCATAGTTTAACTTCATTCTCTTTGGCTAAAACACATGTTGAGCAGAAGTTTAACTCTTGAGGAACCCATAGATAATAGTTGTCTTTAGATCTGATTCCTTTCATAATAACTTCATTTTTTTCATTGTACACAAGACATTCTTTCTTGGTGAAGTTAACTTTGAATCCTTGATCACACAATTGGCTTGTACTTATCAGGTTAGTTGTTAACCCTTTAAAAAGTAACACATCATCAAGCCTAGGGAATTCTGAACAGTCAAGCTTGCCAACACCTTTGATTTCACCTTTTTCTCCATCACCAAAAGTCACATAACTGGTGGAATGAAATTTGACATCCACCAACAGATTCTTGACACCTGTCATGTGTCTAGAACAACCATTGTAAAAATACCAATCATCTTTGGTTGATACTCCGAGGGAGGTGTGAGCTACGAAACTAACAACATTAGACTTGGGAATCCACTATTTCTTCTTTTTGCTATTTTGTGGAATCTTATCAGTTTTGGGAGGAGGAGTAGTCTTAGGATACCCATATAACTTGAAATAGAAGGATCTTATATGACCAAGCCTTCCACAATGATGAGATCTCCGGGGCTGGGGATTCTCCTTGGTGTGACTAAACCTTTTCTTGCCATGATGTCCTTTCTTTCCATGATGTTTATACATTTTATTCGACATCCTTGGTTTAGACTTGGCATGAGTGGAATCTACTGAAGGTTTTTTAGAATTTGGTTCCTTTTTCTCATTAAACCCTGGACCACTCTTGTCTCCTGTTACTCTTCCTGCTTGAAGAATTTCATCTAAAGTGTCGGACCCATTATTCAACACTTTGAGATATTTGACCATTCTATCAAGGTTTAAATTCAAGGAGGTCACTTCACTTTCCAGTTTAGAAAAAGTTTTTAAATGCTCTTCTCTTTCTGCCTTCAGCTGAGTTATGAGGACTTTCTATTTCTGCCTTTCAAGGCACACTTTTGCACTTCTGAGACACAATTCTTTGTATGAAGCAAATAACTCATCAAAGGTTAGTTCCCCATCACTAGACTCTTCATCAGATACATATTTCCTTGTCAATGCTTTAACATACTTGGCAGATTCTTCAATATCATTCTCTGAGTCCTCTTCAGACCAACTAACAAACAGGTTTTTCTTTTGTTTCTTAAGATATGTAGGACATTCAGCTCTAACGTGACCAAATCCTTCACATTCATGACATTGTACTCCCTTACCTTGAATGGATTTTTCTTCAGCCCTTTTTCTTCCAAACTCATTTGACTTATAGATGTCAGATGAGATGTTCTTGACATTTTATCTTTGGTTCCTATCCGTTCTTTTTATCACTTTATTAAACTTTATTCCAAGCATAGCTAAGGAATTTGATATTCCTCCATCTGTATCAAGATCACAGTCTTCCTCTTCATCTTCAGTATTTGATACGAAGGCTATGCTTTTGTTCTTCTTTTCAGATCATTCATTGATGCTTAATTCAAATGTCAGAAGGGATCCAACACGTTCATCCACTTCCATTTTGTCAATGTCTTGAGCTTCTTCTATAGTAGTCACTTTCATATCAAATCTCTTAGGAAGAGACCTGAGCATCTTTCTCACCAATTTGTCTTCAGGTATTTTCTCTCTTAAAACACTAGATGCATTAGCAATTTCAAGAATGTTCATATGGAAGTCATTAATACTTTCATCATCCTTCATTCTCAAATTTTCAAATTTTGTGATGAGCAACTGAAGTCTTGACATCTTAACTTTCGATGTCCCTTCATGAGTATATTGAAGAATTCCCCATGCATCCTTAGCTACTCCACATGTGTTCACTAATCTGAAAATGTTCTTGTCAATTCCATTGAATATAACATTCAAGACTTTAAAATTTCCAAGAGCAGTTTCATCTTCTTCTTTAGACCAATCTTCTTCTTGATTTAACTCAGAAGTAGGTTCTCCATTTTCTCCCAATTTGACAGGGTGTTTCCATTCTTTTAAAGCAGCTTTCCAAGCCCTGTTGTCCAAAGACTTTAAAAAGGAAACTATACCTGGTTTCCAGTAGTCATAATTACTTCCATCCAGAATGGGTGGTCTGTTCACAAATCCTTCTTCCTTATCCATAGTACCAGAAAGTATCTTCCTTGGATCTCACCCAGTTAAAGAGCAGGATGCTTGCTCTGATACCAATTGAAATTCTGGTATCAGATATCTGATGTCGAATGAGATGTCACGACACAAATATCTGAGGAACAAAGTAAAGTGTAACAATAATAAATGCAGTAAAAAACACACGGGATTGTTAACCCAGTTTAGTGTATAACAACACCTACTCTGGGGGCTACCAAGCCAGGGACAAGTCCACTAAATAGTATCAATTCATAGACCCTCGGTAAAAAACCAGTTTACGATCTAATCACTTAATAACTACTCGTGATATGCTTCTATCTAAGACTCACCTAGGTATGAGGCCCTCCTCAAATCCCTTCAATCACTTACAGTGAAGAAACAACAGAAATAATAAGTTTAAAAACTTCAATCATTCAATGCTTAAAAGCTTATGAATGATACATAATTAATAATCCAAATAACACCACAAGTATTAAGTCAATACAAGAGTGTTTTACAATTAAAAGACTTAGACTTCTAAAACAGAAAGAAAGTATTCTTCTTCAAAAGTTGCAGTAGTCTGAATAAGAAAGCAGGTCCTTATATATGTGTAGCAGTGGGCTTGGGCTGAAAAACAAATATTCAAATATTTTGAATATTTCCATGAAAACAGGCCAACATATAATCCATAAAGATAATTCAAATAGAAAAATATTCCTCCATATTTTTTGCAGCCTATGAGTCACAAATCCTGAAATATGGTGCGCAGGAAATCATGAAACAGAAAATTTAAACTGATATTGGACTGAGTTCAGTTCAGTAGGCAGATGTCAAGACATCTTCTTTGACATCATTCAAAATAATTTTAATTCAAATGTTAAGACATTTAGCAAAACATTATCAAGTCATTGTTTTACCAAAATTGCTGCCAACAAACACTTACACATTTCTCAAATAAAGTTCAGATATGATCCAGATGTGGATGTCATTCTGACACTCATTCAGTACAGTTCTCAAATACAATTCAGATATGATCCAAATACGGATGTCATTCTGACACTCATTCAGTATATTTCTCAAATACAGTTCAGATATGATCCAGGAGGATGTCATTCTAACACTCATTCAGTACAGTTCTCAAATACAATTCAGATACAATCAAAATATGGGTGTCATTCTGACACTCATTCAGTACATTCTCAAATACAATTCAGATACGATCCAGATGCGGATGTCATTCTGACACTCATTCACTAGAGTTCTCAAATACAATTCAGATACGATCTAAATACGAATGTCATTCTGACGCTCATTCAGTACATCTTTCCAATACAGTTGAGATACGATCCAAATACGGATGTTATTCTGGAACTCATTTAGTTCATCTTTCATGAGTCGGATACGATCCAGTTATGGATGTTATTCTAATACTCATTCCACTTCATCTTCTGACTCAGATTAAATTGACCAAAGATTTATTCGGATACTTCTCCCAGTTACAGTCAAGCTTAGACTTATTCTAGTTTCTATCAACAATCACCTTTAGATGGCATCTATAAGTCCATCTCCTAAAACTTTCCATCATCTCTCCAAATGGAATCTCTAAGCCCATTCTCGATGATCAACAAGAAGTTCAGTTCATGCACAAGCGAGTGCAAATTTCTGGGCACTTAAGTGTTCAATCATCTGACCAATATCAACATTTTGAAGTCATATGCATCAATTGATCAAGTTTGGATCACAATTCCTCAAGAAAAATGTTCAAAGCACTCAATTTACCAAAAGGGCAAAATGGTCAAAATTAGGGTTTTGATTGTATTTGACTGATCAGGGACTTTTGACCTAATACATTGTTGTACCCCAAAATTTTCCCTCTTATTTCTCATGGTATTTCTCACAAAGGGCTCCCAAAAATTCAATCATACACGGATACATTTGGATTTTTCAGCATCATGATTAAAGAGGAAATTGCTAAAAAAGGACAAAACAAATGAAAATACTCTTTTTGACAAAATTAAAGGAAAAACAAGTTCTCTTCGATTTTACATCTTTCGATTGGGAACTTTGGCTTCTTCGATGTAGGCTTTGGTTGCATCTTTCGTTTGGGCGTTGGACTCCTTTTGAGCAAGTTTATTTCCTACTTCGTTTGGGCACTAGACTTCGTTTGAACATTTGTGCAAATCTTTCGTTTGGCCACATAGCATCTTTCCCGTGTGCTAGCCAAGGTTCACAAGGAAAAAACCCTCCTGATGATATCCTTCGATTCAAGAGGCCAAAGCCTCTCTTCTACTCTCCTTCGATAAAACATCTTGCCTCATGCAGGCCTCCTTCGTTTGGGGCATATGGACTTCCCAGTATTGCAAGTTTCGATTGTGCCTTTCATCCTTTGCATGCATTCTTCGCTTGGGGCATGTGAATCCTTCAGCACAAGATTTTGGTTATACCTTTCGTTTGGATGTGGCTCCCTTTTTTATAAGTCTTCATTTGAGCATGTTTGCATGAGGTTACAAGGCAGGGACCTCCTGCATACACCCTTTCGTTTGGCCATATGGCCCCTTGCAGGCAAGGTTGAGTGGGCAGTATCTCCCTTGGAAATAGCTTGCTTCAACATACAAATTCTACACTATGCCATTGTCTCATGCGAAAGAAGTACCATGATGGCACATTCGAAGGACTTTCCAGACATGTCTGGATGTCCCAATCGAATGACATGTTCTGCTTACCCACCCTAGGAGCATGTATTTAGACCATTCGAAGGAACCCATGAAGGGCCTGGTCGAAAGACACTTATTTGGGCCCCTTCAAAGGATATCGACATAAGCCATTCGAATGACACTTCGATTTGAAAAAGTAAATGGTCGTTGAAGAGTATGGTTGAAAGACAGGGCTAGAGGGTCAAGATAAAAGGTTGAGATGCCAAAAGTACTTGTTGAACAAGTCCCATGCGCTACCAGGTTCAACCCTGATACACTGGCCATAAAACTCCAAAACTGTTGCACAGCAGTCCTGCGACACTGCCTTATTCCTTGCACCAAAATGGCATATAAACACTTCCCTTCGAAAGCTACAAACACAACATGCTTTCTTGTTTAAATCTTTTATTCTCCCTCCTAAAACATCAGCTCAAGCCATCTATAAATAAGAGACTCCACCACACATGTTAGGGGCGCCAAAAGGATTGCAAGAGAACACTTGTGAAAATTCCCAAAATTCTCAAACACTTCCCAACATTTTTCAAACACTTCTGAAAAACTCAACCCCCTTTTGTTATAAAAAGAACCTTCGATTCACCCCCCAAGTGACCATCTAACTAGCCTTCGACCCACTTCACCAACTACAATACAGTAGCCCTTTAAGCCATTCCATTACTTGTTATAAAAAGAACCTTCGATCCACTCACACAACCTATTTCGATTCAGTGACTGCTTGTACAAAGTGGTAACGGATTTATCTCAGGAAGGTCCCAACGAACTTCCATTCTCCACCAAAGAAGACACTTGCAGTTTCCTTTGATTTAAGAACTTCAAGAGGTAAGTTCCCTTTAAACTTGAATCAATTCTATTTAAATATCATGTGCACATGCCAATAAAGAAAATGTAGATATTTAATATAGGGAGCTTGACCATGTCTTAGCTTTTGATTCTCACTGCCCATATGTTAAAAACCTTAACTCTGAATAGTTAGGCTTTGGACTTTGAGATCCAATGATTTTTGTGTTAACCCCTGGCCTGCAGTTACACTTGAATGTTGCATTTTAAGAATTTAAGACAAGTTCATTGTACCTTTAGATTAGCTAAATGTTCAAGCCTTTCGAATCTCAACCTGGGGGTCTAGCATACTTACAGTCGAAAGAGTTAGCAAGGAGCCTGTGGCAAAGATTGAACCTTGCTGACTCCGGGCCTCAAACGAAAGAAAAAACCGTGCTGACTCCAGGCCTCAAACGAAAGACAAAACCTTGCTGACTCCAGGCCTCAAATGAAGGCAGAACCTTGCTAACTCCAAGCCTCAAATGAAAGACATAACCTTGCTGATTCCAGATCCCAGTCGAAGGGCAGAACCTTGCTGACTCTAGGCCCAAATCGAAGGAGGTCAAAAAGTGCAGAATTGAAAGATGCTTCTTCCTGAATCGAAGGAGCTCATTTTTCTTATTTTGTTTTAATTTTGTCTATATATTTTCTTGCCACTTCAATATGGTTGTAATAGTGTAGGATTTATTTTTTGCATTTTCATTGTTTTTGTATAAATGTTAGTAACTAAGATGCATGGCAAGATAAAAACAACAAGTAGATAACCAAAAGTTCAAAAGACAAAATGCATGCAATCAAACACACTATTCACACACATGCACCCCTAGGTTAATTCCACTTGTAGCCTCGAAAAAAATAGTTGTGTCCCTCAAATATGGGCGTTTTAGAAAATACCCTCGATAAAAGATCGTAGTCCCTCGACGACCCTTAAATGTTGCCTTTGGTAAACGATCTAGTCCCTAAACGACATTGCTAAAACATCCCATAGGTTGCCTTCTATGACTATACAAATGTCCCACGCCCGTCCCTTCACATCCAATGATGGGGCTTTTTACCAAATTAATGGTAAGATAGCAACATCTAAAGGAGGAGGAAAATAACATTAGACCTTTTGAGTAGGTAGGGTGCTCTTAGTTGCTCACTTTCTCACAACAAAAACATTTTATACACCAACACTTTCATTTGAAACTTTTTCAAAAGTTAAAATACTTTGTACGCATTCTTATAGAAACGAGAACTGTGATACGGTGGGAAAGAAATGACTGTTTTTGGAATGCTGGTTTGCGTTTTGCGTTTGTTTTAGCAAAATGTCACGGTAAGCAAGAGTCGCCACCGACTTTTATTTTATCCAACAAGGAAAGGAAAAAATCACAGAAAAATTCCTTTTTCGAGATGTTTCTCGGGTTCGGGGGGTAGATTATAGAAAGGGAAGGTGTTAGCACCCTTTCTATCCGTGGTTATCCACAGGCTCTTAGGTACTTGCTCATATTGTTTTCAAAATTTCTTTTCTTTGTGTTTGTGGGTTTGAAAAAGTTTTTGTTTTTGAAACATCGTTTGAAAAGTGTAAGTGTGAAAAGTTTTTGTTTTTTTAAAGAGCAGGTACTTAAGAACCATCTACCTACTCGAAAAGGGAATAGTTTTATACTATCTTCCTTTAGACAATGATATCCCGCTATGAATGAGTGGGTAGCATCGTCATTGGAGTTTAAGGGTCAATTCGAATAAGGGACATGCGGTCACTAAAGCAACGTTAAGATGCCTTAGCGGTAACCCTAATGCCTTAGATCATTTTATCTGAGGCAACCGTTTCGAGGCAACTATGATCTTTGGACAAGAGGGAGACCTCTAAAACTTCCTATACTCAATGACCGCGTACGAAGGCAACCAAGTGGTGTGTACCCTAGAAGTGCGCATGTGCGAGTGTGTCGTTTTCAGTTAATTTTGTCTTTGTACATGTCAATGGTTATCTAAGTTGATTTTAGGTTAAACATCCATTCTTGTCATGCATCCCCTATTATCAAACATCTAACAGTTTATAAGTTGCAGGAGTTAAATCGCGGAAATTTAACTAACTATTACAAGGCGTCGGGTATTTACATCGCCAAAAGCAACCCTTTGAAATTTAAATGCGGAAAAATAAATAAAGCGATAAAAATATTTAAAGTCCTATTAAGCTATTACATTCCGGGAACAAATACAAATATGACATAAAATGGATCGCGTGCGGGACATTAAATTGAGTGTGAGTTCTAGGGTTTTGACCCTTTGTTATTTAAAGAAAAGATTTTTTTGGTTATTTTTGAATTAAGAAAGAAATTAAACTAAGTTAATTATTAAATTAATAAATAAGTTAATTAATTAATGAAAATAAATATTTTTGGTTTTTTGTTATTTAAAGAAAGAAATAAAAATTGATCAATGTTAATAAAATAAAAACTTATTAAGTCTAATTGATTTTAATTATTGAAAAATATATTAAAGTTAATCTAATTAAAACTAAATTAATTAATTGATTTGTTAATAAAAAGAAAATACCAAAATTTAAATTAATAAAGAAAGTATTTTTTTGTTTTAATTTTATTAGGAAAAAGTTTGATTGGTTAATTGAATATAAAAATATAAAACAAACAATTAAATGAAATAAAAAATGAAATAGAGTGAGCTAGAGTGTATGGGCCTGAAAGGAGGTTTGGATAGCAATTCCATGGCCAAATAACATGCTGGCCTGGTTGACTTTGAGAGATCCAGCGTATGCACTTTGACTTGGTTCCATGGTAGACTCTCATTTTCTGGCCACCAGATTTGGCCCATGGCAATCTGGCCATCAGATGCTTGATGGTGTATGGTGTGCTTCACGTTTGGATTTGCATGGGATAACCTGAAGAGGAAAAATAACAAAGCATATGGGGGACCTAGGATTCAAACCCAGGTGCTGTACATGACTGCCAACGCTTGCTTCCACTAGGCTAACGCGCTTCAATTGTTAATGTATTAAGCAATAATGATAATATGAGAAAATGTGCTAATATGCCAGAACAAAAAATAAAAACGCGCGAATATTTAAAAGAGGCAATCAGATGGGGGCATGTGGTCGTCCCTATCCTCAGGTCTGCAAAGAAATTACCTGCGGATTTAAATCCGCAGCTAAAAGCGTAGGCCATTCCAAAAACTCATCTCAGGCCATATAAACTCCATTCAAGACCATGGTTGCATTCGTCTTCCTCTCCCGGTCACGTCCATTGCCATTAAACGGTCTAATTTTACCTGTAATGAAAACCCCTAAAAAAACCTAGAAAACCCTACAATGGCGTTTTGCACCATAAAGCAGATAAACACAATCAAACAATATGGAAAGCTTGGAAATTATCTGGTGATTACAAATATACCATTGATATCTTGTAATGATGCATGGATTTTGAAACACGAAATCAAATTCAAAGGGGGGAGTGTATCACTTACAATGTGTTTGAGTGTGTATGGAGGCTTGCTAGGGATTGGTTCTGACTTAGTGAACCTCCAGCAATCGATTGGAGTTGAGTTTTGCATCTGAAAACGCCTCCAAGTTGGATTTTGGTTTCACACTTTTTTTGTGAATTTTGCAAGTTTTTCTTTCAGTGTTCTTGCAGCCTCCAGCCCTGTTTTCGTGCCCTCTAGATTCCTTATGTATGATAGAATGTATTAGGTTAACATTTGTGCATTGAATCTTTGCACATCAATGCCTTGAGATTGGATTTGATTCAGCATTGAAAACTTGCCTAATTTGCCAAAAATTCATTTTTTTTTGTTCATGATATGATGAGATACGAATTTGATGCTGACCATGATGATGATTAAGTCCTGAAAATAGCAAAAGATCTCATGTAATCAAGTTTTGGGATTTTATTTGATTTAATTTGATTTAAAATGAAATAATTCAATAAAAAATCAAATAAAATAATAAAATTGATAAATGGATACAAGGCTGAAGTTAGGACACGTGTGCAATGTGGCAAGTTCAAATTAAGTGGAAAAGAATGGGCCCATTTGACAAAATTTGAAGTTTTGGGGATAATTGATTTTTGGCAATTTTGCAAAAATGCCCAACTTCAACAATGCATAACTTCTTCAATTTTGAACTTTTGGAGATGTTCTTGGACTTTTTAGAAATCTTGAGATGTCCTCTAACCAACCCTTTTGGTCTCATCTCATTGTAATATTCCATTCTCAAGTTATTGGCTTTGGCAAAGAAGGTGTTTTTTTTTACTTTCAAAAATGACCTATAATGTCCAAATTTATAACTTTTTGTGAGTGTATATTTTGATCTTGTGGTGTGAAGATGGATTGTAGGAAATTGCATCCTCTTAAAAATGAGATTTGGATGGGTCATTTATCATAAATTATGAGAAAGTTATGCTTGGTCAAAGTTGAGTTGACTTTTCTTGCAAAACCCTAATTTAGCAACTTTTGATTCTTGATGAATTTTGAGCAATCTTTGATGAATCATGATCAACCCTTGATCAAATGATGAAATATCCTTCAAAATGAGAATGTTGGCAAAAAATATTGAAGTTTGACTGTTTATAGGTCACAGTTGACTTTTGCCCTAGCACAGTCGATTTTTAGACCCTTTGAGCAATTGACTGAGCAAACTTCCTCTGCAAGGCTTTAAATTTGACATGGATGACCTTGAGAACATATTAGGAAATTATGGAGCATTTGAGGTCATTTGGAATTAAGGATCTTGATGCAACACAAAACCCTAATTTGGGGTTGACTGCCTTAGGAGATAGCTTGATTGTCCAACTCTTGAGCAATCTTGAGCCACTTGGAGATTTTTCTTGCCATGTTTTGAGAAATATGAGAGGGAAAATTTTTCGATACAACAGCTGCCCCTGTTCAATCTTCTTAAACCTAAGGATGTAGATTGGATTTCGTGCCTTTCTGGATCCGAAGGTGGAAGAATCTTGAACACTAGAGTGCCCAGAAATTTTCACTCGCATGAAGTGGTATCAGCCTTGTGATGTAGGGAATGGGCTTACAGATGTCATTTAGAGACTGTTGATAGGAGTTCAGAACTTCGACTGGAATAAGAATCAGGGAGATCTTAGCTTCGATCTGACTGAACCAGAGAAGGTCTTGGATTAACTTTGACTGGATAAGAATCAGAAAAATCTTAGAATCGATTTAACTGAACTGGAGGAAAGTCTTGGAATATCTTCAACTGGAATAAGAATCAAGGAGATCTTAGCGTCGATCTGACTGAACCAGAGAAGGTCTTGGAGTAACTTTGACTGGATAAGAATCAGAAAAATCTTAGAATCGATTTAACTGAACTAGACGAAAGTCTTGGAATATCTTCAACTGGAATAAGAATCAGGGAGATCTTAGCATCGATCTGACTGAACCAGAGAAGGTCTTGAATTAACTTTGACTTGATAAGAATCAGAAAAATCTTAGAATCGATTTAACTGAACCAGACGAAAGTCTTGGAATATCTTCAACTGGAATAAGAATCAAGGAGATCTTAGCGTCGATCTGACTGAACCAGAGAAGGTCTTGAATTAACTTTGACTGGATAAGAATCAGAAAAATCTTAGAATCGATTTAACTAAACCAGACGAAAGTCTTCGAATATCTTCAACTGGAATAAGAATCAAGGAGATCTTAGCGTCGATCTAACTGAACCAGAGAAGGTCTTGAATTAACTTTGACTGGATAAGAATCAGAAAAATCTTAGAATCGATTTAACTAAACCAGACGAAAGTCTTCGAATATCTTCAACTGGAATAAGAATCAGGGAGATCTTAGCGTCGATCTGACTGAACCAGAGAAGGTCTTGGATTAACTTTGACTGGATAAGAATCAGAAAAATCTTAGAACCGATTTAACTGAACCAGATGAAAGTCTTCGAATATCTTCAACTGGAATAAGAATCAGGGAGATCTTAGCATCGATCTGACTGAACCAGAGAAGGTCTTGAATTAACTTTGACTGGATAAGAATCAGAAAAATCTTATAATCGATTTAACTGAACCAGACGAAAGTCTTGGAAGGGCATCTTTCTGAGGAATCTGCTGAATCAGCCCTCAATAGATGTAGTCTTTGAGGGGGCTACCAAGTCATATAAGTAGTCAACGGTGTTTATTGATTCGTCTTTACCTGAAAAGGTAAAGAGTTAGTCATATGCAATGTCATGATGTATGAAATGCATGATATATATCAAGCAATGAGGCTCTTAAAATAAATGAGATTGTGTGGTATGATGCGTATATGCATGTATCATGATGTATGGAAATGTAATGTTTCTAGCTGGGGAAAATAAATCTCAGATAGCTGCTGAAGAATAGAGTTAGATTCTTCGTTTCTGCTGGGGATGGTGAACGAAGAAGATAAACCTGAAGGAGAGGATGACTCCGTTGGGGGAATAAACCGATGAGGAGATTACTGTGCGGAAGAGATGTTCTGCTTAAGATTCCACTAATAAATTCCGTTGGGATGAATTGTCGTTGCTGGTGATATTTAATCCTATTGGGGATTGAATTCCTGTTTGTGAAAGGAAAGAACTCTGCTGGGGACGATCTCTCAGTGGCGACTTCACTGGGAATAACCTTTTAGACTCTTATGGGGATAATCCTTTGAGTTCTGCTGGGAATGATCCTTTGAACTCGGCTGGGGAGATTTATTTTTGTACTCCGCTGGGGATAAACTTCCAGAGTCTACTAGGGATATCTCCGATGGGGATAAACTTCCAGAGTCTATTGGGGGAAGCTTTTTCATACTGCGCTGGGAAAATTTTAACTCCACTGGGGATAAACTTCCAGAGTCCAGTGGGGGAAGCTTTTTCAGACTGCGTTGGGAAAATTTTAACTCCACTGGGGATATCTTGTATTCTGCCGGGGAATATTCTTATACTCCGTTGGGGAATATTACGACTGTCGGGTATATTAAGCCTTTTCAGTGTTGACGGTAGATAAACTCTACTTGGGGGAGAATATTACCGACTCATTTACAGCTGCAAGTCTCAGCTGGGGAGAGCTAATATTACTGTATTACTCTGCAGGGAGTGAACACACGTTGGCCATATTCTTCAACTGAACCTACCTTCGTACCTGGCGGATAGAGCAACTGTACAATTCGGACAATTTTTATTGCCCCTATTTCTGATATTACCAGTAATCGTCTTTTGTTTCGCATGTAAATATTTATGAGCAACAATTAATGTCAAATGCGTATATCAAAGATGAACATTGGACGTTCTTTGCAAAACAAAACAGAAAAAGGAAAAATAGTTTGAAATTTGTCTGAAAATGAATTTGTATTGATTTGAATTCGGGCCTGTAAATAGGCGTTTTTGTACAAGAGGCTGACGTCCTAGTAAGGGAACGCCGCCGAATAACAGAATTTACACAATTTGTGAAAAAGAAACAAAACAGCTATGTGAATAAACCCATTGGGTTCCAACTCTGCTATTGCCTTTATATCTTCGAGCATCTCATAGCTTTGTTACTTGGTTGAAGGTAGATCAGATTGATTAGTGTCGTCCGATCTTGATAGTCGATACCGAAGTCTGGATGCAAGGTGATCCAATGAGACATAGTGTTACGTTGATCCCTAATTTTTGCCTGGACCGCCCTTTCGGGTTTTCAGTCCACCGGGATACCCTTTTTTTCCCAAGCCGCCTATTCAGGTTTTCGACTTGCCGGGTGTACAGTTTTTTTTTCATTTTCATCCCTTATTTTTGCCCGAACCCTTTTGGTTCGCCAAGAAGCCTTTATTTTTGCCTAGGCTAGTCGACCTAGCGGGTATTTGATAATGCGTAGTATCTTTTCACTATGTCTACATTGACGGGGTGAGGAAGGTCGTCACCATCCATGGTGGTTAGAATCATAGCTCCTCTCGAGAAAATATTCTTAACCATGAATGGCCCTTCGTAAGTAGGGGTCCATTTTCCCCTAGGATCACCTTGAGGTAGTATGATGCGCTTTATAACCAGGTCCCCAACCTGATACTCTTGTCGTCTAACTTTCTTGTTAAATGCCTTGATCATCCGTTTTTGATGAAAGATAAACAAGCACTATGCCAAGAAGGAAAAGAAGTGGAATTAGCTTAAAGCATCATTCACTCAAAGCTTCAAGGATCATGGCAAGCAAACAAGTATATCAATTCTCATTTGAATTAAATTGATCAGAAATGATCATAAATGATATACACACATGCCACAACACTTCACTTAAAGTTTAAAGCAAATTCTAAGTTTTTCACTAATGTAAATCGATTAACACATCATGTAAATCGATTTACACATGTTTTTTTTAAAAAACTGATTTCCCCTGGCAGCAATCGATTTACATGGAGTGTAAATCGATTGATTATTGAACTGAGTTAATTTTTTAACACTAGTAAATCGATTAACACATCATGTAAATCGATTTACACTTCAAATTTTTTGAAAACAAGAACGTTACAAACCCGTGAAATCGATTTACATCTAATGCTAATCGATTTACACGTTGTAATTTTTGAAAAATCTGAACTTGATTCAAGATATCCTTCACACCTTTTCTCCAATGGTTGTATGGTCATACATTGCATCTTCTCAAGTTTTACAAACAGAAAAGTGGTATCCATTTGGAAAGGTATCTTGATTGCTTTAAATACTAAATTTTTCAAATTATAAAACAACTATTCTCTCATGCAATAATTCTAAACTTTGTAAAATATTCAAACTTCATATTTCTTATTTTTTAAGAACAAAGATTTTCTGCACTTTCACACATATAAGAACAAAATCTTTGAGCATTTTCTAACCATTGTGTTACAGTTTGAATTGCTTACAAGAGAAGAAAGAAGAAACTTCATTGAAGTCACTCTATGTGATCAACATCTTTCAAGAAATCATATTTCATAGAATTATACTAAGTGTAACTTATTTCCAGGATTGTTGGAATTAAGTATTAGAATACTTTTGTACCTTGTTGTCCATTGTTGGAAACAACAGGTATCTTTTGAGAGGATTGTTCTCAAGAGACTTATTGGAAATCCAAGAGGGTGTTCTTGGTATTTGTTAGTGTCTTAGTTGATAAGACTAGGAAGAGTCTTGTAAAAGTTCTAACAAATTAGTGAAATCTCTTGCGTGTTTGCAAGGGGACTGGACGTATTTCCGGGGTATGGAAGGAACCGGGATAAATCTCCGTGTCTCTTTACTTTCTGCACTTTACCGTTTTCCATAGCACTAAAACAAAACCAGAAAGTGTAAAATAAATCAAAAATTGACCACCACCTAATTCACCCCCCCTCTTAGGAGCAATCTTAAACTTACAATTGGTATCAGAGCAGGTTATAGGTAACCTGCTCCTAGAGATCCAGAATGGCTTCTGCAAATCAACAACCCGTTTTCAGCGATGGTGGTAGTAACAACAAGCCTCCTCTATTTTGTGGCGAATACTTTGATTTTTTGAAAATACGCATGAGGGCGCATCTAGAATCACAAGGAGAAGAAATCTGGGATGCCGTAGAAAATGTTCCATTCATTCCTATAACAGTTATCAACGGTGTCAGCACGGCTAAACCCAAAACTGCATGGGATGATGACGACAAGAAAAAAGTCCTCTATGATAAAAAGGCTGTAAATCTACTTCAAGGTGCACTATGCATGGATTAGTTCTTTCGTGTATCTGCATGTAAATCGGCGAAAGAAATATGGGATACCTTGGTACAAACACAAGAAGGAACCGTTGAAGTTAAGAGATCAAGGCTGAATACTTTAAGTCAAGAATACGAGTTATTCTGAATGTAGCACGGAGAAACAATTCTCGGCCTACAAAAGAGATTCATCCACTTAAAAAATCACTTTAGTGCTCTTGGTAAAACCTTGACAAATGATGAACTCAACTTTAAATTCCTTAGATCATTGACTAGGGAATGGCAACCAAAGGTAACGACAATCTCGAAAAAGAAGAGTCTCTCTGCAATGACTTCCGCTACATTATTTGGCAAACTTCAAGAATACGAAACGGAACTCGGTAGACTTGAAAAACATAAGAATCTAGAAAAGAAATCCAAAAACATTGCTTTAAAAATTGATTCAAAGGAAGTAGTAAAAGAAGACAATCTGGAAGAAGATGAAAATTCCATGCTTCTTGTTAAAAGACTTGGGAAGTTTTTTGGCAGAAATGACAAGGGCGGATCTCATGCAAATAAGAGAAAGCACTTCAAGAAAAGAGAAGCCTCCACATCAACACAAGATGTCTCATGTTATGAATGTGGAAATCAAGGACATATCAAGCCAAACTGTCCAAATCTCCCAAAGAAAAACAGATTCAAAGGAAAGGACTCAAAACACAAGAAAGCCTACATAGCATGGGAAGATAATGATATGAGTAGTACATCGGAATCAGAAAGCGACGAATGTGCAAATTTAGCCTTAATGGCATCGCATCACTCCGACGACGAAGAAGAGGTTAGTAATGAATTTAATCTTTTTGATGATGTTGTTCAAGGTGCCATTGATGAACTCTTGAAAGAATGCAAAAGTTTATACAAAAAGGTGTCAAGCCAAGAAAAAGAACTTCTAATTTGTCTCGAAAAAATTGACACCATGACTAAAGATTTTGATCTTCAAAAACATAATTTTATAATAGAGAAGGAAAACTTTGCATGCACCAAGTATGAATCAAATGTCTTTCAAATTGTTCAATTGAAAAGAGTCATTGAACGATATGAAAAAGGAAAAATAGGATTGGAAGGATTACTAAGCCAACAACGTTATCCAAATGATAAAAGAGGTCTTGGTTATGTGAATACTAAGAAACCAAGTAAGAATCCCACTGTTTTTGTAAAGGCTAGTAATAGTTCCAATCCCAAGATAGTAGAAAATAAGCAAGTTGTTCATAATCATCAAAAGAAAAAGCCTAATGTATCTAAAAGAAAACAAATTCCTAGATACAAGAGCAAATTTGTTCCAAATTGTTTTTACTGTGGTATTGTTGGACACACACCTAATGCATGCTATATTAGAAATTTCAGTATGGCTAGTGGACACTATGCATGGGTGAAAAAGGGAACTAACTATGAAGGACCCAAGGCCACTTGGGTAGCTAACAAGAAATAATATGTTTTTGTAGGTATGCTTGAAATCCACATCAAACCTTTGGTATCTTGACAGTGGATGTGCAAAGCATATGACAGGAGATGTACACCAATTTTCATATCTAGTACATAAAGCCAAAGGGTATGTCACCTATGGAGACAACACCAAAGGAAAGATTCTTGGCGTTGGAATAGTTGGCACACCTCCATCCATTCAAATTGAGGATGTTCTTTATGTTGAAGGATTAAAGCACAACCTTCTTAGCATAAGTCAACTTTGCGATAAAGGGTTCAAAATCAAATTCAACAAAGAAGAATGCCTAATCATGGATGAGGCAACCAATGAGGTAAAACTCAAAGGTATAAGATCTAACAATATTTTTATGATTACTTTAGATGATTTGTCTATGAAGGTACAATGTCTCATGGTAAACAACAATGACGCTTAGTTATGGCACAAGAGGATTACTCACATACACATGGAGCACTTGAACAAATTAGTTAAGCATGACTTAGTTATTGGTCTACCAAAGATGAAATTCATCAAAGACAAATTATGTAGTGCATTCCAAAAGGGAAAACAAACCAAATCAACTTTCAAACCAAAGAATGTGGTTTCAACAACAAGACCACTTCAATTGTTGCACATGGATCTTTTTGGTCCATCTAGATCCAGAAGCTTCGGAGGTAACATTTATGCTTTAGTTATTGTAGATGATTTTTCCCGTTTTACTTGGACTTTGTTTTTAGTGCACAAAAATGACGCATTCAAGGCATTCAAGAGATATGAAAAACAAGTTCAAAATGAGAAGTCATTAAAGATAACATCAATCCGAAGTGATCATGGTGGAGAGTTCCAAAACAGTCTGTTTGAAGAATTTTGTGAAGAAAATGGGATCTTCCACAATTTTTCAGCACCAAGAACTCCACAACAAAATGGAGTAGTTGAAAGGAAAAATAGGTCTTTGATAGAACTTGCAAGAACCATTCTAAGTGACTCAAGTTTGCCTAAATATTGTTGGGCGGATGCGGTAAGCACGACATGTTACATAAGCAATCGCGTGATCATAAGACATATACTAAAGAAAACTCCATATGAGATTTACAAAGGAAGAAAACCAAATATCTCTCACTTTCACATTTTCGGGTTCAAATGTTTTGTCCTTAACAACGACAAAGACAATCTCGGTAAGTTCGATGAAAAATCGGATGAAGGTATTTTTCTTGGTTACTCCCTTTCTAGCAAAGCTTTTAGAATTTACAATAAAAGAACTTTAACTATAGAAGAATCAATGCATGTTTCTTTTGATGAATATAACACCTCCAAGGAGGAAGTTGTTATTTGTGATGATGATGATTCTATAGATTTACCTCATGAGAATTCATGCGAAGGTGGAAAAATTGTCAACCCGGAACAAACACATGAACTTTCACATCAAAATGGAAATGATGATGGTCGTCTTCAAGAATGGAGAACTTATCGTGATCATCCAATTGACAACATAATTGGAGATATTAGCAAAGGGGTATCTACACGGCTAAATCTTAAGGATGCATGCTTAAATATGGCTTTTGTATCTCAAGTTGAACCTACCAAAGTGGCTCAAGCACTAGAAGATGATCAATGGATCCTTGCCATGCAAGAGAAGCTAAACCAATTCGAGCGGAACGAAGTTTGGGAACTTGTTCCTAATCCAGGAAATAAACGTATCATTGGAACCAAATGGGTATTCAAAAACAAGATGGATGAAAATGGTATAATCACTCGAAACAAGGCAAGACTAGTTGCTCAAGGATACAACCAAGAGGAAGGAATTGATTTTGAAGAAACTTTTGCTCCGGTAGCACGTTTGGAAGCAATAAGACTATTACTTGCATATGCATGCTCATTGGACTTTGAAATTTTTAAAATGGATGTAAAAAGCGCATTTCTCAACGGATTCATAAATGAAGAAGTCTATGTAAAGCAACCTCCCGGATTTGAAGACTTCAAACATCCTAATCATGTCTTCAAATTGAAGAAAGCTCTCTATGGGCTGAAGCAAGCACCAAGGGCATGGTATGATAGACTAAGTGCATTCCTATATGAAAAAGGGTTTGTAAAGGGTAAATTTGATACCACTCTCTTCATAAAAAATGTTAATCATCATACTTTACTTGTACAAATCTATGTAGATGATATTGTTTTCGGTTCAACTAACCAAAATATGTGCAAGGAATTTTCATCTATGATGCAAGGAGAGTTTGAGATGTCTATGATGGGAAGATTGAATTTCTTTCTCGGTCTTCAAATTAAGCAACTCAAACACGGTATCTTCATAAACCAATCAAAATATTGCAAAGACCTTATAAAGAAGTTTGAGATGGAAAGTAGCAAAGAAAGTGCAATTCCTATGGGATCCGACACCTATCTTGATCCAGATGAATCAGGGAACTCTATTGACATAACTAAGTATCGTGGAATGATTGGCTCTCTTCTCTATTTAACAGCAACTAGACCTGACATCATGTTCAGCGTTTGCCTATGTGCAAGGTATCAAGCCAATCCTAAAGAGTCTCACCTTGCAGCAGTCAAGCGCATAATAAAATATCTCAAAGGAACAACCAACGTCGGATTATGGTATCCAAAAAGTAGTATGTGCAATCTAGTTGGTTATTCTGATGCTGACTATGCAGGTTGTAAGACTGATCGCAAAAGTACAAGTGGAACATGTCACATTCTCGGAAATGCCTTGGTTTCATGGTCATGCAAAAAGCAAGCAAGCGTCGCTCTCAGCACTGCCGAAGCAGAATACATTGCGGCTGGAAGTGGATGCACTCAAATTCTTTGGCTAAAACAATAGTTACTTGACTATGGAGTAAACCTTGGATGCATTCCACTTCGATGTGATAACACAAGCGCGATCAACATTATAAAAAATCCAGTTATGCATTCCCGGACAAAACACATTGACATTAGACACCATTTCATCAGAGATCACGTACTCAAAGGAGATTTCGAAATTACTTTTGTGGACACTCAAAATCAACTCGCGGACATTTTCACAAAACCACTTGCAAAGGATGCATTCTTCAAAATTCGTCGTGAACTTGGAATCCTAGATGAACAAGATATATAAGGTGCACTCTATCCTTAACTATACATTAATGTACATATATACGGGCTTAGAAAATGTTTCAAATGTTAAAAATATTTTTTTAAAATTTTTTTTAGAAGTAAATCGATTTACCAAGTGTGTAAATCGATTTACCACTGAAGCAAAAATCTTTTTTAATAAAATCTTTTTGAGTAAATCGATTTACCAAGTATGTAAATCGATTTACCACTAAACCAAAATCAATTTTAATAAAAAAAAATTTTGTGTAAATCGATTTATCAAATGGGCAAATCGATTTATCACTGAAACTGAAGCGTTTTTATTTAATTTTTCACTATGCAAATCGATTGATCCTACACACCAATCGATTTACACCTGTTCAGCATGTGATATTTTTATGAGTCTTTAATATATTGGTCAACCTTACCTTGCCTCTCAACCTCCCACCTTCTTTTTGACCAATCATGTAACCTTGACCAACCCCACTCAATTAAGTCTCATAAAGACCTCACTTACCCTACTCTACTATTTAATCTCACCAAAACTCCCTCACTATCTCATAACACCAAAACTCACTCACTATCTCATAACAACACCAAAAAATCTCTATCTTCCTTCCTCAAAACCCTAACCATCGCCATGGCTCCCAAAAGAAAAGCAACAGCCTCAGAAAAAGGAAAGAAGAAAACTGTTGCAGCCTCTGAAAACTCATTGCTCGAGTACCTCTCGGATACACAACGTGAAAGATTCATCAAGCACTTTCAAAGGAAAATAATTCCAGCTCCCAAATTCGGTATGTTATCTACCTTTCCCGATGAATGCTTCACTTTTCATAGGGATTTGATTGCTTATGGGTTAGAACCGTTAATATCATCACGTGGTTACTATTATCCGGATCTAGTTCGAGTATTTTACAGCAACATGCATTATGATAACAACAAATGCTATACCCATGTGTTCGGAACAAGAATTTCTCTGCATTAAAAAACAATAGGCAGAATTTTGAACATCCCATATACTGGAAGTTCTCTCTATGACCCAGAGGATGCTGACTGGGAAAATTATAGGAAGAGAGAATTCTTCTACAGCATTGGCCGGTTGTCAGAAGCAGAATACCGTGCAAAGCGGATCCGTAGTCTTGGCGGTGTTATTCCAGCTCGGGACACTTTGAGTGCTGGTAATTTTCACATTGATGATAGATTGTTCCATTATTTTCTGGTATATATTTTATTTCCTAGAGCAGGAAATCACTGTACTGTAACCGATCTAGAATTGCAAATTCTCTATGCAAGGAAAAAAGGCATTTCGGTAAACTGGGCTAAACTGATTGTGGTGCATATGCTAAGAGTTGCCACAAGGGCTACTTTTCTGCCATATGCATACTTCACCACAAGGATCTTGGAAGCATTTGATACTGATTTTACTGGGTTTGAGAGGGTTGAAATGGATCCAATCAACAATAGGATCTCCATCAAAAATGTTGATTCTCGGATGGGTGTTCATTTCGATTCTGAAGCAAAAACCATCACATATATTGGAGAGGATGTTGTAGGTGATGAAGGCAATAATGCGATGAAGAAGAAAATGAAGTTCCTCCTCCTGCTGCCTCTTCTGGTCCAACCAACCAAGATGTTATGGATTATATGACTCAACAATTTGCATCTCTCAACACTAACATCAATGCTCAATGGACCGCGATAAATGATTTTACCTCCTCTCGCATCAATGCTTTTCAGAACGATGTGAACCAACAGTTTTCATACCTCTACTCGCATCTCCATATTCCTCCATACGATCCAAACAATCCAGCACCTCCGCCTCCTCAATACACCGAACCACCTCTACAACAACAATTTCCATATCAAGGACCCTTCTAATATTTTCCTGGCCAATATTATTAAATTCTTGTTCTTTATCATTATGTTTTTTGTTTGATAATTGCTTCAAGTGTTAGTTTTGTATTATGTGTATTTGAACTTCGTACGATATTTTTAGAAATTTGCGTTTTAGTTTATGTTCATATTTGTTTCAAATTGTTATAAGTATCATCTTATGTTACATCTTTCCCTTCTTTTTGATAATGTCAAAGGGGGAGAAGGATGTGATAGAACTTTATGGTTGTTTGTTTCAGTTTTCTTTTTAGGGCAAGTTTTCAAATCTTTTTCTCCATAGGGGGAGAAATCTATCTTAGGGGGAGAAAACTCCTTTTGCTCCAATTCTGAACAACTCATAAAGAAAGATGGTTTGTCATCATCAAAAAGGGGGAGAATGTAATTTCAAGCCTCAACTCAACTTTAGTTTTGATGAAAGATAAATAAGCACTATGGCAAGAAGGAAAAGAAGTGGAATTAGCTTAAAGCATCATTCACTCAAAGCTTCAAGGATCATGGCAAGCAAACAAGTATATCAATTCTCATTTGAACTAAATTGATTAGAAATGCTCAAAAATGATATACACACTTGCCACAACACTTCACTTAAAGTTTAAAGCAAATTCTAAGTTTTTCACTAATGTAAATCGATTAACACATCATGTAAATCGATTTACACATGTTTTTTTTTTAAAACGGATTGCCCCTGGCAGCAATTGATTTGCATGGAGTGTAAATCGATTGATTACTGAACTGAGTTAATTTTTTAACACTAGTAAATCGATTAACACATCATGTAAATCGATTTACACTTCAAAAATTTTGAAAACAAGAACGTTACAAACCCGTGCAATCGATTTACATCTAATGCTAATCGATTTACACGTTGTAATTTTTGAAAAATCTGAACATGATTCAAGATATCCTTCACACCTTTTCTCCAATGGTTGCATGGTCATACATTGCATCTTCTCAAGTTTTACAAATAGAAAAGTGGTATCCATTTGTAAAGGTATCTTGATTGCTTTAAATACTAAATCTTTCAAATTATAAAACAACTCTTCTCTCATGCAATAATTATAAACTTTGTAAAATATTCAAACTTCATATTTCTTATTTTTTAAGAACAAAGATTTTCTGCACTTTCACACATATAAGAACAAAATCTTTGAGCATTTTCTAACCATTGTGTTACAGTTTGAATTGCTTACAAGAGAAGAAAGAAGAAACTTTATTGAAGTCACTCTATGTGATCAACATCTTTCAAGAAATCATATTTCATAGAATTATACTAAGTGTAACTTATTTCCAGGATTGTTGGAATTAAGTATTAGAATACTTTTGTACCTTGTTGTCCATTGTTGGAAACAAGAGGTATCTTTTGAGAGGATTATTCTCAAGAGACTTATTGGAAATCCAAGAGGGTGTTCTTGGTATTTGTTAGTGTCTTTAGTTGATAAGACTAGGAAGAGTCTTGTAAAAGTTCTAACAAAATAGTGAAATCTCTTGCGTGTTTGCAAGGGGAATGGACGTACTTCCGGGGTGTGGAAGGAACCAGGATAAATCTTCGTATCTCTTTACTTTCTGCACTTTACCGTTTTCCATAACACTAAAACAAAACGAGAAAGTTTAAAATAAATCAAAAATCGACCACCACCTAATTCACCCCCCCTCTTAGGCGCAATCTTAAACTTACAGTCACCATCCATGGTGGTTAGAATCATAGCTCCTCTCGAGAAAATATTCTTAACCACGAATGGCCCTTCGTAAGTAGGGGTCCATTTGCCCCTAGGATCACCTTGAAGTAGTATGATGCGCTTGATAACCAGGTCCCCAACCTGATACTCTTGTCGTCTAACTTTCTTGTTAAATGCCTTGATCATCCGTTTTTGATACGTCTGACCATGACAAATAGCAGTAAGCCTTTTTTCATCGATTAAGTCCAGCTGATCAAGCCGAGTCTGAATCCAATCATCTTCGCTCAAACCTGCATCCTTCATAATCCGAAGAGAGGGTATTTGAACTTCAATGAGCAAGACTGCCTCCATACCATATACCAAGGAATAGGGTGTTGCCCCTGTTGACGTCCGTGCTGAGGTACGGTACCCATGGAGAGCAAATGGTAACATCTCGTGCCAGTCTTTGTATGTCACCGTCATCTTCTGCACGATCTTCTTAATGTCCTTATTAGTCGTTTCTACAACGCCATTCATCTTCGGCCGATAGGGAGAAGAGTTGTGATGATGTATCTTGAACTGCTTGCAGAGCTCAGTGATCATCTTGTTGTTGAGATTGGTACCATTGTCCGTAATAATTCTCTCTGGTACACCGTATCAACAAATCAGATTATGCCGAATGAACCGTGCCACAACGTTCTTGGTTACAGTAGCAAAGGAAGCTGCTTTAACCCACTTCGTAAAGTAATCAATCGCTACCAAGATGAAACGATGCCCGTTGGATGTTGTAGGTCTGATCTCACCGATCATATCAATGCCCACATTGCAAAAGGCCACGGAGCTGTTAATACGTTCAGAGGAACTGGAGGTATGTGCACCTTATCAGCATAAACTTGCCACTTGTGACATGTCTGAGAATGCTGATAACAGTCGGCTTCCAAAGTGGACCAATAATATCCTGCCCAAAGGATTTTCTTTGCCCTGGTGTGTCCACTGGAATGAGTTCCGAAAGTACCTTCATGTAACTCCGTCATGATCCTTTCTGCTTCATTCTTATCCACACATCGCAGTAAGGTTGAATCATGATTACGTTTGTAAAGAATGCCATTGCTGATGAAGAACTTCGCCGCGAACCTCCTCAGAAACTTCTTGTCATTGACAGATGCACCCTCGGGGTACTCCTGAGCCTCAAGGTACCTCTTCACCTCATGAAATCAGGTTTATCTGCTACCTCTTCAGTCTCAATATCACAGCAATGTGCAGGTTCGTCCAATCTTTCAATGATAATCCGAGGGGCCTCGTTGTCCCAATTGACTTTGAACATAGAAGTCATCATAGCCAGCGCGTTCGCCAACTGATTATCCTCTCTCGGGAAGTGTTCAAAGTTTATTTCCTCGAAATGGGGAAGCAGCGTCAATACATACTCCTTGTAAGGAATAAGATTTGGGTGTTTCGTAACCCACTCACCTTTGATCTGGCTGATTATGAGAGCGGAATCTCCGAAAACAATCAAGAACTTAATCCTTAGGTCAATTGCTGCTCGAAGACCCATGATGCACACTTCATACTCCGCCATATTGTTGGTGCAGTTGAAACATAGTCGGGCGGTGAACGAAGTATGAGAGCCTTTAGGAGATATGATCATGGTGCCAATGCCATTACCCAAAGCGTTTGCAGCTCCATCGAAGTACATAGACCATCGGGATCCTTCCTCAGGTCCTTCATCCGGTCCAGGTGTTTCACAATCAGTTACCAACATGATATTCTCGTCTAGGAATTCAAAGTTCATAGACTGGTAATCATCCACTGCCTGATGTGCCAAATGGTCTGCTAACACGCTTCCCTTGATTGCTTTTTGAGTCGTGTATTAAATGTCATACTCGGTCAAGATCATCTGCCATCTCGCTATTCTTCCGGACAAGGCGGGCTTCTCGAAGATATACTTGATTGGATCCATCTTTGATATCAACAAAGTAGTGTGAGTCAACATATACTGTCTCAGCCAGCAAGCAGCCCATGCCAAAGCGCAGCAAGTTTTCTCGAGCAGTGAGTATCGGTTCTCACAGTCCGTAAAATTTTTGCTAAGGTAATAAATAGCATGCTCTTTTTGGCCAGACTCGTCATGCTGACCCAGCACACACCCCATTGAATTGTCGAGTACTGTCAAGTATAAGATCAAAGGTCTCCCTTCAACTGGAGGCATCAGAATAGAAGGCTCTTGGATATACTCTTTGATCCTTTCGAAAGAGGCCTGACATTCATCATTCCAGCGTACTACTTGATCTTTCTTCAGTAGCTTGAAGATTGGCTCATAAGTAGCAGTCAGGTGTGAGATGAATCGAGCAATGTAGTTCAGACGTCCCAGAAAAACTCTGACTTCTTTCTCTGTTTGTGGAGCTGGCATTTCCTGTATAGCCTTCACCTTTGCAGGATTCACCTGAATACCTTTATCGCTCACGACGAAACCCATTAGCTTACCATATCTCACCCCGAAGGTGCACTTGTTCGGGTTTAACCTCAGCTTGTACAATTTCAACCTGTCAAATAACTTCTGCATATGGTCAAGGTGTTCTTCCTCAGTCTGGGACCTTGCAATCATATCGTCGACGTATACTTCAATCTCATGATGGATCATGTAATGAAACAGAGCAACCATGGCACGCTGATACGTTTCCCCGACATTCTTCAATCCGAAAGGCATGACCTTATAGCAAAAGGTACCCCACTGAGTAACAAAAGTTGTCTTCTCCATGTCTTCGAGAGCCATCTTAATCTGATTAAAACCGGAGAAACCATCCATAAAGGAGAATACCTTGTGCTGAGCAGTGTTGTCAACCAAAACATCGATATGAGGTAGAGGAAAATCATCCTTGGGACTCGCCATGTTCAGATCCCTATAGTCAACACACATTTGAACCTTACCATCCTTCTTCGGCACAGGATCCACGTTGGCCACCCACTGTGGGTAAGAAGTGACTGCTAGAAAACCGGCGTCAAATTGTTTCATAACTTCAGCCTTGATTTTCTCAGACATCCCTGGGCGCATTCGACGGAATTTCTGTTTCACTGGAGGACAGTCTTCCCTGGTAGGCAGGCGGTGAACCATAATATCGATATCCAACCCAGGCATATCTTCATAAGACCAGGCAAAGATCTCAACATTGTCGCACAGCATCCGAATCAACCGTTGTTTCACACTAAGCTCCAAGTTTGCACCGATCTTGACTTCTTTCTTGTCTACCTCTGTACCCAGATTTACTGATTCCACGGGCTATTCGTGTGGCTGAATAGCCCTCTCTTCCTGAAGTAACAGTCTTGCAAGTTCACCAGGCACTTCGCAATCATCTTCACCTTCGTCTTCGGCTAAGTTGATCGGATTTTCGAAGTCATAACTGGAAGTAGCAGAGTCGTTACCAGTGGGATCCAGAGTGGACGTAGACCTGTATATGTGAGTGTGTGTAAAATAGCTGTTTTGTAATATATAATAAAAGAAAAACAAGGAGCGCAAAATTCGAAATGCAAGAAACGTCCAATGATTTTATTAATGATATATGTAAATGACACACATAAAGCCCTCACAAATGAAGCCACGGTGCCACAGGTAAGACACCGGGTCGTAAAGTTTAAAACATTATTTGTTACAAATTCAAAACAAAAAGTCTCATTACTGGGTAACAAAATAAATTAGGATGAAGTCCTTTGCTGTCCAGTTGTCTAGTCCACCATCAGTAGTAGGATAGATCCAGCTGTCGAACTCATCCTCTTCAACATCGTCTTCAATGGCATTCACTCCTGAATTGCTGATGAACAGGGGAGGTCTTCCGATCTGTGCATTCTGAATAGCCTTTTGAGCTTCTGCAGTGAAACCCAAACCAATCTTGTTAGTATTCTGTGCAAAATCAGGGAGTTGGCCCCAATTTGCACACCCACCTTTCTCGACAACAGCCCGGGCATCCTTAAAGGAAGCCATCTTCATGGGAGGATCTTCAACCACAGTCTCAGTTGATGCCAGTGTTTGGGGAACCTCTTCAAAATGCTGAAATAGGGTCTCAATAAACTCCCCATCCATTTATACGTATCGGAAAGAGTTGAGGTGGCTCACCATGTACTCCTCTTCTCCTTGTACTGTCACAATTTTCCCTTTCACTGGGTACTTCAGCTTTTGGTGGAGCGTTGAGGTTACTGCCCCAGCTTTGTGGATCCATGGACGACCCAGCAAACAAGAATAAGATGGCCGAATGTATATCACATAGAATGTAGATGAGAAAACCTGAGAACTAACCTTAATCGGAATATCCACTTCTCCATGCACCATCCTCTTAGACCCATCAAAGGCCCTGACGACAATGTTGCTTGGTTTCAACTCCAACCCTTCACAGTCCAACCGGTCTAGAGCTTTCTTAGGCAAAACGTTCAATGAGGAACCAGTATCCACTAATACATGAGCAAGAGTAGTGCCCATGCATTCAATGGAGACATGCAGGGCATCATTGTGATTCTTCCCTTTAGCAGTCAAGTCGGTGTCAGAGAAACCTAACCCATTATCAGCAGTCAGACTAGCCACACAATCTTTAAAATGATCAGCTGATGTTTCTTGTGGTACGTGCGCAGTCTTCAGGAAGGCAATCAGAGCCTTGGCATGGGCTTCTGAGCATAGCAATAGAGATAACATAGAAATCTTGGACGGGGTTTTCCCCAGCTTCTCGACTACATTGTAGTCGCTCTTTTTGATGATCTTTAAAATCTCTTCCATCTCTTGTCTAGAAGCTTCAACAGTAATCGTCTTCGGTGCCTCCGTCTGGGCAGGCTCACTGGTGATCCCTTTGCCCCGAGTGTCAGATGACTCGGCGACAGGGGTAAGAATAGGAACTTGAACAGGAATAGTAGTAGGTACACTGGAAGGTGTAATAACAACAGGTTTTCGGGTAGTTGGTGGAGAGATATCAGGTGAGAAAAGTCTTCTGCTACGGGTGACTCTAGCAGGTCCAACAATATTGCTGACGTTAGTATCAGCATCCAAATCTTGTTTAACTCCTTGAAAATAAACATCAGCCCCGTAGTGCCAAGGGACAGCTTTATCATATGTATAGGGGATAGGCCCTGGAACAGTGATGATCAATGGTGCGATTCTTTGAACAGATGTAATTCTAACAGGCTTTCTCGTGGGAGCCTTGGAAGAATTGTCGAAAATGGTGATTATAGCAACTTCTTCAGTATGACTTAAAGGAACAATAGTCTTCTCAAACAGAATTTCTTTACTATCCATCAGACGTTGGACACCTGATTTCAAAAGATGGCAACCGGTTGGTAGGGCAGAACACATACGACAACCTTCGTCACAACCCAGAAATAAACCGGCTGACAAAAGATTCTTCTTCACAATCATTAAGGGAGTAGCAATATCTTTCACAGAAACCACAAATGAGTCTTCCTCTATAGCATTCACTCCATGCTTAGGCATAGGAGCAATCACAACATTAGGTCTTTCGAGCGCCTCGAACTCAATCTCCTTAGCATCAATTAAGTCCTGTATTTTGTTATTCAAAGCCCAACAATCATTTGTATCATGTCCCGGGCTATCAGAGTGAAAAGCACAGCGGCCATTAGGGTTGTACTTATGTGATGCAGTGTTGGGATTCTGCGGAGCCTCCCTTGGAGTTACTAGATTGGTTTTCAATAACTGCGGAAGAATCTGAGACAAAGTCATGTTGAGATGGGTGAATTGCCTTCAAGGTCTCTCTACCTTTGGTTGATTGTTGCACTGAGTAGCACCAGCAGGTCTTGAAATAACAACTGCATTAACAGCTTGGCGGCGTTCAGGTCTATTCTGGCTTTTCGAACTGTAGACAGCACTGGACTCTTTCTTAAAAGGCCTCTTCTCGGTGCTTGATGAAGCACCCTTCTGTATTTTACCAGACTTAATACCAGCCTCAATCCTTTCAGCGGTCATAATTAGCTCTGTAAACCTAGATGAAGAACTTCCGATCAGATGGTTGAAAAACGGACCAGACAAGGTCCCCAGAAACATATCAACTAGCTCCCTATCAGCCAAGGGTGGTTGTACTCTTCCAGCAAGATCCCTCCATTTCTGAGCATAATCTTTGAAACCTTCGCCCATTCCCATAGACATACCCTGGAGTTGGGTACGCGTAGGAGCGAGTCGGCATTGTATTGGTACTTCCTGTAGAAAGCAGCATCCAAATCTTCCCAACTGCGGATACTGGCTCCTTCTAATTGGTAAAACCATTCAAGCTGAGTCCCTGAGAGACTATCTTGAAAGAAGTGGATCTATAGGTTCTTATCAGCGATGTACAGCTGAATCTTCCTTACATACGACCGGAGGTGCAGTTTCGGGCAAGAAACTCTATCGTATTTAGCAAAGGCTGGTGCTTTGAATTTATGGGGAATTACCACCCCAGATGATAGACCCAGATCACCAAAGTCCAGACCAGGCACTTTCTGAACTTCTATCGCATTCAAACGGTCTTCCAGTTGCTTGTATCTATCCTCTGCCGGAGGATACTGATCTTCGTTGAAGTCCGTCTCGTTGTCTGAAACTACAGGGCTAGGAACCCTCCTTTCTTCCTGACTATCTTTCCCTCCAAATGAGGTGGTCAAGTCAACTTCATCTCGTAGCTTGTTTTCAAACCTGTGACCCGTGTTAAACAGGATTGTCCTCTTCTTCTTCTTCTTCTTCTTCTTCTCTTTTAGAATAAGGGTCTTCAGATCTTGCTGACCCTTAGCTAGATTCATGAACAACTCTTGGAACTGGGCATTTTGAGCCTGTATAGCCTTGATTGCTTGTTCAGTTGATGGTTCAGAAGACATGATGCTGAAATAAACAGCGAAGAAGATAAGAGACCTGTAAGGGTACCTGTTATGAGGTGCATGGAAATGAAATGCGTATGCTATGATTTCAAAGACATCAAGAGATTCAAATTTGTAAACAAGAAATGAAACACACTTTTATTAGATAAACTTGAAATTCAAATTGTTCAACAGATGCCCTTAAGGCGTTACAAGAAAGGAAATACTGAAAAGTAAATAAAAACTGGAAAGCAAATAATCAAAGGACAATCAGTGCTCCCATGGTCGCTTCTTGTCGGTGCGGACATAGTCATTGAGGATCCCCTTGTTCTCCAGCTGTCTTGTCAACTTCTGAATCTTCTGCTCTTGCTCGTTAAACTTTTCTCGGTAAGTATCCCGCTCTTCTCTCAGCTGCATCCAAGACCTTTTCAGTGCTCCAATGTCAGTGGGAATATGAGGATGGAGGATGGTCGGAAGAACCCCCTCTTCATTAGCAACTTCAACAATGATAGGCAAGACGACTTCATATGGCATTCCCAGCTTTTGGGCACGGATACAAACCCATTTGAGATATGGCTCCATCGAAAGTGAAGTCTTTGGGCCCAGCTCGTGGGGATCAGATCTGTGAACTTTATCCCAAGCCCTTATGAATCTGCGGTGTTTCTCGTCACTATCCCCCTGAAAATCAAAGATGATACTAGGCATCAGCAATTCATGAGGACCTTCCCTCCTAGCACGCCCAAACTGACGTAAGGCCAAGCACGGATTATAAGTGATCCCTCCATTGGTTCCTATCAGTGGAACATTAGGGTACTCCCCACAACAATCAATAATAGCCACCTCGTCCATACCCTTGATAGTCCAGATGATGTCATTATGAGAAAGAGACATAACCCTATAGGCCCAGCCCATGCCTTCTTTGTTCTTCAAAACTGACTTGGGAAGGTGAGAAATAAACCACCTTGCCAACAATGGAGCACAGCACATCAAGGTTCCCCGCTTTCGAGCAGTACGGGCATAAAGCTGATGAAGAATGTCACCCAAGAGAGTGGGTACAGGATTATGAGAGATGAAGATTTTTATCGCATTCACATCAACAAAGGAGTCAGAGTTCGGGAACAATACCAAGCCATATATCAAAAGAGCCAGAATATCTTTGAATGCCTGGAAGTCTAGACTATCCCAGAAATGATTAGTCTTACCAACCAAGAACTTAGTCAGAAAACCCTTTGCTCCACTTCTAGTCTCCCAATTAGACATCACTTCAGCCTTTGTCAGATAGAGGGCTGAAGCAATCTCTTCCGGTCTAAGGATCTTCTCCCAACCTGTGAATGGGGTCTGCTCCAGGATAGGGATACCCAGCAGATCAGAGAACTCCTCTAAGGTGGGGACCAACTGGTAGTCCTGAAAAGTAAAGCAATGGTACAGTGGATCATAGAATTGGACCAAGATACTCATCATCTGCTCGTCCAATTTGGAAGTGACCAAACCAAGAAGATGCCCATGTCTTCTGATGAAGGAGGTAGTATCTGACATCTTTGCAATCAATTCTTTAAGCATAATGGGAACTTGGACAAAGTTGATCCGGATGGTATTCCTACGCATGGGTGCCATGACCTACAAAACAGAACAAAAATGAATCCCTCCTGTCTTTGAAATAGGTTAGTCCAATGCAAGATGCATGCAATGTTATGATGTCATGATGTCATGATAGAAAGCACATCACAAGTATCCACAAATAGCAAATATGGTAAAGGAACACAAGTCACACAGAGAGCCCTTAGATTTCAGGCTGGCAAGGAGTCTAGGTACTACCCTCTTTCAGTTCAGTTGGTTCAAACCTGTCTTAAAAATAGTAACCATGTTCTAGAGGATCTCGATATCACTAACTACCCTCGATCGGTCATAATTCCAGTTTAGCAACCTTTTCTTGGAGCCGGAATCATCGCGAGAGTTTAGTCTCAATGAGTGTAGCATACTGCTACTGTTCTATGGCCAAGCTGGTCAATTTAAAGGTTCTAAGGTCGGTTGGTGCTTAATGACCCCTTAGAAGACCCATATTCTCCTCGTTCCAAAACAAGGGATATCGGTACAAACTAAAGTGCCACACCAACGTAGCTACTGCTTTAACCGTATCGGTCTATGTCGTACAGTTCCCTCACAGTTTATTGCTACTTACCTAAAGGGTATTCCCCATATCCGGGTTAAGATCTATAGTAACTCTGATACAAGCCCACAAATATAAAGCAAACAAGTCAAGCAATTGAAAACATTATGAATTATTCCTAAGGTACACCCCACTTATTAAGATACTCCCCAGCAGATTCGCCAGTTCTGTGATACGGTGGGAAAGAACTGACTATTTTTGGAATGCTGGTTTGTCTTTTGCGTTTGTTTTCGCAAAATGTCGCGGTAAGCAAGAGTCGCCACCGACTTTTATTTTATCCAACAAGGAAAGGAAAAAAGCACAGAAAAATTCCTTTTTCGAGATGTTTCTCGAGTTCGGGGGGTAGATTATAGAAAGGGAAGGTGTTAGCACCCTTTCTATCTGTGGTTATCCACGGGCTCTTAGGTACTTGCTCATATTGTTTTCAAAATTGCTTTTCTTTGTGTTTGTGGGTTTGAAAAAGTTTTTGTTTTTGAAACTTCGTTTGAAAAGTGTAAGTGTGAAAAGTTTTTGTTTTTTGAAAGAGCAAGTACTTAAGAACCATCTACCTACTCGAAAAGGGAATTGTTCTATACTATCTTCCTTTAGACAATGCTATCCCGCTATGAATGAGTGGGTAGCATCGTCGTTGGAGTTTAAGGGTCAATTCGAATAAGGGACATACGGTCACTAAAGCAACGTTAGGACGCCTTAGCGGTAACCCTAATGTCTTAGATCATTTTATCCGAGGCAACCGTTTCGAGGCAACTATGATCTTTGGACAATAGGGCGACCTAAAAAAACTTCCTATACTCAATGACCGCGTACGAAGGCAACCAAGTGGTGTGTACCCTAGAAGTGCGCATGTGCGAGTGTGTCGTTTTCAGTTAATTTTGTCTTTGTACATGTCAATGGTTATCTAAGTTGATTTTAGGTTAAACATCCATTCTTGTCATGCATCCCCTATTATCAAACATCTAACAGTTTATAAGTTGCGGAAATTAAATCGTGGAAATTTAACTAACTATTACAAGGCGTCGGGTATTTGCATCGCCAAAAGCAACCCTTTGAAATTTAAAAGCGGAAAAATAAATAAAGCGATAAAAATATTTAAAGTCCTATTAAGCTATTACATTCCGGGAACAAATACAAATATGACATAAAATGGATCGCGTGCGGGACATTAAATTGAGTGTGAGTTCTAGGGTTTTGACCCTTTGTTATTTAAAGAAAAGATTTTTTTGGTTATTTTTGAATTAAGAAAGAAATTAAACTAAGTTAATTATTAAATTAATAAATAAGTTAATTAATTAATGAAAATAAATATTTTTGGTTTTTTGTTATTTAAAGAAAGAAATAAAAATTGATCAATGTTAATAAAATAAAAACTTATTAAGTCTAATTGATTTTAATTATTTAAAAATATATTAAAGTTAATCAAATTAAAACTAAATTAATTAATTGATTTGTTAATAAAAAGAACATACCAAAATTTAAATTAATAAAGAAAGTATTTTTTTTTTGTTTTAATTTTATTAGGAAAAAGTTTGATTGGTTAATTGAATATAAAAATATAAAACAAACAATTAAATGAAATAAAAAATGAAATAGAGAGAGTTAGAAGTGTATAGGCCTGAAAGGAGGTTTGGATAGCAATTCCATGGCCCAATAACATGTTGGCCTGGTTGACTTTGAGAGATCTAGCGTATGCACTTTGACTTGGTTCCATGGTAGACTCTCATTTTCTAGCCACCAGATTTGGCCCATGGCCATCTGGCCATCAGATGCTTGATGGTGTATGGTGTGCTTCACGTTTGGATTTGCATGGGATAACCTGAAGAGGAAAAATAACAAAGCATATGGGGGACCTGGGATTCGAACCCAGGTCTTGTACATGACTGCCAACGCTTGCTTCCACTAGGCCAACGCACTTCAATTGTTAATGTATTAAGCAATAATGATAATATGAGAAAATGTGCTAATATGCCAGAACAAAAAATAAAAACGCGTGAATATTTAAAAGGGGCAATCAGATGGGGGCACATGGTCGTCCTTGTCCTCAGGTCTGCAAAGAAATTACCTGCGGATTTAAATCCGCAGCTAAAAGCGTAGGCCATTCCAAAAACTCATCTCAAGCCATATAAACTCCATTCAAGACCATGGTTGCATTCGTCTTCCTCTCCCGGTCACGTCCATGACCATTAATCGGTCTAATTTTACCTGTAATGAAAACCCCTAAAAAAACCTAGAAAACCCTACAATGGCGTTTTACACCACAGAGCAGATAAACACAATCAAACAATTTGGAAAGCTTGGAAATTATCTGGTGATTACAAATATACCATTGATTTCTTGTAATGATGCATGGATTTTGAAACACGAAATCAAATTCAAAGGGGGCCGTGTATCACTTACAATGCGTTTGAGCGTGTATGGAGGCTTGCTAGGGATTCGTTCTGACTCAGTGAACCTCCATCAATCGATTGGTGTTGAGTTTTGCTTTTGAAAACGCCTCCAAGTGGGATTTTGGTTTCACACTTTTTTTGTGAATTTTGCAAGTTTTTCTTTCAGTGTTCTTGCAGCCTCCAACCCTGTTTTCGTGCCCTCTAGCTTCCTTATGTATGATAGAATGTATTAGGTTAACATTTGTGCATTGAATCTTTGCACATCAATGCCTTGAGATTGGATTTGATTCACCATTGAAAACTTGCCTAATTTGCCAAAAATTCATTTTTGTTGTTCATGATATGGTGAGATACGAATTTGATGTTGACCATGATGATGATTAAGTCCTGAAAATAGCAAAAGATCTCATGTAATCAAGTTTTGGGATTTTATTTGATTTAATTTGATTTAAAATGAAATAATTCAATAAAAAATCAAATAAAATAATAAAATTGATAAATGGACACAAGGATGAAGTTAGGACACGTGTGCAATGTGGAAAGTTCAAATCAAGTGGAAAAGAATGGGCCCATTTGACAAAATTTGAAGTTTTGGGGATAATTGACTTTTGGCAATTTTGCAAAAATGCCCAACTTCAACAATGCATAACTTCTTCAATTTTGAACTTTTGGAGGTGTTCTTGGACTTTTTAGAAATCTTGAGATGTCCTCTAACCAACCCTTTTGGTATCATCTAATTTTTATATTCCATGCTCAAGCTATAGGCTTTGGCAAAAAAGGTGTTTTTGTTGACTTTCAAAAATGACCTATAATGTCCAAATTTATAACTTTTTGTGAGTGCATTGTTTGATCTTGGGATGTGAAGATGGATTGTTGGAAATTTCATCCTATTTAAAATAAGCTTTGGATGGGTCATTTCTCATAAAGTATGATAAAGTTATGCTTGGTCAAATTTGAGTTGACTTTTCCTACAAAATCCTAATTTAGCAACTTTTGAGTCTTGATGAATTTTGAGCAATCTTTGATGAATCATGATAAAACCTTGATAAAATGATGAAATATCCTTCAAAATGAGAATTTTGGCAAAAAATATTGAAGTTTGACTGTTTATAGGTAACAGTTGACTTTTGCCCTAACACAGTCGATTTTTAGACCCTTTGAGCAATTGACTGAGCAAACTTCCTCTGCAAGGCTTGAAATTTGACATGGATGACATTGAGAACATATTAGGACATTATGGAGTATTTTAGATCATTTGGAATTAAGGATCTTGATGCAACACAAAACCCTAATTTGGGGTTGACTGCCTTAGGAGATAGCTTGAATGTCCAACTCTTGAGCAATCTTGAGCCACTTGGAGATTTTTCTTGCCATGTTTTGAGAAATATGAGAGGGAAAATTTTGGGGTACAACAAGAACCATTACAAATACATTTTCAAAATACTTTCAAAACCTACACCACAAGCACATTTTCAAACAAAAAGCAAGTGATCTAGCAAGCAACTAAGAGCCCGTAGATAACTACGGATGAAGGGGAATACGAGGCTATTGTGTGGTGTCATGAAGCACTAATTGACTTTAGAACCTTTACTTGAACAACTTGGCCATTGGGAAGTAGTGAGGTAGTCAGATTTGGTGCAGTACGAAGTTGGTTGATACTCTATACTACGCTTATTGAGGTCGGACTTTCGGGATATTTCGGTCGCCAATAAAGAGGCTTGCGCTGAAATAATGCCCGATGAAGAAAGATCAGTGATATTGAGATTCCCTAGAACCTGTTTACTTTCTAGGACAGGTTGAACCAACTAAACTTCAAGAGGGTACTTACCTATGAACCTCATGTAAGCCTAAACCTAAGGACTTGTTTGATTAAGTTGTGCATATGCTTGTACATAACATCATGACATCATACCATAGAATTTTAGACTAACCATTTCAAGGATTTTGAGATTCATCTTTGTTCTATTTTATAGGACATGACTCCCACTTGCAAGAATACAATCCAAGTCAACCTTGTACGAGTACCTTTTCAGCTCAAAGAGTTAGTATCAAGGGTCCCTGAGGACTCTCCGTTAACCAAAAGACATGGAAGACTTCTCAACTTGGTCACCTCCAGCTTTGATGAAGATATGATGAAGGTTCTTTTCCAGTTCTTTGACCCTTTGCACCATTGCTTTACCTTCCTGATTACCAGCTTGTACCTACTACGGAAGAATTCTCTCAACTCTTGGGAATTCCTATTCTCAATCAACTACCTTTCAACGGTGTTGAAAGAGACCCAAGCCCTGAAGAGGTTGCTCGATCTTTACACTTGCAACAATCTGATGTCACGGCTAATTGGGAAACAAGAAGTGGTGTCAAAGGGTTCCTAGCCAAGTTCTTGTTGGAAAAAGCTCAAGACTGTTGGAACACTCTAGATTTACAAGCTTTCAAAGAAATTTTTGCTCTTCTCATCTATGGGATGGTACTATTTCCAAATTCTGACCAACTTATAAATGTAAATGCTGTCAAAATCTTCATATCTCGAAATCCAGTGCCTATTTTATTGGGAGATATCTTACATTCTCTTCATTCCCGCACCATGAAGAGAAGAGGAGCCCTCATGTGTTATACTCCTCTGCTGGCTAGGTGGTTTGTTTCACATCTCCCTCGATCCATTGTGAAGTACGAGCAAGGCTTGAGATGGTCCAATAGGTTGATGTCACTCAGGCATTCAGATATCCACCGGTGTTCTCGATCCTTGGAGGAAATTACTATCATCGACCGTTGTGGGGAATTCCCTAATGTCCTTTTGCTTGGAATTAGGGGAGGTATCACTTATAACCCTTGCTTAGCTCTGCGACAGTTTAGGTACGCACGAAGAGATGGTCCACATGATGCGCTCATCCAAGGTGTGGTGTTCGACTATGATAGTGATGATCAAGGCTACCGTCAGAGGTTTGTACGAGCTTGGAGGATGGTAAACAAAGTGGATCGTAAGAAATTGGGACACAAAAATTCCATTCCCCTTGAACCTTACCTTAGGTGGGTACGAGCTCGTGCTTAGAGCCTCATAATGCCTTTCCCCTCCATCCTCCCTGTTATCATGGAGCCTGTTGTTGAAGGAGATGTCTTGTATACTGTCCTTCATCTCAACATGCCTACCTCTCTTGAAGACTTGCAAAAGGATTGGTTTCGGCTAAAAAGGAAGAGCGAGACATCTTCGAAGCCCAATTCTACGCCAGTGAGAAGAATTTTCTGGAACTCACCAAGCAGCTTCATAAAGAGCAGAGTTTGAACGCCTACATCACATCGAAAAGGATGCGTTCAACCTTTTTGTCTTAACAGTTTTTGTATTTTATTTCTTTCATTGTAAGCCCAAAGAGGCGTGATGTACTCGAACTTGGATTTATTAATATAACGTGTGTTTCCTTTTTGTCTAAACAAATTTAAATCTCTAATTTCCTTGAAATCATTTGCATATGAATTTTCATTCATCATAACACAAACAAGTTTTCACTAACAGGTCTCCTTATCTTTCTACTGTTTATTTCAGTGAGATGGATATTGAACAGGCAGTAAAAGATCTTCAAGCGCAGAACGCTTAATTCCAACAAATGTTCTTGGCTCTGGCTAAAGGACAAGAGGACTTGATGGATCTTATGATCAAAGATAAGAAGAAGAAGGCGGAGAAACCAGTTGGTGTTTTGAATCTGGGAAGAAGGTTCAAAGGACCATCCAGGCGAACTCTAGATTTTGCAACCTCGTCAGGTGAAGGAGATAATTAAGAGGGGGAGAACAAGGAAGTAAACGGCCACCCAGAGTCTGAAGAAGAAGAAGAGGTTGACTATTATGAAGAACAGTATCCTCCTGCTGACGATAAATACAAACAACTGGAAGATTGCCTCAATGCTATGAAAATCCAGAGGGTACTCGGGTTGGATTTTGAAGATCTAAGACTTGTCTCAGGGGTTGTCATCTAGAAAAAATTCAAGGTCCCAACTTTCTCTAAATATGACGATGTCTCTTGTCCAAAACTACATTTAAGGTCATACGTCAGGAAGATTCAACCCCATACTGCTAATAGGAACCTATGGGTACACTTCTTCCAAGAAAGTTGGGCAGGGACACAGTTGGATTGGTTCTATCAGTTGGAAGGAATCAATATTCGCAATTGGGAAGATTTGGCTACTGCCTTTTACAAGCAATATCAGTATATTGTTAATCTAGCTCCAACTCGAACACAAATGCAAGGTATGTCTATGGGTGTTGGTGAAGGTTTCAAAATTTATGCTAAAAAGTGGAGGGATCTCGCGGGAAGAGTCCAGACTCCTTTATCTGACATGGAATTGGTGGATATGTTCTTAGGCACGTTGTCTGGTCCATTCTTCAACCATCTGATCGGAAGCTCTTCGGTTGGATTTATTGAACTAATCATGACTTGTGAGTGGGTAGAAGCTAGTATTAAGAGCGGAAAAATTCAAAGGGATGTATCCTCAAGCACGTTGAAGAAACCCTTTACCAGAAAGAAGGAGGTCAGTGTTGCATATGACCACGGGAATCAAAGCAAAACTGAACATCGTCCGATAGTAGGGGATGTCATGATTTCCAGTCCTGTATCAAACTAACAGCGAAATTGTCAATGCAGGCCAGAGACGCCCATAAGACGATTCACCCGGATCAACATGACCTTGTCCCAAGTTTTTCCGCATCTACTGAAGTCCAATCTAGTGACTCTAAAGGAAGCTCCCAAGAACCCCAATCTTGCTTCTCCCCACTACAACCCGAATGCTCGACGTGCCTATCATTCTGAAAGTCCAGGGTATGATACAAACGATTATTGGGCCTTTAAGAATAAGATACAAGACCTTATCGAGGCGAAAGAGATTGAGTTTGACCCCCTAGAAACACCTAATGTAATAACGGCGCCAATGCCCAAACATGGTCAAGGTGTCAAAGCTGTTGATAATGTCTGTTTTGTTTCCTCTGTGGATGATTTGACTACTCCCCTTTTAACTTTTAACCGGAATCTATTGCAAGGCGGCCTGTTTCCAGGCTGTGATAAAAGTTTTCACTTATGTATGTCTCTACCAGATGGTTGTTTGTTATGGAAGATGGGCATCCATCGCCTGATGGTTAACAAAGAAATCATGTTCGAGAATGTCCCTCTTGCCAAAAATTCATGTGAATATGTTTCAATAATCACCATTTATGACAATCCTCCCAGGGTCTCCACCAAAATACCCGTCAGGATTACATCTGTTCCAAAGCTCGCTCCCCTAATCATCACCATGCTGGGGCCAATACCATATTCTTTGGATAAAGTTGTTCCCTGGAACTATGGGGCTGACATATATTACCATGGCGTCAAGCAAGATCTATTGGCTATCAAAGAAAAAGTTGTTAAAGGCATTGATCTTGACATCGAAAATATCATTGGGACCAGTAAGATAACAAGAAGTGGAAGGGTTTTCTCCCCCGAGATCTCTCCAAAGACCATTGCTACTCCTATAATTATTCCCGCTACCGCTCCTACTAGCATTCCTAGTGATACTCCCATTAATAGTACTACTGTTATCCCTGCTACCGAGACAAGGGGAAAGGAGGCTTTGTTCGAGCCTGTCCGGACGAAGGCGCATCTAGAGGTCATTCTTGAAGCTTCTAGCAAGGAGATGGAAGAGATATTAAAGATAATCAAGAAAAGTGACTACAACATCGTAGAACAGTTGGGATAGACCCCCTCAAAAATTTCAATGTTGGCTTTACTTTCGTGTTCTGAGGCCCATGCCAAGGCCTTAGTAAAATTTCTAAAGACCACCCACGTGCCCCAAGAGCCCTCCATTGATCAATTTGAGAATCGTATGGCCAGTCTAACTGATGATAATGGACTGGGTTTTTCTGATGCTGATTTAACTCCCAAAGGGAGGAAACACAATGATGCCTTGCATGTTTCCATTGAGTGTATGGGCACTACACTAGCCCACGTTCTGGTGGATACGGGTTCGTCGCTGAATGTCTTACCCAATAATGCTCTTGACCGGTTAGATTGCGAAGGACTCACATTAAAGCCTAGCAACATTGTGGTGAGGGCTTTTGATGGTTCTAAAAGAATAGTTCACGGAGAACTAGACATCCCTATCAAAGTTGGAACTCAAACTTTTGATTCAACCTTCTATGTAATGGATATTCGCCCATCCTATTCTTGTCTATTGGGTCGACCCCGGATCCATGGCGCTGGTGCCGTCACTTCTATCCTACATCAGATGTTGAAGTACCTAGTCAAGGGAAAGATCATCACAGTCCACAGGGAGGAGGAGTACATGGTTAGTCACCTGAACTCTTTCAGGTACATTGAAATGGACGGTGAGTTCATCGAAACCCCATGTCAGAATTTTGAGGAAGTTCCACAGACGGTTGCAGTAACCAATACTACTACCAAGACTCCGAAGGTTACCGAACCTCCATTGAAAATGGCCTCTCTGAAAGATGCTAGAGCAGTAGTTAAGGAAGGTGGATGTACCATTTGGGGTCAACTTCCGTATATTCCCTACAAACCCAACAAATTTAGTTTGGTTTTACTGTGGAGGCCCAAAGAGCTGTTCGACGTTCTTGCGCTACGTGACCACCTTTATGTATCAGCAATCAGGGAGTCAATGCATTGGAAGATAGTGATGGCATTTGCGACATGGACGAGTGGATTTTTCCAACCATCGGTGGAGGACTCAATAATTGGGAGGCCAAAGATTTTATTCCTACTACTTTTATTCAAGAGTAATTGTCTTTTAATTTTTTTTTGACTTGTAATATTTAAACAATTTAGACTTTAAAACCTAGTGTCTTACCCGAGGCGCAATGGTCCATCTGTGAGGGTTGTTACTTCATCTTCATATGTCATTAATAAATCATGGGACGTTTTTGCATGCAAATTTTATGCTCTTTTTTTTATCAAAGATAGCTATGCTCTTACACACACTCGCATATCAAAATGCAGATCCACATCCACTCAGGATCCCATGGGTAACGATTCTGCTATGGCCTATCATGACTTTGAAAATCCGATCTACCAAGCCGGAGACGAAGGTGAGGAAGATTGTGAGGTTCCAAGGGAACTGGTCAGGTTATTACAACAGGAAGAAAGGACCATACAGCCCCATGAAGAGCCGGTTGAAATAGTTAACTTGGGTACTGAAGAGGACAAGAAAGAAGTCAAGTTATGTGTCAACCTGGAGCCTAGTGTCAAGAAGCTCTTAACTCAGTTACTACATGACTATGTTGAGGTCTTTTCCTGGTCATACGAAGACATGCCAGGACTCGACACTGATATCATGGTCCATCGTTAGCCGACTAAAGAAGACTACCCTCCGGTAAAACAGAAGGTTCGTCGTATGCGGCCAGAAATGTCAGAAAAGATTAAGACTGAAGTCAGGAAGCAGTTCAACACCGGATTCTTAACTGTCACCTCTTAACCACAATGGGTCTCCAATGTTGTTCCAGTGCCTAAGAAGGACGGTAAGGTACATATGTGTGTGGATTATAGAGACCTGAATAGGGCAAGCCCCAGGGATGACTTCCCGCTTCCCCACATCAATATTCTGGTTGACAACACCGCACATCATAAAGTATTCTCCTTCATGGAAGGTTTCTCCAGA
The DNA here is from genome assembly GCA_948472305.1 of Vicia faba. Taxonomy (NCBI): domain Eukaryota; kingdom Viridiplantae; phylum Streptophyta; class Magnoliopsida; order Fabales; family Fabaceae; genus Vicia; species Vicia faba. The sequence continues at coordinate 1,201,963,856 of OX451736.1, read as the reverse complement.
TACAACCAGATCAAAATGGCACCTGAGGACATGGAGAAAATGACTTTCGTCACATAGTGGGGCACGTTCTGTTACAAAGTTATGCCATTTGGGATGAAGAACACCGGGGCAACCTATCAGCGTGCCATGGTAGCTTTGTTTCATGATATGATCCATTAAGAGATAGAGGTCTACATGGATGACATGATAGCCAGATCTCAAACTAAAGAGGAACACCTTGACCATCTGCAGAAACTGTTTGAAAGACTGAAGAAATACAAACTAAGGCTGAACTTGAAAAAATGCACTTTTGGAGTATGGTCCGGTAAACTCTTGGGCTTCATTGTCAGCGGTAAAGGTATTGAAATGGACCTTGCAAAGGTAAAAGAAATACAAGAAATGCTTGCTCCTTGCACTGAGAAGGAAGTTATGGGATTCTTAGGACGGCTAAACTACATTGCCAGATTTATTTCCCTTCTGACCGGTACTTGTGAACTAATCTTCAAATTACTGAAGAAAGACCAAGTGGTGGAATGGAATGACGACTGCCAGGCTTCCTTTGACAATATCAAGGAGTACCTTCAAGAGCCTCCCATTTTGATGCCGCCAGTTGAGGGAAGACCTATGATCATATACCTAACAGTTCTGGAAAATTCAATGGGGTGTGTGTTAGGGCAGCATGACGAGTCCGACCTAAAAGAGCATGCAATATACTACCTGAGCAAAAATTTTAACGACTGTGAAACCAGATATCCACTGCTCGAGAAAACTTGCTGCACTCTTGCATGGGCTTGTCGCCGGCTAAGATAGTATATAATGACTCACACTACCTTATTGATATCAAAGATGGATCCAATTAAATACATATTCGAGAAGCCCGCCCTCTATGGAAGAATAGCAAGATGGAAGATGGTCCTGACTAAATACGACATTCAGTACAATAAAGGGAAGTATACTAGCTGATCACCTGGCTTATCAGGTTATGGATGACTATCAGTCCATGAATTTCGAATTCCCAAACGAAGACATCATGTTGGTAAACAATTGTGAAGAACTCAGACCGTATGAAGGACCTAAACAAGGATCCCGATGTACCATGGTTTTTTATGGAGCTTCCAACACACTCGGCAACGGCATCGGCATTGTAATCATATCCTCTGAAGGTTGTCATACTCCCTTCACTGCTAGGTTGTGTTTCAACTGTACCAATAATATGGCGGAATACGAAGCGTGTATTATGGGTCTCAAAGATGCCATAGATTTGGGAATTAAGTCCTTAAGTGTATTTGGAGACTCAACCTTACTCATCAGTCATATCAAAGGAGAATGGGACACGAAGCATCTTAATCTCATCCCTTACAAAGAACATGTGTTGACATTAATCCCACATTTTGAGGAAATTACCTTTGAGCATTTTCCACGAGAGGAAAATCAACTAGCGGATGCGCTAGCCAGTATGTCATCCATTTTCAAAATCAGGTGGGATAATGAGGCTCCTTAAATCATCATTGAGAGGATGGACGAACCAACTTACTGTCACGAGATTGATACTGAAGAAGTAATGGAAAATCCTTGGTTTCATGAAATTAAGAGATATCTCGAGGCACAAGAATATTCGGAGGGAGCTTTATCAACGACAAGAAATTCCTTAGAAGATTCTCTACTAAGTTCTTCCTCAGTAATGGAGTTCCTTATAAGCACAACCATGACTCTACTTTGCTTCGGTGCATAGACAAGAGTGAGGCAAACAATATCATGGCTAATTTACAAGAAGGCGCCTTTGGCACCCATTCTAGTGGATACACGATGGCTAAAAAGATCCTACGGGTAGGATACTATTGGTCCACCATGGAAGCAGATTGTCATTATTATTCACGAACCTGTCACAAGTGTTAGATCTATGCTGACAAGGTACATGTTCCTCTGGTTCCTCTAAACATCCTTACTGCTCCTTGGCCATTCGCAATGTGGGGCATTGACATGATTAGAGAGATCAAACCTACAGCTTCTAATGGACACCGCTTCATCTTGGTTGCCATTGGTTACTTCACGAAGTGGGTCGAGGTAGCTTCATCCTCCTCTATTACCAAGAACGTTGTGGCCCGATTCATCAAACAGAATCTTATATGTTGGTATGATATTCTGGAGAGAATCATTACAAATAATTGTACCAATATCAAGAATATTATGATCATTGCACTATGCACGTAATTCAAGATCCAGCATCATAACTCTTCTCCTTACCGCCCGAAGATGAATGGTGTTGTAGAATCCGCTAATAAAAACATCAAGAAGATCATACAAAAATGACAGTGACCTACAAGGACTGGCATAAGATGTTACCATTTTCTCTCCACGGCTACCGTACCACAACGCGTACGTCAACAGGGGAAACTCCTTTCTCTATGGTATACGGCATGGAAGTTGTCCTACCAATTGAAGTCCAAATACCTTCTTTGATAATCATGAGGGATGTAGGGTTTAATGAAGATGAATGGATTTAAACTCGACTTGACCAGTTGAACTTGATTGATAAGAAGAGGCTTACGGTTGTCTGCCATGGCCAGATGTACCAAAAATGCATGATTAAAGCTTTAAGCAAGAAGTTCATATGTCAGGTATATCAGGTTGGTGACTTTGTAATCAAGCGTATCATACTGCCACAAGGAGATCCCAGGGGAAAATGGACTCCTACATACGAAGGATCATTTGTGATAAAAAAACATATTTTTTGGTGGGGCAATGATCTTAACCACTATGGACGGCGGTGACCTTCCACACCCTGTCAACGCGGACATAGTTAAAAGATACTATGTGTTATACCCCAAAATTTCCCTCTCACTTATCAATAATTTTCTTACAAGATCTCTTGGACTCAAGACTGCATTAGGGTTTGACCAGCTCAAGACACCTCCTCATGCACTGAAGACCAAAATTAGGGTTTGAGTTTGCACAAGTATTTTTGGACTATAAATGTTTCATATGACTTTAATGGATCATTATGGACCCCCAAGATTACTCATGCCAAGTTTCAAGCCTTGGATCACATTTTTGATCAGTCAATTAGGCAATAGACTTAAAAATCAACTATATTGCGGAAAAACTCAACCATAGCCAATTTACAGTCAAAATTCATAATTTTTGATCCACATAAACATTTCAAACTCATAGGTATCATTTGATCAAGTTTGGACCATAATTCCTCAAGAAATTTGATCAAATCTCCAAAAGGGCAAAATGGTCAAAATTAGGGTTTTGATTGGGAAAGGGCAATTTCTGATTTTTGACCTAGCAAATGATCAATTGGTTTAAGGCATGATCTCAAGAGTACAATTTCATAATTTTACCTAATAACATGGTTCAAAACATTGCAAGTCCATTGGATTGACAGATGAATTTTGCAATCAACTGATCAAAAGTCAATTGTATATTGAAAAGTCAAACTTTGACTTTTTAGTCAAATTCAAGTGCCAAAGATCATAATTCATCAAAACATGTCAAAATATTAAACTTATTCATCAATAAATCAAAAAGTCAAGATTTCATTTTGAAAATTCAAAGTTTCTAAACTTCGAAATTTTTCTAAGTGTTGGAAATTTCATGTTTTTTCATAACTTTGAGCAAAATGTTTACCATGATGCAAGATGATTCAAGAGAAACTTCCAACATGAAAGTTGTAGATCTCCATGATATCTACAACATTTCTTTACACAACTTCTCCTAAATATGCTTGGATTTCAAGTTATAAATTCATGAAGTCATGACATTTTCATTTAACACTTAGAGAAATTTTCAGCAATTTTGGCCAGGTTTTTATCCCAACTTCTTGGCCAATTTTCATCAAGTTCCGGTTTCATTTAAAAAGAGTGGTCAACATGAAACTTGTAGAGGGTGTTTCAAGCTTTCCAAATCATAAAAGAGCATGAATTTATCATATTTGAGCTAGGAGATTCAAGAGCATGAAGTTGAGCATCCATTATTGAGTTGCAAGTCATTTTAGTGAAGAACACATAACAAAACTCTTATGATTTGCTGCATAATCTTATACTGCAGGCCTACTTGCTTGCAAATCTCATCATAATTTAATGTTTACACAAGAGCTTGAACTATTACCCAAATGTTTAAACCATTTTCCAAAAGATCTTTCCATTTATGGGATAAAGGCACCATTGTTATTCTTGAAAAGAAAGCTTTTTGTACAAAGTTTATCTTGAGCAAATACCTTGCTTGTTGCAGATTATAATCCACCATAAATAATGGGAAATATCTCCTCTATACCAGCAACTTTGTTACTTCACCTTGGGACTATGGAGTACTTGACATGGTTTGATCTTTGTAATCCAACCAAACCATAACATGTTGTCTTGCAAACCTAGTCAGCTCATATGCACAAACCTCCTGCCTATAAATAGAAGAAGAATTTGCAAGACAAAGAGGTTAGAAAAAAAAGAAGAAAAAAAACCATAAGTTTTATTGGTAAACCCTAAAAATCTCATATTCACAAAAGCCATAACAGTCCACAAAACTTCCACTCTTGAGTTTTAAAGTCCAAACCTTTGAACCTCTCATAACTTGCAAATTTTGTCCGACCATCTAAAAACATCACATACATCATATACAAGTTGTTCAAACACAAGAAAAACTTTTGTAACATCACTATCATCACTTCCCAAGCTCAACAATAGCCCATACAACAGCTCAAACTCAAAGCATAAATTTCAGTTTTAAGGTAAGTTTTCTTGATTTTGAACTCTTCATACAAGCATCATTAATGGTTCATTTGTGAAGATAAAATGTAGATATCATTGCCTTAAAACTAACCATATGCTTTCTTTTCTTTTTCACTAACCATGTGTTGAGAATTGACTTTTACATGTAGCAAAACAGTGATAAAAACAAAAAACAGCAGTTATGCGTCGACACGAAATGCTATGAGTCGACACATATTATGTCCAAAACAGGTTACGAGCCGATGCAAAATATTATGCATCGATACAAAATGTTGCATGCGTCGACACAAAATGCGAATGCGTCGACTCATACTGAGTTAATTTTAATTTTTCAGCAGCCAGGAAGTTTTCGTATCAATACGTAATGGCATGCGTCAATACATAAATTGTTTTCGTATCAATACGTAATGGTATGCATCAATACATAAATTATTTTCGTATCAATACATAAGTGTATGTGTCAATACATAAAAAAAATTTCAAAACAATTTTATTTTTTATTTATTTATTTATTTTTGTACATTATGTATTCATTCAATATGGTTGTAATAGTAGATCAGGATTTATTTGCTTTCCTCCCCCCATTTGTAAATTTATATTCCCATCCCCCAAATGATGTAATAGCGTAGGATTTTAATTTCTGCAACTTATCGCTTTAATATAATTGTTAGTAATTAGGGTGTGTATGGCAAGATAAAATCAACAAGTAGAAAACCCTAATACAAGACAAAACAAGCATGAAAATCAATACACTTGCACACAAGCACCCCTAGGGTAAAATCCACTTGGTTGCCTTATAAATGGCCATATTACGCATGTGAGGTATCTTAGCAAAAACAATCAAAATACAAGATCATAGTCCCTCGATGATGCTACGAATGTTGCCTTACAAATGATCTTAGTCCCTCAAGAGAAATGCTAAGATACCTTGCAATATTGCTAATCATGGTTATACGATGACCCGCGCCCGTCCTGTTTACATCCAAAGATAGGTTTGTTTACCAAATCAATGGTAAGACAACATTGTCAAAGGAAAAGAAAATGAACAAGAAAGACTTTTGAGTAGGTATAATGTTCCTAATTACTTGCTCAATTTCAAACAAACATCCTTGCTATTTTCAAAATAAACACCTACACTTTCAAACATCTTACAAAATTGAAAACATTTTCAAAAGATCAACATCTTTGTATACATTCTTACGAACGAGAATCATTACAAAGATTTCCTAAACAATGGCTCTTTACAAAATACTTTCAAAAACCACCACCACAAGCACAATTTCAAATAAAAGCAAGTGATCTAGCAAGTAACTAAGAGCCCATGGAAAACCATGGATGAAAAGGGTGCTAGCACCTTCCCTTTTTATAATCTACCCCCCGAACCCAAGAAACAATCTCAAAGGTTTTTCCTGTGCTTTTTCACCTTTCCTTTTGGATAAAAGAAAAGTCGGTGGCAACTCTTGCTAACCGCAACATTTGCGATCAAACGTAAAACACCCAAGTCAGTTCTCCCACCGTATCACAGAACTGGCGACTCTGCTGGTGAGAATTCTAAAAGTGGGGTTACCTTAGGGATTAGATCACATTTACTTGCTTACATCGTTTGACTTGTATGCTTTACATTATGGTTCTTTGTTTGGGTTTGAATCCTCTACCCGAATTTGGGATACATTATAGGTAAGTAGCAATACATTTTGAAAACTGTGTGGGGTATACCGACATGGTCTAAGAAATAGCTATGTTAGTGCGACATATTTGTGGGTACCAGTAGCCTTTGAGTTAATCAAAGAGAATACGGGGCAGTTGAGTGATGTCATAAAGCACTAATGAACTTCTAGAACCTTTGCTTGACCAACTTGGCCTTTTAGGATGTAGTGAGATGATCGGCTTTGGTGCAGTCCGAAGTTGGTAGATACTCGATACTACACTCATTGAGGTTTGGTTTCTTGGGATATTTCGGTCGCCATTAAAGAGGCTTGAGCTGAAACAGTGACCAAGGAAACAATCCAGTGATATTGAGCTCCTTAGAACCCAGTTACTATTACTAGGACAGGTTTAAGCCAACTAAACTTCAAGAGGGTACTTACCTATAAAACTACATGCAAGCCTAAACTAAGGATTTGTTTACTTTACTTGTATATGCGTACTTGTACATAACATCATGGACATCATGAACATCATATAAATCCACTAACCATTTCAAGGATTTTGGGATTCATCTTTGCTCTTGTTTTGTAGGATATGGATTCACTTTGCAGGAAAACTATTCAAGTCAACCTTGTGAGAATCCCTTCACAACTTAAGGAGCTAGTTTCAAGAATTCCTGAAAACTCTCCATTCACCGAGAGACATGGTCGTCTACTCAACTTGGTCACCTCCAACACAGATGATGACATGATGAAAGTTCTTTTTCAGTTCTTTGATCCTTTACACCATTGCTTCACCTTCCATGACTATCAACTTGTGCCTACTTTGGAAAAATTCCCCCAACTCTTGAGGATTCCCATTATCAACCAACTACCTTTCAACGGTACGGAAAGAGATCCAAATCCAGAAGAGATTGCTCAAGCTCTACACTTGCACTCATCTGATGTCACAACCCATTGGGAAACAAGGAGTGGCGTCAGAGGTTTCTTAGCAAGGTTCATGTTTGAGAAAGCCCAAAGTTACTGGAATTCCTTAGACTTGCAAGCCTTTGAGGAAATTGTGGCTCTCCTCATCTATGGGATGGTTTTGTTTCCAAATCCTGACCAGCTCATAGATGTGAACACCGTCAAAATCTTCATATCACGCAACCCGGTGCCTACATTGCTAGGGGATATCCTACACTCTTTTCACACTCGCACAATGAGGAAAAGAGGTGTCCTTATGTGTTGCACTCCTCTCTTGGAAAGATGTTTTATTTCTCATCTTCCCCAATCTGTATTAAAGAATGAGCAAGGTTCAAGGTGGTCGCAAAGGTTGATGACGCTCAAACATTCAGACATTAATTGGTGCTCTCGATCCAAAGAGAATGTTATCATTGTCGACCATTGTGGAGAATTCCCTAATGTCCCTTTACTTGGCATTAGGGGAGGTATCACCTACAACCCATTCTTAGCCTTAAGGCAGTTTGGTTATGCCCGAAGGGATGGCCCGCACGAGATGTTGATTCAAGGTTTGGTATTCGACTACGACAACGACGATCAAGGTCTTCGCTAGAGATTTATCCGAGCTTGGAGGATGCTAAACAAGGTGGATAGCAAGAATTTGGGACACAATAATTCCATCCCTCTTGAGCCTTACCTCAAATGGGTACGAACTCGCACTCAGAATCTTATGATGCCTTACCCCTCCATTCTCCCGGTAATCATTGAGCCTGTCATGGAGGGAGACGTTCCATACACTATCCTACATCCTGACATGACCACATCTCTTGAAGACCTACAAAGAGATTGGATACAACTCAAAGGGGAGCGAGATACATTCGAAGCCCAATTCTACGCAAGCGAGAAGAAGGTTTTGGAGCTCACTAGGCTACTTCATGAGGAGCAGACTCTGAATGCCTACATTGCACCAAAGAGGATGCGCACTACTTTTCTATCTTAGAGCTTTTGTGTTATTTTTCCCAAGGGGCATTGATGTACTCAAACTTTATCTTATTAATATAATGTGTGTTTCCTTTTTGTCTAAAGCAAATTTGAATCTTTGAAATCCTTGAAAACATTGCATATGCATATGCATATACCATTCATCATAACATAAGTAGGTTTTTGCAACAAGTCTCCACATCTCTCTACTGTTTATTTCAGTAAGATGGATCTCGAGCAAACAGTAAAATATCTTCAAGCTCAGAATACACAGTTTCAACAGTTACTCATGACCCTAGCCAAGGGGCAAGAAGAGTTAAAGACTTTGCTGGCTGAAGAGAGGAAAAAGAAAACAAAGAAGGTAACCAGAGTCTTAAACATGGGAAGAAGATTTCATGGGCAGACAAGAAGGACTTTGGACTTTGCAACAACATCCGATGTAGGAAAGGGGAAAGGCAAGGAAACAGTTGTCCCATCAGAATCGGAAGAGGAGGAAGAAGAAGAGGACTACTCTGAGGAAAAATACCCTCCAGTTGATGATGAGTATAAACATCTCGAAGAGCGATTGAGCGCGATGGAAATCCAAAAGGTACCAGGATTGGACTTTGAGGAATTGGGTTTGGTGTCGGGGATTGTGATTCCTCTGAAATTCAAAGCACTTGTATTCTCTAAATATGATGGAGTTTCATGCCCTAAGATGCACCTCCGGTCATATGTGAGGAAAATTCAACCCCATACCGCTGATAAAGACTTATGAGTGCACTTCTTCCAAGACAGTCTGTTTGGGACTCAACTTGACTGGTTCTACCAACTAGAAAGGGCTAATGTTCACAATTGGGAAAATCTTGCTGCAGCTTTCTACAAGCAATACCAGTACAATGCTGATTTGGCGCCTACCCGTACTCAACTCTAGAGTATGGCCATGGTGTCCAATGAAGGTTTCAAGGACTATGCACAAAAATTGAGAGATTTGGCTGGAAGAGTTCAACCCCCTCTGTCTGAGAGAGAATTGGTAGACATGTTCTTGGGAACCTTGTATGGTCCCTTCTTCAATCATTTAATCGTAAGTTCATCTGCGGGCTTTACTGAACTAATATTGACCAGAGAGAGGATAGAAGCCGGTATAAAGAATGGAAAGATTCAGAAAGACACATCCTCTTCTACAGCTGTAATGAAGCCCTTTATCAGGAAGAAATAGGTGGTTGTCATATATCCACAAAGAAACCAAGATAGGGCCGAACACCGACCAATGGTGGGGGCTGTTATGATCCCAAAGTCTGCATCTGATCAGCAAAGAAATAACCAACCAAGGATAGAAAGGTCAGTCAGACAGTTTACCAGAATCAACATGACTTTGTCTCAAGTACTACCGCATCTTCTGAGATCCAATTTGGTAACCTTGAAAGAAGCTCCGAAAAACCCCAATACAACATCCCCTCATTATCATCCCAATTCATGTTGCGCGTATCACTCTGAAAGTCATGGTCACGATACTAATAACTTTTAGACCTTGAAGAACAAAATACAAGACCTCATTAAAGCAAAAGAAATTTAGTTTAATGCGCCCGAGAAGCCAAATGTCATTTCTGCTCCTATGCCCAGACATGGTCACAATGCCAATACCATTGAAGAAGGATTGTTTGTTACTTCAGTTAATGAACTCATGACCCCACTTCTGACTATTAAAATGAACTTGTTGAATGTCGGCGTGTTCCCGGGTTGTGATGAAGATTGTCGTTTCTGTTTATCCTCACCGACTAGCTGTCCTTTGTTGAAAGTAGGCATTCAGTGCCTGATGGATAACAAAGAGATTTTGTTTGAAAATAATCCTGTTACACATGTACCTTTTGAAGATGTTTCTATCATTACCATTTCTGCCAATTCTTCCAGGGTCTCCACCAAAAGACCCGTTAGAATTACATCAGTTCCGAAAGCAGCTCCTTTAATAATCACAATGCCTGGGCCAATCCCGTATGAATCAGACAAAACCGTGTTGTGGAATTACGGAGGGGACATTTACTACCATGGCATCAAGCAAGACTGGTCGATCGCTGAAGAAATAAATTTCGAGAAATAAGACTCTGACATCAGTAATATTTCCGGAACTAGCAAAATTATCCGACGTGGTGGGATCTTTTCTCCAGAAATTCCCCCCCCCAAAAGCAGTTTCTGGACCCGTAATAATCCTTGTGGCTGCTCCAAAGGTTGATCCCATACCCATAATCATCTCTGCAAGTACTCCTATTGACGAAGACGTTACAACCCATGTAATCATTCTTACTGACACTCCTGCTGCCGAGTTAACCGAGGCTCGAGGAAAAAATATAATGATTGAGCCTGTCCGGACGAAGGCTCATTCAATGATTATCCCTGAGACCTCCAAGAAAGAAATGGAGGAGATCCTAAAAATTATAAAGACAAGCGACTACGATGTAGTTGAACAACTGGGGAAAACTCCCTCTAAAATTTCCATGCTAGCATTACTACTATGTTCCGAGGCACATGCAAAAGCCTTGGTGAAGTTCTTAAAAACCACCCATGCACCTCAAGAGACATCTGCTGATCAATTTCAAGACTGCGTAGCCAGCCTAACTGCGGACAATGGTTTAGGTTTTTTAAATGCTGATCTGACGCCAAGGGGAAGAAAGCATAATGAGGCGTTTCATGTCTCAATGGAATGTAGGGGCACCACTCTGGCGCATGTTTTGGTGGACACTGGCTGATCTTTGAATGTATTACCCAAAAAATCTCTTGATAGACTTGACTGTGAGGGGTTGATTTTGAGGCCAAGCAACATAGTGGTAAGGGCTTTTGATGGCTCGAAGAGGATGGTGCATGGGGAGGTAGACATTCCCATAAAGGTTGGAACCCAAACCTTCAATTTAACTTTTTATGTGATGGACATCCGCCCTTCATACTCCTACTTGCTAGGCCAGCCATGGATTCATAATGTTGGCGTTGTTACTTCTACGTTGCACCAAATGTTGAAGTATCCAGTTCAAGGGAAGATTATCACCGTACATGGAGAGGAAGAATACATGATCAACCATCTCAATTCCTTCAGATATGTGGAATTAGACGGCGAATTCATTGAAACTCCATTTCAACACTTTGAAAAGGTCCCCTAAGAGGTGGCAGTGACCAAGGTTGTTCCCAAGATTACAAGACCTCCACTCCGAATGTCGTCACTAAAAGATGCTAAAGCAGTGGTAGAAGAAGGTGGATGCACTATTTGGGGACAACTCCTAGATATCCCATATAAGTCTGACAAGTTTGGCCTAGGTTTCACTTCAAGTGCTCAAAAGGTTGTACGTCGTACCCGTGCTGGAGGGCCACCCTTGAAGATCAGCAACTGTGAAGTCAACACAATGGAAGATGGTGAAGATGGTTGCAACCTGGAGGAATGGATCTTCCCGACTGTCAATGGAGGGCTCAGCAATTGGAAGGCTAGTACTTCGCCCCAATCACTTTCATCTCTCAGTAATTTGTCTTTACATTTTGTTGGATCTGTAATATTCAAAACAATTCGCACTCTTAAAACCTTGTGTCTTACCCGAGGCACAATGGTCCATTTGTAAGGGTTATTATCTCATTTTTCATATGACATCAACGAATCATGGACGTTTTCACATACAAACTTTTGTTCTTATTGTTTTTCTTTTACATTTTACTTTCTTTTAAAGATATATATACCCTTACACACACCCACACTCACAATGCAGGTATACATCCATTCTGGATCCCATGGGTAACGATAGTGCTATGGCCTTTTGTGACTCTGAGAATCTAATCTACCAAGCCAAAGACGAAGGTGGGGAAGATTGTGAAGTACCAGGGGAACTTGCCAGACTGCTACAACAAGAAGAGAGAACCATTCAGCCTCACGAGGAACCCATGGATACGATCAACTTAGGTACCGAAGAAGATAAAAAAGAAGTCAAGGTGGGTGCCAATCTGGAACCCAGTATCAAGAAGCGTCTGATTCAGTTTTTACATGATTATGTCGAATTCTTTGCCTGGTCAAATGAAGACATGCCAGGACTTGATGAAGATATTGTGGTACATCGTCTGCCTACAAGAGAGGATTATCCGCCAATAAAACAAAAGGTTCGCCGCATGAGGCCTGATATGTCAGAAAAGATTAAAGCAGAGGTCATGAAGCAATTCAATGATGGATTCTTGGCTGTCACCTCTTACCCCCAATGGGTTGTCAATGTTGTTCCCGTGCTCAAAAAGGACGGAAAAGTGCGAATGTGTGTGGACTACATAGATTTGAATAGGGCAAGCCCTAAGGATGACTTTCCACTCCCCCACATTGATATCCTAGTTGACAATACGGCACAACACAAAGTATTTTCCTTCATATACAGATTCTCAGGTTACAACCAAATCAAAATGGCGCATGAGGATATGGAGAAAACAACATTTGTCACACAGTGGGGCACTTTCTGCTATAAGGTGATGCCATTCGGACTAAAGAACACTGGGGGAACCTATCAGCGTGCCATGGTATCTCTATTTCACGACATGATACATCATGAAATAGAGGTCTACATGGACGATATGATAGCCATATCTCAAACAGAAGAAGAGCATCTTGATCACTTACAGAAACTGTTTGATAGATTGAAGAAGTACAAGCTGAGGTTGAATCCGAACAAATGCACGTCTGGGGTACGGTCTGGTAAACTCTTAGGCTTTATCGTGAGCAACAAAGTTATCGAGGTCGATCTTGCCAAAGTTAAAGCAATACAAGAGATGCCTACTCCTCGTACTGAGAAGAAAGTCAGAGGATTCTTGGGACGTTTGAACTATATTGCCAGATTCATTTCTCACCTAACAACTACTTGTGAGCCAATCTTCAAGCTATTGAAGAAAGATCAAGTAGTCAAGTGGAATAACGAATGCCAAATTGCTTTTGACAAAATCAAATAATACTTAAAAGAGACTCCTGTGTTGATGCCACCAATCGAGGGAAGACCGTTGATTATGTATCTGACTGTTTTAGAAAACTCAATGGGGTGTGTATTGGGGCAGCATGACGAGTCTGGCCGAAAAGAGTACGCTATTTACTACCTGAGAAAAAAGTTTACCGACTGTGAAACCAGATATTCACTGCTCGAGAAAACTTATTGCGCTCTGGCATGGGCTGCTCGCCGGCTAAGACAGTATATGCTGACTCATACTACCTTGTTGATATCTAAAATGGATATGATAAAATATATCTTCGAGAAGCCTGCTCTTTCTAGGAGAATAGCGAGATGACAGATGATCCTGACAGAATATGACATACAGTATACTACCCAGAAAGATATAAAGGATAGTGTATTAGCCGATCACCTTGCTCACCAAGCTGTAGAAGACTACCAGTCCATGAAGTTCGAATTTCTGGATGAAGACATCATGACATTAGGCAACTGTAAAGAATTCAGGCCATTTGACGGACCTGAACAAGGATCCTGGTGGACCCTGTTCTTTGATGGGGAATCCAACGCACTTGGCAATGGTATTGGTGTTGTACTCATATCTCTGGAAGGATGTCACACTCCTTTTACTGCAAGACTCTGCTTCAACTGTACAAATAACATGGCGGAATACGAAGCGTGCATCTTTGGTCTCGAAGCTGCCATAGACTTGGGGATCAAATCTTTGAATGTATTCGGAGATTCAGCTTTTCTCATTAGCCAGATCAAAGGGGAATAGGACACCAAACACCCTAACCTTATCCCTTACAAAGAACATGTTTTGACATTGCTACCACACTTTGAGAAGATTACTTTCGAGCATTTACCGCGAGAAGAAAATCAGCTAGCAGATGCACTATCCACAATGTCATCTATGTTTAAACTTAATTGGGATAATGAGGTTCCCCAGATCACCTTCGAACGAATGGATGAACCAGCACACTGTCACGAGATTAATACTGAAGAAGTAGTGGACCAACCTTGGTTTCACGAAGTCAAGAGGTATCTCGAGGCTCAAGAATATCCAGAAGGAGCTTCAATCAATGATAAAAAATTCTTAAGGAGATTTTCTGCTAAGTTCTTCCTTAGTAACGGCATCTTGTATAAACGCAATCATGACTCTGTGTTACTTTGGTGCATAGATAATATTGAAGCTGAAAGGATCATGACAGAATTGCATGAAGGCACTTTTGGTACCCATTCCAGCGGGCATACGATGGCAAAGAAAATCCTACGGGTAGGCTATTACTGGTCTACCATGGAAGCAGATTGTTATCAACACTCTTGAACCTGCCATAAGTGTCAGATTTATGCTGACAAGGTGCACGTACCTCCGGTTCCTCTAAACGTCTTGACGGCTCCTTGGTCCTTTTCTATGTGGGGGATTGATATGATTGGGGAAATCAAGCCGACATCCTCCAATGTACATCGCTTCATCCTAGTGGCCATTGACTATTTTACAAAGTGGGTTGAAGCAGCCTCCTTCGCCTCCGTTACCAAGAATGTTGTTTCCCGTTTCATCAAGCAAAACCTTATCTGCCGATACGGTATCCCAAAAAGAATCATCACTGACAATGGTACAAATCTCAACAATACTATGATCACCGCCTTGTGCAAGAAATTCAAGATTCAGCATCACAATTCTTCTCCCTGTCAACCAAAGATGAATGGTGTTGTCGAAGCTGCAAATAAAAACATTAAAAAGATCATACAGAAAATGACAGTCACATACAAAGACTGGCATGAGATGTTACCATTCGCTCTCCACGGATATCGTACCACGGCTCACACATCAACCGGGGCAACACCCTATTCTTTGGTTTATGGCATGGAGGTTGTCTTGCCTATCGAGGTTCAGATCCCCTCTCTAAGGATTATGAAAGATGCAGGGCTGAACGAAGACGATTGGATCCAAACTCGACTTGATCAACTGAGCTTGATTGATGAGAAGAGACTTACTACTGTTCTCCGTGGTCAAATGTATCAAAAATGGATGATCAAGGCTTTCAACAAGAAAGTCAGACGCCAAGTGTATCAAGTTGGGGATCTAGTGATCAAATGCATCATCTTTCCACAAGGTGATCCCAGGGGCAAATGGACTCCTACCTATGAAGGATCATTTGTAGTCAAAAACATATTCTCTGGTGGGGCAATGATGTTGACCACCATGGATGGCGACGACCTGCCACACCCTGCGAACACGGACATAGTCAAAAGATACTACGCATAAGAGACCCGCTAGGTTGACACACCTAGGCAAAATAAGGGCATTCTGGCGAACCAAAAGGTTCGGGCAAAAGTTAGGGATAAAACAAAAAAATATGTACACCCGACAAGTTGAAAAACCGAAAGGGCGACTTAGGAAAAAGAGGGTTTCCCGGTGGACTGGAAACCCGAAAGGGCAGTCCAGGCAAAAGTTAGGGAATAAAGGCGTACAACTATGTCCCGTTGGATCACTTTATAGGCAAATTTTGGCTTCCACTGACAAACTCAGGTTCTGATCAAATTCAATCATCTTCGGACAAAGCAACAAATAGACAAGACACTTGGAGATACGAAGGCTATAGTAGGATGGAAACCCCATGGGATTATTAAACATAGCTATCTTTTCTTTGTATCAAATTTCTCTTTTTTCACGACAACATTCTCTTACTAGAATGTTTGTCTCATTGTACAAAAATACTTATTCAAAGTCAATACAAAATATTCCTTTGAAAGTGCAAAAAGTATTTGTCTTTTCTTTATGCTTGTTTTGTTTACAAAAACGTCCAATGATTCATTATTGATCATATGCATTTGAACATAATTACTGTTTACAAATAAACAAAATGAAAAGAGGTAATTACTGATGGGTTGAAAGGATAGGAAAATATCTCTAGGCTATTCCATAGGTAATCCCCTGCAGCACGTCGTTTAAATCCCCAACGGAATAAAATTTCAAATTATTGATCCCCAGTAGAAGTCGTCAAATTTGTCAGGATTCCCCAATAGGATTTTACAAGCAGCACATGGCATTTCCCTTACAACGGAGTTTATTTCTCAAAACGAAAATTCATCAATACTTTGACTTCAAACATGAAGACTTACATATCCTCAACAGTAGTCAGGGATTTATTTTCCCCAATCCAACTACAATGCAGCAAATTAGCTCATATACGCATACATTGCATCCTTATATCATAAACATTGATAAAGAAAATGCATCATATCATAAATTTCATGCAACATGACTTTGCATTTTAGCTAACATTTTACCCTTTTCAGGATAATATTAACAACTACCATTAACAATATTTAAAACTTGATACAGTTCAGATACGCCTCAGACACAGATGCCATTATGATACTCATTCAGATTCAACTTTCAGATACGCACCAGATACAGATACGCTCCATACGTGGATGCCATTAAGATACTCATTCAGATTTCAACTTTTGATACAGTTCAGATACGCTCCAGACACGGATGCCTTCCTAATACTCATTCATATTTCAACTTTTTATACAATTCAGATACGCTCCAGACACGTACGCCATTCTGATACTCATTCAAAGTCAACTCTCAGATACAGTTCAGATACGCTCCAGACACGGACGCCATTCTGATACTCATTCATATTTCAACTTTCAGATACAGTTCAGATAAGCTCCAGGCACGAATACCATCCCGATACTCATTCAGATTCAACATTTAGATATAGTTCAGACACGCTCCAGACACAGACGCAATTCTGATACACATTCTTTCAGCTTACAAATTACAATTCAACAATCAATCTTAGATGGCATCTTTAAGCCCATCTTCCACATCTTTCTATCACCTCTCTAAATGGCATCTTTAAATCCCATTCCTTCTATCATCGCATCATCGAGTGCAAATTTCTGGGCACTCTAGTGTCCAATCATCTTCCACCTTCGAGTCACGAATGGAAAAACTCGCCAGTCTAACTCTTCAGGTTTAAGAAGATTGAACAGGGGAAGTTGTTGTACCCCAAAATTTTCCCTCTCACTTATCAAGAATTTTCTCACAAGATCTCTTGGACTCAAGACTACATTAGGATTTGACCAGCTCAAGACACCTCCTTATGCACTGATGATCAAAATTAGGGTTTGAGTTTGCACAAGGATTTTTGGACTATCAATGTTTCATATGACTTTCATGGATCATTATGGACCCCCAAGATTACTCATGCCAAGTTTCAAGCCTTGGATCACATTTTTTATCAGTCAATTGGGCAATTGACCTAAAAACCAGTCGTATTGGGGGAAAAGTCAACCATAGCCAATTTACAGTCAAACTTCATAATTTTTTATCCACATAAACATTTCAAACTCATAGGTATAATTTGATCAAGTTTGGACCTCAATTCCTCAAGAAATTTGATCAAATATCCAAAAGGGCAAAATGGTCAAAATTAGGGTTTTGACTAGGAAAGGGCAATTTCTGATTTTTGACCTAGCAAATGATCAATTGGTTTAAGGAATGATCTCAAGAGTCCAATTTCATCATTTTACCTAATAACATGGTTCAAAACATTACAAGTCCATTACATTGACAGATGAATTTTACAATCAACTAATCAAAAGTCAACTGTATACTAAAAAGTCAAACTTTGACTTTTTAGTCAAAGTCATTTCCAATGATCATAATTCATCAAAACATGTCAAAATATGAAACTTACTCATCAAGAAATCAAAAAGTCAAGATTTCATTTTGAAAAGTCAAATTTCTAAACTTAGAAATTTTTCTAAGTGTTGGAAATTTCATGTTTTTTCATAACTTTGAGAAAAAATTTCACCATGATGCAAGATGATTCAAGAGAAACTTCCAACATGAAAGTTTTATATCTCCATGATATCTACAACATTTCTTTATACAACTTCTCCTAAATATGCTTGGATTTCAAGTTATAAATTCATGAAGTCATGACATTTTCATTTAACACTTAGAGAAATTTTCAGCAGTTTTAGTCAGGTTTTTATCCCAACTTCTTGGCCAATTTTCATCAAGTTCCAGTTTCATTTAACAAAAGTGGTCAACATGAAAGTTGTAGAGGGTGTTTCAAGCTTTCTAAAACATCCAAGAGCATGAATTTATCATATTTGACCTAGGATATTCAAGAGCATGAAGTTGAGCATCCATTATTGAGTTGCAAGTCATTTTAGTGAAGAACACATAACAAAACTCTTATGATTTGCTGCATAATCTTATGTTGCAGACCTCCTTGCTTGCAAATATCATCATAATTTAATGTTTACATAAGAGCTTGAACTATTACCCAAGTGTTTAAACCATTGTCCAAAAGATCTTTCCATTTATGGCATAAAGGCACCATTGATATTCTTGAAAAGCAAGCTTTTTGTACAAAGTTTGTCTTGAGCCTATACCTTGCTTGTTGCTGATTATACTCCACCATAAATCATGGTATATAGCTCCTCTATACCAGCAACTTTGGTACTTCACCTTGGGACTATGGAGTACTTGACATAGTTTGATCTTCGTAATCCAACCAAACCATAACATGTTGTCTTGCAAACCTAGTCAGCTCATATGCACAAA
The DNA here is from genome assembly GCA_948472305.1 of Vicia faba. Taxonomy (NCBI): domain Eukaryota; kingdom Viridiplantae; phylum Streptophyta; class Magnoliopsida; order Fabales; family Fabaceae; genus Vicia; species Vicia faba. The sequence goes on along the minus strand of OX451736.1, from coordinate 1,201,945,054 downwards.
CCTCCTGCCTATAAATAGAAGAAGAATTTGCAAGACAAAGAGGTTAGAAAAAATAGAAAAAAAATCCAGAAGTTTTATTGGTAAACCCTTAAAATCTCATATTCACAAAAGCCATAACAGTCCACAAAACTTCCACTCTTGAGTTTTAAAGTCCAAACCTTTGAACCTCTCATAACTTGAAAATTATGTCTGACCATCTAAATACTTCACATACATCATATAGAAGTTATTCAAACACAAGAAAAACTTTTGTAACATCACTATCATCACTTCCCAAACTCAACAGCAGCCCATACAGCAGCTCAAACTCAAAGCACAAATTTCAGTTTCAAGGTAAGTTTTCTTGATTTTGAACTCTTCATACAAGCATCATTAATGGTTCATTTATGAAGATAAAATATAGATATCATTTCCTTAAAACTAACCATATGATTGGTTTTCATTTTCACTAACCATGTGTTGAGAATTGACTTTTACATGTAGCAAAACAGTGATAAAAACAAAAAACAACAGTTATGCGTCGACACGAAATGCTGTGAGTCGACACATATTATGTCCAAAACAGGTTATGAGCCGATGCAAACTATTATGCATCGATACGAAACGTTGCATGCGTCGACACGAAATGAGAATGCGTCAACTCAAACTGAGTTAATTTTCATTTTTCAGTAGCAAGGAAGTTTTCGTATCAATACGTAATGGCATGCGTCAATACATAAACTGTTTTCGTATCAATACGTAACGGTATGCGTCAATACATAAACGGTTTTCGTATCAATACATAATGGAATGTGTCAATACATAAACTATTTTCGTATCAGTACATAAAAAAAATTTCAAAACAATTTTCTTTTCTTTTTTATTTATTTATTTTTGTACATTATTTATTCATTCAATATGGTTGTAATAGTAAATCAGGATTTATTTTCTTTCATTCCCTCATTTGTAAATTTGTATCCCCATCCCCAAAATAATGTAATAGTGTAGGATTTTAATTTCCGCAACTTATCGCTTTAATATAATTTTTAGTAATTAGAGTGTGAATGGCAAGATAAAATCAACAAGTAGAAAACCCTAATACAAGACGAAACAAGCATGAAAATCAATACACTTGAACACAAGCACCCCTAGGGTAAAATCCATTTGGTTGCCTTATAAATGGCCATATTACGCATGTGAGGTATCTTAGCAAAAACAATCAAAATACAAGATCATAGTCCCTCGACGACGCTACGAATGTTGCCTTACAAATGATCTTAGTCCCTCAAGAGAAATGCTAAGATACCTTGAAATATTGCTAATCATGGTTATACGATGACCCGCGCCCGTCCCGTTTACATCCAAAGATAGGTTTGTTTACCAAACCAATGGTAAGACAACAATGTCAAAGGAAAAGAAAATGAATAAGAAAGACTTTTGAGTAGGTAGAATGTTCCTAATTACTTGCTCAATTTCAAACAAACATCGTTGATATTTTGAAAACAAACACCTACACTTTCAAATATTTTATAAAATTGAAAACATTTTCAAAAGATCAACATCTTTGTATACCTTCTTGAACGAGAATCATTACAAATATTGCCTAAACAATGGCCTCTTTACAAAATACTTTCAAAAACCACACAAAGCACAATTTCAAACAAAAGCAAGTGATCTAGCAAGTAACTAAGAGCCCATGGAAAACCATGGATAAAAAGGGTGCTAATACCTTCCCTTTTTATAATCTACCCCCCGAACCCAAGAAACAATCTCAAAGGTATTTCATGTGCTTTTTCACCTTTCCTTTTGGATAAAAGAAAAGTCGGTGGTGACTCTTGCTAACCACAACATTTGTGATCAAACGCAAAACACACAACTCAGTTCTCCCACCGTATCACACTACGCATGAAAAAGACCCGCTAGGTTGACTGGCCTAGGAAAAAATTAGGGATAAATACAAAAAATATGTACACCCGGTAAGCTGAAAACCTAAAAAGGCGGCTTGGGCAAAAAAGGGTATCCCGATGGACTAAAAACCCGAAAGGGCGGTCCAGGCAAAAGTTAGGGATTTAAAGCGTATGACTATGTCTCGTTGGATCACCTTACAGCCAATCTTCAGTATCAATCGTCAAACTCAATCGGTTCTAATCAATCCAATCAGTTTCAGACAAAGCAGCAAGTGGATGAGACACTCAGAGACATAAAGGCTATAGTAGAATGGGAACCCCATGGAATTATTTCACATAGATATCTTTTCTTTGTATCAATTTTCATTTTTACGACGATATTCTCTTACTAGGATGTTCGTCTCTTTGTACAAAAATACTTATTCAAGTTAATACAAAGATATTCCTTTAAAAGTGCAAAATTATCTATTTTTCTTTTACTTTTCTATTTTGTTTGCAAAAACGTCCAGTGATTATTGTTGAACATATGCATTTGAACGTAATTACTGTTTACAAATGAACACATAAAAAAGGAAAGCTGAAAAGAAAGACAATTACTAATGGCTTTAAGAAATAAGATAATATCTATGGGCCATTCCATAAAAACCCCGCGGGTACTTTCTCTAAACCGAGCAGAAGCAAGGGCATCCTGCTACAGGATCACTGGAATATCTCTGCTATGCAGCCTAACAATATTAGGTGCTATCATATCCCCGATGAAGCAAAGTTTCTAATCAAGGATTCCCTAGTGAAAGCCGCCCAGCTGCTCAGGATTCCCCAGCAGGATTTCACCAAGTCCACAAACAATACACAACGTCTCCCTTCCCCAAATCTAATTACAGAAACCCATCTATCAGCACTTCAATTTCAATAAAATATGAAGGCTTACATTCCATATTCCCAGCAGCAGTCATGGATTTATTTTCCCCAATCTCAACAACACTGCAGCAGAACAACTAACATGTGCATACATTGCATTCATACACCATAACATCGACAAAACAAATGCATATATCGCAATCTCATTTATTTTGAGAAACATCATTACACCATGCATTCCATAAATCATGGTATTGCATACAACTAACTCTTTACCTTTTCAGGAAAGATCAATCAACAGAAAATTATCATCAACCAATTTTCGACAAGACAGGACAACTATCTGTGAACAAATCAATTGTAGATTAATTCCCGAAACAGGACAGGGTGACTATCTATATGACGAATACTTCCTTAAGACCTCTACGTGTTCAATTTAAATCGACCAATGGTTTATCTTTATTTTTCTCCGGTAGACACTTTCTCTGGTTCAGATAAATTGCTCCAAGATTTATTCTGATTCTTTCCGGTTAAAAATTTTCTAGACCTCTGCTGGTTCAGTTTAAATCTCTCAACGATTTATTCTGATTCTTTCCAGTTAAATAATATTCAAGACATCTGCTAGTTCAGTTTAAATCGACCAATGATTTATCCTGATTCTTCTCTGATAGACACCTTCTCTGGTTCAGATAAATCGCTCCAAGATTTATTCTGATTCTTTCTAGTTAAAAATTTTCAAGACCTTTGTTGGTTTAGTTTAAATCTCTCAATGGTTTATCTTGATTCTTTCTCGTAGAAATTTTCTATAGTTCAGATAAATTGCTCTAAGATTTATTCTGTTTTCTTTCCAGTTAAAAAAACTTTCAAGACCTCTGCTGGTTCAGTTTAAATCTCTCAATGGTTTATCCTAATTCTTTCCCGTAGACATTTTCTCTGGTTCAGATAAATCGCTCCAAGATTTATTCTAATTCTTTCCAGTTAAAGAATATTCAAGACCTTTGTTGGTTCAGTTTAAATCTCTTAACGGTTTATCCTGATTCTTTCCTGTAGACGTTTTCTCTGGTTCAAATAAATCGCTCCAATATTTATTTTGATTCTTTTCCAGACCTCTGCATGTTCAGTTTAAATCGATCAATGGTTTATCCTGATTCTTTCCCAGTAGACATTTTCCCTGGTTCAGACAAATCGCTCCAAAGATTTATCCTGATTCTTTCTAGTTAAAGATTACTCAAAACTTCTGCTGGCTTAGTTTAAATCGACCAAAGGTGTATTCTGACTCTTTTCCAGTTAAAGTCAAGCTTAGACTTAGTCTAATTTCTATCAACAATCACTTTTGGATGGCATCTACAAGCCCATCTCCAACAACTCTCCATCATTTCTCCAAATGGAATCTTTAAGCCCATTCCTTACACCTCAACCATAATATCATCAAGTTCAAATTTCTGGGCACTCTAGTGTTCAATCATCTACCACCTTCAAGTCACAGATGAAAGATTCGCCAATCTAACTCTTCAGGTTTAAGAAGATTGAACAAGGGAAGCTGTTGTACCCCAAAATTTCCCCTCTCATTTCTCAAGGCATTTCTCAAAAGGCGCTCCCAAAATTCAAGCATACACAGATACATTTGGATTTTTTAGCATCAAGATTAAAGAGGAAATTGCTAAAAAAGGACAAAACCGATGAAAATACTCTTTTTGACAAAATTAAAGGAAAAACAAGTTCTCTTTGGTTTTACATCTTTCGATTGGGCACTTTGGGTCCTTTGATGTAGGCTTTGGTTGCATCTTTCGTTTGGGCGTTGGACTCCTTTTGAGCAAGTTCATTTCCTACTTCGTTTGGGCACTAGACTTCGTTTGAATGTTTGTGCAAATCTTTTGTTTGGCCACATTGCATCTTTCCCGCGTGCTAGCCAATGTTCACAAGGCAAAAAACCTCCTGATGATATCCTTCGATTTAAGAGGCTAAAGCATCTCTTCTACTCTCTTTCAATTACACATCTTGCCTCATGCAGGCCTCATTCGTTTGAGGCATATGGCCTTCCCAGTATTGCAAGTTTCGATTGTGCCTTTCATCCTCTGCATGCACTCTTCTCTTGGGGCATGTGAATCCTTCAACACAAGCTTTTAGTCATACCTTTCGTTTGGACATGTGGCTCCATTTTTTACAAGTCTTTGTTTGAGCATGTCTGCATGAGGTCACAAGGTAGGGACCTTCTGCTTACACCCTTTCGTTTGGCCATATGGCCCCTTGCAGGCAAGTTTGAGTGGGCAGTATCTCCCTTGGAAATAGATTACTTCAACACATAAATTCTACACTATGCCATTGTCTCATGTGAAAGAAGTACCATGGTGGCACATTCGAAGGACTTGCCAGACATGTCTGAATGTCCCAATCGAATGGTATGTTCTGCTGACCCACCCCAGGAGCATGTATTTGGACCATTTGATGGAACCCGTGAAGGACCTGGTCGAAAGACACTTATTTGGGCCCCTTCAAAGGATATCCACATAAGCCATTCGAATGACACTTCGATTTGAAAAAAGAAATGGTTGTTGAAGAGTCTGGTTGAAAGATAGGGCTAAGGGGTCAAGACAAAAAGGTTAAGATGCCAAAGGTACTTCTTGACCAAGTCTCAAGCGCTAACAGGTTCAGGCCTGACACACTGGACATAAAACTCCAAAACTGTTGCACAATAGTCCTGCAACACTGCCTTATTCCTTGCACCAAAATGGCATATAAACACTACCCCTCAAAAGCTACAAACACAGCATGCCTTTTTTTTAAAATATTTTGTTTTCCCTCCTAAAACATCAGCCCAGGCCATCTATAAACAAGAGACTCCACCACTCATGTAAGGGGCGCCAAAAGGATTGCAAGAGAACACTTGTGAAAATTCTCAAACACTTCCCATCATTTTTCAAACACTTTTGAAAAACTCAACCCCCTTTTGTTATAAAAATAACCTTCTATTCACCCCCCCCCCCCAAGTGACCATTTAACTAGCCTTTGACCCACTTCCCCAACTACCATACAGTAGCCCTTTGAGTCATTCCATTACTTGTTATAAAAAGAACTTTTGATCCACTCACACAACTTCTATCGATTCAGTGACTGCTTGCACAAAGTGGTAACTAGATTAATCTCAGGAAGGTCCCAACGAACTTCCATTCTCCACCAAGGAAGACACCTGTAGTTTCCTTCGATTTAAGAACTTCAAGAGGTAAGTTCCCTTTAAATTTGAATCAATTCTATTTAAATATCATGTGCAAATGCCAATAAAGAAAATGTAGATATTTCATATAGGGAGCTTGACCATGTCTTAGCTTTCGATTCTGACTGCCCATATGCTAAAAACGTCAACTCTGAATAGTTAGGCTTTGGACTTTGAGACCCAATGATTTTTGTGTTAACCCCTGGTCTGGAGTTACTCTTGATTGTTACATTTTAAGAATTTAAGATAGGTTCATTTTACCTTTCGATTGGCTAAATGTTCAAGCCTTTCGAATCTCAACCTGAGTGTCTAGCATACTTACAGTCGAAGTAGTCAGCAAGGAGTTGTGGCAAAGATTGAAGCTTGCTGACTCCAGGCCTCAAACGAAATACAAAAGCATGCTGGCTCCAGGCCTCAAACAAAAGACAGAACCTTGCTGACTCCAGACCTCAAATGAAGATAGAACCTTGCTGACTCCAGGCCTCAAACGAATGACTGAACCTTGCTGATTCCAGATCCCAGTCGAAGGGAAGAACCTTACTGACTCCAGGCTCAAATCGAAGGAGGTCAAAAAGTGAAGAATCGAAGGATGCTTCTTCCTGAATCGAAGGAGCTCATTTTTCTTCTTTTATTTTCATTTTTTCTTTATATTTTCTTGCCACTTCAATATGGTTGTAATTGTGTAGGATTTATATTTTGCATTTTCATTGTTTTTGTATAAATGTTAGTAACTAGGATGCATGGCAAGATAAAAACAATAAGTAGGTAACCAAAAGTTTAAAAGACAAAATGCATGCAATCAAACACACTATTCACACACATGCACCCCTAGGTTAATCCCACTCGTTGCCTCGAGAAAAAATAGTCATGTCCCTCGAATATGGGTGTTTTAGCAAAGACCCTCGATAAAAGATCGTAGTTCCTCGGCGACCTTTAAATGTTACCTTAGGTAAACGATCTAGTCCCTAAACAACATTGCTAAAACGTCCCATAGGTTGCCTTCTATGACTATACAAGCGTCCCAGGCCCGTCCCTTCACATCCAATGATGGGGCTTCTTACCAAATCAATGGTAAGATAGTAACATCTAAAGTAGGAGGAAAAGAACATTAGACCTTTTGAGTAGGTAAGGTGCTCCTAGTTGCTCGCTTGCTCACAACAAAAACATTTTATACACCAACACTTTCATTTGAAACATTTTAAAAAGTTAAAATACTTTGTACGTATTCTTATAGAAACGAGAATCATTACAATGACATTTTCAAAATACTTTCAAAACCCACACCACAAGCACATTTTCAAACAAAAAGCAAGTGATCTAGCAAGCAACTAAGAGTCCCTAGATAACTACGGATGAAAAGGGTGTTAATACCTTCCATTTTCATAACCTACCCCCCGAACTCAAGAAAAAAATCTCAAAGGTATTTCCTATTATTTTCACCCTTTCTTTATTGGATAAAAGAAAAGTCGGTGGTGACTCTTGCTATCCGCAACAATTGCGTTCAAACGCAAAACACCCAAGTCAGTTCTCCGACCCTGTTACATACATGATCTAATGGCTTGAAGCATAAAGGATTCAAATGCAACATGTTGACCTAATTTCATGGTTCAAAACATTCCTCAAGATCAATGGATTGATAGTTGAAATTTGATCAACTGATGAAAAAGTCAATTGTACACCAAAAAGTCAAACTTTGATTTTCTGATCAAATTTGGGTTTCAAAGATCACATTTCATCAAGACATTCAAAGATATGAAGCTTGATCATCCAGAAATCAAGAAAGTTAAAAGTCAATTTGAAAAGTCAAACTTTCAAAGACTTAGAAATTTTTCTGTTTTCATACATGATAATTTCATAACTTCATGACATTCTTTCACCAAGATGTAAGATGATTAAAAGAAAACTTTCAACATGAAAGTTGTAGATCTTGATGAATTCTACAACTTTGTATTAAAAGGTTGATGTCCAAAAAATTCTTAGATTTGAAGATATGAGCTTATGAAATCATGACATTATTATCCAACACTTAGAGAAATTTTCAACAGGTTTTGGTCAGTTTTTATCTCAACTTCTTCTCCAATTTTCATCAAGTTCTAATTTGAGTTATCCAAAATGGCTAACATGAAAGTTGTAGACAATGTTTCAAGATTTCCAAAACATCCAGGAGCATGAATTTATCATACTTGAGCTAGGAGATTCAAAGGCATGAAGTTGGGCATCCATTCTTGATTTGCAAGTCTTTTTGTTGAAGAACACATAACTAAATCCTTATGCCATGATGCATAATCCCATGTTGTGGGTATTTTAACTTGCAAAGCTCACCATAATTTAATTCTTACACCTACTCTTGAGCTATTACCCAAGTGTTTGAGTCATTGTCCAAAAGATCTTTACATTTATGGCATAAAGGCACCATTGCTATTCTTGAAAAGCAAGTTTTTTGGTACAAAATTTGTCTTGAGCACATACCTTGCTTACTTATGATTATACTCCACCATAAATCATGGAAAGTAGCCACTATATACCAGCAACTTTGGTACTTCATCTTGGGACCATGGAAGACTTGGCATAACTTTAAATTTGCATTCCAACCAAACCATAATTTGTTATCTTGCAAATCTGATTATTCAACTTCCTAAACCTTTTTTCTATAAATAGAGAGGTCATTTGCAAGCTAAAGAGGTCATATTATTGTGTGTTGAAAAATCCTCAAACCCCCTTATACTCTAAAAACAAGAATTGTCCATAAAAACCTCCATTTCTGAGCTTTGAAACCAAAATCTTCAAATCTCTCAAACCTTGCAAATCTTGTCGAAACAAACCATCCAAATACTTCACACACATCATATAGAAGTTGTTCAAACAAAAGAGAAACTTCTGTAACATCACTATCACCATTTTCCAAACTCAAAAACAGCCTCCTGCAACTTGACTTCTCTAAGACAATACAATAACTCTAAATCAAAACACGATTTTCGGTTTCAATGTAAGTTTTCTTGACTTTGAACTCTTCATAAAAGCATCATTAGTGGTTCATTTGTGAAGATTAAATGCAGATATCATTTCCCTGAGGCTAACCATATACTTACTTTTCATTTTCACTAACCATGTTTTGAGAACTGACTTATATATGTGACAGAACAATGTTAGAAGTAAAAAATAGCAGTATGAGTCCATGCATATCTCTATGAGTCGACTCATATTAGGTACAAAATAGGTTATGAGTCGATACAAGGCATTATGCATCAATACATACTGTTATCAAGACACATTATAGAGAGAAAAAATATGTATGAGTCAATGCAAAACACGAATGAGTCGATGCAAAACAGATATGAGTCCATGCAAACCATTATGTATCGATACATAGTGAATTGGTTTTGATTTCCAGGAGAAAGAAATGATATATATTGATGCATAAGTGCATGTGTCGATGCAAAACAGATATGAGCCAATGCAAACCATTATGCATCAATACATACTGAGTTGGTTTTGATTTCGAGGGCAATAAGTGATATGTATTGATGCATAAGTGCATGTGTCAATGCATAAAGTTCTTTTTAAACAATTTTCCTTCCTTTTTACATTATCTTTATATTTTTAGATATTGTTATTCAATATTCAATATGGTTTTAATAGTATAATTAGAAATTTATTGCTTTCATTCCCCATTCATAAACTTGTATCCCCATCTCCAAAAAAAAGATGTAATAGCATAGAATTATACATTTCCGCAATTTATCGCTTTCAATATAAATGCTAGTAATTAGGGTTTGTATGACAAGACATAAAATCAGACAATAGAAAACCCTAATTCAAGATAAACAATGCATGAAAACAAACATTTCACACACTTGAACCTCTAGGGTTAACCTCACTTGTTGCCTTGAGAATAAACAGTCATGTTCCTCGAACGTGAGATACTTTAGCAAAGACCCTCGATTACAAGATCGTAGTCCATCAATGACCCTTTGATGTTGCCTTCGGTAAACGATCTTAGACCCTTACAACAAATTTTTAAGGTATCTTACAATATTGCCTTCTATGACTATATGATGACCCATGCCCGTTCCTTCACATCCAATGATAATGCTTCTTATCAATCAATGGTAAGATGCAATATCTAAAGGAGGAGGAAATGAACATAGACTTTTTAGGAAGGTAGAACGTTCGTAGTTACTTTCTCACAAACCATTTTCAAAACATCTTTCAAACACACCAACACTTTCAAATAAGATATTTTCAAAAGTCAACACTTTGTATGCATTCTTATATATACGAGAATCATTACAAAGTTCGCCTAAACGATGACACTTTCAAAAATACTTTTAAAACCAATCACAAACACATTTAAAACAAATAATTTTCAAAGTGAGCTAGCAATTAAGAGCCTATAGATAACTACAGATGAAAAGGGTGTTAACACCTTCCTTTTTCATAACTTGCCCCCCGAACTCAAAAAATCTTCAAGGTCTTTCCTGTTCTTTTCACCCTTTCCTTATTGGATAAGAGAAAATTCGATGGTGACTCTTGCTATCCGCAATAATTGCAATAAAACGCAAAACACCCAAGTCAGTTCTCCCACCTTATTATAGTATATAAGAATCAAATCCTTCAAAGAACGATGCATGATGAACTCTCCTTAAATGCTTTTATCCCCAAGGAGAAGTCAAACATCCCCAGTGGAGTGTTCTCAAATAGAAGGCGGAAATCCCTAGTAAAGTTATTCTAAACAAAGTTGAAGAATTACTTTCTTCATCCCCAGCAACAATCAAGGATTTATTTTCCCCAGCCAGAGTTGTTACACGAAGCTACCGATAGACTCTATTGACATCCATACATCATTCACGAAATATCATAACATATGCATACGAAACGCAAATACTATTCTCATTTATTTTGAGAACATCATTACGTAATGCATTACATACATCATGACATTGAATAAAACTAACTTTTTCTTTTCAGGTTAAGTTCGCAAATAGACGAATATTATCAGTAGTTTATAGACATGTTGTAGATCAATTTCCGAAACCGGACAGGGTGAATATCTACATGACTAGATAATTTCCTTCAGATCTTCATTCTGAAAAGCATTTCCTTCAGAACTTCATTCTGAAAAGCATTTTCTTCAGATCTTCATTCTGAAAAGCATTTCCTTTAAATCTTCATTCTGAAAAGCATTTCCTTCAGATATTCATTCTGAAAAAACATTTCTTATAGATCTTCATTCTGAAAAGCATTTCCTTCAGATCTTCATTCTGAAAATCATTTCCTTCAGATCTTCATTCTGAAAAGCATTTCCTTTAGATCTTCATTCTGAAAAGCATTTTCTTCAGATCTTCATTCTGAAAAGCATTTCCTTCAGATCTTCATTCTGAAAAGCATTTCCTTCAGATCTTTATTCTGAAAAGCATTTCCTTTAGATCTTCATTCTGAAAAGCATTTCCTTCATATCGTTGTTCTGAAAATTATTTCCTTCAGATCAAGTCGAGCGTAGACTCATCCTGGTACTCCTATCAATAGTTACTTCAGGTGGCATCTATAGCCCCATCTCCGATGAAACTCTATCACCTCTCTGAATGGAATATTTAAGCCTATTCAAGCATTATAGTCAACCAACAATGTTACTTCATGCACACATGAGTGAAAATTTCTAGGCACTTATAAGTGTTCAATCCTCTTCCACCTTTATATCACGAATGGCGGGCATGCCAATCTAACTCTTTAGGTTTAAGAAGATTGAACAGGGGAAGTTGTTGTACCAAAAAATTTGTCCTCCCATTATTCAAGATTAATTTATTTAAGATACCTCCTCATGCTCATGAAGGTCTCAAATGCTCAAGACTAATCAAAGATTGATCAGACAAACCGTCCTCTTAAGTATTGACCTACAACAAGGGTTTTGTTTTTCCCAAGGAAAATTGGACTTATAATGCCTCAAGTGGACTTCATGGTTTCTCATATGCTTCAAAGAATCCTCATGCTTTTCAAGCCTTGCAGCACAAGTTTGCTTAGTCAACTACTCACGTGATTAAAAATTAACTATATTGGACAAAAAGTCAACTTTGACCAATTTACAATCAAACGTCAAGATTTTTGGTCAACATCAAGATTTTGAGCTCATGTTCATCATTTGATCAAGGGTTGATCATGATTCATCAAAAGTCAAAAGTTACTAAATTAGGGTTTTCTTAAGGAGAAGTCAACTGAAATTTGACCAAGCATAACTTTCACATACTTCATTAGAAAAATTCTCAACCAAAGCCCATTTTGGTGGAAATTCAATTCTCTACAACTCTGTCTCTCTAAGCTAAAGGCCAAAAATGCTTCATTTGAGAGATATGAGCCAAAACATTACAGTTCATTTTAGAAATCAACAAAAAGATACTTTTTGTCAAAGCAATTTACATCAAGTTAAAGTGATTAATTATATGCATATATACCTTTTTATAATGATGTTTAGACTTGTTTAGAATCATTGTTTTCAAGCTTTGACGTAGGAATAAGGATCTGCCATTGCTAAGGCAGTTTGAGTTATTTTCACCGAATTTCATGATATAAGTGTTTTCAGGTCAAACTAACACCCACCCCAGGCAATTGGTTTTTTTCCCTTTTTTTTACTAACCCTAATTTATTTTCACCATATTTTCTTAATTTCCTTTATAATTAACAATTAATTAACTTAATATTTTTTTAACACTTTAACAAATTAGGATTACGGTTTTTAATTAGTAATTAATTTCTTGATGTATTTTTATTAATTAATTAATTAATTAACCTTTTTCTTAATATTAAAAATTAATTAGAAACAATTAGGTTTTAATTAATTATTATCACTTAAATTATTTTCTACACAAAAACATCTTAATATTCTTTTTCTTATTTCCTTACTATTTAATTTTCCATTTTCTTAATTAATTTCTTTTTAATTAATCATTAACTAACCTAATATTTTTTCAAAACTATAATAAATTAGGGTTAGGTATTTTTAATTAGTAATTAATTAATTTTTATATATTTTTATTTTATTAATTATTTTATTAATTAATTAACTTTTTTTCTTAATATTATAATTAATTAGAATTAGGTTTTTAATTACTATTATCATTTAAATTATTTTCTACGAAAAGCACAAAAACAAAAACATTTTTCTAACACTTTTCCCATTTATCTTTTACTATTTAATTTTCTTAGACAAAATGTATAGGTCGGACTATCGATTGTAATAGCGTAGTTTTCTCTTCTCGCATTTTTCTAATTATATATCTGCTTCGAGGATGTAATAGCGTAGGTTTACTTTCTCGCGAATTTTTATACTTATGTATCTCTCCCAAAGCCATGTAATATCTTAGGTCTTTACATTCCGCACTTTATTTTTCTGTATATATTTAATTGCTAGTAACTAGGGTTTGTCTGGCATGATTAAAAACAAACGTAGAAAACCCTAAGTTCTCAAGATAAAATAACTGAATCAATATACTTCACACACTTTCACCTTTAGGGTAACCTCTCTTGTTGCCTTATGATATTGGTCATATCCTTCGAAAGTGGGGATACTTTAGCAAAAATACCCTCGATCAAATCATCATAGTTCTTTTCGAATAAAGATCATAATCTCTCGATGACCCTTCGAGCTGCCTACAAAATGATCTAGTCCCTTCGATGACCCTACAAGAAAAATAATGATAGTCCCTTCGATACAATTGTTAAAGTACCCTTACATGTTGTCTTCGATGACCATACGATGACCCTACGCATGTCCCTTCACATCCAATGGATAAGGCTACCTACCAACTAATGGTATAAATAGCATTATCTATAAAGGAGAAGGAAAAGAATAAGAAAGACTTTAGTGGATAAGAAACTCTTAATTGCTTACTCACAACTTTTCTCACACTACACTTTCAAACAAATATTTTCAAAAAATACTTTGTACGCATTCGTGAGGACTGATATAAGAATCATTACAAAGTTAGCCTTACATTGGCATTTCAAAATATTTTTAAACAAATCACAAAAACAAAGCAAGTTTTCAAAAGTGAGCTAAGCAATTAAGAGCCTGTAGATAACTACGGATAAAAAGGGTACTAACACCTTCCCTTTTCATAACTTACCCCCTGAACTCAAAATCTATCAAAGGTCTTTTCTGTTATTTTCATCTTTCCTAAATATTGGATAAAATAAAAGTTGATGGCGACTCTTGCTATCCGCACATTTGAATAAAACTAAAAAAGTCAGTTCTCCCACCGTATTACAAACGTGCTCGAAGATAAGTAATTTATGTTATCACCATACATACCTACAAGTTAAACCTTAAAACGCTAAGGAGGCCTTACTTGATGAGCATTGGCTTATGGCCATACAAGAAGAATTGAATTAATTTGAAAGAAATGATGTTTGATATCTTGTCCCCATCCATAAAATTATCAAGTTATAGGCACACGATGGTTATTTAGGAATAAACTTGACGAATATGGTGTGATAACAAGAAATAAGGCCTGGCTAGAGGCTCAAGGGTATAATCAAGAGGAAGTATTTAATTATGAGGAGACTTATGCTCCAGTTGCCCGACTTGAGACTATACGCCTTTTACTATCATATGCATGCTCCAAGAACTTCAAATTATATTAAATGGACGTTAAAAGTGTGTTCCTTAACGGATACATAAATGAAGAGGTATATGTTTTACAACCTCCCAATGTTGAAAATTATGAGTATCCTAATCATGTTTTTAAACTAAAACGTACTTTGTATGGTCTTAAACAATCCCCAAGGGAATTGTATGATAGACTTATCAAGTTCTTGTTTGATCAAGGATATTCTAGAGGGAAGGTGGACACTAATCTCTTTATTAAACATCAAGGAAATCATATTTTACTTGTTCAAATTTATGTTGATGATATTATTTTTGGATTGACTAACATGCATCTTATCAAGGAGTTATCTAAGCTTATGCAGGGGGAATTTGAAATGAGTCTCATGGGGGAGTTAAACTAGTTTCTCGGACTTCAAATAAAGCAACTCAAGGATGGAATATTTGTATGTCAAACCAAGTATTATCTTGAATTACTAAAACGATTCGGAATGGACAGTGCAAAGGAAATTGGTTCACCTATGTAAAAGGGTAAGGATGTTGATGTCAAGAAATATAGAGGTATGATAGGATCTCTTCTATATCTTATGGCATCTAGGCCCTATATTATATTTAGTGTTTGCATGTGTGCAGAATATTAATCGGCTCCCAAGGAATCTCACTTAAAAGTGGTTAAGCTTATTCTTAGATTCCTTATCGGTACTTCTAAGTTTGGGATTTGGTATTCTAAGGGAATCGATTGTATCTTGGTTGGTTACTCCGATTCCGATTTTGTCGGTTTCAAATCAGATAAGAAAAGTACTAGTGGAACTTGTCACATGTTTTCAAAATCCTTGGTTAGTTGGCATAGTAAAAAGCAAGTTTATGTTGCTTTGTCAATGACTGTGGTAGAATAAGTGGCAACAGGTAGTTGTTGTGCCCAAATTTTGTGGCTTAAGCAACAATTACTTGATTTTGACATTAAACTTTCACGTATTCCTATCATGTGCGACAACACTAGTGCAATTAATCTAACCAAGAATCTAGTGCTACATTCTCACACTAAATATATTAAGATATGTCATTATTCACTTTGCAATCATGTCGAAAAAGGAGATGTTATATTCAAGCATGTTGATAGTAAAAATCAACTTACCGATATTTTCACTAAACCTCTTACAACTAAACCATTTTTCAACATACGTGGAGAACTGGGAATCATTGATATCTCCAATGTTGCTTAATATTATGTTATATTGTTTGCACTTTATACTATTGCTCTAACTCTTTGTTCGAGTGTTTTACATCATGTGAGTGCAACTTTTGTTCCATCAAGAATGAGGTAATATTGTTTCAAACTTCTCCTTGAACGTAAGCCTTTTCTTAATGTATGTTATTTGTTGGTTAAAAATGCTTGATATATTCTCAAACGATGAAAACCATGAATGTTAATTTCCAAAAATTTTGATTGACAACCATTGTGTGTTTTCAATGTATATGCTTATAATGACTTCATGTATTAATTATTTCACATTTGTATAAGTTTGTTCTTGATTGTACAAGCATGTGTTTCTATTATTATATCTTCTTGCATTCGTGCAAGAATTGTATGTAAGCATATTGTTTGCATATACGTTTATTGTTGTAGTTGGTCACGTGTTATGAAACATTTTCATTTTGGATTGAGTAGTGACATGTTCTTGCCGCTATTCTAGGCACATACGTGTGCGGCATCGAGAGTTTCATTATGGTGTGTTACATAATCATGACGCTATAGAAGCAACTCGAAAAGTTTTATTTTGCATCGCATTCATTATTAATCATGCACTGAATTACATGTATTGTAATGATGTTTTCTTCTTATTTATCAATTTCACATCATTATATATATATGGGGATATGTGATTATTGCTCTTCTATGCAAAAATGCCTCTGAGTGATATATTAGTATTTGTATCGAAATATGATAATTCTCACGATTTCATATATTTCTTATTGATGTATTAAAAGGGGGAGAAGCAAATGCGAGATGAAGTTGGGAAGCACAAAGTCAGAAGGAGCCTTTGATAACTACATCAAATGCCTCATCGCAAGTTTTGCCATCATAAAAAAGGGGGAGTATGTGAGTACAACTTCACCATTAGATGTTTTGCATGAAGTCAAAACTAGAAAAACTTAGCATTTATATATATTGGAAGGTATCTCTATGTCATGTGGCACTTCCTTTCATTAGTGGTCTTAGGAATCATTAAAAACAATTTTGAAATTGACCAAAGCCTTGAAAAATGATTTTCTGCATAAATTTTTCTTGCAAGCGCCAGCACATACGTGTTTCAGGACGATACATGTAACTCAATAATGAAGCCTATAACTTCTGTTTCACATAGGCCGGCACGTGCACTCAAATAGGTTGGAACATATTGTAACTTTCAGTTATTCAATTTTATGTGTCGACATATACGATTTTCAGGCCGACACATCTACTGCAGTATTAAAGCCTGTAGCCACTGACTTGCATAGGCAGATACATATGCCTTTTCAGGCCGACGCATACTCTTAGGTTTTGACTTATGTGCCGGCACATACGAATTTTAGGTTTGCGTATACTGTTTGATTGGGTCAATTTTTTAATTCTTTTTAATTCTAAAAATTACCTCTTTGCATCTAAACTTCCACAACTATAAATACATTATTCATACGTCATTCCAACTTGATGAAACTATAAACACTTACTATATTTTCTAACCTCTAACCTATGTATAAAAACTGATAAATCACACATAATAATCTTTTTCGGGGTGCCATCTAGGCGGGGTTTTTGATAATGTTCAATTAGGTTCTTGTGTAGACGAGAATATTGGGTTGAGATTTGTAGGGGGTTTCATCCGGAAAAACATAGGGTTTGTCCTCCAAGATCTTCAGTAGATTTGGAGGTTTTTATTCAATACTTTCAAAAGAGGATTGCGGCCAAGTGAAAAGCCTTAGGAGTTTGGTACACAAGGAAGTAGCCATAGAACGACGAATCAAATTGAAAGGTCTTATGTGCAATAAGTACAATTGATCATGCACGAAAGGGCTTTGGAGTTTGGTACCCAAAGGAGTAGCAAGATTCGATAAATCCATTGGCATCTATTGTGTTTTTGGTCTTACTAAAGATCAAAGAGAGAGAAGGGGTTGAATAAACATTAAACAGTTAGGGTTTGTGGAGTTTCTCTTGGAACACTTCTCTTGTAATCACATTTTTGCATAGTAAGAATTTATCCTAATTCCAAATTTGGAATTGGGGGGAGACATAGTTATAGCAAGGACGATTGGTGAGCTTCCTAAATAAATTCTCGTGTCGCTCTCTGTTATCTCTTTGCTTGCTTTATCTTTCATTAGTTAATTTGTTAAATATCATTGATTGAGTGATCGGATCATAATAATTTTTTATGGTTGTTTTTGTTTTTTAATTATTTGTTTATTAGCTTATAATCACTTTTGATTATAAGTTCTTTTTCATGTCAACATAACTCAAGAAAAAATTGAAAATTCGATCGTACACCAAGTGTTTGATAAATTACATAGTTTGTTATTTTTGCTTGTTATTATTGGAAATAGTATTGCTAGTAACTGGCCACAAACGAATAATATTGTGTTACTTGATTCAAGTTTATAAATTCTGTTTATTGTGTTGTTCATTTCATAAGGCCATTTTGCATATTCGAGTTCTAATAACTAGGTTCGTATAGCGACATATTCAATTTATATTAAAAACCTTCCGCATGGACTCTTTTCAATCAATTTAAAAAAAACAAATTTTATTTGGAAATTTTTCTTGGTGATCTATTCATCCCCACTCTAGATAATTTATTATCATCTAACATTCCCCATCATATGAAAAGAATAAAGTTGTTGTTTCAGACACAACTTTTGAGCCAATGACTTTGTTATATATAATGATTTAAGCGTGACTCATATCTTAGCCACGATCTTCTCCCTTGCGACTTCCCTAAATAACTTATCTCTGAGGCACAAGATAATAATACTTATGGCCTTATCTTCCATCTCGGTCTTCTCAGCTAGTGTAAGGGTTGCATGCATCAATGTCTCTCCCTTTAATGCTTCTACACACCTTTGTTGAATTAGCATTGCTTGCATCTTCATCTTCCATAATTCAAAGTCGTTGACTCCAGAAAACTTCTTGATGTCCCCTTTGGAACCCATGGTGCTCACCTATAAATTTAACCCCTTTCCTCCAAGGTGGGCACCACTTGTTATAAAATTGATATGATAATCGACCACTTCAAAAGAATTATTCAAAGTTCAATCACACCAAAAAATTTGATGTGTGGGAAAAAGAACAATGCCAACCTTACAAATTACCTTAAGCAATAAAAATAATAATAGGCGAGAACACAAGAAATTTGTTTACCTAGTTAGATCAAATCAATCTATGCCTTAGGGAGAAACAACTCTCTAATTCACTATACTTCAATAGTATTTTCAAGAGATTCAAATGATTTACAAGAAAATAGTCTTCCAAGTTCCCAAGAACAAACCATATTTTATACCCAAGTGTTTCTCAATATCTCCAACTCTCAATATAAGAATCGCATAAACCCAGGATGCTTAGTATTTACCAATCCCTTTGATAACCCTAAAAAGCTGTCAAGTCCCTAAAATATAATTCTAAGAATTTTACCCTTTGATTCTCACAAGGATTTCTTCCTTATGCAAATTTTAACTAAAAAATGAGATAAAACTCATATTTATAACTAACAAAATATTAACGGGCCCAAAATTTAATCCAATAACAAATGGATCCGCGAACAAGCCCAAAAAATATGTCACTACCGAAATATATATATATATATATATATATATATATATATATATATATATATATATATATATATATATATATATATATATATATATATATATATATATATATATATATATATATATATATTGTTATTGTTTTTGTCAATAAATGTTAGTAGTTACCATATTATAATACACCAATCTTTGATTCAATAAAATATAGAATCGTCTATTTCTCTTGAATAAAAATATAATTAAAATTCGAAAAATACAATATTGTCAAAAATATCCTGAGAAATAAAATAATATGGTTAAAAATGCAAGAATTTAATGTGAAGATATTTTAATTCATAAGATTAAAAGAGGTGCAAAGTAAATAAGAGGTATGGAAATTATGTGATATTTGGTGTGGAGCCAACAAACAAAGAATTAAACTTTGGCTGCTCATGAAGGAAAGTCCTTAGTCAAAAGGTCCTTAGTCAAAAGGTGAGACGATTGATTGCATGGAATAAGGAATAAATGATGGTGATAAGATTCTTCTTAACATCTCTGGTAGGGAAGGCTTGATAAGTGTACTGAATTGTTGCATGTAATAATAAGATGGTAAGAGTTACCATGAATCGAACACAAAGATTGCAATTTATACCAAATTGAAAGGGATCGGTCTATTCAACCCTCACCCCTCATAGACCTTTTTCATACTTATATTCCCAATCAATAGTATGAGTTGTTTTTTTATAAAAAGAATGGTTTAATAGTCATTTAATTATTAAGCAATCTGATAAACATACAATTTTAGCATTACATTTGCAGGCAATGTTTATGTGAATTTGAAAATCTTCCTATTTAATTTATTAAAAATAAAAATTGTCTAGTAGTTTTGGTTGAGTTTGTTGAAATCATAATTTCAAAAGTAACATTTGTGGTGTAAATTTGATTAATTCAAAATCACAAAAAATGTAGTGTATAATTATTCATGAGAAATCTCATGGTCGGAAAAAAGAAGACACAATTTATCCATGTAATTGCATGCATCTTATGGTAAACAAGTATTAATGAATAAATTTATCCATGTGTCAAGTAACTAATGTTAGAATTGCCTAAAGATTTGATTGCGCGCTTGGTTTTGATATATCTTCTGGTCCACTTTCGACAATTTAAAGTGAGTTACAATACGCATAAGGATAAATGGTCTCTCAATGTGCTTATATCTCACTATATTCAATAGGAAAAGAGGCTAAAGAAAGAAAAAGTTAAAAGTGCTCACTTTGCTATTAGCTCTCTGAATAAAAGGAAGAAATCTGCAAGAACTTTTTCTCAAATTAATAATGAAAATGAACAACCTAATAAGTCCATTTCTTTCTTCTACATGTTGTAGTTTACTTTCCTTTATAATAGAACATCGCCTTAGAAAAAACCCTTCAGAACAGAACATCGCCCTAGTGAAAACCCATCTCTATAAATGTACAAAGCACCATTTCTTCAATGACTTTCATCATATTTTCTTCAGCTCGTACGAATCAAGGAAAGGGAAGATGAAACTACAAAAAACGGTATAAAAAATTCATTCTTTGACTCTTCTTCACATTTCGAGTACGTGAAACATTTCACCATTATTCATGTTACATTAATGTTGTTGTTTTTTTGTTGAATCCCTAAACATTGGAGTTTTAATGCAACGCATTTTTATTTAGATTGGGATTTAATGTTATATTTTGTTATTTTTGTTGAGATAAGTATTAGGTTCATTGTTGATGTTGTTGTTGTTTTATTGATATTGAGATTATTGTTTTTGGATTATTGTTGTGGTTTAGTTGTCGTGACTTACAAAAGATTTTAATTTTGTATTTTATTGTGATTGAGATTGTTTTTGTGTTTTTTGTGATGTTGAGAATGTTATATGTTGTTGTTGTTGTGACTTAGAAATGTTTTGGTTTTAATAATGTGAATTAGTAAAGTTGTTGAACTTATCAATATTTTCATTCAAGATGCATGATTTTACAAGGATTTGATTTAAATTTCATAAATTACTATGGGTTATAGTTGGATGAAAGCTAATAGATTAAGTCTAGTGTATGCGAAAATATTTTTTGAATTTCTTGAATTCGGAGAAAGAAAATTTCATGACAATAATGGAATATTTTCCTCTCTTTGTGTTATTTGCAGGAATATCAAAAATTTAAAAAGAAAGTAATATTCAATAACCTACATTGTGATGGATATAGTCAACATTACACAATATAGATGTAGCATGGCGAAGTGCATAAAAACCAAATTGTGATGTCACATAGACATGAAATTAATGTAGATATAGATGGTCGACTAGAAGATGTGATTTGTGATATTGGAAAAGATTCTGGTAGAAAAACTGATGTGCATGATACTTTATATAGTGACAAGGACGAGTCGTTATATAAGGAGTGCACAAATTTTACACGATTGTTAGTGATGTTAAAATTATTTAATCTGAAGGCAAAAAGTTGGTGGACGGGTAAAAGTTTCACATAATTGCTTGAATTGCTAAAAGAAATTATTCTAGAAGGTAACAAGTTTCCAGACTGTAGTTATGAGGCAAATAAGATATTGTGTCCAACGGGTTTGGATTATATCAAAATATATGCATTCCATAACGATTTTAAATTATACAGAAAAACGTATGAATAACTTAATACATGCCCGAAGTGTGGGGTGTTGCACTACAAGGTTAACAATAATGGTGTTGATGACATGTAAGCAAGAAACGTCCTTCTCCCGTCGTGTTATGGTACCTACCAATAATTCTAAGGTTCAAGAGACTATTTTCTAATGTAAATGATGCAAAGAATATTAGATGGCATGCATATGAAAGAAAATGCGATGGAAATTTGTCCATGTACCCGATTCTTTGCAATGGAAGAAAATTGATTCATTGTATCAAGATTTTGGACATGAGCCAATAAACCTTAGGATTGGACTTGGCACTAATGGAATGAACCCCTTTATTAATTTGAGTACTAAACATACTTCATGACATATTCTTCTTATGATTTATAACTTATCTTTGTGGTTATGTATGAAGTACAAATATATGTTGTTATCTATGATGATTTCGGGGCCAAGACATCATGGAAATAACATTGATGTTTATCTAAGCCCATTGATTAAATATTTAATATTTTTATGTTAGGAAGGCATTGTTATTTATGATGTTTATTCTGGTGAAAAGTTTAAGATGTGTGCCATATTATTTTTCCCCAATCAACGACTTTCTTGCAAATGGTAATTTCAGAAAAGTTTAAGATGTGTGCCATATTATTTTATCCAATCAACGACTTTCTTGCAGATGGTAATTTTTCAAGATACAATGTCAAAGGGAATAAAGCTTGTCATATATGTGAATGTAATACATGCTCCCACAAACATCAGTGTGGAAAAAAGACTATTTACGTTGGGCATCAAAATTTTCTAAAACCCAATCATCTATATCGTAACTTGTGGAAGGCTTTTAATAGAGACCAGAAGTTTGATATCACTCATAAGCCATTAATGGAGGAGGATGTTTATAAACGACAACAACAAGTTAATTTTGTCTTTGGAAAGAACCAAAAAGGTCTCGTTGAGAAAAAATATAGAAAAAGAGGTTGGTGTTCTTTGATCTTCCATATTGGTCTAGCCTTAATGTAAGATATTGTCTTGATATGATACATGTAGAGATAAATGTGAGTGATATAAAAGGTACACATTAAATATAAAAAAACTTGTATCAATGAGAGATATCAAGTTAACAAGATTAAAATCTTATGATTGTCATGTCTTCAGACAACAACTTCTACCAATAGTTATCTGTGACATCTTATCGAAAGATGTAAGTGTAACTATAATCAGACTGTACTTATTCTTTAATGATATATGTAATAAAGACTTTGGTCCAAAAAAATTAGATGAGTTAGAAGATGAGGTTGTAATAATTTTGTGTTAATTGGAGATGTAATTCTCTCCATCATTTTTCGACATTATAGTTTACTTAGTTATTCATATTGTCAGGGAAATCATATTTTGCGGTCGAATCTATTTAAGATGGATGGATTGAATAGAGCGATACATGAAGAAATTTAAAAAGTATACAAAAAGTCACCATTGTCTAGAAGCTACAATCATTGAAAGGTACATCACAAAAGAAGCTGTTAAGATCAGTTCAAATTATTTGTCAGAAGCAAACTATATAGGAATTTCAAAGTCTCGTCATGATGGAAGATATGAAGGTAGAGGTAATCAAGTTTTAAATGTTAATTAAATGGCATGTGATGTAGTTCTTCAAGCACATTTTTATATTATATAATGTTGATGAAGCTCAACCTTATTTATCCACTCACAAAAGACTTATCAAGGAAAATTTTTCGTGGATGAGTGATGAGTGATTGTTGAAATAGCATAACAATAAATTTATAAATTAGTTTATGATAGGATTTCTAATTATGAGAGTGCATATGAGACAATTAAATAGATATCATACATGCATAAATTGAATGCAAAATATTGGAGTTATGGTTGAAGCTGAATCCATGTACTTCTCTAGTTTCAAAGATAAGAATCCTATAGTGGGGTTATGGTTATGTCATTTTTGTGCTATTTTAGTTTTTATGTAATAATATATAGTTTTGGTTCATAATGTTTCCCATTTTAGTTTTGGTTCACAAAGTTTATGTTGTTGTGTTATATATATATATATATATATATATATATATATATATATATATATATATATATATATATATATATATATATATATATATATATATATATATATATATATATATATATGGACAAAGGTTACCTTACATCGTTCCTTATAAATAATCAGCCATGAACTACGATGACTCTGATTTCCTCATCCCTTGATGAGAATATGTAGCCATAAAAATACCTTATATTCATGTTCATAAAAATATGTATGTAATTTATTATTTTTAAGGTAATGAGGAAATCAGAGTCATCGTAATTCACAATGTGTTTGACTGGTTATTTTTAAGGAACGATGTAAGGTAACTTTTGAGCGAGAAACATATGTATGTAACTTGCTCGCATATTGGAGGCTTAGGCTTGTTTTTTGTTTGCATTTAACATACCAGGTCATTCATTTTTAAATAAATAAAAAAGTCTTGATTTTTATTAAGTTAGATAAAAAAAGGTTTGATTGGTTAGTTGTTTTTTTATTCTTTTTGGTTTTTTTTATTAATTGAGAAAATAAATTTGATTAAAGAAAAATGCATGTTTTTGTTATTTTTGAACATTTAAAATTAAATAAAAAGGAAATGTTTTTTCGGTGATTTTATGATTTAATTGAAGAAATTAAATTAAGCTAAATTAATCTCTAATTAAACTAAAGTTTATTAAAACCTTATTAAACTAAAATAGTAGAACTAAAAACTAATTAGGATTATGGAATTAAAAAATAAATTAAGAAACATAATAAAAGAAATAATAAACATGACAATAGACGTGAGGTGTGGAAAAGAATCCGTTTGATTGTAATGGTATTGGTTTTTAATGTGTATTTTTTTTATTCAATTTTTTTATAACTAAAAATTAGAATTAAATAAAATATAAAAAAAAATATAGAACAAAATATTTTATTTAAAAATAGTAATATGAAACAAATATTTTATTTAGAAATAGAAAAGAAAAATAAATAAAAAAGTGACTCTAATAAAAATAAAAACATGAATATCACGAACAAAGATTATAAACTTTGCACAAAATAAATAGTAAAAAATCGAAATTCAATCGAACCAAACTCAAACAATAATAAATTGTAACTTATATCAAACACAATAATCAGGATTGCTCTTCACTTTTAAGAGGTCCAAGGCAAATAATACAAATGGATCCTAACAAAAAATCGGGTAATTAATCAAAAGATTTAATTATAAATAATATTAATATGTTAATTTTTTATTATATTATTATAAAATAAAATATGATAATATATTTTTTTATTAAAAAAAACACCAATAATTTAAATTAAGTTTTTATCTTTTTCTCGGTAATAGGATAGTGGTAATTGTTAGTAGTAATTACGTAGATATAAGTTTTTTAATTGTTGTTAGGGATATATAAACACAAGTTAAGTTAGCATCAAATTGTTTAATATTTTTCAATGGGTTTTGATTGTGAAATTAAGATATCTCTCACATAATAATTATTAAGAAATATTTCGTTTAGTTATGGAGTTTTCTATTAGATCAATCATAACTAAGATTATGGTCGATCAAGAAATTCATTTGTACCCCTCTTTGTTATCTATTTAGTCATGATAACTTAATTAAAAATAATACTCATATATTAACATTTTAATATATTCTTATAAAATAAATTTTAACAATATATCTCTCTATAATCACAAGAAAAATAATAATTCAAAGCACAAATGATAATGGATTAGATTTCATCATAAAAATTTAATAGTATATGAGTTGGTTGTATGATAAATTTTTAAATATTTAATATAACTTATAAATAGTCCCTAAAATTTTACTAAAATAAATTAAATAAAATTATAAGGATTACAAAAAATAACCATTGAAAATAAAATTTGATTTAAGATTTCAATATAAATTTCAATTGATTATATAAAATTTATTTTTTAATTAAATTTTTTGTTAGCATATTGGTTTGTGTGTGCGTGTGTGTTTGGTTTATAATAAAAAGAAAATAATTGAAAATTGAGAGATTTTTTTTATTAATAACCATGTATTAAAATAATATTTCGCAAATAACCGGGTTTCGGAAAAAATTACGCAAATAACCATGTTTCAGATGGCTCCATAAAGGAGGAGCCATCTCACTTGGCGCCTCCACCTAGGGTTTTGCCCTAGGCGCCATCTCACTTGGCGCCTCCCTTGGCTTTTAGCCAAGTGAGATGGCGCATGCTCCTAAAAAATGAGAGGAGGCGTCATCTCACTTGACTCCTAGGGCAAAACTAGGGCAAAATGTTGTTTTATAAATAATTCGTCCGTTTCTCCGAAATTTCTCACACTTTCTCGCACTGTATTTTTATTTTGTACTCCGTTATTTGCGTAATGACGTCGCCTATGATTTTTAGCAGAGATGGTTACGTTATATTCTCCGCCACGAAACCTGCGATGAAAATGAAATTCTGACACATTCACTCCATGGAGCGTCTACAACGGGAGTTGATGCGGTGGCTAGATGGAGACATCGCGGAGGGGGAAAAATTCGAAGGATCCAGCGAAAACGAACAACAACCTCACATGCGACAGGAAGACCTAATGTGTGGTTGGAGGAAGTCAAAACAGACAGTGATGTAATGCTGATGATGCATGGGTCAGATGAAATTGTGTTAACAGTTGTAATTTCCTAGATTGAATATCGTTAATTATTGTTGTACGCGTTTTATTAACTGTAGCAAAATCTGTTAACGGAAAACCCTATTGTTTACAACACAAATATTGAAAAGCTTTATTGTATTACAATATTTATGTGGTTGAGCCAGACGCCCGATTCAGACAGTTTTTGCGATTGTGTCCGACCTGACGGCATAAACCACACTTTCTTTCCAACCTGTCAAGATCGTCCATTTCTGTTGTGATGCGCCTACTTTTGGGACGACCCTTCTTGTTCCTTCGCATTTGGTCATTGTGCCAAACTATATCGCCGTTGTATTCAGGCCAATAATCCGGTTTTGCCACCAAAGGAAAGTTGTTGTTGTAAACAGTGAGCAACGTTTCAGATTTGTAAACGTTTGACAGCAGTTGAAGCGCGTCTTGATGGGTATGAGCACAAGCGGCAATGACATGAGAGCAAGGTATACGAAATGCTTGAAACCTGCCACAAACGCACCATTGAGAAGGTAAAATGACCCTGTATTCTTGTCTTGGAAGGCCTTCATTGTGGTCGATTGTCTCTTTCACAATGAAGTTGTGGCTGTGTCGGTCAAACCGTATAACCATGTGAGTGTTGGCTTTAGCACTTTCAGCCTTAATGTATTTCATGCAACTTTCACTCCATAGTTTTCCAGATTGCAACACCGCATTCCACATTTCACCTCTTTTGGCAAATAACGCAGCCATCCTAAAATACGTAGATTTTACCAAGGCAGTGATTGGGAGGTTTCGTATGCCCTTGAATACCCCATTCATTGATTCAATAAGATTCGTTGTCATATGCCCCCATCTTTGGCCATTGTCGTATGACCTAGTCCACTTTTCCACCGGAATATTGTCGATCCACCTACCGGCTTCTGGATTAGACAAACGGATCTCGTTGCGGTAATATTTGAATGTGGGTTGTGTCAATGCATATCCCACATTCATAACCGCTTTCCTCAATGTTTTGTCCTTGACCTCCCTCGAGAAATTCTGGACGATATGCCTGACGCAATAGACATGCGTAGAAGGAGGGTCATGCCAACCATTTGCTGGATTATTGTAGGCACTTTCAATGGAGGCATGTCTGTCCGAGATCAAACAGAGATCTGGTTGAGGAGCCACGTGTGTCCGAAGATTTTTCAGGAAAAAGCTCCAAGCACCACCGGTCTCCCCCTCGACAAGGGCAAACGCAACAGGGAAAATGTTGTTGTTGCCATCTTGTGCAACTGCCATCAATAGCGTGCCTTTGTACTTCCCATACAACCAAGTCCCGTCAATTTGTAGAATTGGTTTGCATGATGCAAACCCTGTGATGCATGGTTGAAATGCCCAAAACATGCGACTGAATATTCCGTTGCCATGCAGTAGACTACCATCTTGTGCGTACGCTGGCAATGTTTCCAGAACATAAACACTACCTGGAGAATACGTCTTGAGTGCATTCAGGTAGCGGGGAAGTTCTCGGTATGACTCCTCCCAGTTTCCGTACACCCTTTCAATCGCCTTAGTCTTTGCTAACCACGCCTTACGGTAAGACGGAGTGTAGTTAAAAACCGTGGTGATGTGGGAGATGATTGTTTTCACCTTCAAAGATGGGTCGTTGCTGACCAGGGGTAGGATTTCTTGACAGATTAGATCATATTTGAGTTTTCGGTGGTCCTGTGATTGAGTGGAACTTACACAAGTGTGGGTAGTCATGGAACCTATGACCCAGCAGTCACCCCTTAATCTGTATGATGCGGTCAAATTGAACATACAGTCAGGGTGGACACACTTGATCTTGTACCTTTCCGGGTTGACACGATCCACCTTAAAATCAACCGAGTTGAGCATGTGAAATTTTTTAATGGCCCTGATGCATTCCTCTCTGTTACGAAACTTGTCCTTCTCTTTTAAATTTTCATCCGACTGCATATACGGTTTGAAAAATAAGTCAGTAGAAGGTTCATCTCCGCCCATGTTGAAGTTTGTCATGTGCGGAGGTGGTGTGTAGATTTTGTCCGTAGGAATACTAGGGATGCCATCATCGTCAGAATCATCGTTCACCATTTCATCAAACTCTAACTCGTTATCTTCTTCTTCATCATCAACTGCATCTACCTCATCTTGTTCATTCTCCAAAGGATCAACCTCCTGTGTCACCGGAGGCTCTACCTCCTGTGTCACCGGAGGCTCTTGAAGCAAAACGTACAACTCAATAGAGTCGTATCCAGAATAGACATGGCTGGAAATCATATTCTGGAGATCCTCGTCATCTTGAACTTCAACCTTATAAAAAATTACTTGGTTGTTTCCAAAAAAAACTGGATTATGATAAAATATCTGGGACACCGGGCCTCGTTCAAGTTTGGCCTCCAATCTTTTCTTGAAGTACGAGAAATTGGCTTTCCCGTTTAAGAGAAATCGAACGTTGTCGGTGTTTCTAAACAAAAACCCAACTGTAGGACAAATGTATGTCTCACCGTTGAAATGTGCTTTGACGACAAATTGTGGTGAAGAGGCCATTGCGTAGAATTGTTTTAAGGTTTGAAGGTTGGAATGTTTGAGGTTTATTGATTGTATGAATGTATGAATGCTGTAATGTTTGAAGGTTGGAATGTATGAATTTGATGACTGATTCGAAGGTTGTAAGATTTGACAGATTATGTGAATCAATGTTATGTTAAACGTAAGGCTAAAAATTTCAATTAAGTAAGGATGCAACCCCCCAAGGCTGCCAATAATATTACATGCAATAATGAAACCCCATAGGCTGCCACCTATCCTGGCCCTATTCTGCACATATACATGTTTTTTGTAAGACTCCACCCATCAACTCCAATGGACTTGCATGCAATAATGAAAGGAATCCCAAAGGCTGTCACGTAGCCTGAGCCTATGCTGTAACAAATGACACCTCTTATTCGCCAAATGGGGTGGCGACACCATTCATTTTTGTACTCTTTCGCCAAGTGCAATGGCGCCTCCCTTACTGTCCAATCGTGATACATGCATGGGCTTATGAAACCCCATAGGCTGCCACCTATTCTGGCCCTATTCTGCACATATACATGTTTTTTGTAAGACTCCACCCATCAACTCCAATGGACTTGCATGCAATAATGAAAGGAATCCCAAAGGCTGTCACGTAGCCTGAGCCAATGCTGTAACAAATGACACCTCTTATTCGCCAAATGGGGTGGCGACACCATTCATTTTTGTACTCTTTCGCCAAGTCCAATGGCGCCTCCCTTACTGTCCAATCGTGATACATGCATGGGCTTATGAAACCCCATAGGCTGCCACATATCCTGGCCCTATTCTGCACATATACATGTTTTTTGTAAGACTCCACCCATCAACTCCAACGGACTTGCATGCAATAATGAAAGGAATCCCAAAGGCTGTCACGTAGCCTGAGCCTATGCTGTAACAAATGACACCTCTTATTCGCCAAATGGGGTGGCGACACCATTCATTTTTGTACTCTTTCGCCAAGTCCAATGGCGCCTCCCTTACTGTCCAATCGTGATACATGCATGGGCTGCCACCTAGCCTGCAAAAGTGACACCTTTCATTTTTTGTACATGCATGCATGCATATGTGTAACCCCCTAAGCATGCAAATGTGACACTTTGCAGGCATGCAAGCACAAGCAACCACTACATTAAACTTATTTGCCTATAAATACATACCATATGAAACATCTCTCACACCCACACAAGTCTCACTCTCTGCTATGAAATATTTCATAAGTCTATCATACTCTCTATCTCTTCCTAAGTCTTTCATACTCTCAAGCATTCTAAACAATGGCTCTTCTAACAATGGGCGATACTCACAGAGGCACAAGGGAAAACATTGCTGCATTTGTAAGTCTCTTCTTTGGTTATACATTTTTCATACTTCAAATAACACGTTGTTCATCTTAATTAATCTTACACCTGTTAAATTATGATCTCAGGACACAAAAAGATTCAGAATCCGTTTGCACAACTACCTGGCTCCCGACCCATTTATCGTCCCTTATCTGGAATACACAGGTTTTGGACATGTGATAAAGATCTCCAACTGCACCATTGACTCGAAGTTCATTCTTGCAATGTTGGAAAGGTGGAGACCGGAGACCCATACATTTCACCTACCAATAGGTGAATGTACCATCACGCTAGAGGATGTGTACATGCTACTGGACCTCCCTACCAGTATTTTTGTATCCATTTTTTTTACTGTTATTTTAATGTAATACAGTTGGATGTAATTATTTTTTTTTTAATAAAAAGTCCATTTTGTTGATCTCTGTCCAACAGACAATGCACAGGAAAAAAAATAAAAGAAAATTGTTTTGCCCTAAAATTACCTTAGGCGCCATCTCACTTGACTTAGGGCATGCCCTAAGCACATAGGCGCCAAGTGAGATGGCGCCTCCCTTAAAAAAGGAGGTGCATGCGCCATTTCAGATGACTCCTCCTTTGTGGAGCCATCTGAAACATGGTTATTTGCGTATTTTTTTCCGAAACCCGGTTATTTGCGAAATATTATTTTAATACTTGGTTATTAATAAAAAAAATTCAAATTGAGAAGGAGATAAATAATTGAAATTTAAGAAGGAGATGAGTGTTGAACCACTAACGTTTAGCGTCAAAACTAGGGATAAACCCGCTAGGCTACAGACGATGACTTGTGTATATATATATATATATATATATATATATATATATATATATATATATATATATATATATATATATATATATATATATATATATATATATATATATATATATATATATATATATATATATATATATATATATAGCGGTGAAAATCGAAGATCAAGTTATTAAGTAACTTGACTCGCAAATAAGTAAAAGTCGTCACCGTGTTTTATTATTTTCAAGGGAAAAGGGAAAAATGCGAAATAAAATTCATAAATATGCAAAGTGCAATACAAAAAGTAAAGAAAAATACAATCCATTTGAAAAGATCAAAGACTCGGGGGTTGGTTATACAAAAGAAAGGTACTAGCACCATATGTATCTATAGTATCCTATAGGAAACTTTTTAAATATTTGTTTTTAGTTAAAATTGATTTGT
The DNA here is from genome assembly GCA_948472305.1 of Vicia faba. Taxonomy (NCBI): domain Eukaryota; kingdom Viridiplantae; phylum Streptophyta; class Magnoliopsida; order Fabales; family Fabaceae; genus Vicia; species Vicia faba. The sequence goes on along the minus strand of OX451736.1, from coordinate 1,201,913,275 downwards.
TTGCTAAATGAGTGTGAGGATGAGATTTTGAAAATGCGACGACCTAGTCTCGAAGTTTTTGGCTTAAAAGAGGTGCGAGTTTTTTTTTAAAATTAGGGTTTAGAAGAGATTTGTTTTTAGATTAATAAAACTAAAAAAATATACAAAGGGGTTTTCGCACAATCGTATTAAATATATTCGATGACATGAAGTCAATGAATTCGATTTTTCCTTTGGAGTTAGACAAACAAAATATAAAAACTAAGTGATCGACAAAGGGAAATTAAATAAATAACAATTAAATAACTAAATAATTAACAACCAAAAATTAAATAAAATAAGAAAGACAAAATTATACTAATATATATTTTTGGTATTTTTTAAAGAGGGAAGGAAAGAAATAATTATAATAATAATCTAATAGTTTTTTTTTTGTATTTTTTGTATGGATTTTTAAATGAAAATAAAGTAAAAGACTCAAAAGTTAGAAATAAAAATTAAAGTGAGCAAAGAGAAGATAAATGCTCAAGTGGGAAAAGAAAAAATGTATAATGTAAAGAAAATAAAATGTTATGGATGATAAATAACATAAAAGTGAAGAGAAAAAAATATAAAATGCGGAAATATATATGATATTAAAGTAAAATTAGTACAATATAAAGTTAATAATTTGATTTGGGATAAATGTAACTTCATATATAGCATATAATGTATGTACCCATACACGTTAGAGAAATGACACTTTTAAATTTATTCTCTTATACATGTAGTACAATTAACAAACATGGGGATCAAGACAAAGTCAAGGAAGATACATTATGGCAAACTTATCATCAATTCCAAGTACCTCGAATGATCAAAGGACCATTTAGAGGTAGATTGGAAATGATGAAAGTTCATCAAATATCTACAAGCTTAGATGAACTTAAAAAGCTCAAATATTTTCCAAATTGATCCAAATAAAAATAAAAATAAAATAGATAAAGAAGAATAAGATGAAGTCTATAATAAAAATAGTATAAATGTCATAACTTTCTCAATTTTTCATGAAATTAAACAAATGAATAATGAAAGTTTATCTACTCAATCTCACGACCAAGGATCCATGCTCAAAATAAGTAAATAAACAACAAAAAATTACATAAAAAATGAAAATTAAATAACAATAAATCACTTTTGCTTTTGCAGGTTCAAGAACACTTTTCAACTCTTGATTTTGAATCAATGGAGTTTCCTTCCAAAATGGTGATAATTATGGCACTAAATAAATAAATAAATAAAGAGTAAAAATACAATAGAATTAAATAAAAAATAAGTATAATAGCTTACCTATTCAATAAAAGGAAGAAATGACTTGGAAAAAAATGAAGAGAAAAAAGAAGAGGGTTTTGGTTTAGTTTAGTGAATGATTTATGGTATCGTTGTCTCCAAATGAAAAAAAGAAAAGTCTTATTTATAGGTTGAATGAGGTGGAAGTGTTGATGTGGCAATCCATGTGACTTTATGAGAATTGTTGTTGGCCATTGATAAATCGAAGTTGGTAATCCATGTGAAGTGTGAGAATGATTCTTGGTCATTGATAAGTACAAGTTGACAATCCATGTAAAATGTTTGTACTATATTATAGCGGTCTCAACTTTTCTTTATTGACAAAAAAAAAACAAAAGGAAAAAGTAATAATAATAATAATAATAATAATAATAATAATAATAATAATAATAATAATAATAATAACTAAAAGTGTTAGTAATAATAATAAATACAAAATAGAAAATAAAAGAGACATTAAATTAATTATTTATGATTTTTTTCTTAAATTAAAATAAATGAAAATATAAGTGCAAATTAAAAGATAAAAAATAAAATATATATATAAGAAAGTAAAAGAACTTATATAAATTTTTCTAGACTTTTTTTTGAAATAAATGATACCAATATATAAATTTAAATTAATAAAAATATATATTTTTGATAGTTTTTTTAGTAAAAAGGTAAAAATAGTAAATAAAAATAACATGATGCTAAGTATATTTTTTTGTGATTTTTTTAAATGAAAAAGAAATCTTGAATAAAACACAATAAAAATCAAATTTCACTAAATTCATAAACGACTTCTAACGTTTCTATTTTTTCGTGGCTTTTCAAAGCATAATCAGCTCTTGACTTGTAATGAGAAATTGTAGATGATGTCAAGGAGAATCATATGCAAAAAGAACAACTCTAAAATGTCAAAATTTGAAGAAGTTATAAAATTTTGAAATCTAACTCAAGAGTTGGCAAAGAAAATAGATCAAACCACTTGTGAACACTTGTTATGCAATGATACAAATGGAGGGTGAGATCTTATGTCAAAAATTGGGGTATGACAGATGTCCCTATTTAAGTTTCTTCTATTCGGAGTTATGAAGATTGAAATCTTTGTTTCAACGAGATTGAAGGTACTTAAATATAGAATACACAATTTTTGATCCTAAGATACCACAATGATGTTTATGATATGATATGGATGCAATGCTCTGAATTTTATAGGGAATGACGCCACATGAGATAAACTACTACTGGAGAAACCAAGAACATGATAAAGTAATTCCACAGGGTGAGAGATTATAACTTCACTAGGGAACAGAGCCACACACTTCGATTGACAGACTCTTATTGGGGAACAACTTCAAGAGAAGAAAAAATTATTGACTTTATCAGGGAAGACGCCTTGCATATGTTGTGAAAAGATAAATGGCTACTGACTCAAGATGATGGTAATTTCCAACACAGTATCAAAGGTAGAAAAATCAAAAAGGATACCGACTTACAGATGACGATAAACTATCAACTCAATAGTTGAAGGTAAGAGATCAATAAGATAACAAATCATAGATGACGGTAAACTGCCAACTCAATAGTTGAAGGTAGAAGATCAAACAAGATACCGACTCACAGATGATGGTAAACTACCAATTCAATAGACGAAGGTAAAAGATCAATAAGATACCGACTCACAGATGATGGCAAACTACCGACTCAATAGTTGAAGGCAGAATCGAAAAAAGAGATACTGACTCATAGATGACGGTAAGGTACCAACTCAAATAGACGAAGGTAGAAAAGTAAGAGATACCGACTCACAGATGACGGTAAACTACCAACTCAATAGATGAAGGCAGAATATCAATAAGATATTGACTCACAAATGACGGAAAACTACCAACTCAATAGATGAAGATGGAACAGTAAGAGATACCGACTCACAGATGAAGGTAAACTACCAAGTCAATAGATATAGGTAGAAGATCAATAAGATACCAATTCACAGATGACGAAAAACTACCAACTCAATAGTTGAAGGTAGAAGATCAATAAGATACCAACTCACAAATGATGGTAAGCTACCAACACAATAGTTGCAGGTACAAAAGTAAGAGATACCGACTCATAGATGATGATGAACTACCAACTCAATAGACGAAGGTAGGAAAGATAATAAACCTTTCCACGATGAACGAATTCCAGTTTCTTCTTTGTCGAGTCTTCCACTTGAAAAGGATAATATACAAACTTCTATGCGGGACTTTTTCGGAGAGATATCATTTGTTGTTGATGAGAAAACTTCTCAAAAGAGATACCATTTGTTGTTGATGAGCAAACTTATCAAAAGAGATACCATTTGTTGTTTATGAGCAAACTACTTAAAAGAGATACCATTTGCTGTTGATGAGCAAACTTATCAAAAGAGATACCATTTGTTGTTGATGAGTAAACTTCTCAAAAGAGATACCATTTCCTATTGATGAGCAAACTTCTCAAAAGAGATGCCATTTGCTGTTGAAATAACATATTGTTTGGGATACACAATCTGCTCAAATAAAGAGGCCGCCACTTGCTGTCTTCCAAAGATATCAATAATACACAAGCTGCTCATGAAGAGTCTGCCACTTTCTATATTCCGAAGATATCAATAATACACAAGCTACTCATGAAGAGTCTGCCACTTGCTACTTCTCAAAGATATCAATAATACACAAGCTGCTCATGAAGAGTCCGCAAATTGCTATCTTCCAAAGATATCAATAATACACAAGCTGTCCATGAAGAGTCCGCCACTTGTTGTCTTTCAAAGATATCAATAATACACAAGCTTCTCATGAAGAGTTCGCCACTTGCTATCTTCCAAAGATATCAATAATACACAAGTTGCTCATGAAGAGTCTGTCACTTACTATATTCCAAAGATATCAATAATACAAAAAGCTGCTCATGAAGAGTCTGCCACTTGCTACTTTCCAAAGATATCAATAATACATAAGCTGCTCATGAAGAGTCTGCCACTTGCTACTTTCCAAAGATATCAATAATACACAAGCTTCCTATGAAGAGTATGCCACTTGATACTTTCCAAATATATCAATAATATAGAAGATGCTCATGAAGAGTATGTCACTTAATGTCTTCCAAAGATATCAATAATACACAAGATGTTTATGAAGAGCCCGCCACTTGCTATATTCCAAAGATATCAATAGTACACAAGCTGCTCATGAAGAGTCCGCCACTTGCTATCTTCCAAAGATATCAATAATACACAAGCAGCTCGTGAAGAGTCCGCCACTTGCTATATTCCAAAGATATCAATAATACATAAGCTGCTCATGAAGAGTCTTCCACTTGCTACTCTCCAAAGATATCAATAATACACAAGTTGCTCATGAAGAGTCCGCCACTTGCTATCTTCCAAAGATATCAATAATACACAAGCTGCTCATGAAGAGTCTTTCACTTGCTATATTCTAAATATATCAATAATACACAAGCTGCTCATTAAGATTCCACCACTTTCTACTTTCCAAAGATATCAATAATACACAAGTTGCTCATGAAGAGTCCGTCACTTGCTGCTATGTTGAGATTCCAAAAGATTGTTGCAATAACACTAATGGGAAACAAAGTTCATCTTCAATGGGAAACCATTAATAAATTATTTTTGAGGAGACCAAGTATTTAAATGTGAAAAATTAATGCACTCTCCATCTAGGTTTCACAGCCTAGAGAGATCCACAGGGTAGCATACGCAAAAGACAAAGTTCAATCCAGGTTAAACTAGAGAGAAAACAGTCAAACAAGACTCCACCCAATGAGGAAACAACTCAATTGGGGATTTATCCTATCCAGATATGGAAAAGGAAAGCTAAAGCAAGATTCTTCCACGAGAGTTAACTCAGTGGGGAATTAGAAAGGAGGCACACTTTCTGCTTAAGTTGACACTCTATTTGGAAAGAGAAAATACGCTGTTTGAATAGACACAACCAAGGTATACAAACCCAATAACATCGAAAAATATGAACGTGCGTGCATGATGCAAGTGTGAATGAATAAATGAATTTCATGTATATGTTTGACAAAAAAGATAGAAGAGATAAACTGGAGATGATAAGACATCATAGTACAACCAGATACTCGGCTAACCTCAACAAGATGAGAATATTATTGGAGATAGAATAAAATCCATCGACGGAGCATATTTCGGCTATAAGGCTCTAATCTCTCTGGGGAGGAGGATATTTTCTGGGTGAAAACCCAAAGTCCAATCTTCTAACATCAATAATCCATTGAAAGGATAACAACACGAACTCCGCTTCAGCTGGAGAAAAATCTTTCTTAGTTGGAGATCCTGGGAACTCCACCATCTGATAATGTGTGCAAACCAGATCACATATCTTGACAAATCTGGATTTCCCCTAGAACTAATTTTGGATGCCCTAAGTTTAATACAGATAAGCTGTGTGACGCACGACAATTCTTGCGAATAACTTCACTTCTAAAATTCCCCTAGTTACATGGTTTACGAGAAGAAACTGTCTCAGGAGGATTTTACAAAAGACATGGCATCCAAAATGCCTGATGTCTTCAAACTCTTAGAGAGATTCGTTGAATCTTTATGTGACTGCCCAGATTGAATGTATTTGGAAAAACACAGTCTTCAAATATGCCCTATAAGGATAAACGAACTATGAAGGCAACAACTTGTTCATGCTAAAGGTCTTCAGGCGACATGCCCCTGGTTATGAGCATTCTTAGAAACGATTCACCATTTAATTAACAGAGTTTTAGACCTCAAAAGATTAAAATCTTCATTGGTATTTATATGTAAGCTTCCTTGACATTAAATAAATGTTTTACAAGCAGGAAAAGTTTATTTTGAGAATGAAAATTCTAATGCAACAATTATGTAAGTCTTGAAGATTTTTTTTTGAAAAAATGCCGCGAAGCTTGCGAATTAGTGGATAATTTATTTTTGTATGAAAGATAACGAAAGCATATGATACAAACACAAATATTTTAGCAAAACTTATGGTAGTCAGGAAACACCATCTCGTTGGAGTATGCTTTTGAAATAAACCAACCATGTTTCAATTAGGACTTTTGAGGGTTGTAATATGGTCTGGTTCACGGTTTTAGAAAAATGATTTTAAGGCTCAAAATATTTGGTGCCCACCCCCTTCATGATGTTCTTCAGTCCTATATTCAGTTAATTTGATACGAGCACTCATCTCCCGAGAGGATTTAGCTGATGGTTGAGGAACAACTGATATTCTTTGGACACGACAGTCACTCACTCTTGAATTTTATCACACGACTATATTCTTTATTGAGGATTTTTGTGTAGTCTTTCTTTGCAATTTTTGTTTTCCCTAATTTTTTCCTGAACTAATTCTTTCGAGTTGATAGTCTAGAGGGATGCCCTGACTTTTGCCTAAGAGACTTGTTTTTTTTTAAGTTTTGACTTAGCGGGGATTTTTGTCTCTTTCTTTTTTATCATTTTTTATTCATTTCATTTTTTCTTTCCTGTTGAACACGTCGTGTGACTTCGAGTCGTATGTGACTTGTTGGAAGAATTGTGACTACCAGATTTCTTGGTAGATGAGGGATAATCGGCGTGGTATCGTCATCTATTGATCTCCTGATGTGCGAGAGATATCCATTGGCATATCGTCTTCTCTTGATGCATACTAATGATAGGCGAAGATTGACCATTGTAGTTTTGACTTTCCTCAATCTTTCGAAGGATAATCATTGTTTTAACCTTGGATGCGTACTCTTAATGAGATTTGAATACTCAATCGATTAACTGAACACTACCCTGCCCCAGGTTAAAAATTGATGGTTTTTCTGAATAGAAAGGAAACTCCTACTTCAAGGCTCAAAGGGATTACCGAGGGTTTCGCTCCCTTACATCTCCGGTGCTTGGGAATTTGAAACAATGTTTGTACATCGTCAACAGGGTTTTATCCAAAATTATACAACCATAAATTTTGCGTTTTAAAATCATCATCCCCCTCCAATCTCTGCCTAAGAAAGATAATGGGTGACAAGTTGGGACCATAAAGAAATTTAAAATTAAAAACAAATACGAGTGAAATGAATGAACTTCTTCAAGACAAACATACTCGTTGAATTAAGATTAATCATTCAAATGCAAACCAGTTCTTACATGAAAACAATGCAATGATAAACAAGAAAAAAATACAAATGAGAAAGCAGTAAAAATTCTAATAAACTAAGAAGACTCTCTTATCTGGACTAGCGGTGAAGGAAACATTTCCTAAAATTTGGAACTACCAATAAAATAGATTCATTCATGCTTTGCTAACGGATTATTTTGAACATTAGGGCCGATGTCCTTAAATGACAAGATACCGCTTTGGGCCAACCTATGAACTTCGACCTTCAAAGCAAAGAAATTTTCCAAATCGTGCCCAGGAGCATCCTGATGAAATGCACAAGAAGCATTAACCTTATATCCTCTTAGCAGTTTTTCAGGAACAACTGGTCGAGCTCGAGTTTGAACCAGATTCTTCTTCAACAAAGAAGGATACAACTCTGTGTATGTCATTAGAATTGGATCAAAGCTCATTTTCCTCTGATGACCTTGCCCTTGATTACCTTGTTGAGGTTCCCTCTGATATGCAACAGCAGTCGGAGCCACATTGACGACTGAAGTCACATAAGCAACTAGTTGATTCCTATTATAAGATCTCCATTGCCTACCACGAAGTATAGCATATGAGCCTTTCTCTTTCTCTTTGGAATAACAATCACCACACTTCTTAAAACCATTTGATGAGTCCCCATCTTTAGATAAGTGGCCTTCGCGGACAACTTCCTCTAAATGGACTCCCATGCTTACCATTTCAGTGAAATCAGTGGGAGCACTTGCAACCATCTTCTCATAGTAGAAGGAATTGAGAGTTTTCAGGAAGATCTTTGTCTTTTCTTTCTCTTCTATTGGAGGGGCCCCCTGGGAGGCTACTTCATGCTATCTTTGTGCATATTGTTTAAATGACTCTTCATCTTTCTGACTCATCTCTCTCAGATGGTCACGGTCAGGTGCCATAAATATGTTATACTTATACTATTTGATAAAATCTTCACCCAAATCATTGAATATGCGGATGTTGCTACTGTCTAATCCCATATACCATTTCAAAGCAGCACCAGTTAAACTATCCTAGCAGAAATGACTAAGAAAACATTGGTTATCCGCATGAGTGGTTACGGTGGCAAGAGTTGCCCTTGTACCTCTCGAATTCTAGCACCTTAAACTTTGCTGGTGTAACACCCCAATTCTACCTGACAATTATATAAATAAATCAGAGTTATAAAATCATTCATGCAAACGAATCGGGATGCTACAAATTCTTCTTTCAAAACACATTGCATTCATCGTGGATATATAAAACTTTCAAAACATCAGATGAACCATCATCATAACATCTTTAGTTAAATAATTCAACATCTATGCATCGGAATTCTTAATAACATCTTTATCATCATTACAACAACTTCAAACCAACAAATACTTAATAATAATCATCTTAAAGTTCAACAACTGAATAATCAACAATCAAAAGCAACAAGCGTTCATCCCCCAGAGTGTTACATATCAGAGTAATGACACCGACTCAAACTATTGAAGGTATACAACCTTCACTCTCGATTACCTGCATGTTACCAACATAAGGGAAACATTCAAACAGAAGGGGTGAGATATCTAACAATATAATAAAGCGCATGATAATTAATATATTAAATTAGATCACATAACATCACCACTTATCATCTCATAATCAACAATAATCACAACAATAATACACATTCACAACATCAATACACACTTCTTTATGCAGTCATATAATACGACTCAATACTATGCAAATGCACGTGGTACCATTTGGAGCAGAACTCCCATCTCAAAAATTTGCTAATTAATAGAGGCATCAACAAGGCATAAGCCTTCATATCAATATTCGCCAATACAGACCATCTCAACGAGCATAAGCTCCATATCAAAATGCAATGTATGCGACACAATCATGAATGTAATAACAATACCACAACTAACAACATCTCAATACACCATCTTCGTTGGCCAAAGGCCTACATCTCAAAAGAATCTCAATATCTCTTCATCAACGTCTCATATCATCATAATAATTCATCAAACATCATTTATTCATGATAAATTATCAAACACAACTTCGTTAATAACATCTCATCAACAACTCAGCTGTACATTAATACGACAGTAACTCATATGCCTATATAAGATATTTCCTAAAATTAATTAACCAACTAAGGCTTACTTCTAAATCACTAAATCTCTACATACTACTATTCTGTAATATTACATCGTTATTATTATTAATCCTACTATTACAAATCAAACAGCAGCCTCTAAGCATCTCATCTTCATCCTTCTTCACAAAAACCAACATAACGATCAACACAGGAACTAACTCTAAATCCTAAATTGGCTACTAGTATTACACTTCCTATTTCTTCATTTTAATCCTCAAGAATAAAGCTCATCGTGTTAGCTATTCAACGCTTCGAATGACACCTCAAACGGAGTATGAAAACTCAAGTTACAACCTTTTCTAAACGATTCTGCCAAAAAAAAAATAGACAACATGGGTCGATGCATAACTCCTTGGATCGACGCGTACTGCACTGAACTCGCAACTTGAGTCGACGCATCCTCTCTTGTATCGACTCATACTGAGTCTACCACCCAACATGTATCGACACATGCTCCTACGTATCGACTCATCTTGAGACTCTAAACCTTCATGTATCGACACATCATGTTTGGGGTCGACGCATACTGCTCTGACCTACCTAATTTCTGCGATTTTATCTGTGTTTTCACTACGGGTTCCATACTTTAAGCCCTAAAAACTTAATCTAATCATGGATAATCATCACTTACAATTATCCTATAATTCTACATCAATTACACAACATTGGAATGTCATCGTTCATCTATAATTCATCAATTTCATCATACCACATCATATACATTCAATTCATGAACAAGACAAAAATCAACTCTAACCCCACATACCAATTATCATGAACCCAATTATAGAGTCAGAACCCCACCCTTACCTTAGATTGAAGGTCGCTTTATAACTTCCGGTCGAAACCTTGTTCTGCCGTTTTTCCTCTTTTTCCAGCAGCTTCACGTTCTTCTTCTCAATCCTTATTCTTCTACTGCCTCCTCTTTTCTATTCTTTCTAGCAACAATAAAATAACCTATTATTCTTTATTCCTTATTGGGCTTAAAACTAATACACCCCCTTATTACTACTTCCATTCCTTAAAAACAAGCCCACATCAAATAATATTATACTTCTAATGTTATTTCACCACTTAATAAAATAATCAAATCCAATTAATCACAACACATCTTCTCAAATATTCCAAAAATAATTTAATTAAATAATTAATTAAGTTACAGGCGTTACAACTCTCCCTAACTTAGAATATTTTCGTCTTCGAAAATTTACTTCAATCAAACAACTCAGGGTTGGAGTCTCGCATCTTGCTCTCCAACTCCCAAGTCATGCTTTCTCTGGAAGCTCCTAGCTAAACCACCTTAACCAAAACAATCTCTTTGCCCCTCAGAGTCTTTATTTCATGATCCGAGATCCGTACAAGCATCGTCTCCACCGTAAGATTATCCTGCACTTGCACATCATCCATATGAATCACATGAGATGGATCTGAAACATACTTCCGGAGTTGCGACACATCAAACACATCGTGAAAATTTGAAAGATTAGGCGGTAAAGCCACTCTATAAGCAACATTCCCCACTCTCTCTGAAATTTGATACGGTCCAATAAAGCGAGAAGTGAGCTTCTTAGACTTTAATGCTCGCCCAACACTAGTCACAAGTGTAACTCTTAAAAACACATGGTCACCCGCTTGAAACTCTAAATCTTTCCTTCGCTTGTCATGATAACTCTTCTACCTACTTTGGGAAGCTTTCATCTTTTCTTGAATCAACTTCACCTTCTCAATAGTTTCACGAACAAGTTCAGGTCCAAGTACTACACTTTCTCCAGATTCATGCCAATGTAACGGAGTTCTACATCTTCGACCATACAACGCTTCAAAAGGTGCCATCTCAATACTGGAATGGTAACTGTTATTATAAGTGAACTCTATCAATGGAAGATAAGTATCCCACGAACCTCCCTGCTTAAGAACACACGCCCTCAGTAAATCTTCCATCGATCGAATCGTCTGTTAAGTCTGACATCTGTTTGCGGATGATACGCTGAACTCAATCTCAACGTAGAACCCAACGCTTCTTGCAAACCCTTCCAAAAATCAGAAGTTAATCTTGGATCTCTATCTGACACAATGCATAAAGGAACACCATGCAGCTTCACAATCACACTAATGTAAATATCATCCAACTTCGACACAGGAAACTGATATTAATAGGAATAAAATGAGCTGACTTCGTAAGCCTATCAACAATCACCCAAATCGAATCATGTTATCTTAAAGTATTAGGTAACCCTGTCACAAAGTCCATCGAAATTCTATCTCATTTCCATTCTGGAACTTCTAGCGGTTGCATCAACCCTGCTGGCTTCTGATGCTCAACTTTCGACTTCTGACAAGTGAAACAGGTATATACAAACCGAGCCACATCACTCTTCATTCCAGGCCACCAAAACAAACCTTTCAAATCTTGATACATCTTTGTAGCTCCTGGATGAATACTCAACTTACTTCTATGACTCTCCTCAAGTATCACTTTCTTCATCTCAGCATCATCAGGAATACAAAATCTGATTACGAAACTTTAACACACCCATGCACATCTAACTTAAAATCACTATTCTCAGACTGATTGATTCTAACCATCGAATCTACCAGTTTAACATCCAACTTCTGAGCTTCTCTGATACTGTCTAGAAATTCATTATTAATCTTCAAAATACCCAACATAACACTTCACGGAGTAACCTATCAAACTAAGCTCATATCTCTGAACTTCTCAATTAATTCCAACTCTTTAACCATCATTGCTGACATGTGTAAAGTCCTTCGACTCAATGCATCAGCTACCACATTGGCTTTTCCTGGATGATAATTCAAACTGAAATCATAATCCTTTAACAATTCCAACCATCTTCGTTGCCTCATATTCAACTCCTTCTGATCGAATAAATACTTCAAGCTCTTATGGTCACTAAACACTTCAAATCTAGAATCATAAAGATAATGCCTCCAAATCATCAATACAAAAACAACTGCAGCAAGCTCTAAATCATGTGTAGGATAGTTCTTCTCATAATTCCTTAACTTCCTTGACGCATAAGCAACTACCTTACCATTCTGCATAAGCACACCTCCTAAACCCATCTTAAAAGCATCACAATACACCACAAAAGGTTCTCCTGGATTAGGCAACTCCAAAGTCGGAGCCGACGTCAATCTCTTCTTTAATTCTGTAAAACTTTCTTCGCACTGAACATTCCACAAAAAAGCTCTACATTTACAAGTTAACTTAGTCAATGGAAGTGCCAACTTAGAAAAACCTTCGATAAATCTTCTATAGTAACCAGCTAATCCCAAGAAGCTTCTAATCTCAGTAGCTGACCTTGGAGTTTCCCATTGCAACACAGGATCAACCTTCGATGGATCTACAGCAATTCCACTACTTGAGATCACATGACCAAGGAAACTAACCTCCTTTAACCAGAATTCACACTTGGACAGCTTTGCATACAACTTCTTCTCTTTCAAAACTTGCAATACTACTCTTAAGTGTTCAGCATGCTCTTTTTCTGACTTAGAGTAAATCAAAATATCATCAATGAACACCACCACGAACCGATCCAAATAAGTATGGAAGATACGATTCATATATTCCATGAATACTCCCGGCGCATTAGTAACACCGAAAGGCATCACTGAATACTCATAATATCCATAACGTGTTCTGCAAGCCGACTTCTGGATATCTTCATCTTTCACTTTAATCTGATGGTAACCCGACCTCAAATCAATCTTGCTAAACACACGAACATCCACCAATTGATCCATTAAGTCATCTATTCTTGGAAGCGGATACTTGTTCTTAATCGTCACTTTATTCAACTGTCTATAATCAACATAAAATCCTCATACTTCCATCTTTCTTCTTTACTAACAACATTGGAGCTCCCCACGATGATACACTTGATCTTACAAACTTCTTCTCAGGTAACTCTTCCAATTGCTTCTTTAACTCTAACAACTCAGATGCAGACATCCTATATGGTGCCATAGATACAGGTCTAGTACCAGGTACAAGATCAATCGCAAACTCAACTTCCCTCTCTGGCGGTACATCAGAAATCTCCTTAGGGAAAACTTCAGAAAATTCACACACCATCTATAATTCCTCAATTATAGCTTGAGTCTCTACAGATAGTGACACCATCAATGAGAACATATGCGCTTCCTCTTGCATCAACTTCCTCAACTGTCTAGCAGACAACAAACTATCTTCCTCTTCTTCAGGAGTAGAAAACTTCACCGACTTGTCATAATAGTTAATATGAACACAATTATGCTCTATCCAGTTCATACCCAAAATCACATCCAAACCTCTTAACGGTAAACAAACCAAATCAATAGCAAAGTCTCTGTCGAAGATCAACAAGGGACACTTAACACACATAAAAGAAGTAGTCACCGACCCCTTGGCTGGAGTATCGACGACCATTTCTCCATTCAAGGAAGACAACATAAGACCCAATATTTCAACACAATCAGCAGCAATAAAACAATGCATAGCACCTGAAACAACCGGCTGAAAATCATCAAACAATGAAGTCTCCATCGAGCGTCTTTTATCCCACATGTAGGGAAAGGTAAACATCTAGAAAACCTTAGAAGGGAGAAGTCACGGTCTTGCAACCGAGAGATCGGGTAAGGGAGTCTGTTACGCGAGGGGAAGGTATTAGCACCCACACACCCGTAGTACTCTATGGTATCCACTCTTGTTGTCTATGTTATGGGTGTGTTTAATCTATGCTTACTGTTTATTACTGCTAAAGGGAGAATGCATGTAAAATAAACGAGAAAAGAATGTAGGGAAACTAAAAGTTATGCTCGCTCAGGCCCTACCCTGATGCCAACGTATCCCTTTTAAGGAATCAGAGCAGCCGTAGTTCGGCTCATATGTTTTTGTTGGTTTGTATTTTTTTAATGAACAATATTAATTTCGCCTTCTTCTGCAACTCGACCTTTGGAGACTTACGCGTCAGCACATAAGTGAATTAACATATTCTTTCTGAAAAGTGTTTGGAGAAAAATTTCTTGGGCACACAAAAAGGTTTGAATTTGTTTGTGTTTGTAATGAACGATTTTAATTTCTCCTTCCGCTGCAACTCGACCTTTGGAGATTTACGCGTCAGCACAGAAGTGAATTAACATGTTCTTTTGAAAAGAGTTTGAAAGGAAAGCCCAAAGGCGAAAAGAGTTTTGTATTTGTTGTTGTTTTTTGATTGTAGATAATAGCTAGTTAACCTCAAGGGAGAGATTTTAGCCATCTCTCTACTTATTCATGAAATGATTCTTTGAGATTTGAACCATGCCAAGGCTTAGAATAAGAGAACGATAAGATCGAGAAGAGACCCACTTATCATCTTCCATGTTCAACAAAGGCGCGATTATCGTCAATAATTTTTTTAAGTATTTTTGAAGTTTGTAAGAAAAAGTTTTAGTTTTAGATGCATATGCAAACGGGGAAGAAAAGTCACAGGGAGACTAGCCTATTTCTATGCCTAATTTTATCATGCGTTGTTAGACCTAAAGTTATAATTTCAAAGGAATTCTACCTGATGTTAGCATGCATATGGATGGCGGTAAAGTACAGAAATGAAGAACAAAATAGAGTTGTGACGATACCGAACGGAGGAGGTCTGTTGCCTCTTTAAAGCCACGCAAGCGATAAGAAAACTCTACAGAAACTGCCCCGTGCGAGTGATCAAATAATTAACCTCCAAGCATTTCCCATCACAAAATTTGCATTATTATTATCACGCAATCTTGACAGACGAACAATAATGTCCACAAATAGTGCAACAAAAGCAAAGAAACCTGGAATACTTCGCGCGAACGGGCATCAACAAACAAACAGTCAGAGATTGAATACTCGAAAATAGTGTCGGAGCATCATCGATGTGAAAATAAATCACAATCGAAAACTCAAGCATGTTTGCATATCACACACTAAACCTGCATAAAACTCAACTCAACAAGCAAAGGTGAATCACAAGTCTCAAGTAATCGGAAAAAAAAGAATTAATTCCTAAAAATCAAATAAAAATATCTAATGAATTTTATTGATTTTGTAGTTTTTTTTAATAAAAAAATTAAGGGGAAGTCCTAAATTCTACATATTTTTTATTGTTTTATTATATGTATATTTTTTTAAAACTATTTTTATTGAGAAAATTGGAAGAAATTTAAACTAAAAGAAAAGCTTAAAAAATAAGGAATAAAAAAAACTAGAGGGGATGGAAGTCTGATTTAAGTGGTATGTTGTAAAAAAACTTCAGATGCTAAGCTCAGGCCTCAGAACCCACCAGGGTCTTTTTTTTATTATCAAATAAGGCTAAAAAATGATGGGCTAGGGGAGTGCAAAGTTTGGATCAGTGTATGGTACACCAATTGACACTAAGCCCAACTGAATTATCCATGAGGAGTTTTTGTTAAGAAATAGACTACAAAAAAATGCAATGGGCTTAGGGAAGGGTGAATGGCGCAAGGCCCAAGACTGAACGGCCCAGGAGCCCTTTTGTTCACAAGCTTTATGCTACCAAAAAAAAAACACCATTGACCTAAGAAAAATGCACTTCGGTCCACTCCATCAACCAGGACATCACTGATCCAATAAATGAAAGAAATAAAAAAACGCGCATGTTTTTTGACAAAGATAATTAGGGTTGAATTTTGGCACTCATCTTCTATGAAACAAAATCTTTCTCCTCTTCCCTCTCACGCAACGATCGACTGTAAGCTCTCCTCCTCCAACCGATTCACTGCCGCTCTTTCATCCGGCCATCAAACGCCATCGATAGCCACCGTAAAATGCCGCCTCATCTTTCGTTTTTGTCGCCTTAATACGGATCTAAACTATGATGATACCTCAAACTTGAAGAATAAAACTAAGCTTATGGCTATAGTTCTGAACGCGAAAACATAAATAATCAGAAGATGCAGAAAAGGTGAAGAGAAGCGAAAGATTTGTGACTTACCTACCAGAAGAAAACTCCGGCGGTTGTTTTGGGCGACGAAGAAGTCATGAAAACCAGGTAAATTTCTTCGTCTCTATTCTTCCATTAATCTGAGTATTCTTTGTCTCCTTATACGATACGATTTGTTATGCACGTTGTTGTTGTTAGGAAGTTGTTGCGGTATGGTTGATGTTGCGGTGGCGACAAATACAAAGTTGTTGATGTGGTTGAATCGATGAAGATTAAAGAACGTGAACTGTGATGTTAATGTATGTTGATGCAAAAGGTTGAAGGTGATTTTCAGAGAGATTGAAGTTGGTGATTGAAGATTGAAGAGAGGTTGCAGAGGGAATTTCAGAGGAAAAGAAGTTGCAGAATATTCAAGTAGTTCGAAGCCAGATTCAATAATAAGGAAGGTTGAAAATGAAGATGAGGATTCTTCCAAAAATCTCAGAGAGATTCAGAAGTGAGTATTCTCTGAACTTTTTCTATTTTTCTGCATAATGAATCCTCTCCCTTCAATTGTGAACAGATATTCTGTTATATAGCTGTTAGGATATTGTTTTGGTTGGTTTTCTGTTAGAATTTAGTTTGCAGGTTAGTTAGAAATTGGTTAGGCGGTTGGTTGAAATTCTGTTATAGGCTGTTTTGGAATGATCAGAATTCTGTTCGGTAGGTTGTTAGTTAAAAGCTGGAACTAAGTTTGTTAAAACTATAAGTCAGTTAGTAATTTTGTTAGGCTACTGTTAAGTTGTTATGATCTTTTTTTTGAATAGTTAGCTTTGGGTGACGTTAATCAGGAAGTTAAAAGTTAGTTAGGGAGTTAGTATTCTATTAGTTGGTTCTTTTTAGTTAGTTAAGACTTGGTTTGGAGTTAGTTTTTAGAATTCTGTTTTTTTCTGTTGAGGAATTTTGTTAGTAGGTTGTTAGGAAGTTAGAGGTGAGCTGGATTTCGGTTGGATGTTCATTCTGTTATGGAATGGACAGTAAGACTTAAATATGAACATTTCTGTTATGAGCTAGATTTATGATATTTGCTTCTGGTTTTATTAATGCAGGCTGCATGTTTGGATAATCAACATAGGGCTGAACTATGGCGCAGACCCTTTCTTAATGCACATGGTTGGTATGTTGTATGCTTTAAATAGCAGGGTGTGGCTTCTGTTTATGAATGTTTAAACTTTCTCGATGTTGCATATGCGCTAATCTAGTTCTGAATGCTATTAGAAGTTTTGAGGGCTATTTAGAAAAGTTTTGTTTGACAGTTTGTTGGTGAGTGCAGTTGGTTAGCTGCTGGTAGTTGTTTTTGATATTTAAAAAATTCTGTTTTTGATTTAGTTAATTGTTGCGAATTTAGAAATTCGATTTGAAGTTTAGTTAAAAATTGGTTGGTTGTTTTTTAGAACTGTTAGCTTCTGCTTTTAATATTTTTTAGGGAAGGAAAAGACTGGCTGAAGTAATCAACAGCGTGTTCAATAAGCAGGCTTCGACACTTTGAGATATCCACCTCCTGAACTGCTTCAAAGATAAAGGTATCTAACAGTTTTTGTGGGAATTCACAACTCTCTCTTATCAGATGTCCAAAACTAATAAAGAAATGTTCTATAATCTTCTTTTGCATGGAATCCGTGAAATATGATGCATGAATGAGTGACAGAAGCAGTATTGCAGATGTTAATTGCAAACAATTGGAAAGGTCTGTTTTCTTTGAATATTTTGTATCTCGAATCCTGAGATGTTGCAAGTCACTATATTCGGAAATATCAAGTGAACCTATAGGTAGAATATTCAGTGCTCTTACATCATCTAGGAATTTCTGGATGAAGAATAAAGACTTTCGATGCTTCAGGTAAAAGCTCTAGAAAATGATATACTTGTTTTAACATCCCATTGTAGTTGTCCTCTGCTTCATTCTTCCTTTCCAAATTTTCCATGTTACTTTCAAGCCAAAGAAGAAGTGCATCAGAAAGATGCATCTCACTGTCAATTGTCAAATGAGGGTGCTTTACTGAAGATAACAACAAGTTATATGGATTTTTTCCAAACAAGTTGTTCTGTTTTTTGGACTGGAAGTTAGTTGCAGAATCGGTTAGGCGGTTAGAAGGTAGTTTAGAAAATCTGTTAGGTTAATAGTTAGTATGGGTAGTTTGTTAGTAGTTCTGGTTATTTGGTTATGAATGGTGAGCTGCTGGTTATCGGACATTGGTTTTTTCTATTGGATTCGTTTGAACTGGATTCAAGAACTTGTGGTGTAAACAATTAGCTTGCTAACTGCATAACTGTTTTCCTCTTTTCTTCACCTTGACATTCATTTCCTGATTCTTTTTTTGTTTATTGAATTGTACATGGCTGCACATTTATTAATAAAAGTTTCTGAACTGGTTTTTTGGTCTGGTTTTTCTGCAGGGCTGGGATTTGGTTGCGGGAAGAAACTTGAGCACATTCAGGCCGTCAAGTTTCCTTCGATTAAAGTCATGGTATGCTGATAAAGACCGGTACTAAGCAGTAGATTCACATTTTGGTGAAAGCATGGAGTTTTTGCCTTAAGAATTTAGAGCTTTAGGCTTAGAAACATAGAACCAAATTCCTTGTAATTACTTCTTTTGTATACTTCAAGCGTGTAATAGCACCATGTACTTGTAATAGGATAAACCTTGTAAGCAAATTTGTTCCATCTTGACTTTCTAGTCTGAGCTTCTTTTCTCTTTCGATCTTTAAACTATTTCAAGTCTTGAATGATAAGAAGTTGGTTTAAGCATGACTTTGTAATAAGCTACATGACACCTTGAACTTGTATTTGAACTTGCGCGACGAAATGCACTTAAATGGATTCATATGTATTTTGAATGGGATTTGAAGAACCCTTGATTGAAATATCGAATGATGGATAATATGAACGGAACTCGAATGATCATATGGAACCTGGCTTGATGCGAATGAACGAAAAGCATGGCTGTGAATTTGATGAATTCCTTCGTAACTTTGATGCCTTGGCCTTATAATTTGTTCTTTATCTCTCAAGAAATCTGTATGACCAATCTTACTGTGTATGCCTCCTAAGAACATTGATCCAATTAACTAATTTTGGACACACTAAAAAGCTTGAATGAATATTTCCAAAGAATGAATTCTAATCTGTTCTCACTTCTCGGAGAAACCACAATTTTCGAATCTTAAACCCTCATTATAAACAACAATCAATTGAAAGAATAGTATTGATGTCTTGGTGAATGTAACGAGACAATCCCTTGGGATAGACTTTCAAATTGCAATAAACTTTGAATCAGAGGTGAACATTGAATGAACCATGGCAGTTTTTGCAATCTGCAACTTGTATTCCACATGAATTTCCTTCAAATCTTAACTTGGAACACAAATGAAACTTGGATGAACAATTCTAAACCAATCTTCAATTAACAAAACCAATCAATTAGTAACCATTTGTCTTACGAGCAACAAGCATAATAATGAACCCACCGAAATTGTTCTTTGAATCAAGATTTAGTGTTTTGCGATTCAAACCTTTATCTTGGTAACCAATGATCTCGTAAGATGCCATGTCTCATGCCTTATCATCCCCTGAACCTCCATTAAAGGTGTTGATAAATCCGAGCATGATAGAATATAAACCCTAAACTTCCACACAAAGCTTCTAGGTTTTGATCTTCAAAACATTGAAATGAAATCCGAAGAAAATAGATCGTATCGCAAGCAAGCCAAATCGATCAGATGAAGAGCTTTGCATTATAAGGCATACAAACCCTAATTCGTGAAGAAGGTCCAACTGAATCTTCTTCTCTAGAATAGAACTGTTTCCCACATAACTAGAGATTCAAGCAATGATTTCCTTCTTATTTGCCAAAGATATATCAATTGAAACCCTGATTGTTCATGGACGATATCCCTTGATTATAGCCTTGCCTGATAATCATAACTTCCCAGAGAAACCTCTCTTGAATGGTATATGATTTAGAGAAATAAACTCTAATCAAAGGATGATGTTGAACACAAGGAGATAATGAACGTCTGATCTAGTAGCCCTTAGACGACCTCGTAGAACAACTTGGAAATGAACATGGGGATACAAAAAGAAATATGACCAAGCTGGCCATGACTTAGAAAACCTAATGAACTTCGGTTGATGAAATGCTGACAAGCACAAACTTGGTGGAGAAACACTCTGACTCTTGTATTGAATGTATTTGAATGAGTAATAACCCCCTTAACTTGAAGAGGACGGAACCCTCAATAAACCTAGGTTGCAACCATAATTCGACATTTTACTGCTTGAAGGATAATCAAAAGAATCAGGCTTTATTGGATACGAACACCTTGACTGCTACGAAACCCTAATGTCGCATAATCACTGAACTTCGAACCTCAAGCGTTTTGTTGAATGCAAATGTATGTTAATGACCTAATGGAATATATACAGATGAATGCGGTAGTCTAAACCAGATAGAAGAAATTAGGAGGGAAAATTTTGGGGTGCAACAACACCGATATCAATAATAGTAATTAAAGGAGTACTATTAATGAAACATGTACCTCTGATAAGTCTGTCCTCAGCAGCTGTTTGATCCTCCACCAAAGCAAACACTTTTCCACTTGACGGAGCCCTCTTCGGTTTCGGACATTGACTACCAATGTGCCCTTCTTCTCTACAATTGAAACAAATTACATCCTTATGTTCACACTCAGATACAACATGTTCTTTCTTGTCACAACAGAAACACATCTTCACTTCAGTAGTGCACACATTACTCTTGTGCCCAGATTTTCCACACTTAAAATAAACCACACCAGCAGGAGCATCTCCCCCACTAGTACTCTGAATTTGAGCAAATTTCTGCTTACCTTTACCAGCTAGGGTATCATAAGGCTTACCACGATTCTGTTGGTGCTTACCCCTCTTCTGACTGATTATCTTGTAATGAGCATTATTATCCTCCTCATAAATCCTGCAACTATCAATCAAATTAGCAAAGACACAGATCTTTTGGTATCCAACTTCCTTATTGACCTTCGGGTACAACCCGCTCTCAAACTTGATACACTTCGAAAACTCAGCATCTTCCTCAGCGTAGTGCAGATAAAACATAGCCAACTCAGAAAACTTGGTAGCATACTCAACAATCGACATATTTCCTTGCTTCAGCTCAACGAACTTAATCTCCTTCTTACCAAGAACATCTTCAGAAAATTACTTCCTCAAAAATTCCCTACGGAACACAGCCCAAGTGACATTCTCACCTGCAGCCTCCAACTTCTGACAAGTCTCTAACCACCAGTCATCAGCCTTGACTGCTAGCATATGAGTACCATAACGGACCTTCTGTGCTGGAGTGCAGTCCATCACACAGAAGATTCTCTCAATCTCTTTCAACCACTCCAATGCTCCATCAAGATCATACTTTCCCTTGAACGTAGGCGGGTTCTCTCTCTGGAAAGTCTCCAAGCTATGAGATCCAACATTCCCGTCAGCATTCGCATGATTTTCCATCGCATGAGCCATTGCTTCTAAAGCAGCAGCAAGTGCAACATCATTCCTTCCAGCCATCTCAACTTCTCACTACAACATAAACAACAGTTAGAACTTAAATTAAGAATACTCGATTGTTAGATAACTACGACTCAACGACAAGGTCAGACCAACCTTTTGCTCTTATACCAACTTTGTAACACCCCAATTCTACCCGACAATTATATAAATAAATCAGAGTTATAAAATCATTCATGCAAACGAATCGGGATGCCACAAATTCTTCTTTCAAAACACATTGCATTCATCATGGATATATAACACTTTCAAAACATCGGATGAACCATCATCATAACATATTTAGTTAAATAATTCAACATCTACGCAGCGGAATTCTTAATAATAACTTTATCATCATTACAGCAACTTCAAACCAACAAATACTTAATAATAATCAACTTAAAGTTCAACAACTGAATAATCAACGATAAAAAGCAACAAGCGTTCATCCCCCCCGAGTGTTACATATCACAGTAATAACACCGACTCAAACTTTCAAGGTATACAACCTTCACTCTCGATTACCTGCACGTTACCAACATAAGGGCAACATTCAAACAGAAGGGGTGAGATATCTAACAATATAATAAAGCGCATGATAATTAATATATTAAATTAGATCACATAACATCACCACTTCCCATCTCATAATCAACAATAATCACAACAATAATACATATTCACAACATCAATACACACTTCTTTAGGCAGTCATATAATGCGACTCAATACTATGCAAATGCACGTGGTACCATTTGGAGCAGAACTCCCATCTCAAAAATTTGCCAATTAATAGAGGCATCAACAAGGCATAAGCCTTCAGCTCAATATTCGCCAATACAGGTCATCTCAACGAGTATAAGCTCAATTTCAAAATGCAATGTATGCGGCACAATCATGAATGTTATAACAACACCATAATTAACAACATCTCAATACACCATCTTCGTTGGCCAAAGGCCTACATCTCAAAAGCATCTCAACATCTCTTCATCAATGTCTCATATCCTCATAATAATTCATCAAACATCATTTATTCATCATAAATTATCAAACACAACTTTGTTAATAACATCTCATCAACAACTCAGCTGTACATTAATACGACAATAACTCATCAATTTCACAATGTTGGCCATAGGCCTATACAAGATATTGCCTATAATTAATTAACCAACTAAGGCTTACTTCTAAATCACTAAATATCTACATACTACTATTCTGTAATATTACATCGTTATTATTATTAATCCTACTATTACAAATCAAACAGCAGCCTCTAAGCATCTCATCTTCATCCTTCTTCACAAAAACCGACATAACGATCAACACGGGAACTAACTCTAAATCCTAAATTAGATACTATGATTACACTTCCTATTTCTTAATTTTAATCCTCAAGATTAAAGCTCATCGCGTTATCTATTCAACAATTCAAACGACACCTCAAACGGAGTCCGAAAACTTAAGTTACAGCCTTTTCTAAACGATTCTGCCAAAAAAAACTGACAACATGGGTCGATGCATAACTCCTTGGATCGACGCGTACTGCACTTAACTTACAACATGAGTCAATGCATCCTCTCTTGTATCGAATCATACTGAGTCTACCACCCAGCATGTATTGACACATGCTCCTAGGTATCGACTCATCCTGAGTCTCTAAACCTTCATGTATCGACACATCATGTTTGGGGTCGACACATACTGCTATGTCCTGCATAATTTCTGCGATTTTCTCTGCGTTTTCACTACGAGTTCCATACTTTAAGCCCTAAAAACTTAATCTAATCATGGATAATCATCACTTACAGTTATCCTATAATTCTACATCAATTACACAACATTAGAACGTCATCGTTCATCTATAATTCATCAATTTCTTCATACCACATCATATACATTCAATTCATGAACAAGACAACAATCACCTCTAACCCCACATACCAATTATCATGAACCTAATTATAGAGTCAGAATCCTACCCTTACCTTGGATTGAAGGTCGCTCTATAAGTTCCGGTCGAAACCTCGTTCTGCCATTTTTCCTCTTTTTCCAGCAGCTTCACGTTCTTCTTCTCAATCCTTATTTTTCTACTGCCTCCTCTTTTCTATTATTTCTAGAAACAATAAAACAACCTATTATGATTTATTCCTTATTAGGCTTAAAACTAATACACCCCCTTATTACTACTTCCATTCCTTAAAAATAATCGCACATCAAATAATATTATACTTCTAATATTATTTCACCACTTAATAATATAATCAAATCCAATTAATAACAACATATATTCTCAAATATTCCAAAAATAATTTAATTAAATAATTAATTAAATAACTGGCGTTACAGCTGGAACTTTTATGTTAGGAATTAAGCAGAGTTCACTGACATTTTGTCCGAATAACTCTTTCCCTCTAAGAGCCTTTATTTCTTTATGAATTGGTCCTGAAAGTCATCCAATCTGTCACAGAAGTCCACACTTTCACTTGATGGAGTAATAGGACGATAAACTTCATCATTAACAAATGTCATGGCATTCACTGTAGGAGGTGCAATGTAACGAATCTCATTTTTAGCAGCATGAGTAATGTGAACCATAAAGGTGCAGGAATAGCAGCAGCTTAAGCATCAGAATTATAACCTTTTGGAATGAAGTTTTGAGGCATTCCCCATGGGTAACCCTGAAGTATACAATATTGAGTAGCAGTAACTAGAGTAATAGAAATGGGAACTGACAGAAACTCGGAAGCAACAGTTGTCTGTCGTGGCTGAGTAGTATGAGGAAACGGAGGAGCAGGCGGTGGATGATTCTGAGCAACCACCAACGATTCCACCAAAGCAGTCAAATTGGCCATAGCAACTTTCAAAGAAGTAACTTCTTCACACAGCTCATAATTCTCTTGTTCAAGATTTTCCATCTTTTCTTAGCACGAGCGGTGGACTACGGGACCAAAGGAAAAATAAGACTCGGGAATGACTTTCGAAAGTGAAACAAATATGTAAAATGATGCATGATTATGCGAATGGTAAGGTCACTTCATTTTTAAGGACCTCAAACTTTGATTCAAGCTTCAAGCGAGAAATAATTAACAAGAAAATGTGACAAATGATTTTAGTACAAAGTTAAGAGCCTAAAGGCTACAAAGGTACAAAGCCAAGAGATCCCAATCAACATACCTGACGGTGATCATCAAAAATACAAATCATAAACCCTAAGATGTTTCCCCAAAGTTTTCATCAGCAAGGGTATCCCAAACTAGATTCTCATTACTCTGATCTTGGGCCCTTCTAAAGATCTCCTTTGTTGCTTCAATATTTGATCTCTCAATTAGATTCTTGATGAATGCATCCCTTCTATTGATAATGCTTTCCAGATGATCAACCTCTTTTTGAAGTTGAAGGCCATAAAAATCTTATTGTTGATCTTCATCTTCATACTTCGTGACCTTAACTTGAACTGGAGTCCAAACATTATAAGTGATAATACTCCTCTTTCTAGTGTCCATTTATGAGTAATGAGGTTGATACGAGAATCAAAGATAAAGTTCCCTAGAAATGAAATAACCATGTATGTCACAAGCAAGTCATGATGTTTATGAATGCATGAATGTATGGCTATTCAATAAACATATACAAGGTTCAAAGGTTTAACGTCACGAGCATGGAGTCAAAAGGTTAGAATCAACCCACAAGGTATGTACTAAGGTTTCATCACCTTCCGAACAAGGTTCTAAAAAGTTTCCAGAGTTTACATATTTCCTTTGGATATTACCAATGCCCTAATTACTCGGTAATTAGTAATATTTGCAGGAAAAACTCGTCTGAGTGCAGCATCGCGTGACAACTACTTCCAGATTACTCCGACATAGTCTCTGCACTACATCTAAAAGGCCAAGATGGGTTAGGGGTTCTACGACTCTCAGCTTCTCTGGTTCCCAGGTCGAGAGCAGCAATGTCTTCCCGATTACTTGATAAACAAATACTACAGTCAAAGGGGCCTTCACTGAGTTGGAGATTTCATGCCTCCTTTTTCGGGATTACTCCCTCAAAGTTAACATGACTACACTGCCCGTCCTATCTTAAGTGTACCTTAGTCCGGGTATAGGACTTGTCTGTTGTAATTTACACCCAAAGAAACCACAAAATAACATATATAAACACACAAGCAATTATAACGAAAATAGATATAACAAATTAGGTTTAACCCACTTAGACGTTTATCCCCAACAGCTTCGCCTATTCTGTAGCGGTGAATATCGGAGATCAAGCTATTAATTAACTTGATTCGCAAATAAGCAAGAGTCGCCACCGCGCTTTATTATTTCCAAGGGAAAAGGAAAAAGTGCAAAATAAAACCCATAAATATGTAAAGTAAGTGCAATACTAAAAGTAAAGAAAAATACAATGCATTTGAAAAGATCGAAGGTTCGAGGGTTGGCTATACAAAGGGAAGGTACTAGCACCCTATGTATCTATAGTATCCTCTAAGAATCTTTTGAAATATCTGTTTTTAGTTAAAATTGATTTATTTGCTAAATGAGTGTGGGGATGAGATTTAGAAAATGCGACGACCTAGTGTGGAATTTTTTGCTTAAAAGAGGTGCGAGTTTTTTTTAAATTAGGATTTAGAAGAGATTTTTTTTTAGATTAATAAAACTAAAAAAATATACAAAGGGGTTTTCGCACAATCGTATTAAATATATTCGATGACATGAAGTCAATAAATTCGATTTTCCCTTTGGAGTTAGTCAAACAAAATATAAAGACTAAATGATTGACAAAGGGAAATTAAATAAATAGTAATTAAATAACTAAATAAATAACAGTAAAAAATTAAATAAAATAAAGAAAGACAAAATTATACTAATATATATTTTTGGTCTTTTTTAAAGAGGGAAAGAAAGGAATAATTATAATCCTAATCTAATCATTTTTTTTTTGTATTTTTTGTATGAATTTTTAAATGAAAATAAGGCAAAAGACTCAAAAGTTAGAAATAAAAAATAAAGTGAGCAAAGAGAAGATAAATGCTCAAGTGGGCAAGGAAAAAATGCATAAAGTAAAGAAAATAAAATGCTATGGATGATAAATGACATAAAAGTAAAGAGAAGAAAATATAAAGTGCGGAAATATAAATGATATTAAAGTAAAGTTAGTACAATATAAAGTTAATAATCTGATTTGAGATAAGGGTAACTTCATATAGAGCATAAAATATATGTACCCATACATGTTAGAGAAATGACACTTTGAAGTTCATTCTCTTATACATGTAGTACAATTAACAAACATGGGAGATCAAGAAAAATTAAATAACTAAATAGTAATTAAATAACTAAATAAATAACAACAAAAAATTAAATTAAAGAAAGAAAGACAAAATTATACTAATATATATTTTTCGTATTTTTTAAAGAGGGCAAGAAAGAAATAATTATACTCCTAATCTAATCATTTTTTTTGGTATTTTTTTATGGATTTTTAAATGAAAATAAGGCAAAAGACTCAAAAGTAAGAAATAAAAAATAAAGTGAGCAAAGAGAAGATAAATGCCCAAGTGGGAAAAGAAAAAAATACATAAAGTAAATAAAATAAAATTCTATGGATGATAAATTACATAAAAGTAAAGAGAAGAAAATATAAAGTGCGGAAATATAAATGATATTAAAGTAAATTTAGTACAATATAAAGATAATAATCTGATTTGGGATAGGTGTAACTTCATATAGAGCATAGAATATATGTATTCATACATGTTAGAGAAATGACACTTTGAAGTTCATTCTCTTATACATGTAGTACAATTAACAAACATGGGAGATCAAGATAATTTCAAGAAAGATACATTATGACAAACTTGTCATCAATCCCAAGTATCTTGAATGATCAAAGGACCATTTATAGGTAGATTGAAAATGAAAGTTCATCAAATATCTGACAAGCTTAGATGAACTAAAAAAGCTCAAATTCTTTCCAAATTGATCCAAATAAAAATAAAAATAAAATAGATAAAGAAGAATAAGATGACGTCTATAATGAAAATAGTATAAATGTCATAACTTTCTCAATTTTTCATTAAATTAAACAAATGAATAATGAAAGTTTATCACCAAAGATCCATGCTCAAAATAAGTAAATAAATAATAAAAAATTACAGAAAAAAATGAAAATTAAACAACAATAAATCACTTTTTCTTTTGGAGGTTCAAGAACACTCTTCAACTCTTGATTTTGACTCAATGGAGTTTCCTTCCAAAATGATGATAATTATGGTATTAAATAATAAAATAAATAGTAAAAATACAATAGAATTAATAAAAAACAAATATAATAGCCTACATATTCAATAAAAGGAAGAAATGACTTGAAAAAAAATGAAGAGAGTTTTGGCTTAGTTTAGTGAATGATTTATGGTATTGTTACCTCTAAATGAAAGAAAGAAATGTCTTATTTATAGGGTGAATGAGGTGGGAGTGTTGATGTGGTAATCCATGTGACTTTATGAGAATGGTTCTTGGCCATTAATATGTCCAAGTTGGCAATCTATGTGAAGTGTGAGAATGATTCTTAGTCATTGATAAGTACAAGTTGACAATCCATGTGAAGTGTTTGTACTACATTATAGTGGTCTCAACTTTTCTTTATTGACACAAAAAAACAAAAGGACAAAGTAATAATAATAATAATAATAATAATCCATTAATAATTCCAACCATCTTCGTTGCCTCATATTCAACTCCTTCTGATCGAATAAATACTTCAAGCTGTTATGGTCACTAAACACTTCAAATCTAAAACCATAAAGATAATGCCTCCAAATATTCAACACAAAAACAACTGCAACAAGCTCTAAATCATGCGTAGGATAGTTCTTCACATGAGTCCTTAACTGCCTTGACGCATAAGCAACTACCTTACCATTCTGCATAAACACACCTCCTAAACTCATCTTAGAAGCATCACAATACACCACAAAAGGTTCTCCTGGATTAGGCAACTTCAAAATCGGAGCCAACGTCAATCTCTTCTTCAATTCTGTAAAACTTTCTTCGCACTAAACATCCCACACAAAAGCTCTACCTTTAAAAGTCAACTTAGTCAACGGAAGTTCCAAATTAGAAAAACCTTCGATAAACCTTCTATAGTAACCATCTAATCCCAAGAAGCTTCTAATCTCAGTAGCTGACCTCGGAGTTTCCCATTGCAACACAGCATCAACCTTCGATGGATCTACAACAATGCCACTACCTGAGATCACATGACCAAGGAAACTAACCTCCTTTAACCAGAATTCACACTTGGACAGCTTTGCATACAACTTCTTCTCTTTCAAAACTTGTAATACTACTCTTAAGTGTTCAGCATGCTCTTTTTCTGACTTAGAGTAAATCAAAATATCATCAATGAACACCACCATGAACCGATCCAAATAAGTATGGAAGATACGATTCATATATTCCATTAATACTCCCGGCGCATTAGTAACACCGAAAGGCATCACCGAATACTCATAATGTCCATAACGCATTCTGAAAGCCGTCTTCTAGATATCTTCATCTTTCACTTTAATCTGATGGTAACCCGACCTCAAATCAATCTTGCTAAACACACGAGCATGCACCAATTGATCCATTAAGTCATCTATTCTTGGAAGTGGATACTTGTTCTTAATCTTCACTTTATTCAACTTACTATAATCAACACAGAGCCTCATACTTACATCTTTCTTCTTTACTAACAACACTGGAGCTCCCCACGGTGATACACTTGGTCTTACAAACTTATTCTCAAGTAACTCTTCCAATTGCTTCTTGAACTCTGATAATTCAGATGCAGATATCCTATATGGTTCCATAAATACAGGTCTGGTACCAGATACAAGATCAATCGCAAACTCGACTTCCCTCTCCGGTGGTACATTAGGAATCTCCTCAGGGAAAACTTCAGGAAATTCACACACCACCTGCAATTCCTCAATTATAGATTGAGTCTCTACAGATAGCGACTCCATCAACGAGAACATCTATGCTTCCTCTTGCATCAACTTCCTCAACTGTTTAGCAAACAACAAACCATCTTCCTCTTGTTCAGGAGTGGAAAACTTCATCGACTTGTCATAATAGTTAATATTAACACAGCTATGCTCTAACCAGTTCATACCCAAAATCACATCCAAACCTCTTAACAGTAAAAAAACCAAATCAACAGCAAAGTCTCTGTTGAAGATCGACAAGGGACACTTAACACACACAAAAGAAGTAGTCACCGACCCCTTGGCTGGAGTATCGACGACCATTTCTCCATTCAAGAAAGACAACATAAGACCCAATCTTTCAACATAATCAGTATCAATAAAACAATGCGTAGCACCAGTATCAATAATAGTAATTAAAGGAGTACTATTAATGAAACATGTACCTCTGATAAGTCTGTCCTCAACAGCTGTCTGATCCTCTACCAAAGCAAACACTTTTCCACTTGACTGAGCCCTCTTCGGTTTTGGACACTGACTACTAATGTGCCCTTCTTCTCTACAATTGAAACAAATTAAATCCTTATGTTCATACTCAGATATAACATGTCTGTTCTTGCCACAACGAAAACACCTCTTCACTTCAGTAGTGCACACATTACTCTTGTGCCCAGATTTTCCACACTTAAAGTAAACCACACTAGCGGAGCATCTCCCCCACTAGTCCTCTGACTTTGAGAAACTTTCTATTTACCTTTATCAGCTGGGGTATCATAATGCTTACCACGATTCTGTTGGTGCTTACCCCTCTTCTCACTGATAATCTTGTAATGAGCATTATTATCCTCCTCATAAATCCTGCAACTATCAATTAAATCAGCAAAGACAAAGATCTTTTGGTATCCAACTGCCTTCTTGATCTCCGGGCGCAACCCGCTCTCAAAATTGATACACTTCGAAAACTCAGCATCTGCCTCAGCGTAGTGCGGAAAAAACTTAGCCAACTCAGAAAACATGGCAGCATACTCAAAAACTGACATATTTCATTGCTTCAGCTAAAGGAACTCAATCTCCTTCTTACCACGAACATCTTCAGGAAATTACTTCCTCAAAAATTCCCTACGGAACACAGGCAAAGTGACATTCTCACCTGCACCCTCCAACTTCTGACAAGTCTCTAGCCACCAGTCATCAGCCTCGATTGCTAGCATATGAGTACCATAACGGACCTTCTGCGCTGGAGTGCAGTCCATCACACAGAAGATTCTCTCAATCTCTTTCCACCACTCCAATGCTCCATCAGGATCATACTTTCTCTTGAACGTAGGCGGGTTCTCTCTCTTTAAAGTCGCCAAGCTACGAAATCCAGCATTCCAGTCAGCATTCGGCTAATTTTCCACCGCATGAGCCATTGCTTCTAAAGCAGCAGCAAGTGCAGCATCATTCCTTCCAGCCATCTCAACTTCTTACTACAACATAAACAACGGTTATAACTCAAATTAACAATACTCGATTGTTAGACAACTATGACTCGATGACAAGTTCGGACCAACCTTTTGCTCTGATACCAACTTTGTAACACATCAATTCTACCCGACAATTATATAAATAAATCATAGTTATAAAATCATTCATGCAAACAAATCGGGATGCCAAAAATTCTTCTTTCAAAACACATTGCATTCATCGTGGATATATAACACTTTCAAAACATCAGATGAACCATCATCATAACATCTTTAGTTAAATAATTCAACATCTACACAGCGGAATTCTTAATAACATCTTTATCATCATTACAGCAACTTCAAACCCATAAATACTTAATAATAATCAACTTAAAGTTCAACAACTGAATAATCAAAAATCAAAAGCAACAAGCATTTATCCCCTCGAGTGTTACATATCAGAGCAATGACACCAACTCAAACTATTGAAGGTATACAACCTTCACTCTCGATTACCTGCACGTTACCAACATAAGGGCAACATTCAAACAGAAGGAGTGAGATATCTAACAATATAATAAAGCGCATGATAATTAATATATTAAATTAGATCACATAACATCACCACTTCTCATCTAATAATCAACAATAATCACAACAATAATACACATTCACAATATCAATACACACTTCTTTATGCAGTCATATAATGCGACTCAATACTATGCAAATGCATGTGGTACCATTTGGAGAAAAACTCCCATCTCAAAAAATTTCTAATTAATAGAGGCATCAACAAGGCATAAGCCTTCATCTCAATATTCACCAATACAGGCCATCTCAACTTGCATAAGCTCCATCTCAAAATGCAATTTATGCGACACAATTATGAATGTAATAACAACACCACAATTAACAACATCTCAATACACCATCTTCGTTGGCCAAAGGCCTACATCTCAAAAGCATCTCAACATCTCTTCATCAACGTCTCATATCCTCATAATAATTCATCAAACATAATTTATTCATCATAAATTATCAAACACAACTTCGTTAATAACATCTCATCAACAAGTCAGCTGTACATTAATACGACAGCAACTCATCAATTTCATAATGTTGGTCATAGGCCTATACAAGATATTACCTATAATTAATTAACCAACTAAGGCTTACTTCTAAATCACTAAATCTCTACATACTACTATTATGTAATATTACATCATTATTATTATTAATCCTACTATTACAAATCAAACAGCAACCTCTAAGCATCTCATCTTCATCCTTCTTCACAAAAACCAACATAACGATCAACACATGAACTAACTCTAAATCCTAAATTGGCTACTAGGATTACACTTCCTATTTATTCATTTTAATCCTCAAGAATAAAGCTCATCGCGTTAGCTATTCAACACTTTGAACGACACCTCAAACGGAGTCTGAAAACTCAAGTTACAGCCTTTTCTAAACGATTCTGCAAAAAAAAAAAAAACATGGGTCGATGCATAACTCCTTAGATCGACGCGTACTGCACTGAACTCGCAACATAAGTTGACGCATCCTCTCTTGTATCGACTCATACTGAGAATACCACCCAACATGTATCGACACATGCTCCTACATATCGACTCATCCCGAGTCTCTAAACCTTCATGTATCGACACATCATGTTTAGGGTCGACGCATACTGCTCTGTCCTGCATAATTTATGTGATTTTATCTGTGTTTTCACTACGGGTTCCATAATTTAAGCCTTAAAAACTTAATCTAATCATGGATAATCATCACTTACAGTTATCCTATAATTCTACATCAATTACACAACATTGGAACGTCATCGTTCATCTATAATTCATCAATTTCATCATACCACATCATATACTTTTAATTCATAAACAAGAAAACAATCACCTCTAACCCCACATACCAATTATCCTGAACCTAATTATAGAGTCAGAACCCCACCCTTACCTTAGATTGAAGGTCGCTCTATAACTTCCGGTTGAAACCTTGTTCTTCCGTTTTTCCTATTTTTCCAGCAGCTTCACGTTCTTCTTCTCAATCCTTATTCTTCTACTGCCTCCTCTTTTCTATTCTTTCTAGCAACAATAAAATAACCTATTATTCTTTATTCCTTATTGGGATTAAAACTAATAAACCCCCTTATTACTACTTCCATTCCTTAAAAATAAGCCCACATCAAATAATATTATACTTCTAATATTATTTCACCACTTAATACAATAATCAAATCTAATTAATCAGAACACATCTTCTCAAATATTCCAAAAATAATTTAATTAAATAATTAATTAAATTACGGGAGTTACACCTGACACTTTTATGTTAGGAATTAAGCAGAATTCACTGACATTTTGTCCGAATAACTCTTTCCCTCTAAGAGCCTTTATTTCTTTCTGAATTTCAATGAATCGGTCCTGAAAGTCAGCCAATCTGTCATAGAAGCCCACACTTTCACTTGGTGGATGAATAGGAAAATAAACTTCATCATTAACAAATAGCATGGCATTCACCGTAGGAGGTGCAATGTAACGAATCTCATTTTTAGCAGCAGGAGTAATGTGCACCACAAAAGCTGCAGGAATATAAGCAACTTAAGCATCAGAATTATAACCTTCTAGAATGAGGTTTTCAGGAATTCCCCATGGGTAACCCTGAAGCATACAATATTGAGTAGCAGTAACTGGAATAATAGAAATGGGAACTGACATAAACTCAGAAGAAATAGTTGTCTGTTGTGGCTGAGTAGTGTGAGGAGACGGAGGAGCAGGCGGTGGCTGATTCTGAGAAACCACCAACAATTCCACCAAAGCAGTCAAATTGGTCATACCAGCTCTCAAAGCAGTAACTTCTTCACACAACTCACGATTCTCTTGTTCAATATTTTCCATCTTTTCTTAGCACGAGCATTGTACTACGGGACCGAAGGAAAAATAAGACTCGCGAATGAATTTCGAAAGTGAAACAAAAATGTAAAATGATGCATGATTATGCGAATGGTAAGGTCACTTCATTTCTAAGGACCTCAAATTTTGATTCAAGCTTCAAGAGAGAAATAATTAACAACAAAATATGACAAATGAGTTTAGTACAAAGTTAAGAGCCTAAAGGCTATAAAGGTACAAATCCAAGAGATCCCAATCAACATACCTAATGGTGATCATCAGAAATACAAATCATAAACCCTAAGATGTTTCCCCAAAGTCTGCATCAGCAAGGGTATCCCAAACTAGATTCTCATTACTCTGCTCTTGGGCCCTTCTAAAGATCTCCTTCGTTAGTTCGATCTTTGATCTCTCAATTAGATTCTTGATGAATGCATCCCTTCTATTGATAATTCTTTCCAGATGATCAACCTCTTCTTGAAGCTGAAGGCCATAAAAATCTTATTGTTGATCTTCATCTTTAGACTTCGTAACCTTAACTTGAACTGGCGTCCAAACATTATAATTGATGTTACTCCTCTTTCTAGTGTCCATTTATGAGTAATGAGCTTGATACTAGAATCAAAGATAAAGTTCCCTAGAAATGAAATAACCATGTATGTCACAAGCAAGTCATGATGTTTATGAATGCATGAATGTATGGCTATTCAACAAACACATACAAGGTTCAAAGGTTTAACGTCATGAGCATGGAGTCAAAAGGTTAGAATAACCCCGCAAGGTATGTGTTGTACCCCAAAATTTTCCCTCTCATATTTCTCAAAACAAGGCAAGAAAAATTTCCATGTGACTCAAGATTGCTCAAGAGTTGGACAGTCAAGTTATCTCCTAGGGCAGTCAACCCCAAATTAGGGTTTTGTGTTGCATCAAGATATTTTATTCCAAATGACCTCAAATAATCCCCAATGTCCTAATATGTTCTAAAGGTCATCCATGTCAAATTTCAAGCCTTGCAGAGGAAGTTTGCTCAGTCAATTGCTCAAAGGGTCCAAAAATCGACTGTGCTAGGGCAAAAGTCAACTGTGACCTATAAACAGTCAAACATAAATATTTTTTGCCAAAATTCTCATTTTTAAGGATATTTCATCATTTGATCAAGGGTTGATCATGATTCATCAAGGATTGCTCAAAATTCATCAATACTCAAAAGTTGCTAAATTAGGGTTTTGTAGGAAAAGTCAACTCAACTTTGACCAAGCATAACTTTCTCATACATTATGCGAAATGACCCATCCAAAGCTCATTTTGAAGAGGATCCAATTTAATACAATCCATCTTCACACCCCAAGATCATAAAATGCACTCAAAAGAAGTTATAAATTTGGACATTATAGGTCATTTTTTGAAAGTCAACAAAAACACCATTTTTCCAAAGCTCATAACTTTATCATGGAATATCAAAATGAGATGAGACAAAAAGGGTTGGTTATAGGGCATCTAAAGATTTCTAAAAAGTCAAAGAACACTTCCAAAAGTTCAAAATTGAAGAAGTTATGCATTGTTGAAGTTGGGCATTTTTGCAAAATTGCTAAAAGTCAACTATCCCCAAAACTTCAAATTTTGTCAAATGGGCCCATTATTTTCCACTTGATTTGAGCTTGCGTCATTGTCCACGTGTCCTAGCTTCAGCCATGTGTCCATTTATCAATTTTATTATTTTATTTGATTTTTTATTGAATTATTTCATTTTTAATCAAATTAAATCAAATAAAATCCAAATATTGATTGCTTGATATCTTTTTGGCTATTTCAGGACTGAATCATCATCATCAAGGGTATCAAACTCGTATCAAGCATTCCATCTGCAAAAAGATTGAGTTTTGGCAATTTTGGAAGGTTTAGTAATGGTGAATCAAATCAAATCTCATGGCATTGATATGGAAAGATTCAAAGCACAATTGTTAACCTAATGCATTCCACATTACATAAGGAGGCTAGAGGGAACGAAAACAGGGTTAGAGGCTGCAGCAATAAGCAAAACAAAACTTGGAAAAAGTGTGAAAAAGCCTGAGTTCGAATTCACACTTAGAGGCAAATTCAGAAGCCAAGAACGATTCCAATCAATTCCTGGGTGATCACACAACCCTCCTGGATCCCAAGCAAGCCTCCAAGCGCATCACAGAAAACCGCTCTTCTTTTGAATTCGTAAATCATTATTCCTGCATCATTTGTGCAAATTGTGTGCATATTCATAATCTTCATCAAATTTCCAAGCTTTCTGTATTACCCAATTTCGTTTATGAGGCCTATGCTGCGAGGTACCATAACTAGGGTTTTGTGGCTTGTGTTTGGGTATTTCTTTTGCAGGGAAAATTGGTTGTCGAGAAGGGCATGGTTGTGACCGGGACGATGAGACGAGCACAACCCTGCCCTTAGATTTCATTTCCATGGCTCACAGTGGATTATAGGGATACGTGACCTTTAGTGACAGGCGGTGTCCGTGGCTATTGGTGTTGTAGAGTTTTAGCCATGGACGCGAGGAAGAAGATGGAGACGTGTCTCCTCTCTAGTGGCTGATTCAAAACACGCGCGCTTTGTTTTACTTTTTCTGGCATATGATTGTTTTTTCTTTCATTATTATTATGTATATCAATAACAACTAAAACACAATGGCCTGGTGGCAAGCGAACATTGGCACATCCCACAGGACCTGGGTTCGGATCCCAGGTCCCCCATGTTATTTGTTATATTTTTTCTTTAGGTAATCCAGTGCAAATATAGGCGTGAATCTCATCATGTGTCCTCAAGTATCTGATGGCCAGATGGCCATAGGCCAAATCTGGTGATTCAGAGATGATGGTCTACCATGGACCAAGTCTAAGCGTACGCAGGGAATCCAGGAAATTCAATACAAGGCCAACTCGTTTGGGCCATGGAATTTGCTTCTCAAACACCTCCAATCAGGCCCATACCCCCTATCTCTCTATATTTTATTTTATTTTGTTTTAATTATTTATTTATTACTTCTATTTAATAACTAACCAATCTTTTTTTTTTCCTTTATAAAATTAAAACCAAAAAATATTTTCTTTATTAAATTTAATTTTAGTATTTTAATTTTTATTAACAAATATTAATTTAATTAATTTAGGCCATTAATTAGGAATACCTTTAATATATTTTTTTAAATAATTAAAATTAGCTTAGACATAATTAGGTTTTTATTAACATTGATTAATTATATTTTCTTTCTCTAAATATCAAAAATATAAAAAATATTTATTTTCATTAATTAATTAATTTATTTTAATAATTAATTTAGATAATTTCTTTCTTAATTCAAAATAACCCAAAAAATCTTTTCTTTAAATAACAAAGGGTCAAAACCCTAGAACTTCGCGCTCAATTTAATTTTCCGCACGCGATCCATTTATTCAATATTGTATTTGTTTCCGGAATTTAATAGATAATTAGGACCATTTAACTATTTTTATCGCTTTATTTATTTTTCCGCATTTAAATTTCAAAGGGTTGCTTTTGGCGATGTAAATACCTGACGCCTTGTAATTTAATTTCCGCTATTTATTTTTTGCAAAATATAACTGTTAGATGTTTGATAATAGGTATGCATGACAAGATTGAATATTTTAACCTAAAATCAACGTAGATCACCATTAACATGTACAAAGATAAAAATTAACTGAAACGACACACTCACACATGTGCACTCTTAGGGTACAACCCACTTGGTTTCCTTCGTACGCGGTCATTGAGTATATGTCATTTTAGAGGTCTCCCTCTTGTCTAAAAGATCATAGTCACCTCGAAACGGTTGCCTCGGATATTGTTGCCTCAAACAAATGATCTAAGACATTAGGGTTACCGCTATGGTGTCCTAACATTGATTTAGTGACCGTAAGTCCCGCATTCGAATTGACCCTAAAACTCCAACGACGATGCTACCTACTCATAAATAGTGGGATAGCATTGTCTAAAGGAAGATAGCATAGAACGATTCCTTTTTCTAGTAGGTAGATGGTTCTTAAGTACTTGCTCTTTCAAAAAACAAAAAAAACTTTTCACACTTACACTTTTTCGAAAAAAGTTTTCAAAACACTTCATACGATCGAAGTTTTCAAATAAAAACTTTTTCAAACCCACAAGCACAAAGAAAGCAATTTTGAAAACAATTGAGCAATTACCTAAGAGCCCATGGATAACCACGGATAGAAAGGGTGCTAATAATTTCCCTTTCTATAATCTACCCCCCGAACCCGAGAAATATATCAAAAAAGGAATTTTTCTGTGCTTTTTTCCTTTCCTTGTTGGATAAAATAAAAGTCAGTGGCGACTCTTGCTTACCGCGACATTTTGCGAAAACAAATGCAAAACGCAAACCATCATTCCAAAAAACAGTCAGTTCTTTCCCACCGTATCACAGAACTGGCGACTCTGCTGGGGACGCTTAATAAGTGGGGTGTACCTTAGGAATAATTCATATTGTTTTCAATTGCTTGAATTGTATGCTTTATATTTGTGGGCTTGTATTGGAGTTACTATAGATCCTAACCCGGATCTTGGGGATACCCTTTAGGTGAGTAGCAATAAACTGTGAGGGAACTGTACGGCGTAGACCGATATGGTTGAAGCAGTAGCTACATTGGTGTGACACTTTAGTTTGTACCGATATCCCTTGTGTTGGAATGAGGAGAATATGGGTCTTCTAAGGGGTCATTAAGCACCAACTGACCTTAGAATCTTTAAATCGACCAACTTTGCCATAGAACAGTAGCAGTATGCTACACTCATTGAGACTAAACTCTCGCGATGATTCCGGCCGCAAGAAAAGGTTGCTAAACTGGAATTATGACCGATCGAGGGTAGTCGGTGATATTGAGATCCTTTAGAACCCAGTTACTATTTTTAGGACAGGTTTAAACCAACTGAACTGAAAGAGGGTAGTACCTAGACTCCTTGCCAGCCTGAAATCTAAGGGGCTCTCTGTGTGACTTGTGTGCCTTTACCATGTTTGCTATTTGTGGATACTTGTGGTGTGCTTTCTATCATGACATCATAACATTGCATACATCTTGCATTGGACTAACCTATT
This sequence comes from Vicia faba, assembly GCA_948472305.1. Classification (NCBI taxonomy): domain Eukaryota; kingdom Viridiplantae; phylum Streptophyta; class Magnoliopsida; order Fabales; family Fabaceae; genus Vicia; species Vicia faba. The sequence continues at coordinate 1,201,873,723 of OX451736.1, read as the reverse complement.
TCAAAGACAGGAGGGATTCATCTTTGTTCTGTTTTGTAGGTCATGGCACATATGCGTAGGAACACCATCCGGATCAACTTTGTCTAGGTTCCCACCCTGCTTAAAGAATTGGTTGCAAAGATGTCTGATACTACCTCCTTCATCAGAAGACATGGGCATCTTCTTAGTTTGGTCACCTCCAAATTGGACGAGCAGATGATGAGTGTCCTAGTCTAGTTCTATGATCCAATGTACCATTGCTTTACTTTTCAGGACTACCCGTTGGTCCCTACCTTGGAAGAGTTCTCTGATCTGCTCGGTATCTCTATTCTGGAGCAGACCCCGTTTACAGGTTGGGAGAAGATCCTGAGGCCGGAAGAGATTGCTTCAGCCCTTCATATGACAAAGAATGAGGTAATGGCTAATTGGGAAACCCGTAGTGAAGCAAAGGGCTTTTTGACTAAGTTCTTGGTTGGTAAGGCTAATCATTTCTGGGATAGTCTAGACTTCAAGGCATTCGAAGATATCCTGGCTCTTCTGATATATGGCTTGGTACTGTTTCCTAACTCCGACTCCTTTGTTGATGTGAATGCAGTAAAAATCTTCATATCTGGTAACCCTGTACCCACTCTCTTGGGTGACATTCTTCATCAACTTTATGCCCGTACTACTCGAAAACGGGGAACCCTGATGTGCTGTGCTCCATTGTTGGCAAGGTGGTTTATTTCTCACCTTCCCAAGTCAGTTTTGAAGAACAAAGAAGGCATGGGCTGGGCCTATAGGGTTATGTCTCTCTCTCATAATGACATCATATGGACTATCAAGGGTATGGATGAGGTGGCTATTATTGATTATTGTGGGGAGTACCCCAATGTTCCACTGATAGGAACCAATGGAGGGGTCACTTATAATCCGTGCTTGGCCTTACGTCAGTTTGGGAGTGCTAGGAGGGAAGGTCATCATGAATTGTTGATGCCTAGTATCATCTTTGATTTTCAAGGGGATAGTGACGAGAAACACCGCAGATTCATAAGGGCTTGGGATAGAGTTCACAGATCTGATCCACACGAGTTGGGTCCAAAGACTTCTCTTCCGGTGGAGCCATATCTCAGATGGGTTCGTATCCGTGCCCAAAAGCTGGGAATGCCGTATGAAGCCATCTTGCCTATCATTGTTGAAGTTCCTAATGAAGAGGGGGTTCTTCCAACCATCCTCCATCCTTACATGCCCACTGACATTGGGGCACTAAAGAGATCCTGGATGCAGCTGAGATAAGAGCGGGATACTTACCGAGAAAAGTATCACGAGCAAGAGCAGAGGATTCAGAGGTTGACTAGGCAGTTGGAGAACAAGCGGATCCTCAATGAATATGTCAGCAACGACAAGAAGCAACCATGGGAGCACTGATTGTCCTTTGATTATTTCCAGTTTTATTTTACTTTTCAGTATTTCCTTTCTTGTAACGCCTTAAGGGCATTTGTTGAACAATTTGAATTTCAAGTTTATCTTATAAAAGTGTGTTTCATGTTTGGTTTACGAATTTGAATCTCTCGATGTCTTTGAAATCATATCATACGCATTTCATTCCATGCACCTCATAACAGGTACCCTTACAGGTTTTCTCATTGTTGTACTCCAAAATTTGCCCTCCTATTTTTCCACAAGAAATCACAGCTTTAGGTTTTTCCCTGACTTTTCAGATTGGCGTAAGAATCAGTCAAACAGACTTTTTTTCCAGTCTATCCAAATTAGGGTTTTCATGGACTCTGGAACAGTTCAAGCAGATTATTAGGGTTTGTTTGAGTTTGGCTCAGGGTTTGACCAGACGAACGTTTCTTTGACAATAAATCAAGAATCAGGGTTTGCACGCGCATTTTCAGAAGAATTTGAATCCACAATCTTTTAATTGACTGTCACATGGTTGTGACGTTTGTTCAAGATTTCTGTCTAAACATCTGGGATAAAAGCTAAGGCATTTAAATTGAGAATTTGCAGTGATTGGTTTAATCAGTAAAAGGAAAGACATATGGGCATTTATTATGATTGATTGTGCAATACTTTTGATTATTCGGAACGCCGAACGTTTATTGATTATTTATCATTTCTAAGTTAAAATTATTGGATATTTTCCAGTTATTATAATTTAAGAAATATAAGTAATTAAATAAACAATTGAAGAAGAATTAAAAGAGATTAATTGACAAAAGAGCTTTTATTTATTTTTAATTATTAGTACAAGTGTTATTTGAATATATTTACAGTATTTACAAATAATGTTATTACAAATAATTGGAAATAAAATAAAGCTATCCTAAAGTTTCCTAAGTCTTCATCTTCTACTGATGCTCCCCATTGCTCAATTAATTTTTATCTGCAAAAACAAAGAAAAGAAAAGAAGTCAACATAGATGAAATCAAAGGCAGACAGTTAATTTAAAGCTCATCATTAAAAGTGATTGGCCGGAATCAGTTGTTCGCCATCTCTGCAAATCACAAGAAAACTCTTGGTTCACAAAGAGGGATAGAAAATGTTTGCAAGCAATTAAATGCACCAAGCTACATGGAAATATACAATGCTGCATAATTCCAAATTGTCAACCAAAGAGGCAAACTGAACAGCCAAGTGAATATTCCAAACCAAGTACAAAGTTCAAACTGAACAAACAATGCACAAAGGCAAACTAAGCTGTCAAAACCAAACTAAGTCAAAATGACCAACCAAGTGCAGAACTGTCAAAGCTGCCTACAAGCTAGCAAAAGCAAGATAGAAAAAAAAACAGGAAGTATGCAGAGGAAAGATACAATGCAAACAAACTTATTTCACTTCATCCCTTTCCAGCCAACCCTTTTTCAGAGTAGATAGTACAGTCTAAGAAATATGTGCTTTCTGTGGAGAGAGAAAAAGAGAGAAAAGTAGCAGGCTTACAGTTTTCCAGGCATGCCTAAAGATAAATATAACAAAATCAGGATACTGTCAGAGGGGGGGGGGGCAGAAGCACACAGGAAAAGATATCACAAAAAATTGTAAACCTCAAGCCTTGCAACCTGCTCAAGCATTGGCATTCAAACCAAGGCTTACTTCAAAAAACAAGCCTGAAGCCTGTGTCAAGGGGACCTGCCTGCATAATACCAGAAGGAGAAGCCAAAAGCAAAAGGAACAAATTCAAAAAAACTTGTTAAAAACAAACTCCTGCCTTTCAACTTAGGAGAACACAAGCCAATAAGCCTGTAAGTTATAAAAACCAGCAATCAAAAGCCCTGTAAAAAAAAAGCCAAAAAGCCATCCGAATATTCAAACCAGAAGCAAACAAAAAACCTTCTTCCAAGCATCCTGCATAGCCTAAGGGCCAAGCATCTCAAAAACAAACAAGTTACAAACATGGCCCAGAAACCTGTTACAATCATAAGCCTGTAACGAAGCCTGCATCAAGACACAAACCTCAAACCTGTTCAAGCCTTCAAACTAACTCAGTATCAAAAAGACCAAAGCAAACATAGCATATCACAACAAAGCCTGTAAAACATCAAGCCTTGAAGCCTATCAGCATAAACCAAACTACCTGCTAAGATTCAATAAAGAACCTGCCTGTCCCAACCACCAAGCATACAATCATCAAATCAAAACATTCAAACCAACAAAACCCTCAGAATGACTTCACCATAGGGTTAGCGCATCAAAGAACTCAGAATCAACATCAACATTTCAACAAGTATTCATAGGCAAGCATATCAGGCATCTCAAAATCAAACAAATTTCAATGCCTCAGAATCAAATTCATCATAGGCCAAAATCCGAACTCTCAGAACTAAAAGTTCATCATTGAGTAACACAAATCAAGTATCTTAGAGCAAGCAAGCAAAAGAGAGGAAAAGAAGCGAGCAAGCTAGGGTTTTCAATGTTCATCATGAAACCATAAGAGCTAAAACAAGATAAAGGTACCAGATTTCCAGCAAAGCTCATCAGCTTCATACTCCCTCCGCCTGGCCGCATGAGGACACCTCCTATCCACCTCTCCTCCTCCGTCTCCAAAGGCAAGAAAAGGTATAAATTTCCTTTTCCCTTTTCTTTTTACATCTCACAAGAAACAAATAATAACACAAAGAATCAATACATGAAAAAGTTAAAAACATGCAAATCTTGAAACTCTAAAGCGTAAGACGTACAGAACTAAGAGATCATCACCTTACAACATCGCCCGGATACGAACGTGGAGAGAGGGAAAGTGGATGATGGCGTCTGGTAGCTGAGGCGAAGGGAGGAGATCAGAATCCATGTTTCGAGCGAGGAAGAAGACGAAGAAAGATGGAGAGATGAGGGTGTCGCTCAACACTGTAAAACTTGTTCTGAGACAAACTCATTCAACCCTAAAACAAAATGTGTCAAACGTGTGCCATTGGGCCTGCCTCTGGAACAATTGCTTAAAGCCCATCAGAATCCAGACGCCTTACCCCCCCCCCCCCCCCCCATTTTTCTTTTGATTATGTTTGTTTTTTCCATTTTTGGTCCATAATCCCCCTAGAGCCCGTTTAACCTTTTTTCTCTTATAATTTAATACTTTTTTCTTTTATATAACATAAACTTAAAATTAACATTCTTGTTAAATAAAAATATTACATTAATTTCCTTTTTTTTTTAAAATCTTACTAATATTGTTTATCACACTTGAAATGTAAATATAAGATTTTTTTTATTAGGTTTAAATAATTTTCTCTTTAGAACTTTTTTATTAAAAACTTTTGTATATTAACTAAAATACATAAAAACATTAATACATAAAAATAGAATAACTTAAAACATTTTTCTTTTCTTTAATTAAAACCTTTGTTTATACTTAATTAACAAAATACCAAAAATGATATTAATACATAAATAAATACTTAATAAATATATTAGGTTAATATTTGCATCATTTGTAAATAATCATGTGCATCTTACATACCTTTATTTCTCTTTGATTCTTATACATTGCTATACATTGAGAATGCGATTCGATTTGGTTGTAAATATTATTTGGACACTACTATTCCGACAAGTCTCACCCTCCATTTGTAAATATTTGTACCCCCATCCCCGGATACTTATTTGTAATAGTTTAGGACTTTAAATTCCCGCAATTTATCGCTTTCAATTATACCATGTTTAGACTTAGGGTTTGTATGCCAATAAAATAACCGCTAGATAACCTAACACAAGACAAATGCATGACAATCAATACACAAATCACACTTGCACCCCTAGGGTAATCCCGCTTGTTGCCTTCCAAAATGGGCCATGCTTGCATGTTGAGTTTCTTTGGCAAAACAAAACGAATCAAATGATCATAGTCCCTCGATGACGCTTTCGAAGTTGCCTAAAACAAAATGATCATAGTCCCTAAAAGGAAAAATTGCCAAAGACACTTGGCGCCATGGCATTCATGGTCTAAACGATGACCCGCGCCTGTCCTGTTAACATCCCAACACAAGATTGTTCACCAAATACAATGGTGAAACAATACTGTTAAAAGGGTTAAAACATGAGAAAAGTCTTTGAGTAAATTTAGGGGTAGACAACTCTTAGTTACTTGATCAAACTTGCAAAACACACTTGCCTACTTTCAAAACACACTTCATAACACAACTTTCAAAAACAACTTTCAAAACCTTGAAACATCTTTTCAAAAAGACAAACACCTTTTGTAAAACATTCGAGTAAAGAATTGTTACAAGGGTTGCCTAGACAAGGCATATTTTTCAAAACATTTTCAAAACCACACACACAAAGCACCATTTCAAACAATTGAAAATCAAGGCAAGTGATCTAAAACAAGTAACTAAGAGTCCATGGATAACCATGGATGAAAAGGGTGCTAATACCTTCCCTTTTCATAATCTACCCCCCGAACCCACGAAACATCTCAAAGGTTTTTCCTGTGCTTTTTAACCTTTCCTTTAGGATAAAATAAAAAGTCGGTGGCGACTCTTGCTAAACCGAACAAGTGCAAAAACAAACGCAAAACCTCAAGTCAGTTCTCCCACCGTATCACACTCATCTTCTTCGCTGTTTATTTCAGCATTATGTCTTCCGAACCATCAACCGAACAAGAAATCAAGGCTCTACAGGCTCAAAACGCCCAGTTCCAAGAATTATTCATGAATCTAGCTAAGGGTCAGCAAGATCTGAAGGCCCTTATCCTGAAAGTGAAGAAAAAGAAGAAGAAGACGGTCTTGTTCAATATGGGTCGCAGATTCGGAAACGGCTTGCGAGATGAAGTTGATTTGACCACCTCATCTGGAGGGAAAGATAGTCAGGAAGAAAGGAGGGCTCCTAGCCCTATGGTTTCATACAACGAGACGGACTTCGACGAAGACCAATATCCTCTGGCTAAGGATTGGTACAAGCAACTGGAAGACCGGTTGAGTGTGATGGAAGTTCAGAAAGTGTCTGGTCTAAACTTTGGTGATCTGGGTCTATCATCTGGGGTGGTGATTCCCCACAAATTCAAATCACCAGCCTTTGCTAAATACGATGGAGTTTCTTGCCCGAAACTGCACCTTTGTTCGTATGTTAGGAAGATTCAGCCGTACACCACTGACAAGAACCTTTGGATCCACTTCTTTCAAGACAGTCTCTCAGGGACTCAGCTTGAATGGTTTTACCAGTTAGAAGGAGCCAGTATCCGCAGTTGGGAAGATTTGGCTGCTTCTTTCTACAGGCAGTACCAATACAATGCCGACCTCGCTCCTACGCGTACCCAACTCCAGGGTATGTCTATAGGAATGGGTGAAGGTTTCAAAGATTATGCTCAGAAGTGGAGGGACCTCGCTGGAAGAGTGTAACCACCCTTGGCTGATCGGGAGCTAATGGATATGTTTCTGGGGACCTTGTCGGGTCCGTATTTCAACCATCTGATTGGAAGTTCTTCGTTCGGATTCACGGAGTTGATTATGACTGGGGAAAGGATTGAGGTTGGTATCAAATCTGGTAAAATACAGAAGGGTGCCTCATCAGGCACCAGGAAGAAGCCTTTTAAGAAAGAGTCCAGTACTGTTTACAGTTCGAAAAGCTAGAATAGACCTGAACGCCGCCAAGCTGTTAATGCGGTTGTTATTTCAAGACCTGCTGGTGCTCCTCAGCGCAACAATCAGCCAAAGGCCGAGAGACCTCGAAGACAATTCACCCAGCTCAACATAACTCTATCTCAAATTCTGCCGCAGTTATTGAAAACAAACTTGGTGACTCCAAGGGAGGCCCCACAAAATCCCAACACTACGTCACCAAAGTACAACCCTAATGCCCGCTGCGCTTTTCACTCTGATAGCCCGGGGCATGATACAGATGATTGTTGGGTTTTGAAGAACAAAATACAGGACTTGATTCATGCTAAGGAGATCAAGTTCAAAGCACCTGAAAGGCGTAATGTTGTGACTGCTCCCATGCCCAAGCATGGGGTGAATGCTATAGATGGAGACTCGTTTGTGGTTTCTGTGAACGATATTGTTACCCCTTTGATGACTGTGAAGAAAAACCTTTTTCTAGCCGGTTTATTTCTGGGCTGTGACGAAGGTTGCCATATGTGTTATGTCCTACCTACCGGTTGCCATCTTTTGAAGTCAAGTATCCAACATATGATGGATAATAAAGAAATTATGTTTGAAAAGCCTGTTGTTCCTTTAGTTCATACTGAAGAAGTTGCTATAATCACCATTTTCGACAATTCTTCCAAGGCTCCCATGAGAAAGCCTATTAGAATTACATCTGTTCCAAGAATCGCGCCGTTGATCATCACTGTTCCAGGGCCTATCCCCTATACATCTAATAAAGTTGTCCCTTGGCACTACGAGGCTGATGTTTGTTATCACGGAGTGAAATAAGATTTGGATGCTGATACTGACATCAGCAATATTTTTGGGCCTGCCAAAGTCACCCGCAGTGAAAGACTTTTCTCCCCTGACATCTCTCCACCAACTACTCGGAAACCTGTTGTTATTACACATGCTAGTGTACCTACTACTATCCCTGTTCAAGTTCCAATTCTTACCCCTATTGCCGAGTCATCCGACCCTCGGGGCAAAGGGACCACTGATGAACCTGCCCAGATGGAGGCACCAAAGAAAATTACTGTTGAAGCCTCTAGGCAAGAGATGGAAGAAATTTTGAAGATCATCAAAAAGAGTGACTACAATGTAGTTGAGCAGCTGGGGCAAACCCCGTCCAAAATATCTATGGTGTCACTGTTTCTATGCTCAGAAGCCCATGCCAAGGCTCTGATTGCATTCCTGAAGACGGCACACGTACCTCAAGAAACATCAGCTGATCAGTTTAAAGATTACGTGGCTAGTCTGACTGCTGATAATGGGTTGGGTTTCTCTGATGCCGACTTAACTGTTAAGGGGAAGAATCACAATGACGCCCTGCATGTCTCCATTGAATATAGGGGCACTACTTTCGCTCATGTATTGGTGGATACTGGTTCCTCATTGAATGTTTTTCCTAATAAAGCTCTAGACCGGTTGGACTGTGAAGGGTTGGAGTTGAAACCAAGAAACATTGTCGTCAGGGCCTTTGATGGATCTAAGAGGATGGTGCATGGAGAAGTGGATATTCCGATTAAGGTTGGTTCTCAGGTTTTCAACTCTACATTCTATGTGATGGACATTCGGCCATCTTATTCATGTTTGTTGGGTCGTCCATGGATCCACAAAGCTGGGGCAGTGACATCTACGCTCCACCAGAAGCTGAAGTACCCGGTCAAAGGGAAGATTGTGACAGTGCAAGGAGAAGAGGAGTACATGGTGAGCCACCTCAACTCTTTCTGATATGTAGAGATGGATGGGGAGTTCATTGAGACCCCGTTCCAACATTTTGAAGAGGTTCCCCAGACACTGGCGTCAACTGAGACTGTTGTTGAAGATCCTCCTATGAAGATGGCTTCCTTCAAGGATGTCCGGGCTGTTGTTGAGAAAGGTGGGTGAGCAAATTAGGGCTAGCTCCCTGATTTTGCATAGAAGACTAACAAGTTTGGTTTGGGTTTCATTGCAGAAGCTCAAAGGGCTGTTCAGAATGCACGGATCGGAAGACCTCCCTTGTTCATCAACAATTCAGGAGTGAATGCCATTGAAGACAATGTTGAAGAGTCTGAGTTCGACAGTTGGATCTATCCTACTACTGATGGTGGACCAAGCAACTGGACAACAAAGGACTTCATCCCAATTTCTTTTGTTACCCAGTAATGAGACTTTTTGTTTTGAATTTGTAACAGACAATGCTCTAAACTTTACAGGCCGGTGTCTTACCCAGGACACCGTGGCTTCATTTTGTGAGGGCTTTATGTGTGTCATCTACATATATCATTAATAAAAGCATTGGACGTTTCTTGCATTTCAAATTTTGCGCTCCTTGTTTTTCTTTTATTATATATTGCAAAACATCTATTTTACACACACTCACATATACAGGTCTGCATCCACTCTGGATCTCACTGGTAACGACGCTGCTACTGCCAGTTATGACTTAGAAAGTCCGATCAACTTAGCCAAAGACGAAGGTGAAGATGATTGTGAAGTTCCTGGTGAACTTGCTAGACTGTTACTTCAAGAAGAGAGGGCCATTCAGCCACACGAAGAGTCGGTGGAGTCAATAAATCTGGGTACAGAGATAGACAAGAAAGAGGTCAAGATCGGGGCAAATCTGGAGCTTAGTGTGAAACAACGGTTGATTCAGATGCTGCGTGACTATGTTGAGATCTTTTCCTGGTCTTATGAAGATATGCCTGGGTTGGATACCGATATTGTGGTTCATCGCCTGCCTACTAAGGAAGACTGTCCTCCAGTGAAACAGAAGGCCCGCCGAATGTGCCCTGATATGTCTGAGAAAATCAAGGCTGAGGTTATGAAACAGTTTGACGCCAGTTTTCTAGCAGTTACTTCTTATCCACAGTGGGTGGCCAACGTGGTTCCTGTGCCGAAGAAGGATGGTAAAGTTTGAATGTGTGTTGATTATAGGGATCTGAACAGGGCGAGCCCCAACGATTATTTCCCTCTACCTCGTATCGACGTTTTGGTTGACAACACCGCACAGCATAAGGTCTTCTCCTTTATGGATGGTTTCTCCGGTTATAATCAGATTAAAATGGCTCCCGAAGACACGGAGAAGACAACCTTTGTTACTCAATGGGGTACCTTTTGCTACAAGGTCATGACTTTTGGATTGAAAAATGCTGGGGCAACGTATCAGCGCGCCATGGTCGCTTTGTTCCATGACATGATCCACCATGAGATTGAAGTATACGTCGACGATATGATTGCAAGGTCCCAGACTGAGGAAGAACACCTTGACCATTTGCAAAAGTTATTTGACAGGTTGAAATTGTACAAGCTGAGGTTAAACCCGAACAAGTGCACCTTCGGGGTGAGATCTGGTAAGCTACTGGGTTTCATTGTAAGTGACAAAGGTATTCAAGTGGATCCTGCAAAGGTTAAAGCTATACGGGAAATGCCAGCTCCCAGAACAGAGAAAGAAGTCAGAGGCTTTCTGGGACGTCTGAACTACATTTCCCGATTCATCTCACACCTGACTGCTACTTGTGAGCCAATCTTAAAGTTACTGAAGAAAGATCAAGTAGTACGTTAGAACGATGAATGCCAGGCCGCTTTCGAAAGGATAAAAGAGTATCTCCAAGAGCCACCTATTCTGATGCCGCCAGTTGAAGGGAGACCTTTGATCTTATACTTGACAGTACTCGACAACTCAATGGGGTGCGTGTTGGGTCAACATGACGAGTCTGGACGAAAAGAGCATGTTATTTATTACCTTAGCAAAAAGTTTACCGACTGCGAGACCCGATACTCGTTGCTCGAGAAAAATTGACGCGCTTTGGCATGGGCTGCTCGCCGGCTGAGACAGTATATGCTGACTCACACTACTCTATTGATATCAAAAATGGATCCAATCAAGTATATCTTTGAAAAGCCTGCCTTGTCGGGAAGAATAGCAAGATGGCAGATGATCTTGACTGAGTATGACATCCAATATACGACCCAGAAGGCAATCAAGGAAAGTGTGTTGGCAGACCATTTGGCACATCAGGCAGTGGATGATTACCAGTCTATGAATTTCGAATTTCTGGACGAGAATATCATGGCAGTGACTGATTGTGAGACACCTGGACCGGATGAAGGACATGAGGAGGGATCCTGATGGTCTATGTACTTTGATGGAGCTTCAAACGTTTTGGATAATGGCATTGGCGCCGTGATCATATCTCCTAAAGGCTCTCATACTCCGTTCACCGCCCGACTATTTTTCAACTGCACCAACAATATGGTGGAGTATGAAGCATGCATCATGGGTCTTCAAGCAACAATTAACCTAAGGATTAAGTTCTTGAGTGTCTTCGGAGATTCCGCTCTCGTGATCAGCCAGATCAAAGGTGAGTGGGATATGAAACACCCAAATCTTATTCCTTACAAGGAGTATGTGTTGACTTTGCTTCCGCACTTCGAGGAGATAACCTTTGAACACTTCCCTAGAGAGGAGAATCAGTTGGCGGACGTGCTGGCTACGTTGTCTTCTATGTTCAAAATCAATTGGGACAACGAAGCTCCCCGGATTATCATTGAAAGATTGGATGAACCTGCGCATTGTTGTGACATTGAGACTGAAGAGGTAGCAGATAAACCTTGGTTTCATGAGATGAAGAGGTACCTTGAGGCTCAGGAGTACCCCGAGGGTGCATCTGTTAATGACAAGAAGTTTCTGAGGAGGTTCGCGGCAAAGTTCTTCATCAGCAATGGCATTCTTTACAAGCGTAACCATGATTCGACCTTACTGCGATGTGTGGATAAGAACGAGGCAGACAGAATCATGACAGAGTTACATGAAGGTACTTTCGGAACTCATTCCAGTGGACACACCATGGCAAAGAAAATCCTTCTGGCAGGATACTTCTGGTCCACTACGGAAGCCGACTGTCATCAGCATTCTCGGATCTTTCACAAGTGCCAGGTCTATGCTGATAAAGTGCACATACCTTCAGTTCCTCTGAACGTTTTGACGGCACCTTGTCCTTTTGCAATGTGGGGCATTGATATGATCGGCGAGATCAGACCTTCGGCATCCAAGGGGCATCGTTTCATCCTGGTAGCAATTGATTACTTTACGAAGTGGGTTGAAGTAGCTTCATTTGCTACAGTAACCAAGAACGTCGTGGCACGGTTCATTCGGCACAAGCTGATCTGTCGATATGGTGTACCAGAGAGGATCATTATGGACAATGGTACCAATCACAACAATAAGATGATCACTGAGCTCTGCAAGCAGTTCAAGATACAGTATCACAACTCTTCTCCCTATCGGCCGAAGATGAATGGGGCTGTTGAAGCGGCTAATAAGAACATCAAGAAGATTCTGCAGAAGATGACAGTGACCTACAAAGATTGGCACGAGATGTTACCATTTTCTCTTCATGGATACAGTACCTCAGCGCGGACGTCAACAGGGGCAACCCCCTATTCCTTGGTTTATGGTATGGAAGCAGTCTTGCCCATTGAAGTTCAGATACCCTCTCTTCGGATTATGAAGGATGCAGGTTGGAGCGAAGATGACTGGATTCAGACCCGGCTTGATCAGCTAAACTTAATCGATGAAAAGAGACTTACTGCTATTTGTCAAGGTCAGACGTACCAAAAACGGATGATCAAGGAATTTAACAAGAAGGTTAGACGACAAGAGTATCAAGTTGGGGACCTGGTAATCAAGCGCATCATCTTACCTCAAGGTGATCCCAGGGGAAAATGGACCCCTACTTACGAAGGGCCAATTGTGGTTAAGAACATTTTCTCAGGAGGAGCTATGATTCTAACCACCATGGATGGTGACGACCTTCCTCACCCCGTCAATGCAGACATAGTGAAAAAATACTACGCATAATCAATGACCTGCTAGGTTGACTGGCCTAGGCAAAAATAAGGGCTTCCCAGCGAACCAAAAGGGTTCGGGCAAAAATAAGGGATGAAAATAAAAAAAAATCTGTACACCCGGCAAGTCGAAAACCTGAAAAGGCAGCTTGGGCAAAAAAGGGTATCCCGCTGGACTGAAAACCCGAAAGGGCGGTCCAGGAAAAAGTTAGGGATCAAAGCGTAACATTATGTCTCGTTGGATCACCTTGCAACCAGACGTTGGTATCAATTATCAAGCTCAGACGACACTAATCAATCTGATCTACCTTCAACCAGTAGGAAAGCGATGAGATGCTCGAGGACATAAGGGCAATAGCAGAGTTGGAACCTAGTGGGATTATTCACATAGCTGTTTTGTTTAGTTTTTCACAAATTGTGTAAATTCTATTATTCGGCGGCGTTCTCTTACTAAGACGTCAGCCTCTTGTACAAAAATGCCTATTTACAAGCCAAACTTCAAAATCAATACAATGCATTTTCAAATAAATTTCAAACTGTTTTTCCTTTATCTGTTTTTTTTTTGCAAAAACGTCCAATGTTCATTTTTGATATATTCACTTGACATTAATTGCTGCTCATAAATATTTGCATGCGAAACAAAAGATGATTACTGGTAATATCGGAAACAGGGGCAAATGAGAATTGTCCAAGCTGTATAGTTGCTCTGTCCACCAGGTACAAGGTAAATTCAGTTGAAGAATATAGCTAAGGTAATTTCACTCCCCACAGAGTAAGACAATAATGATAGCTCTCCCCAGCTGAGACTCGCAACTGTGAATGAATCAGTGATATTCCCCCCAAGCAGAGTTTATCTACCATTAACACTGAAAAAGCTTAATATTCCTCGGCAGTCTTAATATTCCCCAATGGAGTATAAGAGTATTCCCCGACTGAATAAAAGATATCCCCAGTGGAGTTAAAATTTTCCCGGCGCAGTCTGAAAGAGCTTCCCCGATGGAGTTGAAGAATCATCCCCAGTAGACTCTGGAAGTTCATCCCTGGTGGAGTATAAAAATAAATATCCCCAGCTGAGTTCAAAGGAATATTGTCCCTAGCAAAGCTCAAAGGATTATCCCCATTAGAGTCTAAGAGGTTATCCCCAGTGAATCCACAACTGAAAGATCATCCCCAGCGGAGTTCTTTCCTTTCACAAACAGGAGTTCAACCCCCAACAGGATTCAGTATCACCAGCAAAGGTAATTCGTCCCCAACGGAACTTATTGGTTGAATCCTCAGCAGAGCATCCCTTCCCCACAGAGTAATCTCCTCAACAGTTTATTCCCCAACGGAGTTATCCTATCCTGCAGGTTTATTCTCGCAATCATCTTTGTTCGCCATCTCCAGCGGGAATGAAGAGTTCAACTATATTCTCCAGCAGCTATTCGGGATTTATTTTCCCCAGCTAGAAACATTACATTTCCATACATCATGATACATGCATATACGCATCATACAACATGATCTCATTTATTTTGAGAACATCATTGCTTGACATATATCATGCATTGCATACGACTGACCTTTACCTTTCAGGAAGGAGGAAGTTAAGTTCTCAGCTATGTCGAAGACCTGGACCGGTTCTTAAATCTCAACTGAATTATCCTCGGTTGAATTTAAGATAAGGTTCTCAATCTCGACAATTTTCCTCCGTCATAGTGTGGACGAGTTCTACAATCTCAACGGTATACTACGTTGAAGACCATACAGTTCCTAGATCTTGATGAAGATGTTTCCCTACATCATAGTATGGACGAGTTCTATAATCTCAACGGTATACTACGTTGAAGACCAGACAGTTCCTAGATCTTGATGTTTTCCTCCGTCATAGTGTGGACGAGTTCTATAATCTCAATGGTATACTACGTTGAAGACTAGACAGTTCCTAGATCTTGATGAAGATGTTTCCCTATGTCATAGTGTGGACGAGTTCTATAATCTCAATGGTATACTATGTTGAAGACCAGACAATTCCTAGATCTTGATGTTTTCCTCCGTCATAGTGTGGACGAGTTCTATAATCTCAACGGTATACTATGTTGAAGACTAGACAGTTCCTAGATCTTGATGAAGATGTTTCCCTATGTCATAGTGTGGACGAGTTCTATAATCTCAACGGTATACTACGTTGGAGACCAAACAATTCCTAGATCTTGATGTTTTCCTCCGCCATAGTGTGGACAAGTTCTACAATCTCAACAGTATACTACGTTGAAGACCAGACAGTTCCTAGATCTTGATGAAGATGTTTTCCTACGTCATAGTGTGGACGAGTTCTATAATATTAACGATATACTATGTTGAAGACCAGACAGTTCCTAGATCTTGATGTTTTCCTCCGTCATAGTGTGGACGAGTTCTACAATCTCAACGGTATACTACGTTGAAGACCAGACAGTTCCTAGATCTTGATGAAGATGTTTCCCTACGTCATATTATGGACGAGTTCAATAATCTCAACGGTATACTACGTTGAAGACCAGACAGTTCCTAGATCATGATGTTTTCCTCCGTCATAGCGTGGACGAGTTCTACCATCTCAATGGTATACTACGTTGAAGACCTGACAGTCCTAGATCTTGATGAAGATGTTTCCCCCAGTTGAATTATGGACGAGTTCAACAATCTCAACGGTATACTACGTTGAAGACCAGACAGTTCCCAAATCTCAACAAAAACCAGGCTTCCCCAGCGGAATCTTCTACAAACAACAGGTATGCAGGTTCTCGCTAAGGAATCTCTTATGCGATCGACGCTCCTGTAGATGGCATCTGTAAGCCCATCCTCCTACCAACAATCTCCAAATGGCCTCTATAAGTCCATTCCCGACATCACGAGGTTGGTACCACTTCATGCGAGTGCAAATTTCTGGGCACTCTAGTGTTCAATCATCTTCCCCCTTCGGATCACGAAAGGCACGAAAGCCAATCTACATCCTCAGGTTTAAGAAGATTGAACAAGGGAAGTTGTTGTACCCCAAAATTTTCCCTTTCATATTTCTCAAAACAAGGAAAGAAAAATCTCCAAGTGACTCAAGATTGCTCAAGAGTTGGACAGTTAAGCTATCTCCTAGGGCAGTCAACCCCAAATTAGGGTTTTGTGTTGCATCAAGATCTTTGAGTCCAAATGACCTCAAATACTCCCCAATGTCCTAATGTGTTCTCAAGGTCATCCATGTCAAATTTCAAGCCTTGCAGAGGAAGTTTGCTCAGTCAATTGCTCAAAGGGTCCAAAAAATCGATTGTGCTAGGGCAAAAGTCAACTGTGACCTATAAACAGTCAAAAATCAGGATTTTTTGCCAACATTCTCATTTTGAAGTATATTTCATCGTTTGATCAAGGGTTGATCATGATTCATCAAGGATTGCTAAAAACTCATCAAGACTCAAAAGTTGCTAAATTAGGGTTTTGTAGGAAAAGTCAACTCAACTTTGACCAAGCATAACTTTCTCATATTTTATGTGAAATGACCCATCCAAAGCTCATTTTGAAGAGGATCCAATTTACTACAATCCATATTCACACCCCAAGATCAGAAAATGCACTCACAAGAAGTTATAAATTTGGACATTATAGGTCATTTTTTGAAAGTCAACAAAAACACCTTTTTTTTCCAAAGCTTATAACTTGAGCATGGAATATAAAAATGAGATGAGACCAAAAGGGTTGGTTAGAGGAAATCTCAAGATTTCTAAAAAGCCCAAGAACACTTCCAAAAGTTCAAAATTGAAGAAGTTATGAATTGTTGAAGTTGGACATTTTTGCAAAATTGCCAAAAGTCAACTATCCCCAAAACTTCAAATTTTGTCAAATGGGCCCATTCGTTTCCACTTGATTTGAGCTTGAATCATTTTCCACGTGTCCTAGCTTCAGCCATGTGTCCATTTATCAATTTTATTATTTTATTTGATTTTTTATTGAATTATTTCATTTTTAATCAAATTAAATCAAATAAAATCCAAATATTGATTGCTTGATATCTTTTTGGCTATTTCAGGACTGAATCATCATCATCAAGGGTATCAAACTCGTATCAAGCATTCCATGTGCAAAAAGATTGAGTTTTGGCAATTTTGGAAGGTTTAGTAATGGTGAATCAAATCAAATCTCATGGCATTGATGTGGAAAGATTCAAAGCACAATTGTTAACCTAATGCTTTCCACATTACATAAGGAGGCTAGAGGGCATGAAAACAGGGTTAGAGGCTGCAGCAATAAGCAAAACAAAACTTGGAAAAAGTGTGAAAAAGCCTGAGTTCGAATTCACAATTAGAGGCAAATTCATAAGCTAAGAACGATTCCAATCAATTCTTGGGTGATCACACAACCCTCCTGGATCCCAAGCAAGCCTCCAAGCGCATCACAGAGCTCTGTAAGTATCACATAAAACGACTCTTCTTTTGAATTTGAAAATCATTATTCCTGCATCTTTTGTGCAAATTGTGTGCATATTCATAATCTTCATCAAATTTCCAAGCTTTTTGTATTACGCAATTTCGTTTATGAGGCCTATGCTGCGAGGTACCATAGCTAGGGTTTTGTGGCTTGTGTTTGGGTATTTCTTTTGCAGGGAAAATTGGTTGTCGAGAAGGGCATGGTTGTGACCGGGACGATGAGACGAGCAAAACCCTGCCCTTAGATTTCATTTCCATTGCTCACAGTTGATTATAGGGATACGTAACCTTTGGTGACAGGCGGTGTCCGTGGCTATAGGTGTTGCAGAGTTTTAGCCACGGACGTGATGAAGAATATGGAGGCGTGTCGCCTCTCCAGTGGCTGATTCAAAACACGCGCGCTTTGTTTTACTTTTTCTGGCATATGATTGTTTTTTCTTTCATTATTATTATTACGTATATCAATAACAACTAAAACACAATGGCCTGGTGGCAAGCAAACATTGGCATATCCCACAGGACCTGGGTTTGAATCCCAGGTCCCCCATGTTATTTGTTATATTTTTTCTTCAGGTAATCCAGTGCAAATCTAGGCGTGAAGCTCATCATGTGTCATCAAGTATCTGATGGCCAGATGGCCATAGGCCAAATCTGGTGATCCAGAGATGATGGTCTACCATGGACCAAGTCTAAGCATACGTAGGGAATCCAGGAAAGTAAATACAAGGCTAGCTCGTTTGGGCCATGGAATTTGCTTCTCAAACACCTCCAATCAGGCCCATACCCCCTATCTCTCTATATTTTATTTTATTTTGTTTTAATTATTTATTTATTATTTCTATTTAATAACTAACCAATCATTTTTTTCCTTTATAAAATTAAAACCAAAAAATATTTTCTTTATTAAATTTAATTTCAGTATTTTAATTTTATTAACAAATATTAATTTAATTAATTTAGGCCATTAATTAGGAATAACTTTAATATATTTTTTTAAATAATTAAAATTAACTTAGACATAATTAGGTTTTTATTAACATTGATTAATTTTATCTTCTTTCTCTAAATATCAAAAATCCAAAAAATATTTATTTTCAATAATTAATTAATTAATTTTAATAATTAATTTAGATAATTTCTTTCTTAATTCAAAATAACCCAAAAAATCTTTTCTTTAAATAACAAAGGGTCAAAACCCTAGAACTTCGCGTTCAATTTAATTTTCCGCACGCGATCCATTTATTCAATATTGTATTTGTTTCCGGAATGTAATAGATAATTAGGACCATTTAACTATTTTTATCGCTTTATTTATTTTTCTGCATTTAAATTTCAAAGGGTTGCTTTTGGCGATGTAAATACCCGACGCCTTGTAATTTAATTTCCGCTATTTATTTTCCGTAAAATATAACTGTTAGATGTTTGATAATAGGTATGCATGACAAGATTGAATGTTTTAACCTAAAATCAACGTAGATCACCATTAACATGTACAAAGATAAAAATTAACTGAAATGACACACTCGCACATGCGCAATCTTAGGGTACACCCCACTTGGTTGCCTTCGTACGCGGTCATTGAGTATAGGTCATTTTAGAGGTCGCCCTCTTGTCTAAAAGATCATAGTCGCCTCGAAACGGTTGCCTCGGATATTGTTGTAAGTTCGGATGCGCCTAAGAGGGGGGTGAATTAGGTTCTTTAAAACTTTTTCTGAATTGTATGAATATTTTTGCACGAGTTTCTTTTCTTTCTTTTTCTGATAAGTGATGAAAGCAGTAAATGCAGAAAGTAAAGAACACAGAGATGTATCCTGGTTCCCCTCACAGTCAGAGAGTACTCCAGTCCCCTTTCAACATGAAAGAGATTTTCTTATAGTTGGTAATTTGTACAAAGACTACCTAACAAGCCAAGAACAATCCTCTTGGACCAAGAACAATCCTCTTCGATTTTCACTAAGACCACAAAGAGAACAATCCTCTCTAAGTGTCTTTCTTGTTTACAACAATCCTAAAAACAAGTATACAATAGTTTGTTTGATTTGTATAAGAGTTTGAATGTGTAAGAGAAATGTCAATCACTTGATTGATCTTTTCTTATTCAATATGAAATATAAGATGGAATACTCTTCTAATTGCTCAAGAACAATTTTCAGAATGCATATGAAAATGATAAACAAAAAATCTTGAGTACAAAGAGTATGATCAAAAGAATAGAAAGTTGTTAGTGATTATTTTTGTATAATTTTTGATTGATGTTTTCAAAATTCTAAATGAAAATAATTTATAGTGTAGTAATACCTCTTCAATGAAACATAGCAATGTTTAAACCATTTTTACTAAAACAATGTATATGAAAAGATATAAGGATTGCCATGAAAAGGTGTTACCAAAGGTTGTTGGAAAAATAAAATTTTTCAAAATTTAAGGCACAACAACCGATTGTACCAAAGCAGCAACCGATTGTACCAAAGCAGCAACCGATTGCAGCACAACAATGTTTAAAAAATTTGTAAAATATAACTAGGACAACCGATTGTCATTGAGGAGCAATCGGTTGCTCTAAAGCCAACGTTCAAAAAATTTGAAAATAAAACGCATGACAATCGATTGCTGCTAGACGACAACCGATTGTATGTCAAACAGAAGCAAAAGTTTCTTGGATGCAACCGATTATCGTTGCATGACAATCGATTGCTTGTGTACAAAAATTGAAAAAAAATTATTTTTCAAGGATTTTAAACAATTTAAAATATCCTTCTTTAATCATACTTAGTATATACTTAAAATATTATTTTAATAAAGTAAATGCATGATTAAAAATATTTTTGAGCACTAAGACCATGAGATCAAAATTTTCATATACCTTAAGCCATAATTCTTGAAAAGTTGATCTTGATCAATGAATCTTTGCTTGAGATAAAACTTCTATCTTGATCCATTCATTTTTGCATGCTAGCTTGTCTTCATCAAAACATTTGGAAAGCTTGACTTCACATTCTCCCCCTTTTTGATGATGACAACCATTGCTTGAAGTTTGGAGTGCATCTTGGTTTTCTCTAATCAAGTTGTTTAAAAAAAACTCCCCCTAAGTCAAAGACTCCCCCTTGATCTATTGCATGAGAGTTTTGAAGATTGCTTGCTTGCTGCAATTTGGGTTAGAGAAACACAAAAAGAAACTACAAAGTCTTCTCCCCCTTTGTCATTAGGAAAAAGGAATGGGAAAGAAGATCATAAAATTTTGCACATAGAAACAACATAGCATAAATAAAGTTTGCATGCATAGATATAACAAAAACAAAGTTCACAAAACGAAAAGGATCACAATACACGAAGTGTCCTAAACAAAACTAGAAAAACGACATAAAACATAAGAACATAAAGTACTAAAAACATAAGAACTTAAAAACTAATCATCCATTCCTTCAACAAAGTCTTCATCGTCTTGACCTTCACCATCATTGCCTTCATTGGTTTGAGGTTGAATGAAAGGGTAATGATAAGGTTGAGCTTCATAAGGAGGGACATTGGTATGGGCATAGAGATGAGCAAATTGATTGTTCATGTTGTTGTTCATGTATTGAATATAGTCAAAAACTTGATTGTAAGAGTTTTCCATTGGTTGTGGAGGTTGGTTTTGAAGTTGTTGTTCTTGTTGAGGTTGGTTTTGTGGAGGAGTATGAATGTATGTGATGGTTCTATTAATCGGATCAAATTTGACGCCGGTTTTGGTATTACATACTTTCTTCAGAGTGATTTCATGTTTGGGGTTAGTCATAGGCACCATGTGTTCACCAAACAAGGGAACATTGAACTTCTCAAAAACAAGGGTAAGCCAGGAGCCATAGGGCAAAGCAGAAGCATTTTCATTATGTAGTGCCATATGATGTAGAATCACATAAGACCAGTTGATTTGAATCCCATTCTTCATCGCATATAAAATCTGCATCTCACAATCATTGACATTGGAAATGTTTGAGAACTTTGGCATAACCACATACGCCAAAAAGTAGTGGATCAAACGATCATCAATAGTGAGAATTCCTGCAGACCAAGAGTTCCTCTCCGGAGTACCATCAATAAGTATTTGCCTTTTCTGAATAAAATCACACTCGAGAATTCTTGCAATTCCATAGTAGAAGTCTCTTTTGTTGTAGCCAGGCAGATTTGCATTTGAGAGAAGTTTAATGCAAGCACCGTCATTTGGAATACCCAAAGCTTCACCAAAATTCTGCACTGTGAGTTCTATAGGAACCCCTTTGACATTTGAAATCATGCAACCTCTACTAATGGTTAGATTGCTGTAGAAAATCCTTACCAAAGTGGGGTAAATGGGTCCATTAACACCAATCAAGTTGTATATCCCTTGAGATCTAAATAATGATGGAAAACTAAAGCATTCAGAATAAAAGTTGTCAAGATTACCGAACCTTGGTAGAAGAACCGTCATCCTCTGAAAGTGAGACACAAATCTTTCCCTTTGGCTTCTTGATGGAATGAGTCTTGAGATATCATCACCTTGAGATGAGGAAGAAGCTTTTCCCTTGCCTTTCTTTGATGTTGACATGGTGAGGGATGAGAGAATTGGAAGGGGAAAGGGTATTTGGTGTTTGTAGGGTTTCTTGAGATAAAAAAGGATATATGAGGCTTAGGTTTTAGTTGAGCTTTTATAGAGATATATGCATTAAATGGATAGGTAAGGCATGCAATGGTTTAGTCAAAACAATAAAGACTTGTACCATAGAGATTCTTGAGTGGGTAAGTATCCAAAAAAATTTGTCATAGGAAAGGACTATGCATTTAAAAGTTGTTGACCAAATACTAAAAACATTCAAAAAGAGAATAAGAATCTTTGTACAAAATAAATATTAGTAATGGCAATGGAAGAGAAAGAATAAAAAAAAGAGTGTAACTGAAAAAAAATAAAAATTTCAAAAATTTGAACTGTGCAATCGATTGTCGTTTGATGACAACCGATTGCATCCTTTGTAAAATGCAAATAGAGGCGATAATATTGAAGAAGCAACCGGTTGTCGTGGAGTGACAACCGATTGTCATGAAGACATAATCTAAATTTTTTTAGATACAACCGATTGTCACTCTATGACAACCGATTGTCATTAGTGAAAAAATGAAAAATACTTAATTTTTGTGCATTTCATGGTCATATATCATAAGTTTAGTAATAAAAACATGGATTGAGACATATTACCATAAAGTTAAGATTAAAATCATAGCCATGTACCTTAATTAGATAATGTCATTTTCGTCCAAGATACCTAGCTCTCTTCGGAATTTGAAAAACGGTTCTCTTGCCAACGGTTTAGTGAAGATATCTGCTAGTTGATTATGCGTATCCAGGAAGGTGACTTCGACATCTCCTTGAAGTACATGATCACGAAGAAAGTGATGTCGAATGTCGATATGCTTTGTTCTAGAATGCATCACAGGATTTTTTGTAATGTTGATTGCACTTGTGTTGTCGCATCGGAGTGGAATGCATCCAAGGTTAAGTCCGTAGTCACGGAGTTGTTGCTTGAGCCATAGAATTTGCGCACAACAACTACCCGCTGCAATGTATTCCGCCTCGACCGTACTAAGAGCCACACAAGCTTGTTTCTTGCATGCCCATGAGACTAATGCATTTCCCAAAATGTGACAAGTGCCACTTGTGCTTTTTCTATCTGTTTTACATCCTACATAATCAGTGTCAGAATAACCAATTAAATTGCATATATTACCTTTTGGATACCATAGGCCGACATTGGTTGTTCCTTTGAGATATTTCATGATTCTTTTTACCGCCATAAGGTGAGATTCTTCCGGGTTTGCTTGAAATCGTGCACACAGACATACAATGAACATGATGTCAGGACGACTTACCGTCAAGTATAACAGTGAGCCAATCATGCCTTGATATTTAGTAATATCAATGGAAATACCGGATTCATCTTGATCAACATAAGTATCGGAGCCCATTGGCGTGTGCATTGATTTGCAATTATCCATATCAAACTTTTTCAAAAGTTCCTTGCAATATTTTGATTGATTGATGAAGATACCATCGTTTAGTTGCTTAATTTGCAATCCAAGGAAATAGTTCATCTTTCCCATCATAGACATCTCAAATTCTCCTTGCATCATCAACGAGAATTCTTCACACAAATCTTGGTTAGTTGAACCAAATATAATATCATCGACATATACTTGTACTAATAAAGTGTTACCTTTGATCTTCTTTATGAACAAGGTCTTATCCACTTTACCTTTCTCGAAACCTTTTTCGCATAAGAAAGTACTGAGTCTGTCATACTATGCTCTAGGTGCTTGTTTTAAGCCATAAAGAGCTTTTCTCAACTTAAAGACATGTGAAGGATTACTGAAGTCTTCAAAGCCCGGGTGTTGTTTGACATAGACTTCTTCATTGATGTAGCCATTTAAGAATGAACTTTTGACGTCCATTTGGTAAAGATGAAAATTCAATGAACAAGCATAAGCAAGTAAAACACGGATAGCTTCTAACCTTGCAACCAGAGCGAAAGTTTTTTCAAAGTCAATTCCCTCTTCTTGGTTGTACCCTTGGGCTACCAATCTTGCTTTGTTTCGGACAATTATGCCGTTCTCATCAAGTTTATTTTTGAACACCCATCTTGTACCTATGATGTGTTTGTCACTTAGTCTAGGAACAAGTTCCCAAACTTGATTTCTCTCGAACTGATTTAATTCTTCTTGCATAGCAATTACCCATTGGTCGTCTCCTAATCCGTCGTCGACTTTGGAAGGTTCGATTTGAGAAACGAACGCCATGTTAAAGCAAGCATCTTTGAGATTCAATCTTGTTGAAATGCCTTGACTTATGTCACCGATGATTTTATCAATAGGGTGATCTCTATGGGTTCTCCATTCCTTAGGTAGATCATTGACAATTGATTCTTCCGGAATTTGTTCTTCTTGTTGTTTCAATTGATTCTCATTGTTGGTCTTGGAGCCATCTTCTTGAGGAATATCTAGAATCTCATCATCATTATTTAAAACAATAGTATCCTCCTCGGCGGGGTTAGATTCATCAAATGATACATGCATAGATTCCTCAATAGTTAAAGTTCTTTTATTGTATATACGATAAGCTTTACTAGATAAGGAGTATCCAAGAAAAATACCTTCATCTGATTTTTCATCAAACTTACCAAGGTTGTCTTTGTCGTTGTTAAGGACAAAACATTTGCAGCCAAAGACATGAAAAAAATGAAATATTTGGTTTCCTTCCTCGAAAGAGTTCATACGGAGTCTTCTTCAAGATAGGTCGAATATTAACTCTATTGCTTACAAAGCATGTCGTGCTTACCGCATCCGCCCAAAAGTATTTTGAAAGGGTTGAATCACTAAGCATTGTCCTTGCAAGTTCAATAAGAGACCTATTCTTTCTTTCTACAACTCCATTCTGTTGAGGAGTCCTTGGTGCAGAGAAATTATGTGATATTCCATGTTCTTCACAGAAATCTTCAAAGGAGGAATTCTGGAATTCTCCACCATGGTTGCTTCTTATGGAGGCAATAGATAGTGACTTCTCATTTTGAATTTTCTTTGCATATTTCTTGAACGCCTTGAATGCATCATTTTTCTGCACTAAAAAGAGTGTCCAAGTATATCTAGAAAAGTCATCAACAATAACTAGAGCGTATACATTACCTCAGAAGCTCCTTGTTCTTGAAGGGCCAAACAAGTCCATATGAAGCAATTGTAGTGGCCTAGTAGTGGATACCACCATCTTGGATTTGAAAGTTGATTTTGTTTGCTTTCCCTTTTGACATGCATCGCAAAGTCTATCCTTGATGAACTTTATCTTAGGCAGCCCAACAACAAGGTCATGCTAAATCAATTTGTTTAAATGTTCCATATGAATATGAGCGAATCTTTTGTGCCATAGCCATGAGTCGTTGTTGTTTGCCATGAGACATTTAACCTTCAAAGACAAATCGTTAAGGGAAATCATAAAAATATTATCTACTCTTTTACCTTTAAGTTTAGCCTCACGTGTGACTTCATCTTCTATAAAACATTCATCTTTGGTGAACTTGATCTTGAAGCCTTTGTCACATAGTTGGCTAATACTTAGGAGATTGTGCTTTAGTCGTTCGACATAAAGAACATCTTCAATTGATGTGAAAGGTGGACCACCAACTTTGCCTATGCCAAGAATCTTTCCTTTGTTGTTATCTCCATACGTCACATAACCCTTGGCCTTAAGCGTTAGATGTGAAAATTTGTCGATATCTCCCGTCATATGCTTGGAATAACCACCATCGAGATACCATAGATTTGAAGTGGTCGTCAAGCTTACCTACAAAACAAGATTAGGTTTTGTTAGGTACCCAAGTTTCTTTGGGTCCTTCATAATTAGTTCCTTTCTTAACCCACACATAATGCCTATTTGCCATGCCAAAGTTTCTAACATAACAAGCATTAGGTGTGTTTCCTCGAATACCACAATAAAAACAAGTAGGTTCAAATTTACTTCTATATCTAGAAGGATAAAATTTCTTCTTAGAGGGTATTTTCTTTTTAGGATAGTGATGAACTATTTTTGGAGTGATTTCTTTCTCTTTGGTTGGTTGATCTCTAGCCTTGACAAAGATGGTTTTGTTGGTACTTGGTTTTGAAAATTTTGAGTATCCAAGACCACTTTTGTCATTTGAGTATCTTTGTTGAATAAGAACACATTCCAATACAATTTGTCCTTTTTAATACCTTTCAATAACCCTTTTCAATTGGACAACTTGGAAAGAGAGAGATTCAAACTTTGTGCATACAAAATTATGTTTTTCATCACTAACTTTTTGCTTTTCATCTTTGAGATATTTTTCAATAGATCCACATTTTTCTTCCAACGATGAAATTTGTTTCTTTTGTGATGAGATAGTTTTGTACATAATTTTGCATTCATTTAACAGTTCATTTATAGCACCTTGTGCATCACTATCAAAAAGATAGAATACGTTACTAACCTCATCATCTTCACTTTCAGAGTGGTGTGATGCCATTAACGCAAGATTGGCACTTTCGTCGCTATCGGAGTCAGATGACGAACTTAGTTCAACATCTTCCCATGCAACATATGCTTTCTTATCTTTTGATTCCTTCTTGCCTTTGTAGCCACTTTTCTTTGAAAGTTTTGGACAGTCCGGTTTGATGTGACCTTGTTTACCACATTCATAACAAGTAACTTCTTGTGTTGATGAGGATCCTTCCTTCTTCTTGAAGTGTTTCTTCTTCTTTGAGTGCGAGAAGGCTTTGTCATTTTTACCAAAGAATTATCCAAGTCTTCTAACGAGAAGCATGAAGTTTTCATCTTCATCAGGATTATCTTTTTTTTCGTCTTCCTTGGAGTCAATCTTCAAGGCAATGTTCTTAGACTTCTTTTCTTGATTTTCACGCTCTTCCAATCTACCAAGTTCTGTCTCGTATTCTTGAAGTTTTCCGAACAAGGTTGCGGATGTCATAGTAGCAAGAATCTTCTTTTTTGAGATTGCCGTTACCTTTGGTTGCCATTCTCTAGTCAAGGACTGAGCACTTTTAGGTTCAGCTCATCATTGGTCAATGTTTTCCCAAGTGCCCTTAGATGATTTGTTAGACGCACAAATCTCTTTTGTAAATCAAGAATGGATTCTCCAGGTTGCATGCAGAACAATTCATATTCTTGACTTAACGTATTAAGTCTTGATCTCTTAACTTCAGTTGTTCCTTCATGTGTTTCAACCAGTGTATCCCAAATTTCTTTTGTCGTTGTACATGCTGAGACAAGGAAGAATTCATCCATACTAAGTGAGCTTTGAAGGAGGTTTATTGCCTTTTTGTCATACAAGACCTTTTTCTTATCATCATCATCCCATGCAGTTTTAGGTTTTCATGAACCAACACAGTTTACAACAGTTACCGGAACAAAAGGACCATTTTGGACAGCATCCCATATTTCTTCTCCTTGTGCTTCTAGATGAGCCTTCATACGGATCTTCCAGAAATCAAAATATTCACTACAGAATAGAGGAGGCTTGTTGCTACTGCCACCGTCTCTGAACACAGAATTGTTGTTTGCGGAAGCCACTCTGGATCTAGTAGAAACAGGTTACCTATAACCTGCTCTGATGCCAATTGTAAGTTCAGATGCGCCTAAGAGGGGGGAGGGTAAATTAGGTTCTTTAAAACTTTTTCTGAATTGTATGCATATTTTTGCACGAGTTTCTTTTCTTTCTTTTTCTGATAAGTGATGAAAGCAGTAAATGCGGAAAGTAAAGAACACAGAGATGTATCCTGGTCCCCCTCACAGTCCGAGAGTACTCCAGTCCCCTTTCAACAAGAAAGAGATTTCCTTATAGTTGGTAATTTGTACAAAGACTACCTAACAAGCCAATAACAATCCTCTTGGACCAAGAATAATCCTCTTGGATTTTCACTAAGACCACAAAGAGAACAATCCTCTCTAAGTGTCTTTCTTGTTTCCAACAATCCTGAAAACAAGTATACAATAGTTTGTTTGATTTGTATAAGAGTTTGAATGTGTAAGAGCAATGTCAATCACTTGATTGATCTTTTCTTATTCAATATGAAATTTAAGATGGAATACTCTTCTAAGTGCTCAAGAACAATTTTCAGAATGCATATGAAAATGATGAACAAAAAATCTTGAGTACAAAGAGTATGATCAAAAGAATAGAAAGTTATTAGTGATTGTTGTTGTATAATTTTTTATTGATGTTTTCAAAATTCTAAATGAAAATAATTTATAGTGTAGTAATACCTCTTCAATGAAACATAGCAATGTTTAAACCATTTTTACTAAAACAATGTATGAAAAGATACAAGGATTGCCATGAAAAGGTGTTATCAAAGGTTGCTGGAAAAATAAATTTTTTCAAAATTTAAGGCACAACAATCGATTGCACCAAAGCAGCAATCAATTGCAGCACAACAACGTTTAAAAAATTTGTAAAATATAACTAGGACAACCGATTATCATTGAGGAGCAATCGGTTGCTATAAAGCCAACGTTCAAAAAATTTGAAAATAAAACGCATGACAATCGATTGGTGCTAGACGACAACCGATTGTATGTCAAACAGAAGCAAAAGTTTTTTTTGGATGCAACCAATTGTCGTTGCATGACAATCGATTGCTTGTGTACAAAAATTGAAAAAACATTATTTTTCAAGGATTTTAAACAATTTAAAATATCCTTCTTTAATCATACTTAGTATATACTTAAAATATTATTTTAATAAAGTAAATGCATGATTAAAAATAGTTTTGAGCACTAAGAGCATAAGATCAAAAATTTCATATACCTTAAGCCATAAGTCTTGAAAAGTTGATCTTGATCAATGAATCTTTGCTTGAGATGAAACTTCTATCTTGATCCATTCATTTTTGCATGCTAGCTTGTCTTCATCAAAACATTTGGAAAGCTTGATTTCACAATTGTTGCCTCAAACAAATGATCTAAGATATTAGGGTTACCGCTAAGGCGTCCTAACATTTCTTTAGTGACTGTAAGTCCCGCATTCGAATTGACCCTAAAACTCCAACGACGATGCTACCTACTCATCAATAGTGGGATATCTTTGTCTAAAGGAAGATAGCATAGAACGATTCCTTTTTCGAGTAGGTAGATGGTTCTTAAGTACTTGCTCTTTCAAAAAACAAAAAAAACTTTTCACACTTACACTTTTTGGAACAAAGTTTTCAAAACACTTCATACGATCGAAGTTTTCAAATAAAAACTTTTTCAAACCCAAAAGCACAAAGAAAGAAATTTTGAAAACAATTAAGCAAGTACCTAAGAGCCCGTGGATAACCACGGATAGAAAGGGTGCTAATACCTTCCCTTTATATAATCTACCCCCCGAACCCGAGAAAAATCTCGTAAAAGGAATTTTTCTGTGCTTTTTTCCTTTCCTTGTTGGATAAAATAAAAGTCGGTGGCGACTCTTGCTTACCGCGACATTTTGCAAAAACAAACGCAAAACGCAAACCAGCATTCCAAAAAACAGTCAGTTCTTTCCCACCGTATCACAGTATGTACTAAGGGTTCATCACCTGCCGAACAAGGTTCTAAAAAGTTTCCAGAGTCTACATCTTTCCTTTGGATATTATCAATGTCCCAATTACTCGGTAATTAGTAATAAGCACAGAAAAAACTCATCTGAGTGCAGCATCGCATGAAAACTACTTCTAGATTACTTCGACATAGACTCCATACTACATCTAAAAAGGCCAAGATGGGTTAGGGGTTCTACGACTCTCAGCTAATCTGGCTCCCAGGTCGAGAGCAACAATGTCTTCCTGATTACTCGATAAACAAATACTACAGTCAAAGGGGCCTTCACTGAGTGGGGGATTTCATACCTCCTTTTTCGGGATTACTCCCTCAAAGTTAACATGACTATACTTCTCGTCCTATCTTAAGTGTACCTCAGTCCGGGTATATGACTTGTCTGTTGTAATTAACACTCAAAGAAATAACAAAATAACACATATAAACACACAAGCACTTATAACGAAAATAGATATAACAAATTAGGTTTAACCCACTTAGAGGTTTATCCCCAGCAGATTTTCCTATTTTGTAGCGGTGAATATCGGAGATCAAGCTATTAATTAACTTGATTCGCAAATAAGCAAGAGTCGTCACTACGCTTTATTATTTCCAAGGGAAAAGGAAAAAATGCAAAATAAAACCCATAAATATGCAAAGTAAGTGCAATACTAAAAGTAAAGAAAAATACAATGCATTTGAAAAGATCGAAGGTTTGGGGGTTGGCTATACAAAGGGAAGGTACTAGTACCCTATGTATCTATAGTATCCTATAAGAATCTTTTGAAATATCTGTTTTTAGTTAAAATTGATTTGTTTGCTTAATGAGTGTGGGGATGAGATTTAGAAAATGCGACGACCTAGTGTGGAAGTTTTTGGCTTAAAAGAGGTGTGAGTTTTTTTTTTAAATTAGGATTTAGAAGAGATTTTTTTTAGATTAATAAAACTAAAAAAATATACAAAGGGGTTTTTGCACAATCGTATTAAATATATTCGTTGACATGAAGTCAATGAATTCACTTTTCCCTTTGGAGTTAGTCAAACAAAATATAAAGACTAAATGATCGACAAAGGGAAATTAAATAAATAGTAATTAAATAACTAAATAAATAACAACCAAAAATTAAATAAAATAAAGAAAGACAAAATTATACTAATATATATTTTTGGTATTTTTTAAAGAGGGCAAGAAAGAAATAATTATAATCCTAATCTAATCGTTTTTTGTTTTTGTTTTTTTAATGGATTTTTAAATGAAAATAAGGCAAAAGACTGGAAAGTTAGAAATACAAAATAAAGTGAGAAAAGAGAAGATAAATGCTCTGGTGAGCAAAGAAAAAATGCATAAAGTAAAGAAAATGAAATGCTATGGATGATAAATGACATAAAAGTAAAGAGAAGAAAATATAAATTATGGAAATATAAATGATATTAAAGTAAAGTTAGTACAATATAAAGTTAATAATCTGATTTGGGATAAGTGTAACTTCATATAGAGCATAGAATATATGTACCCATACATGTTAGAGAAATGACCCTTTGAAGTTCATTCTCTTATACATGTAGTACAATTAACAAACATGGGAGATCAAGACAAATTCAAGAAAGATACATTATGACAAACTTATCATCAATCTCAAGTATCTTGAATGATCAAATGACCATTTAGAGGTAGATTGTAAATGAAAGTTCATCAAATATCTGACAAGCTTAGATGAACTAAAAAAGCTCAAATGCTTTCGAAATTGATCCAAATAGAAATAAAAATAAAATAGATAAAGAAGAATAAGATGAAGTCTATAATAAAAATAGTATAAATGTCAAAACTTTCTTAATTTTTTATGAAATTAAACAAATGAATAATGAAATTTTATCTACTCAATCTCAAAACCAAAGATCCATACTCAAAATAAGTAAATAAATAAATAAAAATTACAGAAAAAAATGAAAATTAAACAACAATAAATCACTTTTACTTTTGGAGGTTAAAGAACACTCTTCAACTCTTGATTTTGAAACAATGGAGTTTTCTTTCAAAATGGTGATAATTATGGTACTAAATAATAAAATAAAGAGTAAAAGTACAATAGAATTAATAAAAAA
This sequence comes from Vicia faba, assembly GCA_948472305.1. Classification (NCBI taxonomy): domain Eukaryota; kingdom Viridiplantae; phylum Streptophyta; class Magnoliopsida; order Fabales; family Fabaceae; genus Vicia; species Vicia faba. Next base: position 1,201,842,227 of record OX451736.1, on the reverse strand, counting down.
CAAGTATAATAGCCTACATATTCAATAAAAGGAAGAAATGACTTGAAAAAAATGAAGAGAAAAAAGAAGAAGAGAGTTTTGGCTTAGTTTAGTGAATGATTTATGATATTGTTTCCTTTAAATGAAAGAAAGAAATGTCTTATTTATAGGATGAATGAGGTGGGAGTGTTGATTTCGAAATCCATGTGACTTTAATAGAATGGTTCATGGCCATTAATATGTCTAAATTGGCAATCTATGTGAAGTGTGAGAATGATTCTTGGTCATTGATAAGTACAAGTTGGCAATCCATGTAAAGTGTTTGTACTACATTATAGTGGTCCCAACTTTTCTTTATTGACACAAAAAACAAAAGGACAAAGTAATAATAATAATAATAATAATAATAATAATAATAATAATAATAATAATAATAATAATAATAATAATAAAAACTAAAAGTGTTAGTAATAATAATAAATACAAAATAGAAAATAAAAGAGACATTAAATTAACTATTTATGATTTTTTTCTTGAATTAAAATAAATGAAAATATAAGTGAAAATTAAAAGATAAAAAATAAAATACATATAAGAAAGTAAAAGAACTTATATAAAATTTTCTAAATTTTTTTTGAAATAAATGATACCAATATATAAATTTAAATTAATAAAAGAACATATTTTTGATAGTTTTTTTAGTAAAGAGGTAAAAATAGTAAATAAAAATAACATGATGCTAAGTATATTTTTTGTGATTTTTTTAAATGGAAAAGAAGTCATGAATAAAACACAATAAAAATCAAATTCCACTAAATTCATAAACGACTTCTAACGTTTCTATTTTTTCGTGGCTTTTCAAAGCATAATCATCTCTTGACTTGTAAAGAGAAATTGTAGATGATGTCAAGGAGAATCATATTTAAAAAGAACCGCTCAAAATATCGAAATTTGAAGAAGTTATAAATTTATGAAAGTTAACACAAGAATTGGCAAAAAAAATAGGTCAAACCACTCGTGAACACTTGTTATGCAATTATGCAAATGAAGGGTGGGATATTAGGTCAAAAATTGGGATATGACAATATATATATATATATATATATATATATATATATATATATATATATATATATATATATATATATATATATATATATATATATATATATATATATATATATATATATTCCCAAAATTGAGGCCCTCATTTTTTTAGGCTCTGGGATGTGGGCCACCTTGCTCGAGCACATGGCCGACCCTGACGATAATCAAAACATGCTTAGATGTATAAAAAACGATGGTGTTAACCAGGAGTTCCGTGAAAACAATATGCTGCTTCCTCCCTTCTTTTCTTTCTCTTCTTTGTGCTCTTTCTTTTCTCTTTCAGTGCAGGGTTTCCTAGTTCAAATTGATGGAGACTTAGGGTTTAGTTGTTGTTGTTCTTCATGAAGAGTAACAACTTTAGGGACTGGTTTTTTGAATTGTGGATCATGAAAAAATGTAGAAAAGAGGTCTATTTATAGATGAGTTTTAGGTCCAGAATTTATGTCTGATTCATCTATTTTCAGCAAGATTTTTTTTGTGATAAATCCGAAGTTTATCAGCACGATTTGTATTTTGAAGTTTGATCCATGTCTCGGTGAGCAAGTTTATGAAGTTGGATGGATTTGTGATTTTTTTAATCTTCTGTATCAATTTGTTCATGATTTATTGTTTTTAGAATTATCGGTAAATAAAGGTGCATAAACCACTAATCAAATATGCTTTTATGCATGGGATGCATGAAATGCTACGATTACTAGGGATAATGCTTCACACCTATGGATATGATGCATGAAATGTAATGATTGTTCAATGTATATATGTGTGCTAATTTGTATTGGACTTTTTAGGGTAAGCATGTTTGTGGCACTAAAGATTGGGTCTTTGACTGTAGGTGTTGGGTGTAATACCCCAAATTTGTCCTACCCTTTTACTTTTGTCTGGTTTACGCATTCTCGCACTTTCCTCATGTACATAACCTTCATTAGGTCATCTAACACATGCATGCATCTCATTGTTTCCGTATTCATGGGATCAAGGTATTTGATCAACACAACAAAGCTATCGTAATTTTTCAAGGCATGTTTGAGTTATGAAAGATTTGGTTGTTTTCGGTGAATTTAAAACAGTGCGAATTGGAAATAGTGTTTTTACTTATCAGAGTTTGAAAATTCGCATCTCCAGCTTGGAATGGTGTTTTGGATTGATTCATGAGGATTTGAAACTGTCTCGATGTTCTATTCAATTTTTGTGTTTGGACCAAAAGCTAATTCTCAAAGGAAAGTCTCCGGATACGCGGTTCTTTTGGAAGTTATATGGTGAAAAATACAAAGAAAAAGGTGCTGAAAGTGTAGTTTTCGCACACTAAAAAATTCATAACTCGAAGACCGTTTATCGTTTGGAACCCGTTCCGGTGGCTAAAATTCCGTCTTGATGTCATCTATATTTCGTATCTCACGGCCGGAAGCCAGTTCAACACAGAGAGTCTTCGAATATATGAATTTATCAAATATATTCGCACGAGAAAATAGTGACAAATATTCACCGGCTTCATCTTCAGAAAATCATAACTCGGTCGATTCTTATCGTATAGAGCCGGTTCGAGTGGCATTGGTTCAAAAATTAAGTTGGTTAAATATTTCTTTCAGTTTTCCAATTCGAGCGGTATCCCGAAGGTCTTCGTTTTTGGTCTGAAGCGCGCGCAACGTGGTTGAAAATCCTGAACCGAGAAATATTTTCATCTGAGACGAAACTTCAAAAAATCATAACTAAATCACCGTTTATCCGATCGAGCTCATATTCGGACACGATGTTGTTCTCGACGTTGGCTACATTTTAGTTTCACATTTCAACTTCTAAAGTCGCACCGAGATTCCTACGAATTTGCCTGAAACGTATCGCACTCAAGTGAATTAAAATTCTGCATTAATATTTATGAATATTTGAGACCCATTAACCAAATTCACTCACATAAGCCCATACTATATATTCTTTTTACTCCAATTTCTCTCATAAAAATAAAAATCTCCACAAACAATCAAATTTTTTCTCTCAATTCTCTCAAAGATCAAATCAAGGTTCTACACTTTTTTCATCAAGAACACAACAACAACTTCATCAAATCCAAAAGTCAAGATCAAGAGCAATTATCCTCCGATTGTCGATCCATTCGTTGCGATCTCTATACCTAAGCCTCCTCTTCACTTCTATCGGTGAGTTTTCTTGAATTAAGCGCTTTTTGAAATAAGTGATTTTTTGGAATAAGTGCTTTTTCTTGATTTTATGTTGATTGATGTTTTAATTGTGTAATTGAGGCTTAATTGTTGAGAATTGATTTGAATTGAGAATTTAATACCATTTTATTAAATTGCTTATTGAAATAAGTGATTAATTAAACTTGATAAATTGATTTTGGTTGTAACTTGAAGTTGACATAGTGTTGTTGTGTTGATTTTTAGTCCTAGGTATAGTTACACTAGTGTTTAAGTTGAACTAGCTATAGAAAACTAGTTAGTACTAATATTAGTTTGAGATTTTGAACTTTTGATTAGATTAACACTAGTTTCTAATTCTTGATGTAGAATTTGTTAATAGTTTAAGTTAGGTAGATTCTAACACTAACTTTGATTTAGGTGTTGTAACATAAACTAACAATTAGTTTAGTTTAGGCCTAATCTTTGATTTTCAATATTTACTACATGTTTCCAATTATTTTTGGTTGATGATCATTGATATTTTTTTGCATTTGAAATGCATTTTTTGCATATGATCTCAAGTTACTAATTCTTGACATAATCTAATCTTTTACCAATTTTTGGTTGATTACTTGTTGCTTTCCATTTCAATAAATTAAGATGATTTCTAATAGACTCAAATGTCATTGCTAAACATTTTTGAAGTAAGTTTGATTGAGTTTGATAGAAAATATCTCAATACTTGGTAAATGGTAAAGTTTGATATAATTGGTGTTTTTGTTCTAACTTTTGATTCGTATTGAGTTTTTCCGACTTTCTTTAATGAAAATTGATTTTTTTGAGCCATCCGGAATCTCTCACGCGAGTATTTTTTTGATTCGGACAAATTTCATTCTGTTTTTCTGCTACTGTAGCAGTTATGAAAATCACATTTCGAAATGGAATTTGGCCGAACCGAGTTAATTTTTGGAACCGTTGGCATGTTTCTATGTCGCCTTAATTTTTGTGGTTGATTTCGGATGCTTTTCGATTAATTTTCTAACTTTTCGATTCAAGTTTTTTGCATATTATCTTGTATTTCATTGTTGAATTGTGATACTTTTTGTGTGTTAACTATTACTTTGATGTCAAGTAATATCATTTGGTTTTAACTAATTGTTTGAGAACTTTGTGAATTTAGCGTATCGGAATACATTTTGATTCACAACTTTTATGTTTGGCAAATTGTGAGTTGATTCCTATTCATCACTTTTGGCATAAATACATAAACTCATGAATTGGAGTTAATTTGCAATTTGTTGATTAAATTCCGATACATTAAATTCATGTGGTTTTAAGACTTTAATTCTTGATTTTTAGATCAATCTTGAGGTTACATGTTCATGTGCAAGTTCCGGATAACCCTCTCATGCTAATTATCAAGATTAATGTACTAAAACTTTGATTTCTAAATCGATTCGTGATGAATTTCAAAATATGCGTAATGCTGTCCGGAACTTGTATTTCGCATGTGCATTGAGTTTTTATTTGTGAATATGCATTGTTATACTTATTTGAGCATTTCTTCGATATCGATAGCAAGTTTGGATGTTTCTAAACCGGTTTTTGCACCTATTTTCATGAGTACGAGGTTGCTGTCCGAAATGCTATTTTATGCTCCCTTTGACTTGTTTGCTTTGTGTTGTACATATTCATACTTCATTTTTGTGCATATTTTTAATTGCCATTATCACATTTGATTTTGTTGTTATCTACTAACAAATTCTGTGAGATGTGCATACTTTGAAAAGCAATTGGGATACCATTCTCTTTGGTGACGGATACGCTTTGCTTGCATATGTTGTTCACACTTCTGACGCTATTTGTTGTTGATGCTAGTTTGTGGCGCCCTCCGAGCTTTCACCATGCTTTGACTTGGTTTTGCGGAATTTTATTATCCATTTAGTATGGTTTCAGGCCATTTGTTGTAATATTACATTTACCACTTTCTAGATATCATGTGAAGTAGGAAATAAAGAGCGTGCGCTCGAAGTCGCTGTTTAAAGACCTGTAGCAGGCATTCTGCACTTCATTTGCTATATGTGTTGTGCTTGTGTTTGTTTACTTTCTTGTCGATCGATGAGTCACTCAATTTAGCAATTGAGATCACGACTTCGCTCTCAGTGCGTGCTCCCTATAGGACTTTATCGCTTTCATTTGTTTTCTGCCGATCGATGAGTCACTCAATTTAGAAATTGAGATCACAACTTCGCTCTCATTGCATGCTCCCTATAGGATAGTTTTTAGACTTTTCTTCAACATGCTAACATAGGCAGGATCTCTTTAGGTGTGCTCTGTTTGCTGGCTTGCTTGCTTTATCCTTGTACATACCATATTCCCTTAGGATGCGCTTGCTCCGTTCGGACGCAAGTTAGACCTTAGGTTGTAAACCACGCATGCTGACATTAGGTAGAAACTTCCCCTTTCATCCTTGACGTAGGACTACCATTGTATGATAACATTAGGTTTAGAAATAGGTTAGTCTCCCTTAGACTCTTTTCTTCCCCTTTTGCATGTGCATCTAAAACAAAAACTTCTCTTCTTAGCAAATTAAAAACATGCTAATCTCACTTAAACCCTTTTTCAAGGTAACAAGAATACAAAACAAATTCAAACTATTTTGTGCGATCGAGCACCTTCTCTCTAAAACCCTTTTCAGGTAAGGACATGATTAGTTTACTTCTGTGCCAATGCATAAGTCTCCAAAGGTCGAGCTGCGGCAGAAGGCGGAATTAACATTGTCCATAAAAAACACAAACAAACAAAAACATATGAGCCGAACTACGGTAGCTCTGATTCCTCAAAAAGGATACGTAGGCATTGGGGTAGGGCCCAGGCGAACATAATTTTATTTTCCCTACATTCTTTTCTCCTTTCTTTTGCATGCATTTTCCCTCCAGTAGTATAGTAGACAGTAAGCATAGATTAAACACACCCATAAGATAGATAACAAGAGTGGATACCGTAGAGTACTACGGGTGTGTGGGGTGCTAATACCTTCCCCTCGCGTAACAGGCTCCCTTACCCGATCTCTCGGTCGCAAGACCGTGACTTCTCCCTTCTCAGGTTTTCTCGATGTTTACCTTTCCCTACATGTGGGATAAAAGACGTTCGATGGCGACTTCATTGTTTGATGATTTTCAGCCGGTTGTTTCAGCTGGCGACTTCACTGGGGACAGGTCGACCAAATGCTGGTCCATCCCGGAGTCACTCCTAGCTCTTGCTTTCTTTCATTTGGGTGTTTATCTTTATGCTTTCAGTTTATTCATTCATTTTGTATATACTTGAGCATATGTATGCATTGCATTTTACTGTCTTCCATATACTACTGTTGTACTGGATCTGCTTCTTTTTGGGTGGGTGCTACTATGAGGTAAAAGGCCCAATACCCAGGCCAGAGTTGTATACCATAGGAACCCTAGGAATAGAGTGGAACATGAATGGCTAGTTGACTTAGGTCTCACTATCGCCGCCATGTCGTCCACGCTCAGATGAGGTACAAATGAGGGGCTATCGTTTTCACTTAGGTGATACGGCGATAGTTTTTCAGAAGTACCCTCGATTCTGAGTTACCATTGTCTCACCCTGACCTAGTTTTCACCCGTGAGTTGGGAGGGAATTCTTATTACAGGTATAAATGGTGACTATGTGCAGATGGTTACTCGTGTTCAGATGGTAACTATGCTCAGACAGTGGCTATTGGTTCTAATGGTTATATTCTGGATTTCTGTTATGACTTTATGCAGATGCTATATCCTGTTGGTGACCGTATGGTTCTCAGATTTATTTTCTAAGTTCCTGACTTGTTTACCTGGAGGTTCATTCAAGCCTTCAATCTTGGTATTCCCAGCATGTTCAGAAATGCTCAACAGTATCCGATATTCCAGAAGCCTAGATCCCGTACAATGGGAGGTCCACATGGTACTTGTTTCTTATATGTGCAGAAGCTATGTCGGACCTTTGATCTGATGATACTCATATGGTTCAGAACAATGCATCAATCATATTCAGAAATGATGGAACCTTGATCCTCTTTGATCTCATGCCTTTGCATACATAACATGGCTAACCGCATGCTTAACATACATGTTCTATTATTTCAAAGGAATCATATTTGCAGGTCCTGTGCTAAACTCTTCCATCCCTTACTTGCGCAAAATCAAAATCAAAGCACGTAAATTCCTTGGAAATGACAGAACATGACATGGAATCCATTCATGCACCCCATGCATATTCATGCATTCATGACAGGTACCCGAAGATTGGGGATTCTTATTCAGACCTGGGGTTCTCTTCAAAGGTTCAACTTGATTTCTCACCGCACATGCTCAGAGATCAGTTACAGAATAACTCCGAGTGGTACATGCAAGCTTTGGCTCGTAGTCAGAAACTTCTTCAAGCAGGAAGATAATGGATTGAAGAGTCAGATAAGCCAGGTCATGGAAACTCTGATGATGATGTCTATTATTTCTTCAAGACATGATATGCTTGGTGATGCATATTATACTGGGGCACCTGGCCATTCGATTGAAGATGGTATGTCATCCAGAGACAGAGTCCAAGACAGGCTCAATCCAGAGACTACTGTGTTCACATCAGATCTGAAGGGGAATTCTCTCGCACACTCAAGCATCAAGACTACAGAAAGTCGTCAGAATCAGCAAGTCCATATGGAGTCAAGTCTCCTCAACAATGGAAATCATTGGTTTCTTTACTGCATTTTCATTTGCATTCTTGCTTGTTTGTTTAAACATTGCTTGTATATAGAAACTTGTCTATTTTTGAACGAAAATCTTAATGCAATAAGTATGCTTGTCTTGAAGTGTTCCTTTCATTTTTACTCATCCATTCGTTATCACTCTTTAAATGTTTTACTTGCATATTGATGCCAGATTTCCTAGTCTTATGCTCAGGTAAAGATTGGAAGGAGGATGACAACAATCTAAAACGCAAAAATCTATGGTCGGTACGCTTTTGAGTAAGACCCTGCTGACGATGTACATACCTTGTTTCAATCCCTAAACACTGGAGATATAAGGGAGATAGACCCTCGTCAACCCCTCTGAGCCTTCGAAGTAGGAGTCTTCTTTCTATTCAGAAAAAACCCTCATTTCAACCCTGGGGCAGGTAGTGTTCAGCTAATCTGATCAAGCATTCAAAACTCATCAAGAGTGTGCATCCAAGGATACAACAATGGTTGTCCACCAAAAGGTCAAGGAAAGTCAAAACCACAATGGTTAACCTTCGTCTATCAGCAACGTGCATCAACTAATGATACCCCAATGAGTATCCCTCGCACGTCAAAAGGTCAACAAATGACGATACAATAATGGCTATCCATCATCTACTAAAGACTCGGGTAGTCACGATCACTTCCAACAAATCAAAAACAACGCAAAGATCAATGACTTGTTCAATATGGAGATACGAATAAGAAAGAAACAAAAATCCCCGCTAAGTCAAAACTTGAAAACAAGTCACTTAGGCAAAAATTGGGGCATCCCGCTGGACTTCCAAATCGAAATTCAAAAGAATTTGTCCAGGAAAAAATTAGGGAAAGCAAGAAGGAGATTGAATAAAGCCTAAAAGGCGAGAAAAGGGTTACCAATGAAAATCCTCATGAAAGAACAAAGTCGTGTGATCAGACACCAAAAGCAAAAGGTGAAGTGACTGTCGTGTCCAAGAAACCACAGTGATTCCTCAATCATCGCAAACTCTTCTCGAGAGACGAATGCTTGCATTGGGTTAACTGAACATAGGAATGGAGAACATCATGGAGAATGGGTGGGCACCAAATAATTTTGAGCCTTAAGTCCTTTTTTCTAAAACCGTGAACCAGACCACGTTACAACCCATAAAAGTCCTAACTGAAGCATGGGTCAATTCAAAAGCGTGCTACAACGAGATAGCGTTTAACTGACTCCTAAGAGGTATGTTTGAATATCTATGTTGGCATCATATGCTTGCATTATCTTTCATAAAAAAGGAATTTGCAAATGTCTCTCTCTAGCTAGTGACTCGTTCACAACCGAGTTGTGACGTCATTTCATTCAAAGTTTTTTAAACTTCAAGACTTACATATGTGTTGCATTAGAATTATCATTCTCATAATAAACATTCTTCTGCATACAAAACGACTAATTGACATCAAGTAAGTTTGCACAATGAACAATCGGCAAAGAGCTCAATCTTGTCAAGAGAAGAGAGGCTTGAATACCCTGCTGAAGCAAGAGTCAGCTTCCACAAGAGAAATGACTTATCCAGCAGCATGTTAACTGGTGATTCTATCAAGAGAAATCATCTTAGTACTTCACAGTCTGAGTACAATTCAGGGATGAAGTTAGCAGAGCCTACCAATATGGGGCAATCAAGTCGAGAATAGATCTCTCCAAGCTCAGCCAAATCTGGGGCATTCCCTCAAAGTTACCAATCAAAGGTTATCATGTCGATTAATCTCTTCAAGCTCGACCAATCAGAGGTTATCACGTCAATTAATCTCTTCAGGCTGTCAGTCAGAGGCTATCACGTTGATAAATCTCTTCAAGCTCAATCAATCAGAGGCTATCACGTTGATAAATCTCTTCAAGCTCAATCAATCAGAGGCTATCACGTCGATAAATCTCTTCAAGCTCGATCAATCAGAGGCTATCACGTTGAGAGATCTATTCAGAATTCATTCAACTTGGGGCGGTTACGTCGAGATTCGACAAATCTCTCCAAGAAAGTTGTAATCAAGAACAGTTTGTTTCGTGGCTCAAGACATTGGGGCAGGCCACCTCATATCGTATTGTGGCACAAATCTTCTGGTCTTCTATTCAACCTAGATCTTCCCAGAGACCCTCCAGACAGGGGCATTTCTCATCCATACTTAGTTGCTCAAGTCAATTACGGTGTGCAAGACTACGATCAAGCTAAAAGCACCATAACAGTCAACCTGACTTGGCCAACACATGAAACTGCCTCCATCTACTACAGGCAACTTCGGGTCTGATTCCCCAAATGAATTTAGAAAATCTAGCATCGTCTTTTAACTCAGCACGCGCAAGTGCATCCTCAGTGGAGTTAATCAAGAGCATCCCCAATGAAGCTAAACCGGGGCATTCGCAGAGCTAAACCGGGGCATTCGTAGAGCTCAACCGGGGCATTCTTAGAGCTCGTCCAGGGCACTCGTAAGTGTCCGCGCCCATCTCTTATTCCCCAAGTGATTCAAGAGACAATTCCCCAGTGTGTGTAAACTTGGAGCATGTATTCAAAGGGATCCACATGGTGTTCAGTATCCATTCTTCGGCATATTCAGTTCTATCATCCTCTCAACGGTTCAGGATGGTTGGAAGTCTGGCCAGGTTATCTCTTCCCAACGGTATGATTTAGAATCCAGCATTGTATCTGAAGACTCGTTTCGTCGGCAACTCAATCTCCAGCAGAGTCATCAACATTCTTCGATGTCATGGGCTCTTCAGTGCAAATCTTTATCAGTATCCCTAACAATCTTTGGTACTGCAGACTTCCAGCGTCGATATATATTGACATCCCCAGTGATGAGCAGCGGTCTCCAATAGGCCCCTTTTTATCCCCATGAAGTTTATTTCTTCGCATTATATATAGTTATCATTACATAACATTGCATCCTCAAAAGCGCGTAGCTGATCCATCAGAGTGGATCTTTGCGTCAAAAGAAATTCAAACATGCATACGAAGCATAAGCTAGATCAGGTACCTTACACAAAGACCTGAATTATTCAAGGACAACGATACATCCCTACAAGAGGGTGTCATGCCCAAAATCCCCAATCAGTGACCTTTACCTTTTCAATGCCAAACAAAATCAATACACTTTGCCGTTCTAAACCCAGTTCTTGTCTGGTAGTCAGTTCCCTAAACACTTGTTCGTGTCCATTCCTAAACACTCGTTCGTGTCCATTCCTAAACACTCGTCTGTGTCCGTTCCTAAAAACTCGTATGTGTCAAGTTTCCTGAACACCCACCCGGGTCAGTTATTCAAACACTCGTCCGTGTTTAACCTTTTGATACTCGTCCGTATCTCCTTTCAATACTCGTCTGTATTGATTCAAACACTCGTCTGTGTTTAACCTTTTGATACTCGTCCGTATCTCCTTTCAATACTCGTCCGTATTGATTCAAACACTCGTCCGTGTTTAACCTTTCAATACTCGTCCGTATCTCCTTTCAATACTCGTCCGTATTGATTCAAACACTCGTCCGTGTTTAACCTTTGATACTCGTTCGTATCTTCTTTCAATACTCGTCCGTATTGATTCAAATACTCGTCCGTGTTTAACCTTTGATACTCGTCCGTATCTTCTTTCAATACTCGTCCGTATTGAATCAAACACTCATCCGTGTTTAACTTTTGATACTCGCCTGTATCTTCTTTCAATACTCGTCCGTATTGAATCAAACACTCGTCCGTGTTTAACCTTTGATACTCGTCCGTATCTTTTTTCAATACTCGTCCGTATTGATTCAAACACTCGTCCATGTTTAACCTTTGATACTCGTCCGTATCTTCTTTCAATACTCGTCCGTATTGATTCAAACACTCGTCCGTGTTTAACTTTTGATACTCGTCTGTATCTTCTTTCAATACTCGCCCGTATTGATTCAAACACTCGTCCGTGTTTAACCTTTCTTGATGCTCGTCCGTGTCGTTTATCTAAACAATCATCATGTCGTAACCCATGTTTTCACTATCGAACCTGAGATTGCCTCTTGGCTAGGTTCTTCCCTCAAACCTTCGTCGAACCTGAGATCGCCTCTTGGCTAGGTTCTTCCTTCAAATCATCGTCGAACTTGAGATCGCCTCTTGGCTAGGTTCTTCCTTCAAATCATCGTCGAACCTGAGATCGCCTCTTGGCTAGGTTCTTCCTTCAAATCATCGTCGAACCTGAGATCGCCTCTTGGCTAGGTTCTTCCCTCAAACCTTCGTCGAACCAGAGATCGCCTCTTGGCTAGGTTCTTCCCTCAAATCATCGTCGAACCTGAGATTGCCTCTTGTCTAGGTTCTTACCTCAAATCATCGTCGAACCTGAGATCGCCTTTTGGCTAGGTTCTTTCCATATACTTTGTCTTAGAACCTGAGATCTCCCTTTGGCTAGGTCCTTTGTCAAATCACTCTCATGTGTCACCTTAGGATCGTAGGTCGCCCGTAGACCTCGTCCGATGTCTTTTCATACCAACCATTTGTCTTATATTGGCATCAAGCCACGTTACAATTTCAATCTCTGTCCCTTCATTGAAAAAAAAACAATTTCTTTCCCCCAGCAGATAACACATAAATAAAGAAAACACTTACTCTCTCTCAGGACAAATTTTTGGCATTGGTATTTAATCATCTTCAACCTTGAACTCCCGAAAGGCACGCGCCAATCGTACTTTCAAGTTTAAGACGATTAAATAGGGGCAGCTGTAATACCCCAAATTTGTCCTACCCTTTTACTTTTGTCTGGTTTACACATTCTCGCACTTTCCTCATGTACATAACCTTCATTAGGTCATCTAACACATGCATGCATCTCATTGTTTCCGTATTCATGGGATCAAGGTATTTGATCAACACAACAAATCTATCGTAATTTTTCAAGGCATGTTTGAGTTGTGGAAGATTTGGTTGTTTTCGGTGAATTTAAAACAGTGCGAATTGGAAATAGTGTTTTTACTGATCAGAGTTTGAAAATTCGCATCTCCAGCTTGGAATGGTGTTTCGGGTTGATTCATGAGGATTTGAAACTATCTCGACGTTCTATTCAATTTTTGTGTTTGGACCAAAAGCTAATTCTCAAAGGAAAGTCTCCGGATACGCAGTTCTTTTGGAAGTTATATGGTGAAAAATACAAAGAAAAAGGTGCTGAAAGTGCAGTTTTCGCACACTAAAAAATTCATAACTCAAAGACCGTTTATCATTTTGAACCCGTTCCAGTGGCTAAAATTCCGTCTTGATGTCAGCTACATTTCGTATCTCACGGCCGGAAGCCAGTTCTACCCAGAGAGTCTTTGAATATATGAATTTATCAAATATATTCGCACGAGAAAATAGTGACAAATATTCACCGGCTTCATCTTCAGAAAATCATAACTCGGTCGATTCTTATCGTATAGAGCCGGTTCGAGTGGCATTGGTTCACAAATTGAGTTGGTTAAATATTTATTTCAGTTTTCCAATTCGAGCGGTATCCCGAAGGCCTTCGGTTTTGGTCTGAAGCGCGCGCAACGTGGTTGAAAATCCTGAATCGAGAAATATTTTCATCTGAGACGAAATTTCAAAAAATCATAACTAAATCACCGTTTATCCGATCGAACTCATATTCAGATACGATGTTGTTCTCGACGTTGGCTACAGTTTAGTTTCACATTTCAACTTCTAAAGTCGCACCGAGATTCCTACGAATTTGCTTGAAACGTATCGCACTCAAGTGAATTAAAATTCTGCATTAATATTTATGAATATTTGAGACCCATTAACCAAATTCACTCACATAAGCCCATACTATATACTCTTTTGACTCCAATTTCTCTCATAAAAAGAAAAATCTCCATAAACAATCAAATTTTTTCTCTCAATTCTCTCAAAGATCAAATCAAGGTTCTACACTTTTTTCATCAAGAACACAACAACTTCATCAAGATCCAAAAGTCAAGATCAAGAGCAATTATCCTCCGATTGTCGATCCGTTCGTTGCGATCTCTATACCTAAGCCTCCTCTTCACTTCTATTGGTGAGTTTTCTTGAATTAAGCGCTTTTTGAAATAAGTGATTTTTTGGAATAAGTGCTTTTTCTTGATTTTGTGTTGATTGATGTTTTAATTGTGTAATTGAGGCTTAATTGTTGAGAATTGATTTGAATTGAGAATTTAATACCATTTTATTAAATTGCTTATTGAAATAAGTGATTAATTAAACTTGATAAATTGATTTTGGTTGTAACTTGAAGTTGACATAGTGTTGTTGTGTTGATTTTTAGTCCTAGGTATAGTTACACTAGTGTTTAAGTTGAACTAGCTATAGAAAACTAGTTAGTACTAACATTAGTTTGAGATTTTGAACTTTTGATTAGATTAACACTAGTTTCTAATTCTTGATGTAGAATTTGTTAATAGTTTAAGTTAGGTAGATTCTAACACTAACTTTGATTTAGGTGTTGTAACATAAACTAACAATTAGTTTAGTTTAGGCCTAATCTTTGATTTTCAACATTTACTACATGTTTCCAATTATTTTTGGTTGATGATCATTGATATTTTTTTGCATTTGAAATGCATTTTTTGCATATGATCTCAAGTTACTAATTCTTGACATAATCTAATATTTTACCAATTTTTGGTTGATTACTTGTTGCTTTCCATTTCAATAAATTAAGATGATTTCTAATAGACTCAAATGTCATTGCTAAACATTTTTGAAGTAAGTTTGATTGAGTTTGATAGAAAATATCTCAATACTTGGTAAATGGTAAAGTTTGATATAATTGGTGTTTTTGCTCTAACTTTTGATTCGTATTGAGTTTTTCCGACTTTCTTTAATGAAAACCGATTTTTTTGAGCCATCCGGAATCTCTCACGCGAGTATTTTTTTGATTCGGACAAATTTCATTCTGTTTTTTTGCTACTGTAGCAGTTATGAAAATCACATTTCGAAATGGAATTTGGCCGAACCGAGTTAATTTTTGGAACCGTTGGAATGTTTCTATGTCGCCTTAATTTTTGTGGTTGATTTCGGATGCTTTTCGATTAATTTTCTAACTTTTTGATTAAAGTTTTTTGCATATTATCTTGTATTTCATTGTTGAATTGTGATACTTTTTGTGTGTTAACTCTTACTTTGATGTCAAGTAATATCATTTGGTTTTAACTAATTGTTTGAGAACTTTGTGAATTTAGCGTATCAGAATACATTTTGATTCACAACTTTTGTGTTTGGCAAATTGTGAGTTGATTCCTATTCATCACACTTTTGGCATAAATACATAAACTCATGAATTAGAGTTAATTTGCAATTTGTTGATTAAATTCCGATACATTAAATTCATGTGGTTTTAAGACTTTAATTCTTGATTTTTAGATCAATCTTGAGGTTACATGTTCATGTGCAAGTTCTGGATAACCCTCTCATGCTAATTATCAAGATTAATGTACTAAAACTTTGATTTCCAAATCGATTCGTGATGAATTTCAAAATATGCGTAATGCTGTCCGGAACTTGTATTTCGCATGTGCATTGAGTTTTTATTTGTGAATATGCATTGTTATACTTATTTGAGCATTTCTTCGATATCGATAGCAAGTTTGGATGTTTCTAAACCGGTTTTTGCACCTATTTTCATGAGTACGAGGTTGCTGTCCGGAATGCTATTTTATGCTCCCTTTGACTTGTTCGCTTTGTGTTGTACATATTCATACTTCATTTTTGTGCATATTTTTCATTGCCATTATCACATTTGATTTTGTTGTTATCTACTAACAAATTCTGTGAGATGTGCATACTTTGAAAAGCAATTGGGATACCATTCTCTTTGGTGACGGATACGCTTTGCTTGCATATGTTGTTCACGCTTCTGACGCTATTTGTTGTTGATGCTAGTTTGTGGCGCCCTCCGAGCTTTCACCATGCTTTGACTTGGTTTTGCGGATTTTTATTATCCATTTAGTAGCGTTTCAGGCCATTTGTTGTAATATTACATTTACCACTTTCTAGATATCATGTGAAGTAGGAAATAAAGAGCGTGCGCTCGAAGTCGCTGTTTAAAGACCTGTAGCAGGCATTCTGCACTTCATTTGCTATATGTGTTGTGCTTGTGTTTGTTTACTTTCTTGTCGATCGATGAGTCACTCAATTTAGCAATTGAGATCACGACTTCGCTCTCAGTGCATGCTCCCTATAGGACTTTATTGCTTTCATTTATTTTCTGCCGATCGATGAGTCACTCAATTTAGAAATTGAGATCACAACTTCGCTCTCATTGCATGCTCCCTATAGGATAGTTTTTAGACTTTTCTTCGACATGCTAACATAGGCAGGATCTCTTTAGGTGTGCTCTAGTTGCTGGCTTGCTTGCTTTATCCTTGTACATACCATATTCCCTTAGGATGCGCTTGCTCCGTTCGGACGCAAGTTAGACCTTAGGTTGTAAACCACGTATGCTGACATTAGGTAGAAACTTCCCCTTTCATCCTTGACGTAGGACTACCCTTGTATGATAACATTAGGTTTAGAAATAGGTTAGTCTCCCTTAGACTCTTTTCTTCCCCTTTTGCATGTGCATCTAAAACAAAAACTTCTCTTCTTAGCAAATTAAAAACATGCTAATCTCACTTAAACCCTTTTTCAAGGTAACAAAAATACAAAACAAATTCAAACTATTTTGTGCGATCGAGCACCTTCTCTCTAAAACCCTTTTCAGGTAAGGACATGATTAGTTTACTTCTGTGCCAATGCATAAGTCTCCAAAGGTCGAGCTGTGGCAGAAGGCGGAATTAACATTGTCCATAAAAAACACAAACAAACAAAAACATATGAGCCGAACTAAGGTAGCTCTGATTCCTCAAAAAAGATACGTAGGCATTGGGGTAGGGCCCAGGCGAACACAATTTTATTTTCCCTACATTCTTTTCTCCTTTCTTTTGCATGCATTTTCCCTCCAGTAGTATAGTAGACAGTAAGCATAGATTAAACAGACCCATAAGATAGATAACAAGAGTGGATACCGTAGAGTACTACGGGCGTGTGGGGTGCTAATACCTTCCCCTCGCGTAACAGACTCCCTTACCCGATCTCTCGGTCGCAAGACCGTGACTTCTCCCTTCTCAGGTTTTCTCGATGTTTACCTTTCCCTACATGTGGGATAAAAGACGTTCGATGGCGACTTCATTGTTTGATGATTTTCAGCCGGTTGTTTCATTGGGTGCCAAGCAAGGTTGGGCTTTGTAAGAATATGATTTTTTTGGGTAAATTCCAAGTGAGATTGGGATTTTTGTAGATGTTAGATTCATGCTATGGGAATATTCCAAATGAATGCATGGTTTGATGCTGGAGCGAAGCGACATGATCAATGCATGACAATGATTTGGATGTTTCAAAAAGTCCCCCTATGGTGGGTCATGGACGGTTAAGGCTTAGAGAGGTTACTTATGTAAGAAGGCTACTTGTCACACAATGGTAGGGTGTTTTGCTAGTGTGATCTCCCGACACTCGTTTTAAACTTGACGATTGTTGATGTATGATAAGGCTTGCATGTGCAACTCAGGAGTATGGAAGGGTTATGCCTCTGTTGTAGCTCATATTTGTCCCTGTTGGTAGGGTCTTTGAAGGAGTTACCTAAAAAGGAACTTGGATCCCGCCATATTGTGGTACGAAATGGATATGGATTGCCTCAATATTTGAGTCTTTAAAGGTTTGACCCTGATTATTAGGGTCTAGATGAGTGGCTTGAAAAGGAACTTGAATCCTACCATTCTTTGATGTGACCCTAATATGGGTTGCCCTAGTATTTGATTCTTTGAAAGGTATGCCCTTGATTAACTGGTGTTTAGAGGTTGACCAATTCTTGGAATGATTTTCCCCTGGATAGTTGGATGTTCAGATGATCTCCCTATGATCATTAGGATTTTACCCTAATTGGAAGAATCCCTTGGTTATTTTCCTCTAATTAGGAGCGTCTTAAAATAGTTTGCCTTTGATCAGACCATTCTTGAGATTTCCCTGATGATAAGTATTGATTTACAAGTAAAATTGTTCCTTTTGAAAAGTAATTCTGACGCAATGCTCATGCATGTTTTGAAATCGAAAATTGTTATGAATAAAATATATGATATGTATGATGGATGATATTTTTCCATGAGGTTGGCATGAATGAAGGGATGAAAAAAATAATACGATTAGCGATGATTTAACAAACATTAGGAGTCAGTTTAACACAAATTTTGCTGAGTATGCTTTCATAGCGATCTTAGCTTCAATTAGGTCTTTTGAGGGTTGTAACGTGACATGGTTCATGATTTAAGAAAAAAATATAAGGATCAAAACTTGATTTAACCCATCCATTCTCCTTTTATGTTCTCCATTCCTAAATTCAATTAACTCAACAGATGCATTCAGCTTGTGAAAGAATTTTGGTGGCCATACTGATGGAGGTAGATATAGTGGCTAAAGCACTGATGAGATTCTTAAGGTGGAAGTCACAAGCTTGTTTCCATTTTTATTTTTTTCTTTTAATCCCTATTTTTGCATGGACCGATTCTTTTGAATCTGCGGTCCATCGGGATGCCCTAACTTCTTTCTAAGTTAATTTTTTCATGTTTTTGACTTAGCGGGAATTTTTTGGAACAATTATTGTAAAATTTTGATTTTGATTAGAAAAGGCGGTGACTTCCATGTTAACTGTTGTGAACTTTATCTTTTACTGCTTCCTCGATGATGGATGATGTGCACGAGAAATGCGGTATGCTTGAACCTCTTACTAGGATGATTAGATGGACCGATTCTCTTGCCTTTGAATACATCATTGAATTAATTAAAATCTACCCTACCCTTAATTAAGATTAAGGATTTTTTAGAATAATAGAAATAATATTGACTTCATGATTGAAGGATTGACTATGGATTATCACCTTATTTCTTTACTGATTGGGAACGGAAAATTGCCTTACATCGTCAGCCAGGTCTTACTATTAAAGCATATGTCAGCAAATTCAGTTATTTTGTTTTCATCATTCTCCTCCTAAATTTGTTAATAGGTGAAAAGTGAAATGGAAAAAAAGAGTTGATATTTATGCATATGGTAAGTGATAGCATAAGAAAGAGTGAATACGAATGGATGATTATGTCATAACCGGAAAAAAATAACGATTCACCACCATTAATTTTTATCTTAAGACGGGAATATAACAGAATAATCCTAATTGATGATACAAAGATTCTAAGTCTTGACTCGCTTTAGACGAAGGGAAGGTGTTAGGCTCCTGTAATACATTGGGAGAACTGACTTTTTGGTTTTGCGTTTTATCGCAAATGTTACGAATAGTAAGAGTCGCCACCAACTTTTCTTTTATCCAATCAAGGAAAGGGTGAAAAGAACAGGAAAGACCTTTGAGAAATTTTCTGAGTAAGGGGGTAGGCTATGAAAAGGGAAGGTGTTAGCACCCTTTTCATCCGTAGTTATCTACGGGCTCTTAATTGCTAGCTCACTTTTGAATGCTTTGTGTTTGTGTAAGTTTGAAAATATTTTGAAAATGCCTAAGTGCGAAAATTTTTGTAATGATTCTCGTATCATTGAGAATGTATACAAAGTGTTGTCTTTGAAAATATTTAGAAAAGAGTGTATGCGTGAGAAGTGTTTTTGTTTGTGAGCAAGCGACTACGAGCTATATACCTACTCAAAAAGTCTTTCGTGTTATTTTACTCTTCCTTTAGATAGTGCTATCCTACCAGTAGTTAGTATAAAGCCCTATCATTGGATGTTTGAGGGACTAGCGTGGGTCATCGTACAGTCATAAAGGCAACTCGTAGGAAACTTTAGCAATTGTTGTAAGGGACTAAGATCATTTATCGAAAGCATCATCAAAGGGTCGTTAAGGGACTACGATCTTTTAACCGAGGGACTTTGCTAAAGCATCCCACATTCAAAGGACATGACTATTTTCTATCCGAGGCAACAAGTGAGGGTCACCCTAGAGGTGCGCGTGTGTGAAGTGTGTTGAGATTCAGTTAACTTGTCTTGGACTTATGGTTATATAGAGGTTGCTTTTAGTCTTTGCCATACAATCCTATTAAACTAGCAGTTTATATATACAAACATAATTATAAATGTAAAAAATAAAGTGCGGGAAAGAAAATCTATGCTATTACAATGCTTCGGGGATGGGGAGTACAAACCATAAAACGTGGAAAAAGTACAGAAATCCTAATTTGTCTATTACATCCCTTGACAGTTACATAATTATAAAAATAACATTGCGAAATAAATAAATAAGCGCGCGGAGATTGTGAAAAAGCGAAAGAGATTAAAACCTAAAAAATTCTAAGCGTTAGGAAAATATTTTAGGTGTTTTGTAAAATAATAATTAAACCTAATTCTAATTAGTTTATAAATTAATTATGAAATAAAATCAAAATGTGATTAAATTAAATTTATTTTATTTATCAAAAATTAAATTAATTAATCAAAAACCTAAATCTAATTTTAGTGATTTTTGGTGATTTTTGTGATTAAATAAAATTGATTAAAAGGAAAATAAATAATTCAAACAAAAAAAGAAAAAGAAATTAAATGGGCCTGTTGAAAAGAAAACTGGGGGGGTGAGAGAAACCAAGTGCTAAGCCCAAATTGACAAGGCCCGGGATCTGAGCTGGATTCGGTGAGGGTGGTTCTTTGGAGTCTATGGTGTGCGTGCTGATCTAGAGCGTTGGATCAAGATCTGTTGAGATCCAAGAGTGATGATGAGAAGACGCATGGTGGGCACGCTGAGTTCACTTGCAATGGATTTGTAAAAGAAAATTATGAAAAATAACATGCCAGGGGCATGGATCGAACCCATGCCCTGGCACACCAACACCCTAACACGCACACGCTTACCGCTGGGGCAGCCATTACATTCGGTATATAATCCAAATGAAAATAACAAAAACATAGAATGAAGTATATGGCCGGAGAAGCGCCGGAAGCCAAAATCGCAAACCCTACGAAAACGTCTGAATTAAAAACAGAAATACATGGTACCCCCTAATTCATGTATTGTGGATCCAATAGTGGGGTTATCTTGACCTAAAACAAACTTTAAACAGAGTTATAGTGAAAATGCAAACAAACACGGTTAAAATGGCAGGTATCCATGTTCACGTCTAGGGTAGAATGTAAAGCCTCATTCCAACCCTAATAATCATCCTGAGAACATCTAACCACAAAACATAAGTAAACAATGCATGAATTTAAGATTTCAAATGCAAGAAATTTACCAATCAGTGAATCGTGGCTAGGCTTCTTCTGGGCACGTCTGGAAGTGTTCTTGAACTGGATCTGCTCCTGAGAATGTCAGAAAGGCGAATAGATGCCTGAAATTTGTTGAGAGTGGCTGGAGAATGAGTTTTTGGGTTGCCCTAGCTCGATTTGTTTTTGAGATTTTTGTGTTCTTTTAAGGCAGCCTGCTCGTGTCCTTTTGATCTGATTTCATTATGCATATATAGAGGAAGGTAACGTCTCAACATACATGGAAATAAATCAAGTAATCAAACCATGATAAAACAAAAATCAAGCAAATTTAAAAACTTCCAAATTTGATATTTTCCTTGCCATTTTGAGCCTTGCATGTTTTTTTTTGCATATTCTTTATATATTCTTGTGCCTCTAGCTGATTAAGGAACCCATCATGCGCCTTGGCCCAATCATCTTCCATTTTATTAAATTTATTTTGTGTTTATTTGAATAAAAACAAAATAAATATAAATAAAATAATAATGAAACATAAGGCAAGATATGAGTGAGCTTAGGAGGCTTCCTCATGGTCATGGACATGTTTGAATCCAAAAAACTTTGGCCCAATAGTTCAAAATCACAAATGTGTTCAATTGAGATTTTATGCATTTCCTCAAAATTTCCTAACTTGTGCAACTCATAACTTGCTGAATCTTCATCTTTTGAAGGTGATCTTAGACGTTTTGAAAATCTCATGATGTCCTCTTCAATTTATGTTTTGATAATTTTTGCATTTGGAGAATTTATCTTCATGTAAGTTGCCTTGACAAAAAGTGTCTCTTTGTTGACTTTTGAAAATGACATGTAATGTATTAGCTCATATATTTCAAATGAAGAACTTTTTGGACTTGAGATTAAATATAAAGTTGTAGAGAAATGAATTTCCTTCAAAATAGGCTTTGGTTGGGGAAAAGTTGATGAAGTATGTGAAATTTATGCTTGGTCAAAGTTCAGTTGACTTCTTCTTAAGGAAACCCTAATTTGAAAACTTTGGAATTTTGATGTTTTGAGGGCTTTCCTTAAGGAACCATGATCAACCCTTGATCAAATGATGAATATCACTTCAAAATGTTGATGTTGACAAAAATCTTAAAGTTTGACTGCATGTTGACCATAGTTGACCTTTTACCCAATACAATTGATTTCCAATCATTTGAGCTATTGACTGGGCAAACTTGTGATGCAAGAATTGAAACTTGACATGAGAATTTTTGAACATCTATGATGAACCATGATAACCATTTGAGACCTTTGAAACCCATTCTTCCTTATGTAATATGAAACCCTATTTGTGGACCCATTGCTTAAGAGGAGGCTTGACTGGTCAACCCTTGAGTAGCTTTGAATACTTGAGACCTTTGTGAGCATTTCTTAAAGAAAAATGGGAGGGTAAATTTTAGGGTACAAAAGTTGCCCCTATTTAATCTTCTTAAACCTAAAGAGTTAGATTGGCATGCTCTCTATTCGTGACTTGAAGGTAGAAGATGATTAAACACTTGAGTGCCAGGAAATTTGCACTCGATGGTGCACGAAGTGACGCTGTTGGTTGATTATACCGCGAATGGGCTTAAAGATGCCATTTGGAGAGGTTACAGAGATTCATTGGAGATGGGATTATAGATGCCATCCAAAGTAACTGTTGATAGATATTAGACTAAGTTTACGTCTGACTTCAGCCGAAAGAAGTATCAAAATAAATCTACACTCAATTTAATCTGAGCCAGAAGATGTCTACGCCTGTCTTCAACTGGAAGAAGTATCAGAATAAATCTAAGCTCGGTTTAATCTGAGCCAGAATATGTATATGCCCATCTTTAACTAGAAGAAGTATCAGAATAAATCTATGTTCGATTTAATCTGAGCCAGAAGATGTCTACTAGAAGAAGTATCAGAATAAATCTACGTTTGATTTAATATGAGCCAGACGATGTCCATGCTCGTCTTTAACTGGAAGAATTATCAGAATAAATCTATGCTTGATTTAATCTGAGTCGAAAAATGTCTATGACCGTATTTGACTGGAGGAATTATCAGAATAAATCTACGCTCGATTTAATCTGAGTCAGAAGATGTTTATGCTCGTCTTTAACTGGAAGAAGTATTATAATAAATCTGAACTCGATTTAATCTGAGCCTGAAATTTTCTACGACCGTCTTCAACTGGAAGAAGTATCAGAATAAATCTATGCTTGATTTAATCTGAGCCATAAGCTATTTACGACCGTCTTCAACTGGAAAAAGTATCAAAATAAATATACGCTCGATTTCATTTGAGCCAGAAGATGTCTATGATCATCTTTAATTGGAAGAAGTATCAGAATAAATCTACACTTGATTTAATCTGAGCCAGAAAATGTCTACGACTGTCTTCAACTGGAAGAAGTATTAGCATAAATCTATGGTTGATTTTATCTAAGCCAGAAGCTGCCTACGACCGTCTTCAACTCGAAGAAGTATCAGAATAAATCTACGCTCGATTTAATCTGAGCCAGCAGATGTTTGCATCCGTTTTCAACTGGAAGAAGTATCATAATAAATCTATGCTTGATTTAATCTGAGCCAGAAGCTTCCTACGACCGTCTTCAACTGGAATAAGTATCATAATAAATTTACGCTCGATTTAATTTGAGCCAGAAGATGTCTACGACCGTCTTTAACTGGAAGAAGTATCAGAATAAATCTATGCTTGATTTAATCTGAGCCAGAAGATATCTACGCATGACTTAACCGAGAGAAAGATATCTCTTTGAGAATGACCTTTTGAGAAAATTGCTTAAGTAGATATTTGTCAGATGTAGCCTTTGAGAAGACTGTCTGGTCATATAAGTAGTTGATGATGTTTGTCTGTTGACTGATCTTCCTGAAAAGTTAAAGAGTTAGTTGTGTGCAATGTCATGATGATGAAATATATTGTGTAATGATGTTCTCAAAATAAATGAGACTGTGCTATATACGTTTCTTATGCATGTGCTATGCTATTCGTAAATGATGTATGGATGTGAAATGTTGTTTAAGTGTATTTGTAACCCCGTGCAGTATCTTTGTTTGGGAAAATAAATCCCTGACTGTTGCAGAGGATGAAGAGTATGTGTATCTTTGATCTTGATGGGTATTCCAGTTTTCTTTTTGAGGAAACTCCACTGGAGGATATTGATTGTTGTTTGGGGAGAAGAGTCCAAGAACATTGGTCTTTCACTGCTCAATTGGGGATTTAGTTCTTATATACCCTGCATGGGAAAAAGAGATGGGCTGGATATCGACTCGTCTAAGAGAATAAGGTTGAATGATACCTAATCTAGTTTCAGATTCAGTAGTAAACTCTCTGGGGATAGGGGTCTGGACTGCCCTTTGCTGGAGAGACGAATTTTTTTGGTAGTTTATGGTAGAAGCAAACTTAAGCTAGGGAGACTGTGATCTGTTGGGGAAATAAACCCTATTGGGAAAATAAACCCTGTTGGGGGAAATAAACCATGTTGACAGAGAAATACTCTGCTGAGAAAACACCCTTGCTGAGGAAATAAGCTTTGCTGAAGAGAAGAAATTTGTAGGGGTTTTTATAGTTTTGGAGGAATAAACTCAGCTGGGGAAGAGAATTTCCATAAACTGTACTGATTGAAACTTCGTAGGTGAGTGACATTACCGGGAAAAATATCATATTATTTTATCTGCTGGGGTGATTTGCTTGTGAATATAATTGGTGTATCCCATTTTGTGGGGGACATATCTTTGTTAAGATGACTCTATGGGGATAATTCCATGGAAGTGGCTCTGTGGAGATTTGTGGATAGCTTGAACGTTATTCCAACTCCTAGGGTCTTGAGTAAATGCTTATTACTATTTTTATGCATATATTTGTTAACAGTTAATCACATTCATATGCAAATGTTCATTCAATTTTAATCATTGGGCATTTTTGCAAACAAAATAGAAAAAGTAAAAACAAAAAGTTTGAACTTTGAAATTTGTATTTCTATTGATAGTTTGCCCATAAACAGGCGATTTTGTACAAAGGGACATAAATCCTAGTAAGAGGAAATTGTCATGAAATGAAAAAAGTACAAAGTGAAAACAAGATAATAGCTATGTGGAAATAATCTCGTCGGGTTCCAACTCTACTATTGCCCCTATGTCTTCAAGCATCTCATCCCTCGCTGTCGGAAGAAAGTGATTGGATTGATTTGTACCGTTTGAACTTGAGGTTGGTAATAAATCTTGTTGTAAGTGATCCAACGGGACATAGTCTAATGCTTTTAATCCATAACTTTTGCATGGACCGCCCTTTCGGGTTTTCAATCCAACGGGATACCCTTTCTTGCCAAAGCCGCCTTTTCAGGTTTTCAGATTGCCGGGTGTACAATATTTTATATATATCCCTAATTTTTTCCCGAACCCTTATGGTTCACCGGAATGCCCTTATTTTTTCCTAGGCCAGTCAACCTAACGGGTCGTTTTCATGTGTAGTATCTTTTGACTATGTCCGCATTCACAGGGTGCGGGAAATCTTCACCGTCCATGGTGGTTAATATCATGGCTCCGCCAGAGAATATTTACTTGACAAAAAATGACCCTTTATAGGTGGGAGTCCATTTTTCCCTGGGATCACCTTACGGTAGAATGATGCACTTTATTACCAAGTCACCAGCCTGATAAACCTGATGCCTGATTTTCTTGTTGAATGCCTTGATCATACGCTTATGATACATCTGACCGTGACAGACAGCCGCAAGCCTCTTCTCGTCAATCTGGTTCAATTGGTCTAGCCTGGTCTGAATCCATTCATCTTCATTTAAATCTGCAACTTTCATGATTCTCAAAGAAGAAATTTGAACTTCGACAGGTAGGACGACTTCCATACCATAGACCAGAGAGAATGGGGTTGCCCCAGTTGATGTTTGAGCTAAAGTGCGATGGCCATGGAGATAAAACGGTAACATCTCATGTCAGTCTTTGTAGGTCACAACCATATTTTGCACGATCTTCTTTATTTTTTGGTTGGCGGCTTCCACCGTGCCATTCATCTTTGGTCGATACAGAGAAGAGTTATGGTGCTTGATCTTGAACTGCATGCATAGTTCAGTGATCATAGTGTTGTTGAGATTGGTACCATTGTCTATGATAATCCTTTCGGAGATGCCATACAGACATATAAGGTTATGCTTTATGAACCGGGCGACCACATTCTTAATAACAGAGGAAAATGAAGCTGCTTACACCCACTTTGTAAAGTAATCAATGGCAATGAGGATGGAGCGATGTCCGTTAGAGGCAATAGTTTTAATTTCTCCGATCATATCAATGCCCTAGATTGCGAATGGCCATGGAGCAGTTAAGACATTCAGAGGAACCAGAGGCACATGAGCTTTATCAGTGTAGATCTGGCACTTATGGCAAGTTCTCGAGTGGTGGTGACAGTCAGTTTCCATAGTTGACCAATAGTAACCAGCTCTTAAAATATTTTTAGCCATAGTATGCCCACTGGAGTAAGTACCAAAGACGCCTTCGTGCATATCTTGCATAATCTCACCTGCTTCCTTCTTGTCCATACAATGAAGCAGAGTCGAATCACAATTGCGCTTTTATAAAATTCCATTGCCCAGGAAGAACTTAGACGAGAACCTCCGTAGGAATTTCTTGTCATTGATCGATGCCCCTTCAGAGTATTCTTGAGTCTCAAGGTACCTTTTCAATTCGTGAAACCAAGGTTTTTCCTCTACTCCATCAGCATCAATTTCATAGTAGTGTGCCGATTCGTCGAATCTTTCAATGGAAACTCTGGGAGCCTCATTGTCTCATCTGACCTTGAACATGGATGACATAGTAGCCAATGCATCTTCCATCTGATTTTCTTCTATTTGGATATGCTCAAAAGTAATCTCTTCAAAATACGGAATCAAGGTTAGCACATATTCTCAGTAAGGGATAAGATTCAGATGCTTCGTATCCCATTCTCCCTTAACCTGACTGATTGCCAATGCCTAGTCCCCATATACGCTTAAGCAGTTGATTCTCAGGTCAATAGCAGCTTTAATACCCATGATGCACACTTTATATTCAGCCATATTGTTGGTGCAGTCAAAGCAAAGTATGGCAGTGAAAGGTGTATGGCAACCCTTTGAAGAGATGATTACAACACCAATTCCATTTCCAAGTACGTTGGAAGCTCCCTCAAAAACCATAGTCCATCAAGATCCTAGCTCAAGTCCTTCATACGGTCTAGGTTCTTCACAATCTGTTACTAGCATAATGTTCTTGTCCAAGAATTAAAAATTCATAGACTGATAGTCATCTACAGCTTGATATTCCAAATGATCTGCCAATACACTTCCTTTGATTGCTTTTTGAATGGTGTACTAAATGTCATATTCTGTTAAGACCATTTGCCATCGTGCTATTCTTCTGGAAAGAGCTAGCTTGTACTTGATGGGATCCATTTTAGAGATCAACAAGGTAGTATGAGTCAACATATACTGTCTTAGTTAGTGAGCAGCGGGTGCCAAAGTGAAACAAGTTTTCCCGAGTAGTGAATATATTGTTTCACAGTCGGTAAACTTTTTTCTAAGGTAGTATATTGTATGCTCTCTTTGACCAGACTCGTCATGCTGCCCCAATACACACCCCATTGAGTTCTCTAGCACTGTTAGGTACATGATTAGAGGTCTTCCTTCAACTGGTGGCATCAGAATCAGAGGTTCTTGTAGGTACTCCTTAATTTTATCAATGGCTTTTTGACAGTCGTCGTTCCACTTTACTATTTGATCTTTCTTCAACAGCTTAAAGATTGGTTCAGAAGTAGCAGTCAAATTGGAAATGAATCAAGCAATATAATTCAGTCGTCCTAAGAAACCTCTGACTTCCTTCTCGGTACGTGGCGTTGGAATTTCTCGAATAACTTTAACTTTTGTAGGATAAACCTCAATACCTTTACCACTGATGATGAAACCCAGGAGTTTACCGGATCTTACCCCATAGTTGCACTTGTTCGGGTTTAGCCTTAGCTTATACTTCCTCAGTCTTTCAAACAATTTATGCAGATGATCAAGATGCTCTTCCTTAGTCTGTGACTTGGCTATCATGTCATCGATGTAGAACTCTATCTCGTGGTGAATCATGTCATGAAATAAGGATACCATGGCATGCTGATAAGTTGCCCCGATGTTCTTCAACCCAAAAGGCATAACCTTGTAACAGAAAGTGTCCCACTGCGTGACCAAAGTAGTTTTCTCCATGTCTTTAGGCGCCATCTTGATCTAATTATAACCTGATAAACCATCCATGAAGGAGAATACCATGTGATGAGCAGTATTTTCGACCAAGACATCAATATGTGATAGTGAGAAGTCATGTTTGGGGCTCTCCCTATTCAGATCCCTGTAATCTACACACATATGCCATCTTTCTTTGGTACCGGAACAACATTAGCAACCCATTGAGGATATGACGTCACTGCTAAGAACCCTGCATTGAATTGTTTCATAACCTCAACTTTGATCTTTTCTGACATTTCAGGACGCATGTGACGAACCTTCTGTTTAATCGGTGAACAACCCTCTTTCATTGGCAGATGATGAACCACAATATCAATATCGA
Organism: Vicia faba; assembly: GCA_948472305.1. Taxonomy (NCBI): domain Eukaryota; kingdom Viridiplantae; phylum Streptophyta; class Magnoliopsida; order Fabales; family Fabaceae; genus Vicia; species Vicia faba. The sequence goes on along the minus strand of OX451736.1, from coordinate 1,201,813,402 downwards.
GCCATGACATGTCTATGTATAACAAATCATAGATTTCAACATATTCATGCAACATTTGGATTAACCTTTTCTTGAAACTGCTCTCTAAATTGGCGCCTATCTTGACTTCTTTCCGGTCTGTCTCAGTACCCAAGTTTACTACTTCGACCGGATCTTCATGTGGTTGGATAACCTTTTCTTCTTGTATTAAGAGTCTGGAAAGTTCTCCAAGTATTTCATAATCTTCCTCACCTTCGTCCTCGGCTTGGTAGATCTTATTTTCGAAGTCATAAGCGGCAATAGCAGAATTATTGTCAATGAGATCCACAATGGATGAGGATCTGCAATGTAGTGTGTGGGTGTGTGTAATAGCACATAGCTATTTGAAAATGAAATAAGATAAAAGAAAGACAGAGATCACAAAATTTTAATGCAAACCGTCCAATATTTTTACTGAATTAACAATGTTTATGGATTATCAACCTTAACCAATGAACCATTGTGCCCCGGGTAAGACACAAGGTTAAAGTTATTGTTTATTACATAACCAAAATCTTTTAAAAGCAATAAGACATGAATGTAGCTATTACTCCTGACTAAAGGAGATAGGAAAAATGTCTTCCGCTTTCTAATTGTCGAGTCCATCACCAATGGTAGGGAATATCCAGTTGTCAAAATCACAGTCATTGTCAGCGTCTTCTATAGCATTGATTCCATTATTGCTGATACGGAATGGAGGTCTTCTAGCTCGAGCACGACGAACAACCCATTGACCTTCTGCAGTAAAGTCCAAACCAAACTTGTCAGATTTTTAAGGGATATCAGGAAGCTGACCCTAAATAGTACAACCACCTTCTTCTATAGTAGCTTTGGCGTCTTTCAAGGAAGCCATCTTGTGCGGAATCCTGGTGGTCTTTGGGATGGCAGAAACATCTTTAAAAGCAGCTGGGGAAATCACTTCAAAGGTCTGACAGGGATTCTCGATAAATTCTCCGTCCATATCCATGTACTGGAATGAATTCAGGTGGATGACCATGTACTCCTCTTCTTCGCAGATAGTAACAACTTCCCTTTTACATGATACTTTAATTTCCGGTGCGAGGTGGAGGTGACGACATCTGCCCCATGGATCCAGGGGCATCCCAATAGACAAGAAAAAGCTGGCCGAATGTCCATTACATAGAAAGTGGACTCAAATATCTGTGAACCCACTTTGATTGGGAGGTCCACTTCTCCATGCACCAATCTTTTGGATTCTTCAAAGGCTCGAACTATGATGTTACTGGGTTTCAGTACAACCCCTTCACAACCCAGTATGTCAAGAGCGCCTTTTGGCAGAACATTCAGAGAAGAGCCATTATCAATTAACACATGAGCCAACGTAGTTCCCCTACATTCAATGGAGACACACGGGGCCTTATTATGATTTCTCACCTTCGGAATCAGGTCAGCATCGGAGAAGCCTAATCCATTATCAGTTGTTAAACTAGCCACAACTCCCAAATTGATCAGCCAAAATTTCTTGCGGCACATGAGCAGTCTTCAAGAATTTTACTAAGGCCTACACATGGGCTTCAGAATACATCACTAAAGATAACATGGAGATTTTAGATGGGGTGTTCCCCAGCTGTTCAATAATTTTATAGTCGCTCTTGCATATGATCTTCAAAACTTCTTCCACTTCTTGTCCAGAGGTGTCCTTGACTATAATTTCTTTTGGTGCCTCTGTCTGGGTAGGCTCTACCATTCACTCTTTACCCCGAGCCTCGGCAGTTGACTTGGTAACTGTAACTTGAACAGGTGGAGAGATTTCTGGGGAGAAAATCCTCCCACTTCTAGTAATTTTGCTAGTCCCTGCAATATTGTCAATGTTGAGATCAATATCTTCATCATCTTCATCAGACAACTTTTGTTTAACGCCATGGTAGTAGACATCAGATCCATAGTTTCATGGAATAGCCTTTTCAAGGAATATGGGATGGGTCCAGGTGTTGTAATGATCAAAGGAGAAGCTTTTGAATTGGCGGTAATCCTTACAGGACCCTTGGAAGTGATCCTGAAAGGAGTACCAGATACGACAGATAAATCTTGGCATAAATTCTCAGCATGCAGAACTTTCTCGATCAAAATTAAGTGTTCATCAATCAGGCGCTGAACGCCTTCCTCCAGTAACCCACAACCACTAGGATGGATTGCACAACAATGACATCCTTTAACACAACCTCGAAATAAACCGGCCCGTAACATATTCTTTTTGATTATCGAGAGAGGAGTAACCACATCACTTACAGAGGTAACGTACATAACATCTTCAATAACACTTATGCCCTTATCATGCTTGGGCATAGGTGCATAAATCACGTTCGGAGTCTCCGGGGGATCGAACTCAATTTCCTTATTATTGATCATATCCTGAATCTTACTTTTCAGGGCCCAACATTTATTGGTGTCATGCCCAGGACTGTTCGAATGATAGGCACACCTCGTATTTAGATTGTACTTTGGAGAGGATGTATCGGGATTCTGAGGAGGATCCCGTGGTGAAATGAGTTCAGCCTTTAACAAATATTGCAATGCCTGAGATAAAGGCATGCCGATCTTGGTAAAATGTATGAATGAAGCGTCTGGCCTTTGTCGGTTTCCCTGTTGTTGTTGTTGAACAAGCGCTGGATTATAGATCAACACCTCTCCCACATGTAGCGGTAGAAATGTTTAAGACTAAGCCATTGGATTGACTAGACTAGATCAAAATAAAAATCGACACCGCGTTTTATTGTTCCAAAGGAATGGGAAAAGAGCGAGTAACCCAAAAATAAGGGGAAAGATTCAAGGTATGGGAGTTGGTTATGCAAAGGGAAGATATTAGCATCCTAAACATCTACGGTACTCCGCAAGAACCTCTTTGAAAAAATCTGTATATTTTGGCTATAAAATGTTGTATGTAAAATAGATGGTGGAGGTGAGAAAAGAAGTATTTTTTATGATTTTTGTATCCGCCACGGTTGCAAACCTTTAGTTCCTATGTACCACCTTTCATGCAATAGGGGATCAGGCTACATATAGTTCACTTTTAAAAATTTTAAAACACAAGTGTGTTGATTGATTTTATGAGATAAGACATCATCGTCATTACCCGTGTGAAAAATATACTTACTACCCACAATTTAGAGAAAGGAGAATTTGCATCATCTTAAAGTGGAGGATATGACTTAGATTTTAAAATCAACAATACCTCACTCAACACCCAAGTGGAAAATACCTCTCTTCACTACATATGTAGAAGTATAGTTGTTTGCATCACTACAAGGATTGACAAGAGTCTAATCTTTTGAGAAAGGTTTAAAAATAAAAAAACAAAGTGGAAAAATGGTTTGAAATGATATTGATTGACTTTTAGTCTTCTCACAAAAAAGTCAAAGTATTATTAAGTTGATTGGAGTTTATTTATGAAAATGTTTTGAAAATGCATGGATCTAGGTCCAAGTTTATTATGAAAGTAGTTCAAGTTTAAAAACCAGAAGAATTTTCAAAAGGAGGGAGAAGATTTTTGAAATTAAAGAAGATGAGAGGAGATGAAGGGACTATCCTAAAGCATAAGGTAAAAGTTAAGGAAAAGAACCATCTAACCAACAAGAAGCCAATACTTGACATTATGAGCCAAGATAGAATTCCCATTCTCCAATATATATCTAGGAATGCATTAGGGGTTACAAACTTGGATTGAATCTTTGCAATTATGGGAGATTTGATTTGATTTTCAAGCTACATGTAAACTTGCTATTTTGAGCCAAATCATCCCTTTCTTGTACCAATTATGCTTGATTCGTTTTGGCCTTGATAATTCAGCATATTTTGATTGCCAACCTGTCCAAAAACCAAATCAAATCACATCTTTGCTATTATTCATCAATTATTTGATTTAATTCAATTTTTAATTAATAAAAAATCAAAATAAATTGAAAAATGAAGCCAATAATGTGTGGGTGAATATTTGAGTCGTGGACCACATTATAAGTGAGGTGCAAGCATAAAAAGTTAGGCTCATTTAAAAAAAATGCATTTTTGAGCACATTTGACTTTTGACAATTTTGCAAAAAAGGTCAACTTTGACAAGGCATATCTCTTCCAATTTTAATTCTAGAGAGGTGTTCTTTGACTTTTTAGAAAGCTTAGGATGTCCCCTAAGCAATACTTTTGGTCTCATCTCAATTGAGTCTTCTATGTTCATGTAAGAAGCTGGATTAGACATTAAGTCTTCATAAAAATTGGGCAGAGTAACGGTTGTATACAGGTGAATTCCCGATTACAAACAAAATATGTAATCACAATAACCTGCACACAAAACAAACAAACAACTCAATGTATTGAGGTAAACCTTAAGAACTCCTGACAAAATATCAATTAAGATCACAAGGTCTCCAATATAGGCTAAGGTTTCTAATCCTAAGTCCAACAAGTCCAATACTCCATAATGCCAAGGATAGTAACCAAATATTCCAAATGTCATTAAAGATTTTTATGGTTCATGTTGATTATTAGGTATCTTAAAAAAAGAAAAGAAAAGCTCAAGTGAGCAAAATAAAAATAACAAGAATATAAATGCTCAAGTGAGCAAAATAAAAATGGCATGAAATGTAATGGTTAAAGTAAATGGTACATAAAGCATAAAAATAAAAGCATAAAGTAAAAACAATTTAATAATTAGTGGTTAGTTGGATGACTATCTTGAAACTTACATTTGGAACTCATTAGAGGATTGGTAGAACCAAAGCCTCCACACAACAAGTTGCATTTGCTTTTTGTCAAGTATATCATCCATTTGGAATCCTCAAAAGTACCATTTAATGATCAACAATGTTTAAGTGATCTGTGTTGACCAAAAGTGTTGTAGATCTATTAGAAGATTGGTAGAACCAAATCCTCCATACAATGAATCTCAAGGTTATTGGATCAAAGAGATCAAATCAACATACTTGGGCTTGCAAACATAGGTTTGGGCCATAAATGATCATTTATTCTAATCGGGACAAATTTTAGCGATATGTTAAGCAATCATAAGTGGACTTATATAGAAGTCGCACCTATTTTGAGGCTGGTCAATAACAATCTATGCACCATTTGTTTTTAGACATGATATGGAGGTCATGCTCCAATAACACTTAGTGCAATAAGAAAGGGATAAGATGAAGAGGGGTGGGAAAGAATACAAACCATATTTGAATTAAAATTTAATCAAACTCTTATTAAAATAATTCATCCATTTTTGTGGAGTTAGACTCAACACCATGGATCCAATAATGTTAATAAAGTTCATGATAAAAAATTCAACCCAAGATCAGCAAGAAAATAATCACAAAATAATATTGCATTTAATATATATATATATATATATATATATATATATATATATATATATATATATATATATATATATATATATATATATATATATATATATATATATATATATATATATATATATATATATATATATATATATATATATATATATATATATATATATATATATATATTAAAAAGGGTTTTAAAATGTTTTAAAATAGAAATAAAAGAGAAAAATATCAACCATGTTCAAATTAATCAAGAAATATTAAGTAAGACCATAGAAAAATAAGAAATGAAGTAAATTAATTTTATAAAATTTTTTGTATTTTTTTAAAGTCAGAAAATATTTGTAAAAAATAAAAGAAATGAGTAAATAAACCAAAAATGATAAAAAATAACAAAGTCAGAAATAAAAATAAATGAGGTCACCAATATTTGCCACAATATCATTGGATCATTCCATATTTTTTTTAGAATTTAAAAATGCATAAAAGCATTTTTAAACATTTAAAACAAATCAAATAAAGTGAAAAATTATAAAAAATATCAAAAAATAAAATAAAATTGTGAAAAAATAAAAATCAAAGAGAAAAATCAAAAATATTTTTCATAATTTTTTCAGATTTTTTGGACTTAAAATGAATTTTCTATGATTTTTTTGAAATTTAAAACAATTAAATATAAAAATCAGAAAAGAAAATAAAAACTAAAAAGATGTGGATCAATGGATGAGAGTCAAAACACGTTAGTAATCAAATCCAAGAGATCTGACGCGCTGTGCATATCATGGTCATTACTAAATATCACACCGGATCCAACATTTTTAAAATAAAACAACTTAATATGTGGCATGTTAGATGGAGTCTGACTCACAAAAGTAATCAGATCCAAGGGCTCCTGAGGTACGTGCATGGTAAAGCAAGCATATTGTATCCATTTCAAAAAAATAACGTGGCTTCATGTCATTGGTTGAAGACGGACATGTCATCGTCTTCAATCTCCATCCATCCCCAAATTGAATCCTTCAAACTATAAAATTAGCAAACCAGATCGGTACCATTAGATTCGTCTCTTCAAGACAATTCTAATGGTACCATCGCGCCAAATTTATATAAATTGTGCAAGGCTGTGTTTGAAGAAAACCAGAAAAATAGCGAGCTCGAAAATCTGGAATGTCTCACTCAATTCTTAATGAAACTGCAAACCATAAAGAGCACGAGAATCAGAAGAATACAAGGAGTGTATTAGTCTTTTATTTGAATCAATTTGGCCAAGAAATCTACCTAAATGAAGTAGCGAGAAGTTACTATGAAACTATACTTCTACAGATCAATATAGGTCACAATTCTTGAAGGTAATTGTATGGTTAGCTTCAGGGAAGATCAAGGAAGGTGAATTGATAGAAAAATTGGATTGAAAAAGGCTTGAACACTGATTTCGAAGTTGCAAAAAAATGAGTTATGGAGAAAGTTTGGCAGGGTGATTTTGAGTGTTTAGCTTTAGGAAATGAATGAGGGATGACTCTTTATTTATAGGGAATCAAATGGAATGTTCAAGCGTGTGAAATGATGAAGTTTGGAGGGAAATCGTGTGAAGTTTCAAACAAGAAAAGCGTGACCTATATTGATAAAAACTCATCCAAAATGCATGTTTTGCTATGCTAATCACTTCTAGAAGTTCACTAAACATGTTTAGAGGCAAAAACATGCAGGAACAATGTGTTTAGAAGCTAAATCAAGGATTTCAAATTCTGACTTTTGAAGAAACTTCAGTTTCAAGTTACCAAGTTCAAACTAATGGCATTCTCAGCTCAAGGGGTCTTAGGGCATGATTCTTGATGCTTTAGAAATATGAGATTACAAGCTTTACAAGGGGAAAAGAATGGAATAAAATGTATGTTTGAGATGAAATTTGCAATGAGTCAAAGTTGGGAAAAAAAGATGACTTTCCATACTTAAAAATATTTCAAGTTTTTCTTCAAAAGTGACCTATAATGTTTTGCATCCAAACATGGCCTTCCACTTGGAATTTTCTCTTGACCAAAACTATGGCATGAAATAGACCTCTTTAATGAAATTTTGAAACTTGGACCATTCAAAATCTCCAAAAATTGAGAGAGTTATGAATTGTTGAAGTTGGCAAAAAATCATGAAATGACCTATAATCTTTTGTATCCTTAGGGAATATTACATATGTTTTCTCACTTTGCACATAAAAGAAGGAATAAATTTCACATCCTCAAGATCATTATGGAAAAAGAGTGGGATCAAGGTGATAAAAATTGACTAAGTTATGATCATTTGAAGTCACACATGAGAAATTGGGGGTTCATCTGGAGGACTTGTAATCTTTCTTCATCATCAACCTTCTTCCACATGAAAACTCCTTGAAAATTTTGAAGTGATTTGTTAATAAACCTTTAAAGAGAAGTATTTATTTGGAATCATTCAAAAATACCAAAAGATTAGCAAGATATACTTCTTTGAATTTTAAAACCCTAGCTCCGAGATCAAGAAAATGCTTTGAGGAACTTTGACAATTTTGAACAACCTTCTTGTACCAACACTTTGGCTTTGTAAATAAAAGTTGTTGAGTATGATAATGAGAATCCATAGCCACCAAAATCACTTCCATATCTTGAGATTAAGAGAAATATGCACTTGTGACCAATGGGAACAAAGACTTGTCCAAACATGACAACTTCTTCAATCAACCCCTTGTACCTTTGAATCAATCTTGATAACTTTGAAATATGGTGAACCAAGATAAACCTTGCCATGACATTTCTTCCAAAATAACTTCAATGGTGAGGTTTGAACTTCTCAAGATTTGTTGACTAGGTCATGGAAATAAACTCATGAACCCATGGATCAAATTGCTAAGCCATATTGCCTTTACCTACATTATTAACAAGTAAGACAAACCAACATTGGATTTTATTAATTAAAAGGAAAGTTAAAATAAAACATGCATGATCACAAAATAAAAATAAGTCAAGGTGTTTGGTGATACCTCAAAGAGCAAAGCTAGAGATAGAGAGGAGAACCAAAAACCCTAATGTGACCTTGTTGTGATTGAATCAATATGGTATGATGAAGGCATCTTAGGGGAAAAATTGGAGTACAACACCACAGACTGATGGAGGTCACTTTTACTATGCCTCTTCTGGCCATAGACAACATTGGTTCCTTTTTTACCATCGAATGGCTTCTTCACAACATTAGAAGACGTAGCCACCAGAATCTTCTCACTTTTAATACCACCTTTAACTTGTTCCCCAGTCAGAATCAGCTCCGTAAAACCAGACGATGAACTTCCAATCAACATATTAAAGAATGGGCCTCTCAAAGTGCCCATGAACATATCCACCAATTCCCAGTCAGTCAAAGGAGGTTGCACCCTTCCATCCAGATCCCTCCATTTTTGTGCATACTCCTTGAACCCTTCATTCGAGCCCATGGACATGTTTTGAAATTGCACACGAGTCGGTGCCAGATCAGTATTATATTGATACTGCTTATAGAAAGAAACAACCAAGTCTTCCCATATATAGATGTTGGTTCCCTCCAGCTCATAGAACCATTCAAGTTTAGTGTCGGCCAAACTTTCTTAAAATAAATGGACCCACAATTTCTGGTTATCAGTATGAGGTTGGATCTTTCGAACATACAACCTCAAATGGAGTCTGGGATAAGAGACCCCATCATATTTATCAAATACGGGGACCTTGAACTTATGGGGGATGACCACACCCGAGATCAGGCCTAGTTCTCCAAAATCTAATCCAGGCACCTTCTGGATTTCCATAGCTTTGAGTCGATCTTCCAACTTCTTCTACTTGTCATCTGTAGGAGGGTACTGTTCGTCGGAGTAGTCTTCATCTTCAAAAACCTGATTATTTCTACCTTCCAGCTTGATGCTTCTACCATCCTCTTCTTGGTTATTGTTTTAGTCATAGGAAATATCATCCACTTGAACTAGTTGATCCTGACCCTTGAATCTTCTCCCCATATTGAGGATGACAGCAGACTTGTTAGTCTTTTTTTTATTGGCAACAAGTGCGATCAAGTCTGTTTACCGTTGGTTTTGGTAAACAACCGTTGATCTTCCAAATGGTTACTTATTTGGTTACTCGCAGGATCGATCAGATTGATCCTAAGACATGGTTGATTTTGGGGTTTTGATTAAGTTTGACAATGGTTAAATGACAAGAAAATAAAGAAGCTTTATGTAAATTGCATGAAGAAGAGAACTTGATAAAATAAAGGAAGGCTTGAAATAAAGGTTTTCGACAGGAAAAGTAAAGGAGAAAGCAAGTAAAGTTTCTGGAAAATAAATGACTTTGATTAATAAAAGTGGTGTTTCACACATACATTCTCAACAATTCTTTCTCACACGCTGGGTACTCGAATCTATATGAGTGACTTGTATATAATTGTGAACACACGCGAAAAACTGCGTGAACTACTAATATTTATACTAAACATCCCAAGTAACCGTCGGGCAGTTACACTGCTTCGAGATGACTCCACTTGGCACGTTCTCAGCGTTCGACGCTCCAGATCTTTGCACGTTGCACCTGGTAACCGCTGGGAACCGTTTTCCCTCCAAACGCTTGAATTTCAAACCATCCCACTCTGAGCAATCGAACACCTTCGTCGAGAGGAATCTTCGACGAGCCACACCCTCGACGTCGAAGGCAACCAAATTCTCCCTTGGAAGAAATCCTCTAAGTACATTGCCATCTTCTGATGGGCATTTCGACAGACCCAGCTGGTCGAAAACATCATTCAGCTTTAATGGATGATATTAATAAAAACAAGGGTGTCGAATTTAGGAGCCAACAAATTGCCCCCCAAGAATGCCTTATTTCGACTCTGAAAAGAAAAAGGCATTCTTTGAAACTCCATTCGACACCTGTCTTTTCATTCTTAGTCACAAATTAAATTGTGCACTTTTTTGTCTTCTACCAACCACTGACAATCCCGAGGAAAAGCCATCATTTCATCCGTACCTAAGACGTCACCTCAGTACGGCGTGCAGCGTACTAAATGTCTTTTCACAAATTGTCATCATGACAATTCCCAAAAACGAGGGCGCACGCTGCACCCTTTCATTTCTGCAGAACGACTATGTCAACAGGGGGACGCCACGTGTCCCACTACCTTCTGCAACATTAAATGGCATTAAATGTCCTCGAATTTGGGGATTTCCCCAACTACTATAAATAGTGCCAAGTACCCATTGTGGGACTTTTTCACGCTACCTTGCCTTCAAACTTCTTTGAACACAAACTCTCTGCAAACTTTGCAAAAAACTTGTTCTTCACTTCATCTTCAACCTTAACATCAACAATGGCGTCCGGTTCTTCCACCGCTCCTAGTTCTAACATCCCCTCCGGAAATGTTAAACCCAAGATTTTCTCCACTGCTCCCGTAGTTACTCCTGCAGGCCAACGAAGGGTTCCTGAGCCCTTAGACATTGCTGAACGTGATGATTATTCACGCCAACTCATGATTTCGGTTGGATACTCCAACCAAATCTTCGCCATGTCTGGCCCGCTCAACCCAAGCATCACTGAAGCCATGAAGATCAAAAGCTTCTTTCCAGTGCTCGAAAATCTCAAACCTGTTGGATGCTCTAAGAAATATGAAGAGGATAACGAAGATCCCGCTAAGGAGAAAATCGATCTCCGCTTCTTCAATAGGGGTGTTAGGGCTTTCAGGTCTAGCCCTAGCCTCACTCTTGACTACAGTGCTTGGCTGGAGAAAATGGAGAAAAGCCAGGCTTCGATCTGGAAAGACCTGGGGATATTCGACCTAGTTATGTTGTCGAAGACAAGTCTCAACTACTCCCCAGAAATGTTGATAGCTTCCTTACTCTTCTGGGATTACACTTATTTCACCTTCCACCTTCCCTGTGGAATGCTGACACCCACGCTGTTCGACGTGGCTGCCATCACTGGCCTTCGACCCACTGGGGACTATTTCGACCCAGAGGAAATGTCGGAGGATCAAATTGGATTCTCTGCCACAAAACCAACCTACACCACCTATATCAACCATTACCATGATAAGTCGACAGCCACTGTGTCGGATGTAGAGCATATCGCGTTTCTAGCCTTATGGCTGTCACGCTTTGTGTTTTGCACAAAGTCTTTACAGGTGACAAAGAAGATGGTCACCCTCGCCACTCAACTCCACCATGGCCAAAATATTTGTTTGGCAGAATTGATCTTGGTGAATCTGTACGAGTCGATTAGCAGCGGAGCGACTCTTTTGAAGATCATCGAGAACAGAGCCAGTCTGCTGCTTACAGGACCTTTTTGGCTACTTCAGTTGTGGCTCAATGCCACCTTCGAGTCTTTCTTACCTCAGATGACTCAAATAAATGAGCAAGCTCCGGAGATAGCAAATAGGTGCATCGAAGGCACCAGATTGGATCTGCTGACCCCAACTGAAGATGGGCTGGAGCTTCAACAAACTTTTACAAACTTCGTCTTGATGTTTGCAAAAAGGAAAGAATTTGTTTCGACCATGGCTCCCTTTGCTCGACGAAAGGTTGGTCCAGAGTGGTTCACGAGGCCCCATCCTAAATCGTCAAGTGGCCCTCAGGTCGAAGAACATACAACAGTGTGGGAAGCATTTCTCACACCAAGAATAATGCCCCTGCGATTCAAGAGCTCCAAGACTCACTTGATCCTGATCGCGTATCAACCAAACTTGGTCTCTCGCCAGTTTGGTATCATTCAAATGCTTCCTTCTCCTATTTTTCCCAGGGAGAAGTCTATGTTATACTTTTGCAACGACTACACTGAAGACGCTGCCACTAAGCATATCGGCAGGTATGCTGGTCGAACAGTTCTTTCGTTGTTCGACTATCAGCTTAACTTTCTCTGCTCACCATCCTTTGAAGAGTGGTGGAAAAGTTACTACGCTGAAGAATTCTTCGACGAGAAGGACTTCGTGGACGAGCTTCAGAAGTCTTTTGTTCTTGTCTTGGACAAAATAAAGAAATGTAAGTTCATTCTTCCAAATTATTTTGTCTTTCCCTTTCGACTGGCAGCCTGTTAATTATTTTATCTTCTTTCAGTTGTTCGAAAGCCTGCATCCAAGAAAGCTGCAGAAGGCCATCAGGGAGGAGGTCCCTTGACAAAACCTCCATCACCGGCGAAGACTATAGCACCGGCGAAGACTAAAACAAGCCATCAGGGGGAAGGTCCTTCGAAAAAGCCTTCTGCACCGGTAACCAGACTTTTATTATTTTCTTCTGGCTTTAACATTCTGACTTTCGATGTAGCTTCTAAATCGAACTCCAATTGGTTTTTAGGCACCTTCACCCAAGAAACGACCAGCACTGACGGTCGAATCTGGGAGTGACGAAGAAGACGATTCTCCCCCTGCTCCTCTTAAAAGGCGAAAGCTGAAGAAGGACGTTCCTCCTCCTGAGACTCGAACAATCAGAATAAAGTTTGCTGGGAGAAAGCCCAGGCCACCTCCAGTAATTATTGAAGAGCCAACGGAGGAGGAACTAAATGTTCTTCTCAATAAACCTGTCGAAAGCGACAATTCCAGCCCTGGGGCTGAAGTTCCTCTGCAGGTAATTTCTTTGACCCTTTTTTAACTCAGGTGTCGATACCCACGTTCGATTATGTCCCTTCCTAACTTAGAAGATTCTTCTTCTTCTTTTTCCAGGAAACCACTGAAAGCTCAGCGCCCAAGACTTCTGAAACGTTAGATTCTGCTGAACTCAGTAGGCCACAAGAAAAATACTTGGCGAACGATGAAGCCAATGCTGAAACGGACGAAGCCAATGCTGATACAGAAGAACAACGAACAGAAGATCCACAAACAGAAGAGCAACAACCAAAAGAGATTCAAGTGGTTGATCTGTCGGAGGGACAGCATGACGAAGGGGATCACGCTGACGCTGACACTGTTGATCTTCAGGTCGAAGAAAGTCAAGTCGAGGCAAATGCTACTCAACAGCCTCAACCCCAGGGCAATACTGCTGCAAAGGTTACCATCTCAACAAAGCATAGGTCAAAAGAAGACTTAGCACTCTTGAAGCAAACTGATCCAGTTGGCTATCTGAATGCCATTATCGAGAGCAAGGGAAGTTCGTCTGATATTAGTCAGGAGGCTTCTACTCAGTCGGGGAAGTCTACTGAAACTTCTCCTCTCGATGAGGCTTTGACGAAGGTCAAGGCTCAGTTCTTCAAGAAAGATTTGATGAAAGCTTTGGAGGGGGACCCTACTGCTCCATCATATTTGGGGGCTGTTTTGAATGTCGTAGACTTGCTAGCTGTGACTCCGGAGGTTTCAGGCTTTATCATGGAGTTACACTCCATTATTGATCAAGTCTCACTAGACTATCGGCGACAAAGGGGCTTCAACAGCCAGCTTGAAGTGTTATATGGCAAAAGTTCTTCTGCATGGACTGTTGTAGCAGAGACGACTTCTCGAATTGCAGAGTTGTCGAAGCAAAAGGCGTCTAAGTAGGAAGAAATTGATGCCATAGATCGAAAGAATGCTTCCATAAAGGCGCAAATCGAAGAGCTAGAGGCCAAGATGAATGCCAATACTAAGCGCAAGGAGGAACTTCTCTCGACTGTTCCAGACACCGAAAGTCAAGCTGAAATCACACAAGGCCTAGAATTTGCCAAGAAAGCTCAAGCCTTCGACGATCAAATTTCCAAGCTTGCCCAGGCGAATGCCCTGTGCAACAAAAGATTGGAGTTGCAGCAAGCTAAATACCTTCGACTCAAGGATTCCATCCCCTTCTGATTGACTCAGCTCTTTAACCATGTATTGTAATGTGTATTTGACAATATTGCCATTTTGGCTAATTTATAAAATTTTCCATTTTGGCTTATTTATGGTTAATTTAGTCGTTATTTGTTATTTATTTTTATCTCTTGGAGCATAGGTTTATACTTTTTCAAATATTTGCCATTTACTCTCAAGAGCCTTTTATTGTCACCTAACTCTTCGACTTCATAAGCTCCACCAGAAAAAGTCTGGATAATTCTGAATGGTCCTTCCCATTTGGGTGACCATTTTCCCATGCTTCGATCCCTTCGATCCATGGGAAGAATCACCTTCCAAACTAATTCTCCAGGCGAGAATGCCTTAGGTTTCACTTTTTTATTGTAAGAGTCTTCCACTCTTTTCTTCTGAAGCCTTAGTAGGTCGAGAGCGCGTAATCTTTCTTCGTCTAAATCTACTAGTTCGTCTAACATCATATCCCAATAAACTTCAGATGGAATATCATGGTGTCTCTGAACCCTTGCAGATTGAAGACAAATTTCTGCTGGCAACACTGCGTCATGACCAAAGGTTAGCCTATATGGTGTTGTACCTATGGCTTCTTTTGGGGACGTTCGACAGGCCCACAAAATCTGGTCTAACGTCTTATGCCAATTTTTTGGCTTCTTCCCAACATGCTTTTTTATCAAGCCAATCACTACTTTGTTCGCTGCTTCGACTTGACCGTTTGCCTGTGCATAATAAGGCGTTGATGTTAGGAGTTTAAAGCCTGTTTCCTGAGCGAATTCCTACATCTTTCGACCGGTGAAAACTGATCCTTGATCAGTAGTTATAGTCTCAGGGATTCCATATCTAAAGATAATGTTCTTTTGAATAAATTCAATGACATTTTCTTGGTCTACATTGACTAAAGGAATAGCTTCGATCCACTTAGTAAAATAATCAATGCCTACCAATATATACTTCTGGCTCTTTGATGATGCTGGTCGAATCTCTCCAATAAGGTCCAACGCCCATCCTCTAAAGGGCCAAGGTTTCACTATCGAGTGAAGTTCGCTTGCTGGTACATGTTGGATGCCTGTATGGACTTGACATTCTTGACAACCCTTGGCGAACTCGACACAATCTTTCAACATGGTGGGCCAGTATAGTCCTTGTCGAAACAACAACCATTACATCTTATGGCCTACTTGGTGAGCCCCACATGCTCCAGCGTGCGTAGTCGAAAGGGCTATGTATGCTTCAGTTTCACTTAAGCATTTTAGCAATACCCCTTCAGGCGTCTTTTTAAATAACTCATTACCCATGAGTACGTAACTCAACGCCCTATACTTTGTTTTTAGTTCTGTCGAAGCTACTGGATTTTGAAGATAATCCACAATGGGTTTCCTCCAATCTTGCTCTGAAAAATTGTCTATGAACGAAATTTCGAAGTTAGTTTGATCAGCATACCCTAGTCTTGTCGATTCCAAGTCTGTTGGTGACAAACAGGTTGCTTTTATCTTTTCTCGAACTTCGATTGCTCTTTGTAATCTCGTTTTTGAAATTTTGTACCCAGATGCAATTTGAACCAAATCGTTGGCTATTTGATTTTCCAATCTGGGTATGTGTCGAATATTGACCATTTCAAATTTTTTCAACAAACGATTTGCTATCACAAAGTACATAATGAGATTTTCTCTTATGCATTTATATTCTTTTGTGACTTGCTTAATGACTAACTCTGAGTCTCCCATTATTTTGACTCGAGTTGCCCCCAATTCCAACAATATCTCAAGTCCAGTAATTAGAGCTTCATACTCAGCCTCATTGTTCGAACAAGAACCTGATATCTTGTACTTGAATGTTGTTGGAATTTTTTCTGGAGAAATAATCAAGACTCCTACTCCTGTTCCATCTTTATGGCTGGAACCATCGAAGTAGAACTTCCAAGGTTCTATCTCCACATAATCAATACTCTCGACTTGAATTGAGTGGTCGACTATAAAGTCTGCCACTACTTGTCCTTTTACTGCCTTAAGAGGCATAAAGGTCAAGGAGTATTCAGTTAATGCTAGTGCCCATTTGCCAATTCGACTGTGCAAGATGGGTTTCGACAACATGTACTTGAAAACATCAAAATGAGACGAAACATACACATCAACTGGTTTTATATATTGCTTGAGCTTTGTACAAGAGAAATACAGACATATACACAATTTTTCAACTTCACTATATCTAGTTTCTGCATCGTTCAAAACTCTACTAAGATAGTAAATGGGTCTTTCGACTCCATTTTCATCTTCTTGGGCTAACATGCTTCCCAAAGTTTTGTCGGACGCAGCTATGTACAATCTCATACTCCTGTTGCTACAAGGAGGCACCAAAATAGGTGGCTTTGTGATGTACCCTTTGATTTTGTCGAAGGCTTCTTGTTGCTCCTGCCCCCATTCGAATCCCTCTTTGTTCAGTCGAAGTAAGGGTGAAAAGGCTTGAGCTTTCCCACTTAGGTTAGATATGAATCTCCTTAAGAAATTTATCTTACCTAACAGAGATTGCAGTTCCTTTTTATTCGATGGCGCTTTCGCTTCCAGAATTGCCTTTGTCTTGTTCTGGTTGATTTCTATTCCTTTCTTGTGGACAACGAAGCCCAAGAAATCTCTATCTTTCACACAGAATGCACACTTCAAAGGGTTCATCTTGAGACCATGTTCTCTCATTCTTTCGAATGATTGTCGAAGGTGGTCTATATGGTTCTTCCTGGAAACAGATTTTATAACAATGTCATCAATATATACTTGCATAAAGCTGTTAATAAAATCATGGAAGATAGAATTCATTGCTCACTGGTATGTTGCCCCAGCGTTCTTTAGGCCAAAAGGCATCACTACCCATTTGTAAGTGCCTAAAGCCCCAGGGCATCGAAAACCTGTTTTCGACACATCCTCTTCAGCAATGAATATTTGATTATATCCTGAATAACCATCGAGCATACTCAGATATTCATAGCCAGCGGCAGAATCGACTAGCATTTCCGCCACAGGCATAGGATATTCATCTTTGGGTGTAGCAGCATTCAAATCTCTGAAATCTATGCACACCCTCAATGTACCATTTTTCTTAATTACTAGCACAATGTTTGCAATCCATTCGACGTACCTCGTAACGCGTATGAATTTGCACTTTAGCAGTCTTTCGACTTCCGTTTTGATCTTCGACAGTATTTCTGGAGCGAAGCGTCTTGGAATTTTCTTGATTGGCTTCTTCCCAGGTTTGATTGGCAACTGAAGTTCCACCAATCCTCTGTTGAGACCAGGCATTTCGCCGTAATCCCATGCAAAACAGTCCTTGAACTCTTTCAACAAATGGATTACTTCCAACCTGAGTTCTGGGTCAATCTTTGCGCTGATGTAAGTTGGCTTTGTCTCTGACCCTTCGCCCAAGTTGATTTCTTCTAAAGGATCCTGCGCTAACATTTTGATGTTGTTCGCCAAGGGGTCCTTTTCGAAGCCCAAAGGCTCATCGTCATAGATGGCGTCGAGCCTCTGTTCCTGCATCCCTTCTGGCATGATATCAGGAGGTTCTGGATCGAAATCCTTTCCAGGACCTGTAGAAGATAACTGTTGATCATTGGCTTATGTGGCCATGTATTTTACTTCGGCTTTGAGAGCCGTTATCATCTTTGTTTCGGCTACGTAAGCCGAAATTCGCTTCAATGATTGTGACTCAGTCATTATCACTGAATTCACTTCCCCAACCAGTTGGTTGGATGTCAGTTAACCCACTGAAGTCTATGTGGGACAAGTCTTCTCTGTCCCATTGAAAACCATGCTCAGGGTGCAGGTATAGGGAACAAAAAGTATTTGGCGCTGGCGCCAAGTCGAAGTCGGGTGTTGGACATGGCCCAATGTGAGCCAAGTTCTTGTCGAAGTGTGCCAGCCCTAGGTGATTCACTTCGCCCAAGTAATAGCTTTGGTCCGCTTCTATGTTTTCGACCATCCCATCAGGACGCCATAGCAGCAACCTCTGGTGCATTGATGATGGTACAACTCCAACACCATGAATCCATTCACGGCCCAACAAAAGATTATAGTTAGGTTTGGCCGATATGACCATAAACATAGTTGGTCGAAGGATAGATCCCACCTTGATATCCAGTTGGATCACACCCATTGTGGTCCCTATGCCGCCTTCATAATTCGACAGGACCATGTTGTGAGGCTTGATATTCTCATCACTTTTGCCTATTTTTCTTAGCATAAAGTGAGGAATAATGTTGATGGTTGCCCCACAATCCACCAAAATTTTATTTACTGTGGTTTCTTCAAGTTTAGCCCTTATAAATAAGGGCTTGAGGTGATTTTTCATCGCCTCTGTAGGTGGTTCGAAGAACCCATTCCTCTCCTCAGTAGTGCCATTATCCATGACGAAATAGCACACTGGCCTATGTTTGGCCATCTCTTGCTCCACTTCCCAATCACTTGTTTCGACCTCCACCTGGCGGTTGAACTCTCTGGGCAGCACTGAGACTATATTCACCATGATGTCCAAAGTGTCATCAGACTCAGAACCATCTTCGTCATCAACCTCACCTTGGTTAGGCCAAACTAGCCTATTGGTTACTGGTTCTCTTTCCAGAGGTTTCCTTTGCTTTCTTTGAGGAACATTTGAACTGGTTTCTGCCTTTGGTTCATTAGCAGCCTCTCTCTCAGCTTTTCGTCGCCTCTGGTATCTCCTCCATTGAGATCGAGACATGGGATTTTTCCCTTTGTAGTTGCCTGACACCTGTGTCACTTTAGGGGCAGCAACCTGAGGCTCTTTCTTATGTGTTAAAGATGAACCTCTTGGCACATCGAAGGAGTGCCATCTTTCCTCGCTTGGCCTCTTTCGACCAGATGTTTTGTACCATGTATCTACTGGCACATTAGTTGGAGGCCTGAAAGTCAGTGGCCTCTTTTCTTGGTTTGAACCTCTTTGGGAGGCTCTTCTGGGATCATGTCGAAGATCAACACTTTCCCTTTTTTTATTTGCTGCTCTTACACCTTGAATGTGTTCAGCAGCTTTTTTGTCGAAGATCGAACTGCATCTGGGACACAGCACCACTTCTGACTTCTTTTTCTGGCATCTTTGCAGAAAATCTGCCAGATTTTCATTTTCCCGAGGGAAAGTGGTTTTGTTGGCTTGTTCTTGCCTCATGGCCTCCTCTGATGCTTTTGGTTCAGAGACTTCGACCATGTTGACATTCATGGTATCTTTGTTGGCAAGAGTCAACTGCTTCATTTGAATCTCCAAGTCCTCTGTCTGGCCTTGAACTGCAGCCAAGTGAGAACTGGGTTTTGTTCCAGATTTTTGGGCTCCAACTGTCTCCAGCTTTGGGCTTTCGACCGCTTTCTGAACCGCTTCAATTGTCTTTCTGGATAGATTCCCAGAAAAACTGCCAAAGATTGGCATGTTGACATGGTCCTTTGAGACTTCGACCATTGTGATTCCTGGCCTCTTCGACTGGCTTCTGGATGCCTCGATCACGTTCACCTCTGAAGGTTCAGCATAATGGGCTTCAGCCTGCAACGGGTTAGAGTCCACGGTCATGGGGGTCTTGTCAGCAAACTTCAACCTCCCTTCTTCGATAGCGTCTTGCACAAGATTCCTGAAAAGAAAACATTGAGACGTTTTATGGCCCAGAAAATTATGATATTTACAAAAGCCTCTCTTCTTTCTTTGATCAAGAGGTGGCACTTTTACCCCTGGGGGTATTATCATTTGGCCATCTTTTACAAGCAAGTCAAAGATTTCATCACATTTTGTAATATCAAAACTATAAGTCTTTTTGGGGAACCTATCGTTGGTCCTTTCTGGACCAGTGGAATTTTTTCCACTTGAGGGGACTAACAGTTTGCAAGAATATGGTGGTCCTTGTTTTAGTTCCGCTAAATCGACTTCGCCTTCTTCGATAGTTATAGTTTCGTCGAAGGTTTCTGGATCTTCGTCATCCATCTCAACATACGCTATCCTCTCTCTTTTATGAGTTTTCGTTGCCTTGGCTTTCTCAGCTTTAAGGCGTTCGACCTGTCGAACTCTATCGGCCAGTTGGGCCATGTCTCTCAGGTATTGAGTGTCTAACTTCTTCCTAATGGAATAATCTAAGCTGCCTGCGGCTATTTCGACTAACTCATGTTCTGGCACTTGTGTAAAGCATCTTGCTTTGAGCAACCTAAACCTATTTAGATATTCGTCTATAGGTTCAGTGAAACGTCTCTTTACACTGGCCAATTCCTTCAGGCTTATCTTGGTTTGTCCCATGTATAATTGCTCATGGAACAATCTCTCCAACTGGGTCCAATGATGGATCGAATTGGGGGGGAGAGTTGTAAACCAAGTAAAAGCGTTCTTTATTAAAGAACTTGGGAAGTACTTAATCCTCAGTTTTTCGTTGTTTGAAATATCTCCTGCTTCGATCAAGTATCTTGCCACATGTTCGACATTAGATTTTGTCGTGTCCCTAGAGAATTTAGTGAACTTAGGGACTTTACATCTAGGAGGTAAGTCTGTTTGTAACACGTATTCTGACAGTGGGGATGTGAAGTTGGGCCTACGAAAGCCCATGTTTATCCCATTTTGCGTCATGATTCTTTCGATCATGGTTGCCAGATTATTTTCCAAACCCATATTCTGGTATTGGATATGCTGAACTACTTCGTCAGCATTTTGGTTTCTGTTAACTAACCTTACCTCTGGGGTTATTACCCTAGGTTCTTCGACAGGCTGTTCCAATCGTGCCCTAAGGTTTTCTTCGACAAGCTGCTGGACTTGGTTGATAGTGGTTTCTTCCTCTAAGAATATACCTTGGTTTCCCCTTATTGGCGCCCTCTGGGGCTGTCGAATAGGTTGGGGTACTCCAAAGAAATCAGCCAAACGCGTCATTTGCGCTGTCATCTGCTGATTCGATTGGGTGGTGTTTTGTATTAGAGGATTCATCACTGTACTTAAAGTTTGTGCCAACATTTGAACCATATCATGGTTGCTTTCGTCCATTTGTTGCCTCAAGACTGCTGTCGAGGCATTTGTAAGGCCATGTGCTACTTGGGACGTTCCTCCTAAGAGTTGGGTCCTATTTCTGTTCACCATACCTACTCCAGAACCTTGGAGTGGCGAAGAGGCACTCACTAAAGGTTCTGAAAAAGTGGACGCTGCGTTCGTTAGGCTAGCCAAATCAGACGTTGGCATGCCATAGAGTGGTTCTCGATTATGACCGCCTGTCATAAATCCTGGGGGAACATAAGGCCTTGTGCCTAAATTTACCCTTGGTCGGGGGGTCCCCAAAGGCACTCTGGGGCCAGTGAACGGAGGTAATGGCCCCGTCGTTGTGATCGTTACTGCTGGTGTTGAACCAGCGGTTATCGCTTCACTTACGGTTGGGATAACCGTTGATCCCACATTCGTTTGTGAGATTTCGTTATTGTTTGGCGGATTCGCCATCTCTTCTCTTCTTCTGGCAGTATTGGTATTGTTAGTGTATATTCTACCACTTCTCAATAACATACAACACTCCTTGAAAAAGATGATATTTTATGTAAAAAGATTAAACTTCAAAATCAACACACAGTCCCATCGGGTGTGCCAATTTTTTTACCGTTGGTTTTGGTAAACAACCGTTGATCTTCCAAATGGTTACTTATTTGGTTACTCGCAGGATCGATCAGATTGATCCTAAGACATGGTTGATTTTGGGGTTTTGATTAAGTTTGACAATGGTTAAATGACAAGAAAATAAAGAAGCTTTATGTAAATTGCATGAAGAGAACTTGATAAAATAAAGGAAGGCTTGAAATAAAGGTTTTCGACAGGAAAAGTAAAGGAGAAAGCAAGTAAAGTTTCTGGAAAATAAATGACTTTGATTAATAAAAGTGGTGTTTCACACATACATTCTCAACAATTCTTTCTCATACGCTGGGTACTCGAATCTATATGAGTGACTTGTATATAATTGTGAACACATGCGAAAAAATGCGTGAACTACTAATATTTATACTAAGCATCCCAAGTAACCGTCAGGCAGTTACACTGCTTCGAGATGACTCCACTTGGCACGTTCTCAGCGTTCGACGCTCCAGATCTTTGCACGTTGCACCTGGTAACCGCTGGGAACCGTTTTCCTCCCAAACGCTTGAATTTCAAACCATCCCACTCTGAGCAATCGAACACCTTCGTCGAGAGGCATCTTCGACGAGCCACACCCTTGACGTCGAAGGCAACCAAATTCTCCCTTGGAAGAAATCCTCTAAGTACATTGCCATCTTCTGATGGGCATTTCGACAGACCCAGCTGGTCGAAAACATCCTTCAACTTTAATGGCTGATATTAATAAAAACAAGGGTGTCGAATTTAGGAGCCAACAAGGTCTTTCTGTCTCTGTCCCAGATTCAAAAGAGTCTCTTGAAATGTGAATATTGATCCTGGAGATCTTTGACAGTTTGTTCGAGGGCCACCTTATACTGAAATAAACAGTAAGTATATGAGAAAACCTATATGAAAAACCTATTATGTAATGATGCATGATATGTAAATTCAATGTATAATATGGTGGGAGAACTAACTTGGGTGTTTTGCATTTTATCGCAATTGTTGTGGATAGCAAGAGTCGCCACCGACTTTTATTTTATCCAACAAAGGAAAGGGTAAAAATAACAGGAAAGACCTTTGAGAATTTTTCTTGAGTTTAGGGGGTAGGTTATGAAAAGGGAAGGTGTTAGCACCCTTGTCATCCGTAGTTATCTACGGGCTCTTAGTTGCATGATCAGTTTGAAATGCTTTGTTTGAAATGTGTTTGTGATTTGTGAAAGTTTGAAATTTTTTTAAAAACTCCTTGATTTCGAAAAGATTTGTAATGATTCTAGTCTCTATAAGAATGTAGACAAAGTGTTGGTTTTGAAAATAGTTTAAAGAGATGTTTGTTTTTTGAAGATGTTTTAAAAGTGTAAGTGTGGAAATGGTTTTAGTTTGTGAGCAAGCAACTACGAGCATCCTACCTACTCAAAAGGTCTTTGTTCTTTTCCTCCTCCTTTAGATGTTGCTATCTTACCATTGATTTGGTAAGAAGCCCCATCATCGGATGTGCAGGGACAGGCGTGGGTCAATCGTATAGTGATAGAAGGAAACTTATGATACACTTTAGCAATTTTTGTAAGGGACTAGATCATTTTACCGAAGGCAACATCGAGGGACTATGATCGTTTTTATCAAAGGGTCTTTGTTAAAGCGCCCCACATTCGAGGGACATGACTATTTTCCGAGGCAATAAGCGAGGTTACCCTAGAGGTGCTTGTGTGAAAAGTGTTTTGATTGAATGCATTTTTGTCTTTGAAATTAGGGTTTTCTAACGGTCGATTTTAATCTTGCCATACACACCTAATTACTATACAGTATAAAGAAAACAGTAAATTGTGGAAATTTAAAATTCTACGCTATTACAGAGCTTTTGGGAATGGGGGTACAATTTACAAATGGGGATGAATCGAATCGTCAATGTGATTAAAAAAAATCTAAATAAGCAATCAATACAACCAAATCGAATCGATCAATTAATTCAAACTACAACAATCTATATAATTAATTACCAAAGTAAAAATATAGAAATAATTTTTTTTGTATTTTTGTTTGTGAGGAATTTGGAAAGAAAAATAAAAACCTATTCTAGAGGAGAAAGTAATTGATTACAAAGAAATTAAATCGAATGTGTGTGTATATATATATATATATATATATATATATATATATATATATATATATATATATATATATATATATATATATATATATATATATATATATATATATATATATATATATATATATATATATATATATATATATATATATATATATATATATATATATATATATATATATATATATATATATATTTGGTTTTTTATCATTAAGAATTTAAACAAAACAATTTAAAATTAAATTAGTAAAATTATTTACAAAAAATCCCTAACTAAACTAATTAAGAAAATTTAACTAATAAAAAAGAAAGTTAATTTGGAAAAAGTTCATTAATAAAATTATTTACAAAGTCCTAAACTAATTAAGAAAATAAATTAATTTTGCAATTATATTTTTATTTAATTAAACTTTAAAAAAAATACTAAAGATTAAATCTAAACTAAAATTTAAAAAAAGTTCTTAAACTAACTTAAAGTTCTAAATAATTAAACTAAACCTAAATTATGCTAATTCTAAGATTATTAAAATCTAAGATAATTAAAATATAAAGTGAATTAATGAAAACTAAAAAAAATAAAAATAAACTAAATTTAGTTATCGAAGGGTGTAAACAGCATAATGGGGCAAGTACGGTGAATTTCGGATGGGCTAAAGCAGGCCCAAACATTATTGTTTGTTTTGTTAAAAAAAAGGTGTAGAAAAGAATTGCGTTATGCCAAAATGTGTAACAAAAAAAAAGATAGAAAACTTAAAAATCTGGGCCATAAATAGACCGGTTCGGGTCAGACCCGGGTCCAACCCTTTTTAAAACAAAAACAAACATGGGTTAAAGTAACCCTAGTTTATTATCAACGCCTCTCTTCACTGCTTCATTGTTTTTTATCTGAAAAACTCTTCCTCACTTTCATCTCTCTCTCGCTTCTGTGTTCGCAACAAAACAACAACAACAAACTCTTTCTATTTCTCTCGCGAATACTCCCAATACGCATTCTCTATTTTTGTTCCATTTTCTCTTCTGTTCTTTTTCGTTCGGAATAACATCGATACTCACATGCAGATTTACAAACAAAATGGAAAGGATATCTCCTACCTGTGATTCTAATATGTGATGTGCTTACAACGTGATATGCATGTGTGAGCAGTGTTAAAGGAGACGCTCGCAGTGGACTCAGTCGCAATGGTGTGTGGTGGCCAGCCGAATTGAATTAAGGGAGTTTGTTTCTCAATTTTTTCTCTTTTCCTCTATTTTGAATAGAAGTTGTGGTGTTTATGAAGGGTGTGTTTATGGAAAATGATGAGGAGGAAAATGGGATTTTTATGATATCTTGTTGTGTTTTTTTTTAATGGAAAAATTGCTCTCTTTCTGATAGATAATGGATCAATTGTTGTATTTTGAACAAACGTGTTGTTCTGAGTTTTTTTGATGGATGAAAGGAATGGTTGTTGTATTTTGAACAGACATATTGCTCTGGTTTTTTTATGGATAAATGGAATGGTTGTTGTGTAAAAACGGTTCTGTTCCTTTTTCTTTTTCTGATGGACAATCGATCTGGTCCCTTTGTTATGTTATATGTTTTTTCTTATATCAATATAAGAATGAAACCTTTTTTGGGGGAAAATAAATGGGGTTTGAACATTTGTGATGCACTGTCTTGCTACTTTTCTGATACAATTTTGGTTTTGGTTAAGTTTGTGCAAGTTTTGGACTGGCTTGGTACAAGTTTGTGCATCAGTTAGGTGGTCAGCTTTGCAGCTATTTTCTTTTTGGACTGTCATGGGAAGCAGTCTATTTTGACAGTACTTAGCCTTTTGTGTTTGTCTTTTTTACAGTAATGCAGGCTGGCTTTCTATTTTTGACAATATTTTGTTTTCTTTGTGAACCAAAATATGTTTTTTGATTTGCAATGAAAACATTTTTGGGCCAATGAAAAAAACTGATTGGCAAAGATGAATGAGGCCTTTGTCGGGATTTGGCAAATGATTTAATGGTGAATTCCCTAAAGCGCACATGGATTCTTTCGAGCAAACCCTAATGATGAGAAGAAAAATTCTTTGAAAATTCTTATTTCTTGTTTCAAACATGAATTGTTTGCTAACCATTTCTCTCTTTCTTTGTTACATGTACGAGAAAAATGGAAAATGGGGAGAATTGGTGAAGAGTGACTTGAAGTGTTTGATAAAGACTTGAAGATGAAGAAATTCCTTTGTAGCTTAATGTATTGTTAGGAATTTTGTAACATTGCGAATTTTGTGATTTGAATTTTGAAGTTTAGAAACTTGTAAATTGTATTCCAATTCACTTGTAAATTTAAACAATGAATTCCAATTCAATTTGTGAATTTAATCAATGAAGCTTTGTTGTAATCTCGCATTCTTGAAACATCTTGAATTGTAATGTAAGTAAGACAAAAAAGATCTTGCAACTTTGTTCTTGCAATAAATGAAATTTATTTCAATGGATTTTTCTCTTGCACTTCTTAAAATAATCCTCTAGAAATTAGGGTGCATTTTGCTCAAAATTCCAAATTCATAAATATTCTTGAATCGATATTGTAATTTAATTGACGAACTTGGATACTTAATTTTATGGCATTGGGTACTAGAAAGAAAATTTCACAACATCGAATCCATTCTTGATTCAAATTCAAGTAATCCTGCACTTTCGCACTTGTACTTCAATTCACATAATAAAACGGAACTTTGAGAAATCCCGTCATGATATGAATGGAAATTAGAGGTTGAGAATTTTTTTCAAATTAAAACATGACCCATAATTTTTCAATAAATTCCATAGCATTCAAAGCATAATTTGACTCCGATTTGTAGATGACATTTCTTTAAAGCATTCGAATTTCTAATAATCTTTCGCATGTAATCGGCTCTTGACTTGTAAAGAGAGGTTGTAGATGACGTCAAGGAGAGTCATACGCAGAAAGAACCACTAAAAATATCGAATAATAAAGAAGTTACAACTGTTTGAACTTGATCTTGAAAAGGTCGACTTTTGATCAATGTAGTTGATTTTCAGTCATCTGAACTATCGATTGAGCAAACTTGCAATGCGAGGTTTGAAACTTGGCACAAAAATTCTTGAGAATACATGAAGAACCATGAAGACCATTTGAAATCTTGGAAACTCAAATTTCTTTGAGAAATACCAAACCCTAGTTTCTGACTTAATGCCTAGGAAGAGAATATATCTGATCAAACCCTAAGCCATTTTTAATATTTGAGACACCCTAGGATAGCATCTTGAATGAAAAATGGGAGGGAAAATTTTGGGGTACAATAGTTGTCCCTGTTCAATCTTCTTAAACCTGAAGAGTTAGATTGACATGTTTTCCATTCATATATGACTCGAAGGTGGAAGATGATTGAACACTAGAGTGCCCAGAAATTTGCACTCGCTTGTGCAAGAAGTAACACTTTAGATTTATTGTATCAGTAATGGGCTTATAGATGCCATTTTGCAGAGTGACGGAATATTGTCGGAGATGGGCTTATAGATGCCATCCATAAGTGGTTGAGAATCGTCGGAGATGAGCTTATAGATGCCATCCAGAAGTGACTGTTTATGGAGATTGGAAGAAGTATCAGGGTAAATCTTTGGTGATTTATACCGAAACAACAGATGTCTGTATTTGTTTTTATATGGGTAAGAATCAGAAAAATATTAGGGTCGATTTGACTGAACCATAAAAAATGTCTAACGGAACAGAATCAGGATAAATCATCGGTCATTTAGGCTGAACTAGCAGAATTCTTGAAGGAAGCGTTTGTCATGTAGATAGTCGCCCCATCCTGTTTTAGGAATTGATCTACAAATCAGTTTGTTGGTAAACCCGTCCTATTTCGGGAGTTCATACCATTGGTAATAAATATAGTCGCCCTGTCCTGTTCCAGGAATTGATCGTTATCTGATCAAAGAGAAAGAAAGATAGTTTCCCCATCTTGTTTTGGGAGTTAATCTTCAATATACTCATGTAGATAGTTGTCCTGTCTTGTTTCAGGTATTAATATACAATCAGTTGTTCACAGATAGTTATGATATCTTGTTTCAGGTATTAATCTGAAACCCGCTTTTTGTTGGTCATAGAGATAGTTGTCCTAGCTTGTGTCAGGAATTAATCTCTGACCTAAGAGAAAGAAAGATAGTTTCCTCATCTTGTTTCGGGAGTAAATCTTCAACCTACTTATGTAGATAGTTGTCCTGTCTTGTTTCAGGTATTAATCTATAATCAGTTATTCACATATAGTTATCCTGTCTTGTTTCAGGTATTAATCTGGAACTCTCTTTTTGTTGATCGTAGAGATAGTTTCCCTGGCTTGTTTCAGGAATTAATCTCTGACCTATTTGAGAAATGTTAGTGGTAATTTGCTGTTGATAACAAAAGAGGTCTTTTGCTCACATGTCTTGAACTGGAAGAAGTAAATCTAACTAGAAGAGGTATTTGATTCGCCTATCATTAACTGGAAGAAGTGAATCTATCTAGAAGAGGACTGTTGATTGCCTATTATTTAACTGGAAGAGGTGAATCTATCCAGAAGAGGACTTTTGTTTTGTTGATTGACTTTTCTTGTAAGGAAGAGGGTTAGTTGCATGCAGATGTGTGCATGGCTTGATGATGTTCTCAAAATAAATGGGATTATGCTGTATGGATTTATCATGTATGTAATATGATGTATGAATGTGAAATATTGTTGAAATGTATCTTTGTCTTGGAAAATAAATCCTTGATAAATGTTGGGGAGCCTTTAAATCCTGAACTGCTGTTGAAGAGTATGTGTATCTTTAAACTTTGTTTAGAATGTTTCCGCTGGAGGTTCCTGTTTTGTTGTTTGAGAAAAGATCCGTTGGAACATTGCCTTTGGCTTGAGAAAACTCTGTGGAGAATGTTGATTTCATCTTGCGGGAAAGAGTTTAGGAGTTTTAGTTGTCCATTACTCTACTGGGAATTTGAAAGTTAGCTGTTATCTGATTGTAATCCAGGCTTGGTAGCAACTTGCTGGGGATAATAAAGCTAACTATTATTTGGTCAGAATCCAGGCTTTGCAGCAACTCACTAGGGATAGTGGCGAACTCTACTAGGGAAGAGGAGTTTTGTTAGTGATTTGAATATGTTAAACTATTATTTGGTCGGGATCCAGGCTTTGCAGCAACTCACTAGGGATAATGGCGAACTCTACTAGGGAAGAGGAGTTTTGTTAGTGATTTGAAGAAGTTAAACTATTATCTGGTCAGGTCCAGGTTTCGTAGTAACTCGAACGGTTATCTGGTCGGGTCCAGGTTTCAGCAATTTGATCTTGAGGTTAACTGGTATCTGGTCGGGTCCAGGTTTTAGCAACTTGAACTGTTATCTGTTCGGGTTCAGGTTTCAACCATTAAAGAAGTTAAACTATTATCTAGTTGGGTCCAGGACTTAGTAACTTAAAATTGAGATTTACTGTTATCTGGTCAGGTCCAGTTTCAGCAACTCAACTTGTTTTCTAGTCGGGTCTAGGCTTTGCAGTAACTGAATAAATTAAACTATTATCCGGTCGGGTCTAGGCTTTAGTAACTTAAAATTGAGATTTACTGGTATCTGGTCGGGTCCAGGTTTTAGTAACTTAAAATTGAGATTTACTGTTATCTGGTCGGGTCCAGGATTTAGTAACTTAAAGTTGAGATTTATCGTTATCTAGTCGGGTCCAGGTTTTAGTAACTTAAAATTGAGATTTACTGTTATCTGGTCGGGTCCAGGTTTCAGCAACTCAAACTATTTTCTGGTCGGGTTCAGGCTTCGTAGTAACTTTCTTGAAAGATATGAAGTTGAACTAGTATTTGGTCGAATCCAGGCTTCGTAGTAACTTGCTTGAAAGAGAAAGGAGTCAACTGTTATCTGGTTAGATTGTGGGTTTTGCAGTAACTTTCAGGGATAGTAACGACTCCTTTGGGGGTTGTAATGACTTAACCGGAGGTTAAGGGATCTTGTCCATTGATTCGTAATAGTTTGAGAGGCAAACTTGAGCTGGAGAATTTGTAGCGTTGTTGGGGAAATAAACCTTGTTGAAGAGAATATTTGATGATCTGCAGGGGAGATAAATTATTTAGACATAAACTCCACAAGGTTTCCAACTTAGGTAAGACCAACTCAGTTGGTGAATTTCAGAATAATTCCGAGCCTTGATTGTATCTGAGGAGTTAATGAACGAGTATCAAAATTACATCTATATCTGGATCATATCTAAACTGTATCTGTAGGAGAGTCTGGAATATATGTCAGAATAAATCTGTATTTAGATTGTATCTGCATTGTATCTAGAAGAAGCATTTGAATAAGTATCAGAATGGATCTTTTTCTAGATCGTATCCATACTGTATCTGGAAGAGAATCTGGAATGAGTATCAAAATGAATCTGCATGTAGATTGTGTCTAATCTGTATCTAAGAATATGGTAAACTGTTGGAAATCTCCCTCTGTTTGGGAACTAGTGTGATATGTGCATTCGTTGGGAGAAGATCAAACTCCTCTATTCGTTATTGGGTTTGACTATGTCATCGGCTGAAGGATGCCCCACGTTTGTTTGAAGATGCTTCTGCACTTGTCGGGGATAGCCTTGTGACTCTGGCGACTTCACTGGGGATCACTTTATGAAGGGGACTTTTGCAGGGATTTGTCAATGTCTATAGTGTTGTAGTACTGCCAGAAAATGTTTGATTGGTCGTACATGACCCTTTATATGTGGGAGCCTATTTGCCCCTAGAGTTAATCTGGTGCACTTCAATGTTTGAGATTTTGATCACATTTCTGGTAGTCTTGAACTTCATATGGATCTTTTCTAAGACTATTCTGGAAGAAACCGAAGACCTGATACTAACACCATCTGATACTACTGACACGAACAAATAATTTGGCGGTACCCAAGATCTTTGGTAACGTCTCAGAATTTTCTAAGAACTATCATGGAAGGATCCTAAGACATGATACTCACACCATCTGATACTGCTAGCACAGACAAACAAATTGGTGGTACCCAAGACTTTTGGTCAAGTCTCAAAATTTTCTAATAAATGTCATGGAAGGATCCGAAGACATGATACTTGTAACACCCCAATTCTACCCCAAGCAATTATGCAAAATAAATCAGAGTTATAAAATTTCAATCATACAAATGAATTGGGACGTCCCAAATTCTTCTAACAAAATTCATTGCATTCATCGTGGATATATAACACTTTTTCAAACATCGGATGAACCGTCAACATAACATCTTTAATCAAATAAATCAACATCTACGCAGCGAAATTCTTAATAACATCTCTAACAATTCAGCAACTCCGAAAACATCACATATTTAATAATGATCAATTTAAATTTCAACAAATGAAAATCAACAATCAAAAACAGCAAGGGTTCATCCCCCCCGAGTGTTACATATCAGAGCAATGACACCGACTCGAACTATTGAAGGTATACATCCTTCACTCTCGATTACCTGTACGTTATCAACATAGGGGCAACATTCAAACAGAAGGGGTGAGATATCTAACAATATAATAAAGTGCATGATAATTAATATATTAAATTAGATCAACAACATCACCACTTCTCATCTCATAATCAACAATAATATACATTCATCAACATCAAAATACGCTTCTTTATGAAATCATATAATGCGACTCAATACTATGCAAATGCATGTGGTGCCATTGGAGATGAACTCCCATCTCAAAAAATTTCCAATTAATAGAGGCATCAACAAGGCATAGCCTTCATCTCAAAATTTG
Organism: Vicia faba; assembly: GCA_948472305.1. NCBI lineage: Eukaryota > Viridiplantae > Streptophyta > Magnoliopsida > Fabales > Fabaceae > Vicia > Vicia faba. The sequence goes on along the minus strand of OX451736.1, from coordinate 1,201,781,833 downwards.
CCAATCTAGGCCATCTCAACGAGCATAAGCTCCATCTCAAAAATGCAATGTATGCGACACAACCATGAATGTAATGATAACACCAAAGTTAACAACATCTCAAATCATCTCAAAACATCTCAAATTATCATCTCAAAACATCTCAAAATACATCTCAAAATAACTTCTCAAAGACATCTCAAATTAACATCTCAAAATAACATCTCAAAATAACATCTCAAATAATCAAAATAATTCATCAAACGTCATTTATTTATAAATCATCAAACATCATTTATTTATTAATAACTTCTCATTTATAACTCAGCGATATTTTAATATCCACAGTGAATCAACACTTTCATTCTGCAACTCTAACGACAAGACCGACACTATCCTACTGTTATAGTTCAAACAACGGCTTCTAAGCATCTAACATTCATCACTCTGCATAAAACAACGCAAATGCCATCCAACTTCTGACCATGCAACCTCTAACCAAGGCTATTTCTAAATACACAACTTCTAATGATGCAACCTTTGGGCGACACGATCTTTTGACTACTATAACTTCTGACTAGTGCAACCTCTGATAAGATGCAACTTCTGATCATCACAGCCTCTGGCTAACCCCATCTCCTGACCAGGTACAACTTCTGATCATCACATCTTCTGACTAACCCTATCTTCTGACTAATACAAATTCTGACTAGCCACATCTTATGATTAATACAACTTCTGACCAACCACATCTTCTGACTAGTACAAATGCCGACTACTGCAACTTCTGACGACACAGTCCTCTGACAACATAGCTTCGAACCCATACAACTCCTAACGTCAGAACTTCTATTTTCTAGTAACTCAATGCAACTTCTAACACCTACATCTAGCATCAGAACTACTATTTTCTATTCATCCTATTATTCTAATTATTCGCCTGATATTAATCTAACTAAGAACAGTATTAACAAATTCTATTCTCCAAATTAATTCATTAATTCTAATACATTAGCGCTTGATATCATTCCAGCATAATTCTGCGTTTTCATTACTGCTATATTCAACGTTTTCTTCCCTGCATCTCACTATGAGATTCACGCTTAAAGCCCTAAAACTTAATATAATCACGTCAATTCATCACCCATAATTGCCCTATAATTTTACAGCATTTTAACAGCACCAAGACATCAATATTCATCAAAATTCATCAATCCTCATCATACATCAATCATATATTCTCAATTCAGGAACAAAACAACAATCACCTCTAACCCCACATATCAATCATCATAAACCCAATTATAGAGTTAGAACCCCACCCTTACCTTGGATTGAACGTGCTCTGCAATTTCCGGTTGGATTCACGTTCTTGTCGTTTTCCACTTATCTAGCAGCTTGCACGTTCTCTTCCAAATCCTTATTTCTTTCTACTGCTTCTTTCTTTCTATTCCTTCTAACAAATAATAAAATAACCCTATTATTCTATTATTCCTTATTGAACTTAAAACCAACACACCCCTTATTACTTCTACTCTCTCAAAATAAGCCCACATTAAATAATATTACACTTTTAATATTATTTCACCACATAATATTATATCTCTAATATTATTTCTCCACTTAATAAAATAAATCCAATTAATTATAACACATATTCATAAATATTCCAAAAATAATTTAATTAAATAATTAATTAAATTACGGGTGTTACAATGCTAACACCATCTGATACTACTAGCACAAACAAACAATTTGGTGGTACCCAAGATCTTTGGTAAAATCTCATAATTTTCTAAGAACTGTCATAGAAAGATCCGAAGACATGATACTGACACCATCTGATACTACTGGCACAGTCAAATAATTTGGCGGTACCCAAGATCTTTGGTCAAGTCTTAGAATTTCTAGGAACAGTCATTGAAGGATCCGAAGACATGATATTGACACCATCTGATACTATTGGCACAAACAAACAATTTGGCGGTACCCAAGATCTTTGGTAAAATCTCAGAATTTTCTAAGATCTGTCATGGAAGGATCCGAAGACATGATACTGACACCATCTAATACTACTGGCACAAACAAACAATTTTGCGGTACCCAAGATCTTTGGTAAAACCTCATAATTTTCTAAGAGCTGTCATGGAAAGATCGGAAGACATGATACTGACACCATATGATACTACTGACACAAACAAACAATTTGGCGGTACCCAAGATCTTTGGTAAAATCTCAAAATTTTCTAAGAACTGTCATGGAAATATCTGAAGACATGATACTGATACCATCTGATACTACTGGCACAAACAAACAAATTGTTGGTACCCAAGATCTTTGGTCAAGTCTCAGAATTTCTAGGAACTATCATGGAAGGATCCGAAGACATGATATTGACACCATCTGATACTACTGGCACAAACAAACAATTTGGTGGTACCCAAGATCTTTGGTAAAGTCTCAGAATTTTCTAAGAACTGTCATGGGAGGATCCAAAGACATGATACTGACACCATCTGATACTACTAGCACAGACAAGCAATTTGGTGGTACTGAATGTCTTCATAGTGGACTTTGTTCAAATCTATGATCAACGTAACATTGCCCCTTGAGTGATTCAGATGGAGATTTTCCCCTGGTTATTCAACATTTCTTTGAGAGATCCTTTAAATCCCGACTTTACTGCCTCAGATGTGTTGGACAATGGTCATGTTGTGCCCCTTGATTATGAGAGATTTGTCATTGGAAGCGTCTTTCTATTTGAAGTGATTATATTTATTGAGAGAATTTTCATTCACTGGATATCCATTGTGAGAGTTTCTCTGTAGTCAAACAATTAGCCATATATAAACAGTGCTATTTAAACAATGCAAAGTTTATCTTTGTCTTGAGAAAAAAATTGAAAAATGCACTTTTAAAGAGCAACAAATATTTGTAAGAATATGAATTTAAATCGGGATCTACAATAAACTTTATAGGAATCAGGATACCTTTTATAACATCATGCTTTCGAACCACAATATGCTTCAATTAGGACTTTTAAAGGGTTGTAATGTGGCCTGGTTCACGATTTAAGAAACAAAGGATAAGGCTCAAAGTTTATTTGTACCCAACCCATTCTCCATGATGTTCTTCAGCCCTATACTCAGTTAATTGTACGCTTGGATTCCAATTAAGTCTTGGAATGGTTTTTAGGTGATGGTTCGAAAAGTGAAAGTTTATTTGAGAAGGCAGTCATTTTTTGCAATATTTTTTGTTGTTGAGGATTTGTAACGACCCTTTTTTTATGACTTATTGTCCCTAATTTTTGCCTGACTGTTCTTGTTTTAAGATTACGGCCAGCGGGATGCCCCAGTTTTTTTTAAGTCTCTTTCATAAGTTTTGACTCAGTGGGCTTTTCTTTTGAGAGATAATGACTGCCTATTTCTCATGGAACCATCACCGTCTTTTGATTCAGAAGGATGTTTGTGTATGAAGTGAAAGCTCGCGACTGAATACGCATTTGAATTAACTGAGAAACTACCCTGCCCCAGGTTATGATTAAAGGTTTTAGTTTGTACAGAAAAGAAAACTCACACTCCTTTGGCTCAAAGGGGTTGACTAGGGATTATATTCCTTATAACTCCATTGTTTTGGGTTTGAAACAACGCCTATACATCGTTAGCAAAGTCTATTCAAAATCATACTATATGAGATTATGGTATTATTTTCGTCATCCTCGATCTAAAGGCTTATAGCTTGTAACCGAGAGTTAAATATCATACAAAACGAGGTAAAAGCATAATTTCAGTATAGTGAAAACGAATGGATTAAATCAGGACAAACATATGCGATGCATTAATAAGAGCAAACAAAGTCTTACATAAAGATAAGTGTTTAAGAAAACAAAGAAATTACAACTGAAAACTCAAATGAACAAAATTTCTTCTCCTAAACTTTGTCACTTAAGATGGTGTGCCTTTGAGGGATGATAGAAAAACTCAAGTTGACCATCTTGTGTAAATTCCAACGCCCCTTCACGGATCAGGTCTTGAATCTTGTTCTTTAAAGCCCAACAGTGGTTAGTGTCGTGTCCAGGACTGTTGGAGTGGTACGCACATCTTTCTTCACGATTGTAATGGGGAGAAGCAGTAATGGATTTTTGAGGAGGCTCTCTCAATGTAACCAACTTAGATTCCAACATATGATGCAATGCTTGAGCCAAGGGTATGCTGATCTTGGAAAATTGTCTTCCTTGCTTATGCTGACCACCTTGTCGTGGTTGGCGAGGTTTTTGTTGGACTCTTGGTATAGTAGCCATTTTGAAGGGTGTTCTCTCGACTAAACCAACTTCTTGTCTCATCGAAGGCTGATTAATGACTCGATCCCTAATTCCAGATATTTGTTCCATATGGTTGCATCTGTCTTGATGAAGCTTGTTGACGAGGGCTCTCAGCTCTTCTTGTCCCCGAGCCAAGTTTTGGATAAGAGCCATCTGACCTACCATTTGTCCCATCATCTGGATTTTCATGGTTGCCATTTCAGTTTGTAATTGTTCTAACTGGTCATCCCTGTTGTCCTCAGGATTCTTCTTAGTCGTGCTCTCAATTAGAAGTGCTTTCACTTATTCTTGCCCCTTGGATAGGTTCAGGAACAATTCTTGAAGTTGAGCATTTTGGGTCTAAAGATCTATGATAGTCTGTTCTAGAGTCATCTCTACTTAAATAAACAGTAAGCAGATGAGAAACCTATGTGGAGAAAACCTGTCATGATATGATGCATGGTATACGAATGCAATGTTTTTAAGGATCTCGCAAGGTAAACACAAGAAAATGTCAGAAGCTGAACTTTGAACGCAACCTTAATTGAAGAACTTCGTATCGTTGAATGTCCTTCTATGAGTATCGAGCTCACCATGTCGAGTGGGTCATAGACCTTGACTCAAGTTGTCGTGCTTTGGTCTTTGACTATATTTGGTTAAAGGAGAATAAATCCTCTTGCCCCTTGATAGACGTCTGGTTCATCATGAAACTGCATCACAGGCCCTTTGAGATCCTTGAAATGGTCAGTGGAAATGATATAGTATGATGTCATGATGTTATGTACAAATAAACATATACACACAAAGCAAACAAGTCGTTATGTTTAGGTTTTCTTTGAGTTTTATAGGTAAGTACTCTCTTGAAGCTTAGTTGGTTCAACCTGTCCTAGAAAGTAACCAGGTTCTAGGGGATCTCAATATCATTGATCTTTCTTTATCGTGCATTGTTTCAGCACAAACCTCTTTTTTGGCGACCGAAATATCCCGAAAGTCCAATCTCAATGAGTGTAGTATCGAGTATCAACCAACTTTAGACTGCACCAAAGCCAGTTATCTCACTACTTCTTAATGGCCAAGTTGTTCAATTAAAGGTTCTAAGGTCAGCTAGTGCTTCATGACATCATACAGCGGCCCCATATTCTCCTTGACTAAACTCAAGGGCTACCAGTACCAACAAATGTGTCACACTAACATAGCCATCGCTTTAACCATGTCGGTATACCCCACACAGTTTCCACAATCTATTGCTACTTACCTAATGGTGTTCTCCGATCCGGGTAGAGGATCAAAACAAACCCAAACAAGGACCCATAAATGTAAACGAACAAATAATGAAAGCATTTTAAAGGTGATATATCTCTAAGGTAACCCCTCTTTAAAGTATTAGTCCCCAACAGAGTAGCCAGTTCTATAATACGGTGGGAGAACTGACTTGGGTGTTTTGCGTTTTATCGCAATTGTTGCGGATAGCAAGAGTCGCCACCGACTTTTCTTTTATCCAAAAAATGAAAGGGTGAAAAGAACAGGAAAGACCTTTGAGAATTTTTCTTGAGTTCGGGGGTAGGTTATGAAAAGGAAAGGTGTTAGCACCATTTTCATCCGTAGTTATCTACGGTCTCTTAGTTTCTTGATCACTTTGAAATGCTTTGTTTGAAATGTGTTTGTGATTGGTGCAAGTTTGAAAATATTTTGAAAACTCCTTTGTTTCGGCAAACTTTATAATGATTCTCGTCTCTATAAGAATTTATACAAATTGTTGGTTTTGAAAATAATTCAAAGAGATGTTTGTTTTTTGAAGATGTTTTAAAAGTATAAGTGTGGAAATGGTTTTAGTTTGTGAGCAAGCAAATACGAGAATCCTACCTACTCAAAAGGTCTTTGTTCTTTTCCTCCTCCTTTAGACGTTTCTATCTTACCATTGATTTGGTAAGAAGCCCCATCATCAGATGTGAAGGGCAGACGCTGGTCAATCGTATAGTCATAGAAGGCAACTTATGAGACGCTTTAGCAATTTTCGTAAGGGACTAGATCATTTTACCGAAGGCAAAATCGAGGGACTACGGTCGTTTTTATTAAAGGGTCTTTGCTAAAGCGTCCCACATTCGAGGGACACGACTGTTTTCTGAGGCACCAAGTGAGGTTACCCTAGAGGTGCTTGTGTGAAAAGTGTTTTCATTATATGCATTTTTGTCTTTAAGATTAGGGTTTTCTAACGGTCGATTTTATTCTTTCCATACACACCTAATTACTATACAATATAAAGAAAATAGTAAATTGCGGAAATTTAAAATTCTACGCTATTACAGAGCTTTTGAGAATGGGGGTACAATTTACAAATGGGAATGAATCGAATCATCAATGCAATTAAAAAAATATAAATAAGCAATCAATATAATCAAATCGAATCGACCAATTAATTAAAACTACAACAATCTATAAAATTTATTAACAAAGTAAAAATATTGAAATTAAATTTTTGGTATTTTTGTTTGTGAGGAATTTGGAAAGAAAAATAAAAACCTATCTTAGAGGAGAAAATAATTGATGACAAAGAAATTAAATCGAATGTATATATATTTTTTGGTATTTTTTATCATGAAGAATTTAAACAAAACAATTTAAAATTAAATTAGTAAAATTATTTACAAAAAATCCCTAACTAAACTAATTAAGAAAATTTAACTAATAAAAAAGAAAGTTAACTTGGAAAAAGTTCATTAATAAAATTATTTACAAAGTCCTAAACTAATTAAGAAAATAAATTAATTTTGCTATTATATTTTTATTTAATTAAACTAAAAAAATACTAAAGATTAAATCTAAACTAAAATTAAAAAAAAAAGGTTCTTAAACTAACTTAAAATTCTAAGTAATTAAACTAAACCTAAATTATGCTAATTTTAAGATTATTAAAATCTAAACTAATTTAAATATAAACTGAATTAATGAAAACTAAAAAAAATCAATAAAATAAACTAAATTTAGTTATCGAAGGGTGTAAACAGCATAATGGGGTGAGTATGGTGAATTTCGAATGGTCTAAAGCAGGCCCAAACATTATTGTTTGTTCTGTTAAAAAAAGGTGTAGAAAAGAATTGGGTTATGCCCAAATGTGTAACAAAAAATGATAGAAAACTTAAAAATCTGGGCCATAAATGGACCAGGTCGGGTCAGACCTGGGTCCAGCCTTTTTTCAAACAAAAACAAACATGGGTTGAAATAACCCTAGTTCATTACCAGCGCCTCTCTTTAATGCTTCATTTTTTTCTCTCAAAAACTCTTCCTCGCTCTCATCTCTCTCTTGCTTCTGTGTTCACAACAAACTCTTTCTACCTCTCTTGCGAATACTCCCATTATGCATTCTCTATTTTCATTCCATTTTCTCTTATGTTCTTTTTCGTTCGGTATAACATTGATACTCACATGCAGATTTACAAACAAAATGGCAAGGCTATCTCCTACCTATGATTTGGATATGGTGATGTGCTTACAACGTGATCTACATGTGTGAACGATGTTAAGGGAGACGCTCGCGGTGGACTCAGTCGCGATGGTGTGTGGTGGCCGGCCAAACTAAATCAGGGGAGTTAATTTCTCGTTTTTATCTCTTTTCCTCTATTTTGAATAGATGTTGTTGTGTTTCTGAAAGGCCTGTTTAAGAAAAATGATGAGGAGGAAAATGGGATTTTTTTATGATATCTTGTTGTGTTTTTTAATGGAAAAATTTATCTCTTTCTGATAGATAATGGATCAGTTGTTGTATTTTGAATAGATGTATCATTCTGGGTTTTTTATGGATGAATGGAATGGTTGTTGTATTTTGAACAGACGTATTGCTCTAGGTTTTTTTGATGGATAAATGAAATGGTTGTTGTGTAAAAACTGTTATGTTCCTTTTTCTTTTTCTGATGGACAATCTATCTGGTCCCTTTGTTATGTTATCTGCTTTTTCTTATATAAATATAAGAATAAAACTTTTTTGGGGGGAAAAGAAATGGGGTTTGAACATTTGTGATGCACTGTCTTGCTACTTTTCTGATACAGTTTCGGTTTTGGTTAAGTTTGTGCAAGTTTTGGACTGGCTTGGTACATGTTTGTGCATCAATTATGTGGTCAGCTTTGCAACAGTTTTCTTTTTGGACTGTCACGGGCAGCAGTCTGTTTTGACAGTGCTTGGCCATTTGTGTTTGTCTTTTTTCCAATAATGCATGCTAGTTTTTTATTTTTGATAGTATTTTGTTTTCTTTGTGAACCAAAATATGTTTTGTGATTTGCAAAGAAAACATTTTTGGGCCAATTATAAAAAACGGACTGGCAAAGATAAATGAGACCTTTGTCGGGCTTTGGCAAATGATTTAATGGTGAATTCCCTAAACCACACACTGATTCTTTCGAGCAAACCCTAATGATGAGAAGAAAAATTCTTTGAAAATTCTTATTTCTTATTTCAAACATGAATTGTTTTCTAACTATTTCTCTCTTTCTTTGTTACATGTACGAGCAAAATGGACAATGGGGAGAATTGGTGAAGAGTGACTTGAAGTGTTTGATGAAGACTTAAAGATGAAGAAATTCCTTTGTAGCTTACTATATTCTTAGGAATTTTGTAACATTACGAATTTTGTGATTTGAATTTTGAGGTTTCGAAACTTGTAAAGTGCATTCCAATTCACTTGTAAATTTAAACAATGAATTCCAATTAACTTTGTAAATTTAAACAATGAAGCTTTGTTGAAATATTGTATTCTTGAATCATCTTGAATTGTAATGTAAGTAAAACAGAAAAGATCTTGCAACTTTGTTCTTGCAATAAATGAAATTTATTTCCATGGATTTTGTTCTTGCACTTCTTGAAATAATCCTCTAGAAATTAGGGTGCATTTTGCTCAAAATTCAAAATTCATAAATCTTCTTGAATCGATATTTCAATTTAATTGACGAACTTGGATACTTGATTTTATGGCATTGGGGACTGGAAAGAAAATTTCACAACATCAAATCCATTCTTGATTCAAATTCAAGTAATCCCATACTTTCGCACTTGTACTTCAATTCACATAATCAAACGGCGCTTTGAGAAATCCCGTCATGATATGAATGGAAATTAGAGGTTGAGAATTTTTTTAAAATCAAAACATGACCAATAATTTTTCAATAAATTCCATAGCATTCAAAGCATAATTTGACTCCGATTTATAGGTGACATTTCTTTAAAGAATTCGAATTTCTGATAATCTTTCCCACATAATCGGCTCTTGACTTGTAAAGAGCGGTTAGAGATGACATCAAGAAGAGTCATACGCAGAAAGAACCACTCAAAAAATAGAATAATAAAGAAGTTACACCTGTTTGAATTTGATCTTGAAAAGGTCGACTTTTGATCAATGCAGTTGATTTTTAGTCATCTGAACTATCGACCGAGCAAACTTGCAATGCGAGGTTTGAAACTTGGCACAAACATCCTTGAGAATACATGAAGAACCATGAAGACCATTTGAAATCTTGGAAACTCAATTTTCTTTGAGAAATACCAAACCCTAGTTGTTGACTCAATGCCTAAGAAGAGAATCTATCTGATCAAACCCTAAGCCATTTTGAATATTTGAGACACCCTAGTATAGCATCTTGAATGAAAAATGGGACGGAAAATTTTGGGCTACAACACAATGTTTTCAAGGACCTTATAAGATTTAAATTTTCTAACCAAGAGGAAACAAAAACAAAGAATTTTATTACTAAATTCAAAAAATACAATTGCCTCTTAGTCTTACAATGCAAACAAAAGGGTCTCAAAGAGACAACAATATGAACTCCTAAAAGCTAAGACTCAAGTCTCCCATGGACGCTTCCTCTTTGTGTTGATGTATGCATTAAGGCTTTTCTCCTCGTGAAGTTACTTTGTGAGCTCCAACACTTTCTTTTCACTTGCATAGAATTGAGTTTCAAAGGTGTCCTGTTCTTCCTTGAGTTGAATCTAGGACTTCTGCAATTCTTCAAGGTCAGTGGGCATGTCTGGATGGAGGATGGTGCGAGAAACATCTCCTTCGATAATAGGCTCCATGATTACTGGTAGGACAACTGAATATGGCATCATGAGGTTTGGAGCGTGAGCTCATACCCATTTGACATAGGGATCCAGAGGGACGGAATTCTTCTGTCCTAAAGCCTTACTATCAATCTTGCTCACCAAGCCCCAAGAATGTATAAACCTTTGACGATAACCTTGAGGATCATTTTCGTAATGGAACACAATACCCTAGATAAGCGTGTCATGAGGACCATCTCTTTGAGCATAATCAAATTGACATAGAGCCAGTGAAGGGTTGTAAGTAATACCTCCCCTAATGCCAATTGGAACATTAGGGAATTCCCCACAGAGGTCAATGATAGTCATATCCTCGTGAGATCAGAAATACCAATAGATATTTGTATGAGAAAGTGACATTATTCTTTGTGACCATCACAAACCTTATTTATTCTTCATTACCAAGCGTGGAAGGTGAGAAATAAACCATATGGACATCAGTGGTATACAACACAATAGAGTTCCTCGCCTCTTCATAGTACGAGTGTGAACAGAATGCAAAATGTCTCCGAGCAAGGTAGGCACAAGATTACGAGCGAGGAAAATTTTGATGACGTTCATATTTATGAGTTGGTCAGGATTGGGGAATAGTACCAATAGATAGATTAACAAAGCCAATATCTCCTTGAAAGCCTGAAAACTCATAGCATCCAAAAATAGTTGAGCCTTCTCTATCAAAAATTTAGCCAGAAAACCCTTGATTCCACTTCTCGTTTCCCAATTAGCTACAATGTCGGACCGCTTCAGATGTAAGGCTGCTGCAATATCTTCTGGTTTCACAGCTTCCTCTAAACCGGTGAAGGGTGTATGATCAAGAACAGGTACCCCCAGTAATTGAGAGAACTCCTCCATTGTAGGTACCAACTGATAATCTGGAAAGGTGAAACAATGATGTGCAAGGTCAAAGAACTGGAATAGAACACTCATCATGTCTTCATCAAAACCCGGGGTAAGTAGAGTGAGTAGTCCACCATGACTTTTGATGAATAGAGAACTTTTGGGAACCCTTTAAACTAACTCCTTAAGTTTAGGAGGCACTCTTAAAAAGTTTATCCGAATAGTATTTCTGCGAGCGGAGGCCATAGCCTGCAAAATAGAACAAAGATAAATTCCTCGGTACTTGAAATGGTTAGTGAAAATGATATGGTATGATGTTATAATGCTATGATGTCATGTTCGAACAATTTAATCATACACAAAGAAAACACACAAGGCCTTAGGTTTAATCTTGCAATGATTTTATAGGTAAGTACCCTCTTGAAGTTTTTAGTTGGCTCAACCTGTCCTAAAAGAAGTAACCAGGTTCTAGGAGCCTCAATGTCACTGATCTTTCCCCCAGGAATTATTTCAGCACAAGCATCTGATTTGCAATCAAAATATCCCGAGAATCCGATCTCAATGAGTGTAGAATCAAGTATCAACCAACTTCAGTCTACACCAAAGCCGGCTATCTCACTACTTTCTAATGCCTAAATTGTGTCAACTAAGGTTCTACGGTCAGTTAGTACTTTATGACACTACGCGGCAGCCCAACATTCTCCTTGACTTAACTCAAGGGACACCGACACCAACCAATGTGTCACACTAACGTAGCCATCGCTTCAACCGTATCGATATACACCATACAGTCTTCACGATCTATTGCTACTTAACTAAAATGCCCCAGATCCTGGTATAGGATCTTTACAAAAATAACCCTAGCAAAACCCCGAAATATAAAGCATACAACTCAAGAAAATAATTTACAATTTGATCTAACTCTTAAGGTAACCCCACTTTTAGTTATTCTCCTCAGCAGAGTCGCCAAATCTGTAATACGGTGGGAGAAATGACTTTTTAGTTTTGTATTTTATCGCAAATGTTGTGGATATCAAGAGTCGACATCGACCTTTCTTTTATCCAATAAAGGAAAGGGTGAAAAGAATAGGAAAGACCTTTGAGAATTTTTCAGAGTAAGGGGGGTAGGTTATGAAAAGGGAAGACGTTAGCACCCTTTTCATCCGTAGTTATCTATGGGCTGTTAATCGCTAGCTCACTTTTGAAATGCTTTGTGTTTGTGTAAGTTTGAAAATATTTTTAAAATGCCTAAGTGTGGAAAACTTTGTAATGATTCTTGTATCGTTGAGAATGCAAACAAAGTGTTTGTCTTTGAAATTTTTTAGAAAAGAGTGTATGGGTGATAAATGTTTTTATTTGTGAGCAAGCAACTACGAGCTATCTACCTACTCAAAAAGTCTTTTGTGTTATTTTCCTCTTCCTTTAGATAGTGATATCCTACAATTAGTTAGTAGGAAGCCCTATCATTGGATGTTTGAGGGACGGGCAAGGGTCATCGTACAGTCATAGAGGAAACTCATATGACACTTTAATAATTGTTGTAAGGGACTAATATTGTTTACCGAAGGTAGCATCGAAGGGTCATCAAGGGACTACAATCATTTAACCGAGGGTATTTGCTAAAGCGTCCCACATTCGAGGGACATGACTGTTTTCTATCTGAGGAAACAAGTGAGGGTCACCCTAGAGGTGCGCGTGTGCGAAATGTGTTAAGATTCAGTTAATTTGTCTTGGATTTATGGTTATCTAGCGTTTTCTTTTAGTCTTTTCCATACAATCCTATTAAACTAGCATTTTATATATACAAACATAATTATAAGTGCAGAAAATAAAGTGCGGGACAGAAAATCTACGCTATTACAATGCTTCGGGGATGGGGAGTACAAACTATAAAACGGGGAAAAGGTACATAAATCCTAATTTGTCTATTACATCCCTTGACAGTTACATAATTATAAAAATAACAATGAAAAAAAATAAATAAGCGCGCGGAGATTGTGAAAAAGGGAAAGATATTAAAACCTAAAAAATTCTAAGCGTTAGGAAAATATTTTTGGTGTTTTGTAAAATAATAATTAAACCTAATTCTAATTAGTTTATAAATTAATTATGAAACAAAATCAAAATGTGAGTAAATTAAATTAATTTTATTTATCAAAAATTAAATAAATTAATCAAAAACCTAAATCTAACTTTTGTGATTTTTTGTGATTTTTTTTATTAAATAAAATTGATTAAAAGGAAAATGAATAATTGAAACAAAAAAAAGAAAAAGAAATTGAATGGGCCTGCTGAAAAGAAACTGGGGGGTGTGAGAAACTAAATCCTAAGCCCAAATTGACAAGGCCTAGGATCTGCGCTGGATTCAATGAGGATGGTTCTTTAAAGTCTATGGTGTGCGTGCTGATCTGGAGCGTTGGATCAAGATCTTGAGATCCAAGAGTGGTGATGAGAAGACGCATGGTGGGCGCTTTGAGTTCGCTTGCATTTCCAAAATCTCAAACCCTGCGAAAACGTCAAAATTAAAAACAGAAATACATGCTACCCCCCTAATTCAGGTATTGCAGATCCAATAGTGGGGTTATCTTGACCGGAAATAAACTGTAACAGAGTTATAATGAAAATGCAAACAAACACGATTAAAATGGCAGGTAGCCATGTTCCCGTCTAGGCTAGCATGTAAAGCCTCATTCCAACCCTAATCATCATCCTGAGAACATCTAACCACAAAACATTAGTAAACAATGCATGGATTTAAGATTTCAAATGCAAGAAATTTACCAATCGGTGAATCGTGGCTAGGCTTCTTCTAGGAATGACTGGAAGTTTTCTTGGACTCGATCTGCTCCTGAGAATGTCAGGAAGGCGAATAGATGCCTGAAATTTGTTCAGAGTGGCTGGAGAATGAGCTTTTCGGTTGCCCTAACTCAAATTTTTTTGAGAGTTTTGTGTTCTTTTGAGGCAGCCTGCTCGTGTCCTTTTAATCTGATTTTGTTATGCATATATAGAGGAAGGGAACTTCTCAACATACATGGCAAGAAATCAAGTAATCAAATCATGATAAAACAAAAATCAAGCACATTTAAAAACTTCCAAATTTGATATTTTCCTTGCCATTTTGAGCCTTACACAATTTTTGGCATATTCTCTATATATTCTTGGGCCTCTAGCTGATCAAGGAACCCATCATGCGCCTTGGCCCAATAATATTCCATTTTATTTGATTTATTTTATGTTTGGAGACTTTATCTTGATGTAAGTTGCCTTGATAAAAAGTGTCTCTTTATTGACTTTTGAAAATGACCTGTAATGTATTAGCTCATATCTTTCAAATAAAGAACTTTTGGACTTGAGCATAAATACAAAGTTGTAGAGAATTGAATTTCCTTCAAAATGGGATTTATTTGGGGAAAATTTGATGAAGCATGTGAAAGTTATGTTTGGTCAAAGTTCAGTTGACTTATCCTTAAGTAAACCCTAATTTGGCAACTTTGGACTTTTGATATTTTGAGGGCTTTCCTTGAGGAATCATGATCAACCCTTGATCAAATGATGAATATCACTTAAAAATGTTGATGTTGACAAAAAAATCTTAAAGTTTGACTGCATGTTGACCATAGTTGGCTTTTTACCCAATATAGTTGATTTTCAATCATCTGAGCTATTGGCTGAGCAAACTTGTGATGCAAGACTTGAAACATGACATGAGAATATTTGAAGACCTATGATGAATCATGAAAACCATTTGGGACCTTCGAAACCAATTCTTCCTTATGCAAGATGAAACCCTAGTTGTGGACCCATTGCTTAGGAGGAGGGTTGACTGGTTAACCCTTGAGTAGCTTTGAATACTTGAGACTTTGTGAGCATGTCTTGAAGAAAAATGGGAGGAAAAATTTTAGGCTACAACAACACCCTTCATCAACCTTGTTCACAAGGATACTAGGTTTTTGGTTTAAGGTTTAGGAATATGGTTTTAATTTTTTAGTTAGGGAACTCCCCACGATTTTTAAGTCGTATGCCTACGTATCCTTTTATGAGGAATCAGAATCCTAATTCATAGTTTGTAGTATTGGTTGGCATTTTTTATAGGATTGCGTAGAATTAATTTCGAATTATCCTTGAACCTTATCTGAGTTGTAAGTTTAGTGATCGTAGATGCAGTTCGTAGTTAATTTTGAAAGTAATTTTATTTAATCCTTTTTCAAAAATATATTGGGTTTTATTATGTTAGTAGAAAAATAGTTTGATCGTTGGTTAGCTATTTTAAGTGTTTCATTGATAAATAGTATGGTAGTACACATAGGGGTGAGGATATTAAGGGCCCAAGTTCAGATATTGAACTTGGCTCATTTATGCACAGGGGTGTAAAATTAAGATTAGGTGGTGTATTAGAAGAAATTTTGGACCCAAAGATATTTAGAGCCCAAATTGGATAAGGGGTGCATTTTGCAACAGGGTAGTCAAATATGAGGGTCTGGAAAGTGAGGGCCCAAGTTCATATATTAAATTGGGCCCTGTTGTACCCCAAAATTTGCCCTCCCATATTCTTCAAGAAATTGCCAAGCCAAGTCACAAAATTCCCCAAGGGTTATGTAGTGCAACTGTCTCCTATACAGTCAAAACTAGGGTTTGTGTTCTGATCAAAGAAAGGAAGTTTTCAAGGACCCAATCAAGTCTCATATGCTTACAAAGATGTTCAAGTATCCTCATATCAAGTTTCAAGGCATTCAGCTCAAAATTGCACATTCAAAACCCTAGATTGCACTACAGTCAACTGTAGGGGCAAAATGGTCATTTGACAGTCAAAAGTTCAAATTTTTGGTCAACATATCATTTTGAAGCCACAAACATCATTTGATCAATGCTTGATCATGATTCTCAAAACTTGGCTCAGAAATCATCAAAGATGCAAAAGTTACTATATTTGGACAGTTGAAAAAGTCAACTGAAATTGACCAGGGCATAACTTTCACATGGATTATCAGAAAAATTCCATCCAAAGCTCATTTTGAAGAGAAAGACATTTCCTACAACTCATCTTCATACTTCAAGTCCAAGAAATGCTCTCACAAAAAGTTATCAATTTCAACATTATAGGTCATTTTCAAAAGTCAACAAAAAGGGGCTTTAAGTCAAAGGCCATAACTTGAGATTGGTAAATCAAAATGACATGGGACCAAAGGCATTGGTTAAAGGACTCAAATACCTTTCCAAAATATCCAAGAACATGTGAAAAGCTTAAAAATTGAGCAAGTTATGTCTTGTGGAAGTTGGGAAATTTTTGGGAATTTTGAAAAGTCAACAATGGTTCAAATGACCTAAAATTGCTAATGGGCCCATTTTTCTTCCATGACTCATCATTCCAAGCCTATGCACGACCACTTGGCCCAAAGGGAAGCATTTTCTCATTTTTTATTTATTTATTTGAATTTATATTAATATTAATTCAATTAAATCAATTAAATATGTGGAAAATATATACTTTGACCTAAAAAATCTTTTTATGCATGTTTTGCTTTCAAAATCTCGTGCACATCCTAATTAGGCAAGTTTTGGTTTGATTTGGCATGATTGAACAAAATTGCACATGAAAAAAGATTCAAAAAAGATCTTATAAAATCAAATATTGAAACCATTGAATACATGAGATTTTGTTGAATTTTGTTGACCTAAAAGCTTCTATACATATTCAGAATCTCAACCCTAAGCCTTAGAGACCTGAAGCTGCGCATAAGATCAATATACAAACTTGAAAATTTTGTCAAAAAAAGCAATTCTGAAAACGTGGTTAGAGATTCATTCAGGTCCTAATTCTTGTTTCAAAGGCTTCCTCAAGGCTTCCTGAAGCGATTCCAATCGTTAGCATCCATTCAGACTCCAAGGATTGGTAGAATGAACATGAACTGCATAGCAAAATATTGATCATCGTGTTCATATTTTAAGCATTTTTTTTGACATTTAATTCATGGATTCTTGTTCCTCATAATGTTCTAATGCTAACCATGCCAATTAATTTCGTTTTTGTGCTATATATATGATTTGGCCATTGATGCCGCCTAGGGTTTGCAGGTTTTAGAATTGGGGTTTCCCAAACCAAGTGAAATTAGGACTCAGGGCTATAACCATTGCAATCAGCATACTCCAACGAACAAGAAGCATTAGTCGCGATTAATTTATGAGCTACATAGCGCTATTCGCTATTTTTCCTAAAGCTGCCTAAACCCACGCGTGAAAACCGTTGTCTAAGGGTTTTGTCTTTCAGGCACATGAGGAAGACGACTCCGTGGCGCACGATGGTTGGCCATTTTGAAATTGCGCGCGTTTTGAAGCATTAACTTTTGTTTATTCTTATTATATTCATTGTTTATTTATATATCAAATAAGTCAATTGGCACAGGTGGTTGATGCAAGCGCTAGCAATCCCCTTGACCTGGGTTCGAACCCCAGGTCTTTCACATGTTCCATATTATTTTTCATCAATTAATCCCATGCAGCGCTTCTGTGGAGACGTATCATATACCTCCCTCATCCAAGCGTCCACGCGTCCATCCCATTCAGATCAAAGGCATAGGATGGAGGAACACGCTACACTCCCAGTCAACGCACCACACGCTATGCAAAAAGTCAACAAGGCCATGTCTTATTGGGCCAGGCTTTACCATCAAAACCTCCATATTGGGGCTACCCCCCCCCCCCCCCCCTGGTTTGCCTTTCCTTCATATTTTATTTTCTTCCAATAATTGTTTTATTTATTTTATTGCTCTATTTTAATTAATTAATTTTTTTTACCATACATAAAATATCACAAAAAATCAGAAAAGATAAAATATAGTAAATAATTTTTATTTTTTATATTTTCATAAATAAATTAATATGTAAATAAATTTAGCTTTAATTAGGTAACAATTTTAATTTCTTTTAAACAAAAATACAAAAATATAGAGTTTAGGTTTAATTGTTAATTTTATTCCTTTTAATTTCTTTTTTACAATAATAATGTTTATTTTATTTATTTTCTATAATTAAATTTTGCATGTAAATTAACTTAGATGTAAATTAGGTCAAATTTCAATATTTTCTTAATAACTTAAAAATAATTAGAATTAGGTTTAACATTTCATTTTAATTTTAATTAATTCTTTTTCTCCTCAAATCCTAAAAAAAACACAAAAATACCAAAAACATTTAATTTTAATTTTTAATTCCTTATTAATTTAATTTTGCAAAAGGGTCCAACGCCCATTGTTTTAATTATTTTATTTCGCGCATTTACTTTATTGCTTATTATAATTATGTAATTCTCCCAAAGCGTTGTAACGATTATACTTTTCGCACTTTTGCTTCGCTTTCTTTATTTTCCGTCAAATCGGGTCCGGTTTAACTTTGGCGATGTGGACCCGCGCCATTTGTAATACTTGTAGATTTATTTTTCCGCAAATTTTATAACTGTTAAAAAGCATGCAAGAATGAATGGACCTAATTAAAATCAAGCGTAGAACACAACAAACATGACAAGACAAATATCTGAAAACGACACACGAATCGCACACACCACCCCTAGGGTACGCCTCACTGTTGCCTTGCCTCGAAAGGTGATCGTCGAGTAGAGGATGTCTTAGTAAGTCCTCATGATCCGGGAACCTGGCATGAGGGTAGCTTCTAAGGTGTCTTCCTATTGCTCCGGTGATCATCATGTCCCGAACCTCGAATTGACCCGAACACCTCCAACGGTGGTGCTACCTACCTCTCAATGGTGGGATAGCACTACTTTAAAGGACATTTACACAGACGAATTCCTTAGGGTAGGTAGGCTCTCAAGGATACTTGCTCTAATCTCAAAACAAAATCAAAACATACTTTTCACACCAACACTTTTCAAAAGCTTTCAAAAGCAAATTTTTCAAACACTCTGACGTACGAGTCGAACTGAAATTTTTCAAAGAAACTTTTTTAAAACCCACATTGAAAAGCAAGCAAACATTTTTGAAAACACATTGAGCAAGTATCTAAGAGCCCATGGATAACCATGGATAGAAAGGGTGCTAACACCTTCCCTTTCTATAATCTACCTCCCGAACCGAGAGCAATCTCTATAAGGAATTTTTCTGTGCTTTTGTCCTTTCCATTTGGAGAAAATAAAAGATGGTGGCGACTCTTGCTTCCGCGACATTTCACGAACCAGCGTTAAACAGTCAGTTCCAGATCCACCGATCACAGAACTGGCGACTCTGCTGGGGACTTAAACTTAAAGTGGGGTGTACCTTAGGATTAAGATCACTGTGTTTTCAATTGTCTTCTTTGCTTGCTTTACTATTGTGGGTTGTATCGGAGTTACATAGATCCTAACCCGGATCTGGGGATACCCTGTTAGGTAGCATAAGCTGTGAGGGACCTGTCCGGCGTATACCGACATGGGTGAAGCAGTGGCTACGTTGGTGTGGCGCCTTGGTCTGTACCGATATCCCTCGTGTTGAAACGGGGAGAATATGGGTCTTCCAAGGAGTCATTAAGCACCAACAGACCTTAGAACCTTAAATGACACAACTTGGCCATTAGAACAGTAGCAGTATGCTACGCCCATTGAGGCTAAACTCTCGTGATGGTTCTGGCCGCAAGAAAAGATTGCGATGCTGGAGTTATGACCGATTGAGGTTAGTCAATGATATTGGGATCCTCTAAGAACCCGGTTACTTTTGATTAGGACAGGTTGAACCTACCAACTTCAAGAGGGTACTACCCAAACCTCATGCTAGCCTTAAACTCTAAGGGTTTCTCTTGTGTGACTTGTGTGCCTTTGTACTTGCCTACTTGCATGCTCGTTAGCTGACACATGAACTACTTGCAGGTTTTGTTTATAGTCCTTAACTAGGACTCATGACAGGGTTTACCAAACTTCTTGCAGGTTTTGTTTATAGTCCTTAACTGGGACTCATAACAGGGTTTACTAGATCTCTTGCAGGGTTTGTTTATAGCCCTTAATTGGGACTCATAACAAAGTATACTGAATTTCTTGCAGGGTCTGTTTATAGTCCTTAATTGGGACTCATAACAGGGTTTACCTACATCACCCCATGCATAGCATGACATCATACCATTGCATACATCCTAACCCATTTCAAGGATCTCAAGGGCTTGTGATGCAGGTCATGGTGAATCAACTATCCCAGCAAGGGGCAGGGAGGATTTATTTTCCTCTAGCCAAGGTTGTCAGGGGCTATGACCCACTGGATATGGTGAGCCTTTGACCTTTGAAGAAGGACTCTCAACAATATGCAGTGCCTTCAGTCAAGCTACCGGTTCCAAATGCTAACAAAGTCTCTCTGTTTACCCCGCGAGGTCCTTGAAAACATTGCATGCATATCATACATATCATTGCATTACAGGTACCCGTTCTTTACAGGTCACTTACCCTTCTCGCTGTTTATTTCAGCCATGGCTTCCCAACAAGATAACCAGGACTTTCTTGCTCAAAAGACTCGGTTCGGGGAAATCCTCCTGAATATATCCAAGGGGCAGGAGGAGCTAAGGACACTTCTCACGGAGACTTTGGTCAGGAATCACGCTGAGGACGAACGGCTAAAACATCTGCAAGCTGAAGTGGATATAATGAAAGCCCAAATGCTGGGGCAGGTGACTGCCATTCAAGGGTTGGCTCAAAGACAAGACGAGCTCAGGTTTCTCGTCAACCAACTGCTTCAGGATAACCAACTGGGGCAAACATCTAAGGGTAAAAAGCCATTCATCATCCAATCATCCTCGAGACAAGAGGATAAGGGGAAAGCTCCTCAAATGGCTCCAGTGCCACAAATTCAGCATCAACCTCACCAGCTTCAGCCAGACAAGCCCAGAAGGCAATTCACCCCGCTCAACATGTCGCTGTATCAAGCTTTGCAACGCCTATTGAGGTTGAATCTGATCACATTAAGGGCTCATCCCCGGAACCCCAATACAGCATCTCCTGCCTATGATCCCAATAAGAGGTGTGCCTACCACTCTGCTAGCCCAGGACATGATACCAATGAATGTTGGGATCTGAGGAACAAAATCCAGGACCTGATCGATGAAGGGGCATTGGAGTTCACACAAGATGGACAGGCTGAATTTTTCTACCATTCCTCCAAGGCTCACCAGTTGAAGTGACAAGCTCCGAGACTAGGAAACTTTTGTTCATTCGAATGTTCAAGTTGTGTTTTTCTTTTGACCGTTCAAACATTTATTCATGTTAAAACATTGTTATTCCATTAATGCATCGCTTATGTCTATTTTGAATCAATATATTCGCATTCACTATATGCAAATTGTTTTCATATTTTTTCTGATGTCAACTCTCGTTAATTCTAAGCCTCTTGAGGGAGGATGACGAAAACGATACCACAATGTACAGTATGCTTTTGAACAAACCCCGCTGATGAGGTACAGGCATTGTTTCAATCCATAAACACTGGAGTTATAAGGATGATAATCCCTCGTCAACCCATCAGGGCCAAAGAAGTAGGAGTTTTTATTTTCGAAAATCAAAACCCTTAATCATAACCTGGGGCAGGGTAGTTCTCTCAGTTGATCCAAGTGCACAATGAATGGCACCAAATGAGTTTTTCAAAAACAAAAGACAGTGATGGTTCAGAACAATCATAAGGACAGACAGTCATTACCAAAAAAAAATTCATAAATGAAAAGCCCAAAAAGTCTAAACCTACAAAGGGGACTTATGAAACTGGGGCATCCCGCTGACTGTAACCCCAAAAGGGAAACAGTTCAGGCAAAAAAAAAATAGGGATAACAAAGTCAAAAAAAAAAGAAAGAGGTCTTATAAACCCTCGACAAAAAATGACTGCCTATTCACAAGAAATCATCAATATCCGAATCATCACCGGAAAATCTGAGCAAAGACTCAAACAAGGTCTAACGTATGATCAACTGAGTTTAGGTTTGGAGAACATCACGAAGAGTGGGTGGGTACAAATAATTTGAGCCTTTATCCTTTGTTTCTTAAACCGTGAACCAGGCCACGTTATAACCCTTAAAAGTCCTAGCTGAAGCATGGGTTAGTTCGAAAGCATACTGTTACGAAAGGTATCCTGACTCCTTAAGGCTTGCGATAAAATATGGAGTTGACATCATGTTTTACAAACATTCACTTGTTTTATAAAAAGAATGCATTTTCAAAATCTTCAAGACAGACATAGGCTTTGCATTTTTAACATAACTTTGTTTGCATATGACTTTTTGTTTGAACAACAGGGAAATTCGCACAATGAAAGTCTAATGAACAAGAGTATCTCCAATCAAGGGGCATGGCATGACTATTGTCCATCATCTGGGGCAGTTAAGTCAAGATTCGGAGAATCTCTCAAAAGGCCAACTAGCCTGGGGCAAATCTCCACCTGAGTCACTTGGGGCATTTCAACAACAAATCTCGCCTGATCAAACATCTTCTGGTGACAAAACACTTCTAAACAGGGGCAACTCCCTACTCTCTGAGAACGGACATAGTCGGAAAGATACTACGCATGATTAAAGACCCGCTAGGTTGACTGACCTAGGCAAAAATAAGGGCTTCTCGGCGAACCAAAAGGGTTCGGGCAAAATGAAGGGATGAAATGGAAAAAATCTCTGTACACCCGGCAAGTCGAAAACCTGAAAAGGCGGCTTGGGCAAAAATGGGTATCCTGGTGGACTGAAAACCCGAAAGGGCGGTCCAGGCAAAAGTTAGGGATTAAAGCGTACGACTATGTCCCGTCTTCTTGTCATCTGCCTACCAGAAGAAGGTTTGTCCATCAACGACTATCAGCACCCCACAAATGCCTCCCCCATAGAAACAGGGGCAATAAAGAGTGGTCTAAGCAGTCTGATTGTTCTATCCTCCAAGGTATCAGGGTAGGTTCCGTTGAAGAACATAACCAATACAGTTCAATACTTCCCCAGGAGAGTCCAATCCAGTTTCCCCAAGAAGGTTGGAATCTATCTCCCCAAGCAATAAGCTTATCCCCAGTAGATTCTGGAAGCTTATCCCCTCGCAGAGCACGAACGCGTCGCCCGGCTTTATTCAAAGAGTTATTTCCTCAATAGGATATAACTGGGTTATCCTCAGCCAAAAGCCACGGAAAGGTCATCGTCAACGTAGTTCTTTCCTACCCCAGCGAAGTCTATCAACACTTCCAACACAACAAGACATCCTCAGCAAGCTATCAACAATTCAGCAAGGCATCCCTCTCCCC
This sequence comes from Vicia faba, assembly GCA_948472305.1. Classification (NCBI taxonomy): domain Eukaryota; kingdom Viridiplantae; phylum Streptophyta; class Magnoliopsida; order Fabales; family Fabaceae; genus Vicia; species Vicia faba. The sequence continues at coordinate 1,201,758,410 of OX451736.1, read as the reverse complement.
ACAGAGTATTGCCTCCCAGCATGGTCGCCAGAGCATCTTTTCTCCCTGCAGAATCTTCCATTTGCCAAGTTTATTCCGCAATGGAGTCATCTTCTCATACCGGTATTCTTGCAACTATCATCCCCAGCGGAAGTAAAAGCTTATTCTTCAACATTAGCCCAGGATATGACTTCCCGGCACCCGTTAAGGATTTACTTTCCTAGACGAAAGCATTCATAAAACATCACACATATCATTATAGCATGCATAGACGCATCATATCATACAAATCTCATTTATGTTGAGAACATCTTTGCTTGATCCATATCATGCATTGCATATAACTGACCTTTACCTTTCAGGAAAGACGCAGTTAAAATACTCTGACATATTTCAAAGCCTTCTCTAGCCCAGCTAAATCGACTCCCAACAGATTTTTCTGATAAAGACTCAGCAGAACCTATGGTCCCCTCTCCGACAGTGAGCGTGAGGTGGTAATTCCTTTTTCAGATGTTTCCCTCTCCGACGATGAGTGTGAGGTGATATTCTCCTATGGTTCCCTCTCCGACGGCGTGTGAGGTAGTAATTCCTTTTTCAAGATGTTTCCCTCTCCGACGATGAGTGTGAGGTGATATTCTCCTATGGTCCCCTCTCCGACAGTGAGCGTGAGGTGGTAATTCCTTTTTACGATGTTTCCCTCTCCGACGATGAGTGTGAGGTGATATTCTCCTATGGTTCCCTCTCCGACGGCGTGTGAGGTAGTAATTCCTTTTTCAAGATGTTTCCCTCTCCGACGATGAGTGTGAGGTGATATTCTCCTATGGTCCCCTCTTCGACGATGAGTGTGAGGTGGTAATTCCTTTTTTTAGATGTTTCCCTCTCCGACGATGAGTGTGAGGTGATATTCTCTTGTGGTCCCCTCTCCGACGATGAGTGTGAGGTGGTAATTCCTTTTTTCAGATGTTTCCCTCTCCGACGATGAGCGTGAGGTGATATTCTCTTGTGGTCCCCTCTCCGACGATGAGTGTGAGGTGGTAATTCCTTTTTTTAGATGTTTCCCTCTCCAACGATGAGCGTGAGGTGATATTCTCTTGTGGTCCCCTCTCTGACGATGAGTGTGAGGTGGTAATTCCTTTTTTTAGATGTTTCCCTCTCCGACGATGAGCGTGAGGTGATATTCTCTTGTGGTCCCCTCTCCGACGATGAGTGTGAGGTGGTAATTCCTTTTTTCAGATGTTTCCCTCTCCGGCGATGAGTGTGAGGTGATATTCTCTTGTGATCCCCTCTCCGACGATGAGTGTGAGGTGGTAATTCTTTTTTTTAGATGTTTCCCTCTCCGACGATGAGTGTGAGGTGATAGTCTCCTATGGTTCCCTCTCCGACGGTGTGTGAGGTAGTAATCCCTTTTTCAGATGTTTCCCTCTCCGACGATGAGTGTGAGGTGATAGTCTCCTATGGTTCCCTCTCCGACGGTGTGTGAGGTAGTAATCCCTTTTTCAGATGTTTCCCTCTCCGACGATGAGTGTGAGGTGATAGTCTCTTATGGTTCCCTCTCCGACAGTGTGTGAGGTGACAATTCCTTTTCCTATGATTCCCTCTCCAGCGGCAAGTGAGGCGATTCCCTTTCAATTTATAATTCTCTATGGTTCTCTTCCCGATATTGCAAAGATGGTAATTCCCGCCAAGATTTTTCTCAACGAGCGTTGTTGAAGTTAAAATCGCCCAAGGTTCTCTTACCATTCCTGCTAAGGTAGTAACCATCCCTGGTTCATTCATCAACGTTTGAAACTCCAGACTCAGCTCCTGTAACCAGTCAGGACACATCTATACCAAGAATCGAAAATCAGCTCCTGCAACGTGTCAGGTACTCGTTTTTCTTTTGCAGGTGTGCAGGTCCTCGCTAAGGAATCTCCTACGCGATCAACATCCAAGATGGCATCTATAAGCCCATCATCCTATCCAGCAACCTCTAAATGGCATCTATAAGCCCATTCCACCATCACTACTACTAGGTGAGCGCAAATTTCTGGGCACTCTAGTGTCCAATCATCTTCTACCCTCGGATTACGAAAGGCACGTCAGCCAATCTGCATCCTCAGGTCTAAGAAGATTGAACAGGGGCAACTGTTGTACCCCAAAATTTTCCCTCCCATATTCTTCAAGAAATTGCCAAGCCAAGTCACAAAATTCCCCAAGGGTTATGCAGTGCAACTGTCTCCTATACAGTCAAAACTAGGGTTTGTGTTCTGATCAAAGAAAGGAAGTTTTCAAGGACCCAATCAAGTCTCATATGCTTACAAAGATGTTCAAGTATCCTCATATCAAGTTTCAAGGCATTCAGCTCAAAATTGCACATTCAAAACCCTAGATTGCACTACAGTCAACTGTAGGGGCAAAATGGTCATTTGACAGTCAAAAGTTCAAATTTTTGGTCAACATATCATTTTGAAGCCACAAACATCATTTGATCAATGCTTGATCATGATTCTCAAAACTTGGCTCAGAAATCATCAAAGATGCAAAAGTTACTATATTTGGACAGTTGAAAAAGTCAACTGAAATTGACCAGGGCATAACTTTCACATGGATTATCAGAAAAATTCCATCCAAAGCTCATTTTGAAGAGAAAGACACTTCCTACAACTCATCTTCATACTTCAAGTCCAAGAAATGCTCTCACAAAAAGTTATCAATTTCAACATTATAGGTCATTTTCAAAAGTCAACAAAAAGGGGCTTTAAGTCAAAGGCCATAACTTGAGATTGGTAAATCAAAATGACATGGGACCAAAGGCATTGGTTAAAGGACTCAAAGACCTTTCCAAAATATCCAAGAACATGTGAAAAGCTTAAAAATTGAGCAAGTTATGTCTTGTGGAAGTTGGGAAATTTTTGGGAATTTTGAAAAGTCAACAATGGTTCAAATGACCTAAAATTGCTAATGGGCCCATTTTTCTTCCATGACTCATCATTCCAAGCCTATGCACGACCACTTGGCCCAAAGGGAAGCATTTTCTCATTTTTTATTTATTTATTTGAATTTATATTAATATTAATTCAATTAAATCAATTAAATATGTGGAAAATATATACTTTGACCTAAAAAATCTTTTTATGCATGTTTTGCTTTCAAAATCTCGTGCACATCCTAATTAGGCAAGTTTTGGTTTGATTTGGCATGATTGAACAAAATTGCACATGAAAAAAGATTCAAAAAAGATCTTATAAAATCAAATATTGAAACCATTGAATACATGAGATTTTGTTGAATTTTGTTGACCTAAAAGCTTCTATACATATTCAGAATCTCAACCCTAAGCCTTAGAGACCTGAAGCTGCGCATAAGATCAATATACAAACTTGAAAATTTTGTCAAAAAAAGCAATTTTGAAAACGTGGTTAGAGATTCATTCAGGTCCTAATTCTTGTTTCAAAGGCTTCCTCAAGGCTTCCTGAAGCGATTCCAATCGTTAGCATCCATTCAGACTCCAAGGATTGGTAGAATGAACATGAACTGCATAGCAAAATATTGATCATCGTGTTCATATTTTAAGCATTTTTTTTGACATTTAATTCATGGATTCTTGTTCCTCATAATGTTCTAATGCTAACCATGCCAATTAATTTCGTTTTTGTGCTATATATATGATTTGGCCATTGATGCCGCCTAGGGTTTGCAGGTTTTAGAATTGGGGTTTCCCAAACCAAGTGAAATTAGGACTCAGGGCTATAACCATTGCAATCAGCATACTCCAACGAACAAGAAGCATTAGTCGCGATTAATTTATGAGCTACATAGCGCTATTCGCTATTTTTCCTAAAGCTGCCTAAACCCACGCGTGAAAACCGTTGTCTAAGGGTTTTGTCTTTCAGGCACATGAGGAAGACGACTCCGTGGCGCACGATGGTTGGCCATTTTGAAATTGCACGCGTTTTGAAGCATTAACTTTTGTTTATTCTTATTATATTCATTGTTTATTTATATATCAAATAAGTCAATTGGCACAGGTGGTTGATGCAAGCGCTAGCAATCCCCTTGACCTGGGTTCGAACCCCAGGTCTTTCACATGTTCCATATTATTTTTCATCAATTAATCCCATGCAGCGCTTCTGTGGAGACGTATCATATACCTCCCTCATCCAAGCGTCCACGCGTCCATCCCATTCAGATCAAAGGCATAGGATGGAGGAACACGCTACACTCCCAGTCAACGCACCACACGCTATGCAAAAAGTCAACAAGGCCATGTCTTATTGGGCCAGGCTTTACCATCAAAACCTCCATATTGGGGCTACCCCCCCTGGTTTGCCTTTCCTTCATATTTTATTTTCTTCCAATAATTGTTTTATTTATTTTATTGCTCTATTTTAATTAATTAATTTTTTTTACCATACATAAAATATCACAAAAAATCAGAAAAGATAAAATATAGTAAATAATTTTTATTTTTTATATTTTCATAAATAAATTAATATGTAAATAAATTTAGCTTTAATTAGGTAACAATTTTAATTTCTTTTAAACAAAAATACAAAAATATAGAGTTTAGGTTTAATTGTTAATTTTATTCCTTTTAATTTCTTTTTTACAATAATAATGTTTATTTTATTTATTTTCTATAATTAAATTTTGCATGTAAATTAACTTAGATGTAAATTAGGTCAAATTTCAATATTTTCTTAATAACTTAAAAATAATTAGAATTAGGTTTAACATTTCATTTTAATTTTAATTAATTCTTTTTCTCCTCAAATCCTAAAAAAAACACAAAAATACCAAAAACATTTAATTTTAATTTTTAATTCCTTATTAATTTAATTTTGCAAAAGGGTCCAACGCCCATTGTTTTAATTATTTTATTTCGCGCATTTACTTTATTGCTTATTATAATTATGTAATTCTCCCAAAGCGTTGTAACGATTATACTTTTCGCACTTTTGCTTCGCTTTCTTTATTTTCCGTCAAATCGGGTCCGGTTTAACTTTGGCGATGTGGACCCGCGCCATTTGTAATACTTGTAGATTTATTTTTCCGCAAATTTTATAACTGTTAAAAAGCATGCAAGAATGAATGGACCTAATTAAAATCAAGCGTAGAACACAACAAACATGACAAGACAAATATCTGAAAACGACACACGAATCGCACACACCACCCCTAGGGTACGCCTCACTGTTGCCTTGCCTCGAAAGGTGATCGTCGAGTAGAGGATGTCTTAGTAAGTCCTCATGATCTGGGAACCTGGCATGAGGGTAGCTTCTAAGGTGTCTTCCTATTGCTCCGGTGATCATCATGTCCCGAACCTCGAATTGACCCGAACACCTCCAACGGTGGTGCTACCTACCTCTCAATGGTGGGATAGCACTACTTTAAAGGACATTTACACAGACGAATTCCTTAGGGTAGGTAGGCTCTCAAGGATACTTTCTCTAATCTCAAAACAAAATCAAAACATACTTTTCACACCAACACTTTTCAAAAGCTTTCAAAAGCAAATTTTTCAAACACTCAGACGTACGAGTCGAACTGAAATTTTTCAAAGAAACTTTTTAAAAACCCACATTGAAAAGCAAGCAAACATTTTTGAAAACACATTGAGCAAGTATCTAAGAGCCCATGGATAACCATGGATAGAAAGGGTGCTAACACCTTCCCTTTCTATAATCTACCTCCCGAACCGAGAGCAATCTCTATAAGGAATTTTTCTGTGCTTTTGTCCTTTCCATTTGGAGAAAATAAAAGATGGTGGCGACTCTTGCTTCCGCGACATTTCGCGAACCAGCGTTAAACAGTCAGTTCCAGATCCACCGATCACAGGCCCAATATACAGGTGAGGTGTACACTTAGTTTAGTAGTAAAACATAGGGGTGTGTATGTAGTAAGGGCCCAAGTTCAGAAATTGAACTTGAATCAATTAAGCAGCGGTGTTTAGTAATATCTTTGTAAAATATTAAATTAATTAATTGAGAAAAAGTTGTTTGTATTTTTGTTTACAAATGATGAATATTTTGATTTAATAATAATAATAAACTAATTAAATTTTCACCCTATTAATAGGATAAAGAAAAATTATTTGAATCCTAAAAGATAAAAAGGAAAATCAAATTAAAAATAAATTATTTAATATTATAAAATAACCTACATAGAAACTAAGTACTATGAACGAAATTAGTTCCAATAGTATATAAAACGTAGCCTACAACCTTGATTATAAATTCTATACAATTCACCCTTGTTGCATTATCCTTAATATTGAAAATTATAGGGAATAAAACAAGAAAACAAAAAAATTAGAATCGTGACTAGTGCCTACTACCTCTGATTTCTCTACATCATTTACTGTCAATACTCATGGTTAATATTAGTCAAATATATATAGCACTTGGTAAACATATATGATAAAATAAATAAAACATAAATATGTAGAAAGACTTATCTGAAGGTGAGAGAAGCGGCGGTGGAAATCTGTGTGCAGAGGTTGTGTGTGATAGTGTTAGAAAACTCGTCCCCAATTGTGAGAAAAAGTTTAGGTGTTCTACTCAGAATCCTAAAATAATTGTTGATCTCCAAATGATTGTTGATGGAGACTTCAAGGTTTCTTTGTTGTTGTTCTTCGATGTGAAGAGCAACAACTTTTAGGAGAACTCTAGTGAGTTATGGATGAAAAATAGTGTGAAAGAGTGATATATTATAGTGATAATTAGGTCAACAAATTAGAAAATAAAGTTAATTGACAAATCAAATTTTCCTTGATCACCAAGCTAACCAATCATAAGATGAGTATGACATAAATTGACACTAATTGGCCAATAAAAAACAATTTAACATAAAAGGAAATAACTTTGGTATTTATTATAATTTTTGCACTCAATTTTTGTAAAAAGTGCATAAAATCAAATAAATAATTTTTTTTATAAAATGCATTAATTAAAAGTACAAAAATAATATTTAAATAATAAAAAAATGGCTTTTTCGTGATTTTTTTTAATATAAGTGGAAATAAAATTAGTAAAATATAGACAGAATAATACTCAAATTGCACCAAGTTAGATTTAAATCCATGACCTTATAATTGTAAGGCCTAGAGTGGATTGTCAAGGCCCACGAGCTTCGAGTTGGACAACAATTGTAGATGAGATGGGGGGGGGGTACCTGCAAGACACTCCGAAGTCAAAGTAAGGTTTAGAATGATGCAAGCGAGTATGAGTGAGTAAGATAGAATGATTCAATACCTGACCCTCTCAAGTGAGAGGATGTTTATAGCCCCTAGCGATGGGCCAAGGTCTCTAATGTATGGCCACAATGAGGCCCAACAATGAAGATTGCCAAGGCTTATGTGTGTATGGAGTCCAGCACGTGGACTTCCCCTAGTCAATTGTTCCCAGAGAATAGGTGTTGGACCCGTGATTCTCGGAGGGAAATTATGATGACGATGATACGGACATGTGGGTCACGTTCCCCAACGAACACATGGGGAGTTGTCCAATAATCCCCAACTTGGGCGCTTGCCTTTGGGCTTTATGAAAGGGTGTTAGATTAGGCCTCCCCAACAGTGGGGAAATGCTGGCCCAGTCCAGATCAGGAGCCCCCCAAGTTATTTCCCTTAGGTGAAAGGGTGATGCCTTAAGTTCAGTTTCATGGTCGAGGAAAATTTGCTCGAGAAGCTCGATGTAACCCTTTAACGGGGAAAAGTTATTCCCTTGTGTCGGGGATAACCTGTTTAACCGTGTCGGGGACCTCATAAACATGCGATCTTTGAGGTCGACCGGTTAGTTGTTCGTCCGGCGCCCGTTGGGTCATATGGCCGTAGGGAGCTTCCTCGGACTCCTTTTCGAAGTGCCCGTTTCAAGGTTTCGCTACGATGTTTAGCGTTATTTCGTCCTCGTGAGGTGGAACATGATGAATATGACCGTGTGCATGTTTTAGCCATGATATCGAGCATTTCGTCGTATGAGACGTCTTTGTCGTGCTCGAGTACGACATTTCGTGTGGAAGTCAGGGACATGTTCATCTTTTGAGAATGGGCATGTGGCTGGTTGTTGTGCCATGTGGCTGTTATTTTGGGGTGCCATCTTTTCATGGAGAGTCCAAAAGGCCCAAACTAATGATTACTTTTCGTGTGCAACCTTGTGGGGTGTGAGCCACATATAAAAAGGGGACCCCAAGGTTTCATTTGTTATTCTCAATTTTTCTTCTACAATCTTCCTTGCCCATGCGTGTATCTTTTCCTCTAAACTTCTCCTTAGAGTTCTTCAAGGTATTCTTATCCAAGTAAGTCATATCCTCTTAACAACATCTTTTATTTAGAATTTTTAGATTAAACGCTTAGTTTTCATCTTGATTGGAAGAGTCTTGGATGAACATTCATGGGTTCTACGATGAACATCCATGAATGTCCATTGAAGTTCATGATAGATAGATGAACTTCATGATGTCAGGGTCATTTTCCCCGAATAACGGGGGTTGATTCGGGAACCTTGCTCATTTGACTAGATGTCCCCCAACAGAAGTGTGGTTTGTTATAGTGTGCAGTCGAGGGCTTGGGTCGAATTATGTTCCTCGATGAATTCATCACCCTTTCACTTGATTTGCAATGGAAGGGTGAATTTGATGATGTAGAATTCACTATTTTCCCCTGCTTTTCAGGTATAATGTCACATCTAGTCAGGGAGGACATCTTTCCCGCCAACCATGAAGATGAAATCAACATCAAGGAAGACCCTTTGGTCTGGGTCGCACCTGAACCTAGAAATATGAGGTCGTGTTTTTCGCACGAAGCATCACAAGCGTTCAATTATCCAGAAGTTCGAGCTGATGGGGCCCCCGCCAACTAGATTCTCCAAATTCGTCATCGTAATAGGAGGATATGCTCAATGTATCCGGGAAAGCACTTCCCCATGTACGAATTTGCATTCAGGGAGGCGAGGATCTATTTTCCCTTCAATGACTTCCAAGTGGGGGTTTTCTAGTGGCTACAACTAGCGCCCTCCCAGCTTCACCCGAACGCGCTTGTGTTCATGCAGACATTCGAGCTCGTCTATTAGTATTTACAAATAGGCACCACACTACCCCTCTTTTATCCGTATTTTACACTTGCAAAGGCAGTCCATATGAGGGGGGCAAGCCTGGGTGTCTCTCAAATAGTTTGGGAAACTCTTCCAACCTTATTTGGAGTCTGTTCGTTATTTCAAAGAGAGGTACTTTGTCGTGAAGCCTATGACGGACGCGGCGGTAGATTCCTTATACAATCGTGTGGAAGAGATGGAGGATGGACGACCAATTTCCAAGTTAGTGGCCATATTTCCTCTAGAATGGAAATGGAAACATTTCAAGCAAAAGCCCGAATACTATGCGGTAAAGACTGAGGACTTAGACGCCCAGGATCAGTTCTCCTATGAGAAGCTGGAGGCCTATGTTAAGAGCTTCTCCCCAGCGAGGTGTGTGGATATGAACAACATCCTCCTCTTCAACGATAAAGGGGAGTATCTCATCATTAATAGGTTTATCAATACGAAAGCTTTGCTTGAATGTTCTTCAGATGAGGAAGCCATGAGGCTTTTAGGTAGCGGATATGGTCATGGACTTATTTTTTTAAGATTTTATGCGGGGATATGTCCGCGATATTGCCTTTGTTTAGATAGTGACTGACAGTTTTCTTTTGATTGCAGGTCGGATGACGTCCCTCTCAGAGCATTTATTAAAGATAAGGCCCAAGAACGCTTCCACCTCGGGGCCAAAGAACAGGATCGCCCAACTCCAAGATCAGGCCAAATCTGTTGCCCGTGTAAAAGGTTTTTCTTCTTCCTTAAAGACTCAAGTTCCCTCTACCGAGTCTGCAATATAGAGGAAGCGTGTGGAGGACACTGAGCACATCGCGCCCGAAAGTGATAAGGGGTCCGAGGGAGTCTTCGTGCTACCTCCCTGTTACCTAAACCATGATATATTTAGCAGGGAGAGTTCTTTAGGTGTTCACGAGGAAGAGAGGGGGGAGATCCTATCCGAAGATAAGGAAACCCGATGGAATAACTTGTCGGAGGATGTGGCCGATGTGATGAGGGTTCTCGAGATGTCCTTGACACTGAATAATTAGGTTGCGGGCTCTCAGGCTGTCCTCGACAAGGCGTATGCTAAGATTCATAAGCTGAAGGGCATAAATGAGAAGCTGAAGGGAAACATCCTTAACCATGTGACAAAGTTTGAGGCTTAGGTCCAACTTCTCAAGGATCTGAATGAGTTGCGGCCCCAACTGGATGTTGCGACTAAAGAAAACGAGCGCTTGGCCGCCGGAAAAAAGGAGCTGGAAGGGATCGTGGCCCCACCTAAAGAGGAGACTGGTGCGGAAAAATCCATGGAGACTAGGGGAGATCTAATCGTGTGCATCCTAGTGCTCGAGCAAGATGTCATAGACACCCTCGGTTATGGATTCAACACAGCCGTGGAACAACTAAAATTTTTGAACTCGGGGGTCGAGTTAGTGGTCGAAGGCGTGGATCCATTTAATCAAGTGGTTGATGGAAAAATATTCTATCCTCCCGATGATAGCCCCGTGGGGGTTAGCTACGGGGAGGACGAGATCTGAAATGTTTTGGGCATGCGTGCCTATTTTTGTTTAGGTTGGACTTACGGCCTTTGCGCCTATATTTATAATTATTTAAACATCGTCGGCCTTCATGGTCGACATTTATGAATGCTTTTATTTTGTCTTCATGTCTACTTATATAAATATTTGCTTGTCGTTGTGTTTGACCTGTTTGTTCCATGAAAAGTTTGTATTTTCCATGATGGGAGATTTGTGCTCGACCTTGGTTGTGTTCGACACGTGTAGTGATGTGTCGAGGGGGTGGAGTAGGGATCTGCGACATTCCTACATGGTTGATCTCATCCCGTCGTCGGTTGGAGAAGACTGGTCGACTGCTAATGCTTGCAGTAGGATAAAGACTTAGCTATAATATTGTTTCAGTTTCGTAGAGTTCCATGGTCGAGGTAGTGGTTCTCCATTTAAGTGTTCTAGGTAGTATGCCCCGGTGCCCGTAGCTTTATGGATGCGGTACAGTCCTTCCCAATTCACGGCTAGCTTCCCCTCATGGGAATCTTTATGATTCCTCCGCAAGACTAGGTTGTCGGGCTGGAACTCGCCCTTTATGAATCTGTTGTCATGGTGAAGGGCTATCTGTTATTTTAGCGTGGCCTCGCGAAGAGCTGCTCCTGATCAGATTTCCTCGACTAGGTCGAGCTCTTATCTTAGGGCCTCGTCATTTAGTCCCTCGTGTAAAGGAACTTCAGTTCTTCTGGATGGCTCCATGATTTCTATAAGGATAACAACCTCGGCGCCATAGGTTAGCTGGAATAGGTTCTCGCCTATTGTCGAGTGTGATGTCGTTCGGTATGCCAATAGGATGTTATGCAATTCTTTGACCCACCCCCTTTTTTCCTCTCCCAAACTGCGCTTAAGTCTTCACAGGATGACTCTATTAACGACCTCGACTTGCCCGTTAGTTTGGGTGTGTTTGACTGAGATGAAGTGCTGCTTGGTGCCGAGTTTGGAGATGAAGTTTTGGAAACCATGATCAGTGAACTGCGTCCCATTGTTAATGACGAGCGCTTGTGGTATCCCAAATTGGACAAGCATGTTTCGCTTGTAGAAATAAAGGATATTGTGTGAAGTGATTTTAGCTAGAGCTCCGACTTCTATCCATTTTTTGAAATAGTCGATGGCCACGATCAGGAATTTGTTTTGATACGACCCTTACACGAAAGGTCAGAGGATATCCATTCCCCACCAGGCGAACAACCACGGGGAGGAAAATGTTTTGAGCTCGTGCGGGGGTGCGAGGTACATGTTCGCGTGCCTCTGACACTTGTCGCATTTCTTGATGTGCTCCTTTGCATCCTGCTGCAAGGTCGACCAGTAATAGCCTACTCGCATCGCCTTTTGTGCCAGGGATCTTCCACCCATGTGTTAGGAGTTGATTCCTTCATGGACTTACCGCCATATCTCAGGGATTGTGGATTCCTCGACACATTTTAGGAGCAGGATGGAGAATCCTCGACGGTAAAGTTTGTGTTCAAGTACCAATACGAACATGCTTATCGTTTGGTCTCAACTGCCTCACTTTGGTCTACGGGCATTTCCCCCTTTGTCAGAAAGTTGAACACTGGGGTCATCCAACATGAGTTGTCCCCGATGGAATTTACCTCGGGTGGCATATTTGTTCCTGTCTTTCTTCTTTGTGCTTGCGATCTTTGAAAGTATGTTTTCCCATGTATTTTGCTCGCTTGGCACATGTTTAATTTCTGCCTGATCGAAACTCTTCATTTTTCCCCTTGTACTTGAGATGCAACGAGTTTGGAGTCTGTGAAAATTTATATTTCTCGGTGTAGGTGTTTAGGTATTGGCTTGAATTTTTGGTAAAACCCAAGTGTATGTGTGAATGTCATGACTGATGTCATAACATTCTTGTTCAGTTTGTACTGGTTCATTAGGTACCTTTGCAGAAAAATATTGTAATTCAAATACTGATGCTTATAAGTGTGTATCTGAGCAATTTTGCAAAATGATCACATTTTGCTAAATCAGTAGACAGGTTTTCTCAGATGTCATAACAGATGTTATGACATCCTGTTCTGAACTAACAGGATTGCAGGATTGGATAAGTCTGAGTTTTTTCAGGAAATAACTCAGTCCTTTCTGAACAGAATCCTGCGTTTTCTGAGGGATAACCCAGCTCAACCCTAACCTGGTTAATAAAGTCCTGTGACCTGGTCTTTAGGTCAAACGGAATTAACCCTAGGTTTTTGGAAACCCTAACTGAAGTTGCAGCTGCTATATATTCAACAGAGCTGCTGTTTTTCAAGGATCGGTTTTGTTGATCAGAAGATCATTTGTAATCTGTATAGATTTGTTTTATTTGTACTCCAAGCAATTATCATTGTGATAAGTGCCTTGGAATAGGTTTCTATTTGTAAGGGTTGTGTAGCACTCAAAGCTTTGAAGCAAGAGTGTTTGAATGTTCCTTGACTAAAGCTGTGAAGCAGAGTCAAGTTAGTTATGTACATCACTCAAAGCTGTGAAGCACGAGTGATTGTGTTGCTTGATTAAAAAGCTGTGAAGCTTAATCAAGTGTGTGTTTTTGAAGAGTGTCTTCATCAATTCTTAAGTCAAATTGGTTTATGTATCACTGCTGTGATTGAGGGGGAGTGAGTAGGAACTCAGGTTTAAGTTGTACTTAGATTAGAATTGCATTGGGTAGGTCTTAAGTGAAGGAGATAAACTGGTTGGTTTATTCCTGAATTAACATCTCTTATAGTGGATTCTCTCCCTGGCTTGGTAGCCCCCAGAGTAGGTGTTGTTGCACACTGAACTGGGTGAACAATTGACTGTGTTCTTTATTGCTTTTGTATTTACTGTCATATAGTAAGTCAGATACGGTGTCATAACATTGAACGTGACATTGAGTATCTGCAACCAGAATTTCAATTGGCATCAGAGCAGGCACCCTGCCTGTATTACTGGGTGAGATCTAGGGATATCACTTTCTGGCACTATGGACAAAGAAGGAGTTTTTGGAAATAGACCACCCATTCTGGATGGAACTAATTATGACTACTGGAAACCTCGTATGATTGCCTTCCTAAAATCTCTGGACAAAAAGGCTTGGAGAGCTGCTGACAAAGGATGGATTCATCCCACCATAACTGAGGAAGATGGGACAATCAGTCTGAAGCCTGAGGAAGATTGGAGTAAAGAAGAAGATGAGTTAGCCCTGGGAAATTCCAAAGCTCTAAATGCCTTGTTTAATGGAATTGATAGAAACGTTTTCAGATTAGTTCATCAATATGAACTGGCCAAGGAAGTTTGGGACACTCTCAAAACTACTCATGAGGGAACTTCCAAAGTAAAAATGTCAAGGCTTCAGATGGTGACCACTAAGTTTGAGAATCTAAAAATGATGGAAGATGAAACCATTCATGAGTTTCACATGAACATCTTGGAGATTGCCAACACCCCAGGAGCACTGGGAGAAAAAATGTCAGAAGAAAAACTGGTGAGGAAGATTCTCAGATCCTTGCCTAAAAGATTTGCAATGAAGGTGACTGCCATAGAGGAAGCCCAGGACATTAGCAAGTTGAAAGTGGATGAACTTATTGGGTCTCTTCAGACTTTTGAGATGGGAATCACTAATGATGATGTCAAAAAGAACAAGAGCATAGCACTTATGTCCAACACTGATGTTGAAGAAAACATTTCAGAAGCTATAGCCATGCTCGGAAGACAGTTCAACAAACTCATCAAAAGAATAGATCCAAAGTCAAGGTCTAATGTTCATAACATTTCCTCTAACATTGACAGTTCCAGCAGAAGACCAAGGTCAGATGAGAAGGGAGTGCAAGGCAGAGGAATTCAATGCCATGGTTGTGAAGGATATGGGCATATTCGAGCTGAATGTCCTGCCTTTCTTAAGAAACAAAAAGGAATGACAGTTACTTGGTCTGACTGTGATTCAGAAAGTAATTCTGAAGAAGAGACTGCCAAACGAGTTACTGCTTTAACTGGTGTTTGTACCTCTGAAAGTGACATCAGTGATGAAGAGGTGACTTTTGAAGAACTGGCTGATACGTACAAGGAATTGTGTATCAGAAGTACTGAAGTCTGTGTGCAGAATGAGAAACAATCAAAACTCATCATAAAGATGGAGGCTGAAAAACGGGCAAACCTTGAAACTATAAGTCATCTAGAAGGAGAAGTTCAATTGCTGAACTCACAACTGAATCAAATGACCAAATCTGTCAAGATGTTGACAAATGGAACTGACAAATTGGAAGAGATCCTTCACGTTGGACAAAATGTGGAAAATAAATCTGGTCTAGGATTTATGAAAGCAACGAAATCTGGTTCTGGTAGGCAAATGTCAAAACAGATGTCTCAACACAACTCTCGACATCAGGAACAGAAACATATGAGGAAAAGGTACCAAAGATGGAAATGTCATCATTGTGGTAGATATGGCCACATAAAGCCCTTCTGCTTCAGATTACATGGATACCCTAGTCAGAACTCAAGTGTCAAACCTAAGTCTAAAAAGGTACCACTTGCTCCTCAATGGAAGAAAAAGGCTACTGCACTGATAGCTCAAACTTCCCTGAGGGTCTCTGCAAAGGAAGACTGGTACTTTGACAGTGGATGTTCCAGACATATGACTGGAATCAAGAACCTCCTCAATAATGTTAAGCCTCACACCACCAGTTTTGTGACCTTTGGAGATGGGGCTAAAGGTGAAATCAAAGGAGTTGGTGATTTGGACTGCCCTGGAGTTCCAAGTCTGAATGAAGTACTGCTGGTGAAAGGACTGACCGCTAATCTCATTAGTATCAGTCAACTGTGTGATCTAGGATTCAAGGTCAATTTCTTAAAATCTGAATGCCTTGTAATCAATGACAAACAAGAGATAGTAATGAAAGGAGTCAGATCCAAAGACAACTGTTACTTGTGGGAGGCTGAGAACACCAATTTCTCATCTGTGTGTTCCATTGCAAAAGAAGAAAAAGAGGTGAAACTGTGGCACCAAAAACTTGGCCATCTTCATCTAAGGGGTATGAAGAGGATTATCTCCTTGGAGGCAGTCAGAGGGATTCCAAAACTGCAAATTGATGAAGGAAGAGTTTGTGGTGAATGTCAGGTGGGTAAGCAGACTAGGATGTCACATCCAAAGTCAAGACATCTGACCACCTCTAAGGTTCTAGAACTCCTCCATATGGATCTGATGGGACCAATGCAAGTAGAGAGTCTTGGTGGTAAAAGATATGCCTATGTGGTTGTGGATGATTTTTCCAGATTCACCTGGATTAATTTCATTAGGGAAAAATCAGATGCATTTGAAGTTTTTAGAGAACTGTGCAAGAGAATTCAAAGAGAGAAGGAAGGATGTATTGTCAGAATCAGAAGTGATCATGGCAAGGAATTTGAAAACAGCAAGTTTGATGACTTCTGTGCTTCAGAAGGAATCAGTCATGAGTTTTCTTCTCCCATAACACCTCAGCAAAATGGAGTTGTGGAAAGAAAAAACAGGACCATACAAGAATCTTCCAGAGCAATGTTACATGCTAAAAGACTTCCTATGTATTTTTGGGCTGAAGCTATGAATACAGCTTGCTATGTTCATAACAGGGTCACCTTGAGAAAGGGAACCTCATCCACCATATATGAACTCTGGAAAGGAAGAAAACCAACTGTGAAGTACTTCCATGTGTTTGGCAGCAAATGCTATATCCTATCTGATCGAGAACAAAGAAGAAAACTGGACTCCAAAAGTGATGAAGGCATATTTCTAGGATACTCCTCAAACAGCAGAGCTTATAGAGTATTCAACTCCAGAACCAAAACCATGATGGAATCAATAAATGTTATAATTGATGACTATCATGAAGAAATAGAAGTTCCGTGTACTGTTGAGACATTCTTTGAGACTTCAACCCAACAGGATGATCTACCCAACTCCATCACAACAGAATCTGAATCAAAGGAATCTAGCAAGACTCCTTCCATCAGAATTCAGAAGGATCATCCAAAAGAGCTCATCATAGGAGATCCCAATAGTGGAGTCATCACAAGATCTAGAGAAATCATCTCAAACTCTTGTTTTGTGTCCAAAATGGAACCAAAAAATGTCAAGGAAGCCTTAACTGATGAATATTGGATTGGTGCAATGCAAGATGAACTGAACCAATTCAAGCAACATGAAGTTTGGGAACTGGTTCCTAGACCTGAAGGAACTAACATCATTGGGACAAAATGGATATTCAAGAACAAGTCAGATGCTGAAGGAGTTGTCACCAGAAATAAGGCAAGACTTGTTGCTCAAGGATACACCCAGGTTGAAGGGGTCGATTTTGATGAAACCTTTGCACCTGTAGCCAGGTTGGAATCAATCAGACTCTTGTTGTCAATTGCCTGTCTTCTGAAGTTCAAGTTATTTCAGATGGATGTGAAAAGTGCCTTTCTAAATGGGTACTTAAATGAGGAAGCTTATGTGGAACAACCTAAAGGTTTTGTGGATCCAACCCATCCTGATCATGTCTACAAATTGAGAAAAGCTCTATATGGGCTGAAACAAGCTCCTAGAGCATGGTATGACAGGTTGACAAAGTTTCTCTCAGACAAAGGCTACAGAAAAGGAGGCTTGGACAAAACTCTATTTGTCAAAACTGAAGGAGGGAAGTTGATGGTTGCCCAAATATATGTTGATGACATAGTGTTTGGAGGAATGTCAGAACATATGGTTAAACACTTTGCTGACCAGATGCAGGCTGAATTTGAAATGAGTCTCATGGGAGAACTAACTTATTTTCTTGGACTACAAGTCTCACAGATGGAGGACTCAATCTTCTTATCTCAAAGCAAGTATGCTAAGAATATTGTAAAGAAGTTTGGTATGGAGAATGCAAGTCACAAAAGGACTCCTGCTCCTACTCATCTAAAGCTTTCCAAAGATTCAAGTGGGGTTAAGGTGGATCAAAGTCTGTACAGAAGCATGATAGGAAGCTTGTTGTACTTAACTGCCAGCAGACCTGATATTGCCTTTGCAGTTGGAGTTTGTGCTAGATACCAAGCTGATCCCAAAGTCAGTCATATCAATCAAGTAAAGAGAATTTTGAAGTATGTAAGTGGTACTTACAACTATGGATTGTTGTATACTCATGGCTGTGAACCAGCTCTGACTGGATACTGTGATGCTGATTGGGCTGGTAGTGCTGATGATAGAAAAAGCACCTCTGGAGGATGTTTCTTTTTGGGAAGTAATCTGGTTTCCTGGTTCAGCAAGAAACAGAATTGTGTGTCTCTTTCAACTGCTGAAGCTGAATACATTGCAGTTGGTAGTAGCTGCTCTCAAATGATATGGATGAAACAGATGCTCACTGAGTATAATGTCACACAAGATGTTATGACATTGTACTGTGACAATCTGAGTACAATCAACATATCCAAGAATCCCATTCAGCATAGCAGGACCAAACATATTGACATACGACATCACTTTATTAGAGACCTTGTAGAAGAGAAGACAATCAAATTGGAACATGTTACCACTGAGCTACAGCTGGCTGACATTTTTACCAAGGCTTTGGATGCAAACCAATTTGAAAACTTAAGGGGTAAGCTGGGTATTTGCCAACATGAGGAATTGTAGCAATTAATTTTGCTTAAAACAAAGACCAAAGGACTTATGCCTGTTCTGATTGATTTAAAATTGTATTTTCTCATTTCCTACAATTCTTTTAAGAAGTTGAATAGACACTCCTTTGCTTCCTTCATCTCTCGTCTCCTCAAAACCCAGTCTCTCAATCAGAAATTTCTCCTTATTTGCTGTTGGTCCTTCAAAACTGACGAAATGTCTCAAACACCATCATCATCCAATACGACCATCTCAACCTCTTCCTCTGATCAAGATTCTGGGACAATCTCTTCCTGTCTGGACTCTGACGTTCTGGAGATCTGTTCTCATAGAACTAACCCCACCAAGGCCAAAGAGTTGAGAACAAGACATCCATCTCATCCTTCCTCTTCAGTTCCCCCTGAAATTGCAAATAGGGAAGGGACAACCTATGTTAATCAAGCAATAGCAAAAATTGTTTCAAGAATTCTGAACGAGAACCACTCAGTTCCTGGCATTTCTGTTCCTCTGAACCAAGAAAGCTCAAATGCTGAAACAAATCCAAATGTCTCTAAGAATGTTGAGACATCAAACAAAGAGAAGAATGCTGACATTGCTCACAAGAAAAGAAAGAAGCCTGAATCCTCTGGATCTGATGACAGTGCTTGAAGGATGACTGTTGTTTGGTGGTGTTGCTGGTTGGTGCTGAAGTGTATTCAATTGTTTGCTGCTGCTGCTCTTACTATTTTGTTTTGGATAACTGTAAAATTTTTTGAACATGTTTTCTTTGGCCCATTTGTGGCTAAAGAGGGGGAGAATATTTTGGTACTTGCTTAATTAGTACTTGACATTCTATGTTCTATTTTTCTGCTGTCACTTATTTTCTGCTGCTATCTCTGATTGTTTAGGGTCTTTAGCCAAAAATCTGCCAAAGGGGGAGTTTGTAGGTGTTTAGGTATTGGCTTGAATTTTTGGTAAAACCCAAGTGTATGTGTGAATGTCATGACTGATGTCATAACATTCTTGTTCAGTTTGTACTGGTTCATTAGGTACCTTTGCAGAAAAATATTGTAATTCAAATACTGATGCTTATAAGTGTGTATCTGAGCAATTTTGCAAAATGATCACATTTTGCTAAATCAGTAGACAGGTTTTCTCAGATGTCATAACAGATGTTATGACATCCTGTTCTGAACTAACAGGATTGCAGGATTGGATAAGTCTGAGTTTTTTCAGGAAATAACTCAGTCCTTTCTGAACAGAATCCTGCGTTTTCTGAGGGATAACCCAGCTCAACCCTAACCTGGTTAATAAAGTCCTGTGACCTGGTCTTTAGGTCAAACGGAATTAACCCTAGTTTTTGGAAACCCTAACTGAAGTTGCAGCTGCTATATATTCAACAGAGCTGCTGTTTTTCAAGGATCAGTTTTGTTGATCAGAAGATCATTTGTAATCTGTATAGATTTGTTTTATTTGTACTCCAAGAAATTATCATTGTGATAAGTGCCTTGGAATAGGTTTCTATTTGTAAGGGTTGTGTAGCACTCAAAGCTTTGAAGCAAGAGTGTTTGAATGTTCCTTGACTAAAGCTGTGAAGCAGAGTCAAGTTAGTTGTGTACATCACTCAAAGCTGTGAAGCACGAGTGATTGTGTTGCTTGATTAAAAAGCTGTGAAGCTTAATCAAGTGTGTGTTTTTGAAGAGTGTCTTCATCAATTCTTAAGTCAAATTGGTTTATGTATCACTGCTGTGATTGAGGGGGAGTGAGTAGGAACTCAGGTTTAAGTTGTACTTAGATTAGAATTGCATTGGGTAGGTCTTAAGTGAAGGAGATAAACTGGTTGGTTTATTCCTGAATTAACATCTCTTATAGTGGATTCTCTCCCTGGCTTGGTAGCCCCCAGAGTAGGTGTTGTTGCACACTGAACTGGGTGAACAATTGACTGTGTTCTTTATTGCTTTTGTATTTACTGTCATATAGTAAGTCAGATACGGTGTCATAACATTGAACGTGACATTGAGTATCTGCAGCCAGAATTTCACTCGGGAACCCAAATCCTCGACTAGCCTTAATCCTGCAAGAAGGGCCTCGTATTCATCCTGATTGTTCGACATTGGAAAAGAAAGGGAGAGGGAGTGTTCATTCATGACGCCTTCCTTGTTCTCGAGGAGGATTCCCGCTCAGCTCCCTGTCGAGCTAGAAAATCCTTCCACAAAGATGGTCCACTTATGCTTCTTCCCTATGGGGAGATTGTGAGGGGTCGTCTTTATGACGAAGTCGGCCATCGCTTGGGCTTTGAGGGCCTTCGTGCTCTAGTACTTAATGTCGAACTCTGAGAGCTCCAAGGACCATTTTAGAATTTGACCAGCCATGTCTGGTCAACATAGGAGATGTCTTACAGGTTGATCTATTCGTACGGTAATCGTGTGTTCCAGGAAGTAATGTCTAAGTCTCCTGCCGCATTGACGAGGGCCAAGGCAAATTTCTAAATCTGTTGATACCTAACCTCGGGCCCTTGTACCGCTTTGCTTGTGAAATACATTGGATTTTACACGTCTGGAGTCTCAGGAACGAGGGCCACGCTTACGACCTCGGCTGAGAAGGCCAGGTAAAGGAACATGGTTTCCCCGTTCTCAGGTCGCGACAACATCGGTGGTTGCGAGAAGCTTTGCTTGAGATAGAGGTGGGCTTGCTCGCATTCCTCAGTCCCCTTGAAAGCTGCCTCTTTGCGCAGAAGTTTGAAAAATGGTAGAGCGTTATTGTACCCCAAAATTTTCCCTCTCACTTATCAATTATTTTCTCACAAAGATCTCTCTTGGTTCAAGAATGCACTAGAGTTGATCAATTCAAGACACCTCCTTAACCACCGATGACCAACATTAGGGTTTAAGATTGCACAAGGATAATTTAGCTTTCAATGCTTTATATGACTTTCATGGATCATTATGGACCCCCAAGATTACTCATGTCAAGTTTCAAGCCTTGGATCACACTTTTGCTCAGTCAATTGAGCAGTTGACCTAAAAATCAGCTATATTGGGGAAAAAGTCAACTATGGCCAATTTACAGTCAAACTTCATAATTTTTTATCCAAGTCAACATTATAAACTCACATGTATCATTTGATCAAGTTTGTACCATAATTCCTCAATAAATTTGATCAAATCATCAAAAGGGCAAAATGGTCAAAATTAGGGTTTTGACTGAGAAGGGGCAATTTCTTATTTTTGACCTAGCAAATGATCAATTTGTTTGAAGCATGATCTCAAGAGTTAAATTGCATCATTTTTACCTAATGGCATTACATAAAACATTACTCAAGATCAATTAGATTGGTAGTGAATTTTCATTCAACTGATCAAAAGTCAACTGTACACTGAAAAGTCAAACTTTCACTTTTAGTCAAAATTCAATGTCAAAGATCACAATTCATCAAAACATGTCAAAATATGAAACTTATTCATCAAGAAATCAAAAAGTCAAGATTTCATTTTGAAAAGTCAAAGTTTTCTAACTTACAAATTTTTCTAAGTGTTTAAACTTCATGTTTTTTCTTAACTTTGGGCCAATTTTTCACCATGATACAAGAGGATTCAGAAGAAACTTTCAACATGAAAGTTATAGATCTCCATGATATCTAAAACTTTTCTTCACACAACTCCTTCCAAAAGTGCTTGTATATCAATTTATAATTTTAAGAATACATGGTCATGAAACAAAAACACTTAGTGAAATTTTGCGCTAATTTGGTCAAGATATTGACCTAACTTCATGGAACTTTTTCATATAGTTCCAAGGGGAATTTTCAAAATTGATTCAAATATGGATTGTAGATCACATTTAAAGCTTTCCAATATGTCCAAGAACTCCTTGATATCATTTTTGAGTAGGGAGAATTGAAGAGATGAAGTTATGGTTTTATCACTTGAATTACAAGTCATTTTGTGATGAACAAGAATTCAATTTCAAACCTATGCTGCACAATTTTGTTTTGCACGCCTCTAAACCTCAATATCTATCCATAATCATAAGATTACACTTGATTTTGAGCTATTATCCACTTGATTCAAGCTTTATCCAAGTAAATTTTCCATTAGTGGAACAAAGTTCACACTTCCATTTTGGAAAAGTGACTCTAATCACCAAGTCAACTTGTATGGAGCTTTGCACATGTTTTCTCTACATAAGCATGCTCCATAAACTCAGAACAAATATGTTTAAAGTGGCAAGCCACCCTACAAGACATGTACCTTGCATTGAAACCATGTTTTTCAAGATAACTTCAAAAACAAGTCAAAAACTCATAACATGTGATCTTTGTTTTCTGACCTCCTCAAGTCCTCTAACCTCTTTCATATAATTATCAAGTGCATTGCAAGCCAATACACGATTGAGCAAGTCCTAAAACTCCCCAAAAGCATAAATTTCCATACAAGCACAAAAACTTGTTATTTCTGATTTTTGAACCCAACCTCCAAATCCCCTCGTGCGTTTCTTGGCCAAACCATCCACAAAGCTTCTAATACATATATAGAAACTATCCCAACTCCTGTTTTCAAACTGTAAAACCATTTACACCATTCTCCATTTTCAAAAATAGGGTATTGCATATTGACTTCTTCAGCTTGATTCAAGAACTCTCAGCACAAAGTAAACTTTGCAATAGCTTCCTGGAGGTGCAAGGAAGCTTACCCAATCATCAAAACAATTTGAAAGTAGCTCTAACTCAAAACACGATCTCCAGTTGCAAGGTGAGTTTTCTGACTTTTCATCTCATTATTTAGGCATTGTTAGGTCTTGATTTGTGAAGATAAAATGTAGATAACTTTGCCACGAAATTATACATATCCATAGTTAGCATTTATATGGCCTGAGCTTAGAAAATTTTAAAGTTGAAGTGTCCTGAAATTTTTAGCTTTTTAATTAGGGCAAAATATATTCTCCTTCATCTTTGATTGTTAGTTTAAACTATTTACATGGTTGGATTCATGGGAAGGAATGCTATAACTTTCATGTTTGAACTTTTCATTTTTGTTGAGAAATAAAGAAGATACAGGTCCTTTGTCTGGAGGTTGAAGATGAAGTGTATTCAGGGTGCGTTTTGTGTCATATATTTATTGCTTTGATTATATAAACGGATGTATAGCCACCCTAGTGGTAGAAGCGTGCGCCTGTGACTAGAGGGACCTGGGTTCGAGCCCCAGTGATACCCTTTTGTTTTTTTTCACATTTTTGCATATTCTGACTTTTTTGGACAGACGCCTGGGCCTCCCTAGGGCGTTTTTGTTTTTTTTCTTACTGTTAACCCCCCTTGTAGGCTATCCACATCCCTGGCCCATTTTATTTTTCTTTTTTCTTACTTTTATTTATTTGTTTTCTAAAATATTTTTTTAATACTAAAAAATCAAAAAAAAAAAATAAAAATATTAGATTTATATTTTGACATAGTTTATTTATAAATTTTCACAAAAAAATTATATTATTTGATCATACTTTATCTATTTCACTAATTATTTTGTAAATTTAATTTAATAACTAGGGTTTTAATTATTTTCTTTTACACATTTTAAATATATTATTTTAATATTTAAAAAGATCAAAAATATTTTATAACACTATAAATTATTTTTAAGACAAAAATACCAAAAATATACTTTTCTTATAAACTTAATTTCTTTTTAATCAATTAATAGATTGGGGTTTTATTAAATTTCTTTTCCTAGTAAATTTAGGTTTTCCTTTTAATTAATTAATATTCTTTTAGTTAATTAGGTTAAAAAAAACCCCTTTTCCTAAAAAATCCAAACAAAATATCCATTTACTTTACATTCACATCCTTGTATATTTATTCATTTGGTACATTATTTATTTCAATTCTTGTACAAATTCAATATGGTTGTAATAGATAATTAGGCTTTATTTTCTTGCAATCCCCATTTATAATTTGTACCCCCTCCCACAAGTATTTTAATAGCGTAGTAATTTTAAATTCCGCAATTTGTCGTTTCATATACAAATGCTAGTAATTAGGGTTTGTATGGAAAGACTAAAACCAATCAATTAGAAAACCCTAATCAAAGACAAAACCAAGCATGAAAACAATTCACTTGCACACAAGCACCCCTAAGGTAAATCCACTTGGTTGCCTTACTAAATGGCCATATTACGCATGTGAGGTATCTTAGCAAAAACAAGCAAAATACAAGATCATAGTCCCTCGATGACGCTATCCATGTTGCCTTTCAAATGATCTTAGTCTCTAAAAGAGAATGCTAATATACCTTGCAACATTGCTAATCATGGTTATACGTTGACCCACTTCCGTCCCATTTACATCCAAAGATATGGTTACTTACCAAATCAATGGTGAGATAACAATGTCAAAGGAAAAAGGAAATTAACATGAAAGACTTTTGAGTAGGTAGAATGCTCCTAATTACTTACTCCATTTCAAAACAAAACATCCTTTCTATTTTCAACACAAACACCTACACTTTTAAAATATCTTACAAACTTGAAAACATTTTCAAAATATCAACATCTTTGTATACATTCTTACGAACGAGAATCATTACAAAGTTTTCCTAAACAATGGCCTCTTTACAAAATACTTTCAAAAACCACACAAAGCACAATTTCAAACAAAAGCAAGTGATCTAGAAAGTAACTAAGAGTCCATGGAAAACCATGGATGAAAAGGGTGCTAATACCTTCCCTTTTCATAATCTACCCCCCGAACTCAAGAAATAATCTCAAAGGTCTTTCCTGTGCTTTTTCACCTTTCCTTTTGGATAAAATAAAAGTTGATGGAGACTTTTGCTAACCGCAACATTTGCGATCAAACGCAAAACCCTCAAGTCATTTCTCCCACCGTATCACAGAACTGGAAACTCTGCTGGGGACTTATAAAAGTGGGGTTACCTTAGGGTTAGATCACATTTACATGCTTTTATTGTTTGACTTGTTTTATTTATATTATGGTTCTTTGTTTGGGTTTGAATCCTCTACCCAGATTTGGGGATACCTTATAGGTAAGTAGCAATACGTTGTGGAAACTGTGCAGGGTATACTGACATGGTCTAAGTAATAGCTACGTTAGTGCGACATATTTGTGGGTACCGGTAGCCCTTGAGTTAATCAAGGAGAATAAGGGGCGGCTGAGTGATGTCATAAAGCACTAATTAACTTTTAGAACCTTTACTTGACCAACTTGGCCTTTAAGACGTAGTGAGATGACCGACTTTGGTGCAATCCGAAGTTGGTAGATACTCGATACTACACTCATTGAGGTTTGGGTTTTTGGGATATTTCGGTCGCCATTAAAGAGGCTTGGGATGAAACAATGCTCAAGGAAACAAATCAGTGATATTGAGCTCCTTAGAACCCGGTTACTATTGCTAGGACTGGTTTGAGCAAACTAAACTTCAAGAGGGTACTTACCTATGACACTCCATGCAAGCCTAAACCTAAGGACTTGTTTGCTTTGTTTTTGTATACATACTTGTATATAACATCATGAACATCATAACATCATATTCATTCACTAACCATTTCAAGGATCTTGGGATTTATCTTTGTTCTGTTTTGTAGGGCATGGATTCTATTCGCAGGAAAACCATTCAAGTCAATCTTGTAAGGATCCCTCCTCAACTTAAGGAGCTAGCATCAAGGATTACTGAAAACTCTCCACTTACCGAAAGACATGGTCGCCTACTAAACTTGGCCACCTCTAACACTGATGAAAACATGATGAAGGTGCTCTTTCAGTTCTTTGATCCTTTACACCATTACTTCACATTTCCCGATTATCAACTTGTGCCAACTTTGGAAGAATTATCCCAACTCTTGAGGATTCCCATTCTCAATCAACTACCTTTCAACGGTATGGAAAGAGATCCAAAGCCAGAAGAGATTGCTCAAGCTCTACACTTGCAATCATCAGATGTCACGACCAATTGGGAAACAAGGAGTGGTGTCAAGGGTTTCCTAGCAAAGTTCTTGTTTGAGAAAGCCCAAAATTATTGGAACTCTTTGGATTTGAAAGCTTTTGAAGAAATTGTGGCTCTCGTCATCTATGGGATGGTTTTGTTTCCAAATCCTGACTAACTCATAGATGTGAATACCGTCAAGATCTTCATGTCTCGTAATCCGGTACCTACTTTGCTAGGGGACATCCTACATTCTTTTCACACTCGCACTATGAGGAAAAGAGGTATCCTTATATGTTGCACTCCTCTATTAGAGAGATGGTTTATTTCGCATCTTCCCCAATCTGTATTGAAGAACGAGCAAGGTTCAAGGTGGTCACAAAGGTTGATGATGCTCAAACATTCAGACATTCATTGGTGTTCCCGATCCATAGAGAATGTTACTATTATCGACCGTTGTGGAGAATTCCCCAATGTCCCTTTACTTGGCATTACGGGAGGTATCACCCACAACCCCTGCTTAGTCTTAAGACAATTTGGTTATGCCCGAAGGGATGGCCCACATGAGATGCTCATTCAAGGTTTGGTAATTGACTACGAGAACGACGTTCAAGGTCTTCTCCAGAGATTCATCCGAGCTTGGAGGATGTTGAACAAGGTAGATAGCAAGACATTGGGGCACAAGAATTCCATCCCTCTTGAGCCTTACCTCAAATGGGTACAAACTCGTGCTCAAAGTCTTATGATTCCTTATCCCTCCATTCTCCCGGTAATCATTGAGCCTATTTTGGAAGGAGATGTTCCATACACCGTCCTGCATCTTGACATGCCCACCTCTCTTGAAGACTTACAAAGATATTGGATACAACTCAAGGGGGAGCGAGACACTTTCGAAGCCCAATTCTACGCTAGCGAGAAGAAGGTTTTGGAGCTCATTAAGCAACTGCATGAGAAGCGGGCTCTGAATGCCTACATCGCACCAAAGAGGATGCGTACTACCTTTTTATCTTAGAGTTTTTGTATTATTTTTCTCAAAGAGGAATTGATGTACTCAACCTTTAATTTATTAATATAACGTGTGTTTCCTTTTTGTCTAAAACATATTTGAATCTTTAAAATCCTTGAAATCATTGCATATGCATTTACCATTCATCATAGCATAAGCAGGCTTCTTGCAACATGTCTCCTCATCTTTCTACTGTTTATTTCAGTAAGATGGATCTCGAGAAAACGGTGAAGGACCTCCAAGCACAAAATGCTCAGTTTCAACAAATGTTCTTAACTCTAGCCAAAGGACAAGAAGAGTTGAATACCTTGCTGGTTGAAGATAAGATAAAGAAAGCAAAGAAAATAACCAGAGTTATAATTATAGGAAGAAGATTCCAAGGCCAAGCAAGAAGGACACTAGACTTTTCAACATCATCTGGTGAGAAAGACAATCAACATGGGAAATGCAAGGAAGCAGTTGTCCAGCCAGATTCAAAAGAGGAAGAGGAAGAAGAATATTATTCTGAAGAACAATATCCTCCAGCCGACGATAAGTATAAGCATCTGGAAGAACGGTTAAGTGCAACGAAAATTCAAAAAGTGCTTGGATTGGACTTTGAGGAGTTAGGTCTAGTATCTGGGATTGTCATTCCCCCAAAATTCAAGGCACCGGTGTTCACCAAATACGATGGAGTTTCATGTCCTAAAATGCATCTCCGGTCCTATGTGAGGAAAATATAGCCTCACACTGCCGACAAGGATTTATGGGTACATTTCTTTTAAGACATCCTGTCCGGGACTCAACTTGATTGGTTTTATCAGTTAGAAAGAGCCAATGATCATAATTGGGAAGATCTGGCCGCCGCCTTTTACAAACAATACCAATACAACGCTGATCTTGCTCCCACCCGTACTCAACTTCAGAGTATGGCCATGGTCTAAAGTGAAGGCTTTAAAGACTACGCGCAAAAATGGAGGGACTTAGCAGGAAGAGTCCAGCCTCCCCTATCTGAAAGAGAGTTGTGTAGCGATAAAAAATGTAGCGGGGTAAATCGGAGATCGAATTATTGATTAATTCGCCTCACAAAAGCAAGAGTCGCCACCGCGTTTTATTGTTTCCAAGGGAAAAGGGAAAAGAGCGAAATAAAACCCTAAATATGCAATGTAAAATAATACTTTTAAAAGTAAAAATACAAGGCGTTTTTGAAAAGAGATCTATGGTTCGGGGGTTGGTTATACAGTGTGAAGGTATTAGCACCCAATGTATCTATAGTACTCTATAGGAACCTTTTGAAATATCTGCTTATTAAGATTGATCGTTTGAAGAAAAATAAATCGTTTTGGCCGAAAAGGGGTACGGACGAGTTTTTGACGATGCGACGACCTAATGTCAAAGTTTTTGCTTAAAAAGGTATAAGTTTTGAAAAGATTGAATATTTGAGAAAAATTATCCTAAGTTTTTAATGAAATGTGAATGTTCACGCGATTGGATTTGAGGACATGAAGTCAACAAATTTATCGTTTTTTCCCTTGGATTTAAACGTAAACAGAATAAACAAGTAAATATGAAATAATTAAATAGGAAAATTAGGCGGATAATGATTAAATAACAACAGTTAAATAAATGACTGAATGGTGTAAATATGCATTTTTTAGATTTTTGTTTAATATTAATGAAAAGAAAAATGTTTTAATAGTTTTCATTTTTTTACACATTTTAATATGGGTAAAAAGTAATGAGAATTAATTAGGGAAAAAACAAAAATATTTTTAAGTTTTTAAGTTTCTATTTTTTATATATTTTTAGAGTTCTATATAAGGCATTATTATATTTAGCAATTATTAAATAAACAAACTAAATGAATACTTAAAACTAACTTAAACCTAATTAAAAAATGCCAAATAAACCTAAAGTTAAATTTAATAAACAAAAGGTAAAAATAATTAAAATGTTTTACTTAAATTATTAATTGATTAAGCTACTAATTAATTTAAACTAAGTTAATAATATTTAAAAAAAAAAACTAAAAAAAAAGGAATAAAAATGAAAAAAAAAAGTAAATAAAAAAGCTAGAAGAACAATCATATGGGCCAAGGGTGTTAAAGGGGGCGTTGGGCTTAAGGCAGAAAAAAAAGGGGTGAAATTCCAATTGCTCATGATTTTGTTTTAGGGTTAACACAGTTTGATAATTGGGATTAGGGTTCTGGTTTGGGAGAACGACGCTCATCGTTGCTCGTCTTCTTCGCGCATGGTCCTCTTCGTCTCTTGCTTCGCTACTGTATTCCACGGCCCAAGCCACCGGCATCTCATCCTTCTCTTCCCTCCCGTCCGAGCATTAGGGCGACGGTCACGAATTCACGGTACAAGATATTATCTTTCAATTCTTTATGTTTGGTTACGGTTATGCATGCTCGTGATTTTGATTCTGTTTGTTTCATTATGTTGTTTTGAAGCATTTTTTGAAGAAAAGAAAAGAGAAGAGATACCTTGGGGACAGAGGAGAGGTTGAGGTGAGCTAGGAGGCTGGGCAAGGAAGGACGGTGGAGGCGCTGTGAGCTTGCTTCGGACTTACCGGTACCTCGTTCCTTTTGGCCCTTTTGCTTTGCTTTTTCCTCTTCTTCTCTTGCTACTGCCACTGTATGCTTTCCATTGCTTTGAACATCCTTGAATGCTGTGTTGAAATAACTATTTTGACTAGCTTGATGCTACTGGCACTTTTTCTTCTTCTTTCTGATTGCGCTTCTGTATACCTTCCGTTGCTTGTGTTGGCCAGTGATGAGGTAATTTGAGACCTGAGGGTATGCTTGCTATTGTTTAGACATGGTTTGATTCTACTAGTTTTTTTTTACAGTAAGTGATGGCTTTGGAATGGTTTAGGCCATTTGTTTTTAGTCCATGGTCTTGACAGGTTTATGGTTCTGATATGGTTTGGTGTTTGAATGGGTTTTTTGGTTGGACAGTAGGTTTTGAATGGTGTGTGAAATGGTTGAGGTTTTTGATGGTACAGGTTTTGATGATGTAGTAGGCAGGTTTGGTAATGCAGTAACAGGTTAAATGGTTTAGGAAATGGTTTTGGCCATGTTTTGATAATGCAGTAGCAGGTTTTGGTAATGGAGTAGCAGGTTTTTTGAAATGCAGTTTTATGGTTTAGGCCATATGTTTATGGTTTTGAATGATTTTTGTGATATTGGTTTGATGGCTCAATCAGGTTAATGAGGTTTAGGCCAAGAGAATAAAATCTTCGTTTTCCGACGAGTAACTCAAAGGCTTTTTCAGATACAGTTCAGATACGCTCCATACACGGATGCCATTCTGATACTCATTCAAATTCAACTTTCAGATACAGTTCAGATATGCTCTAGACACGGAGGCCATCCTGATACTCATTCAGATTCAATCTGCAGATACGCTCCAGACATGGATGCTATCCTGATACTCATTCAGATTCAATCTTCAGATACGCTCCAGACATGGATGGCATCCTGATACTCATTCAGATTCAATCTTCAGATACAGTTCAGATACGCTCCAGACACGGATGCCATCCTGATACTCATTCAGATTCAATCTTCAGATACATTTTAGATACACTCCAGACACGGATTCCATCTCGATACTATTCAGATTCAACTTTCAGATACATTTCAGATACACTCCAGACACGGATGCCATCCTGATACTCAATCAAATTTAACTTTCAGATACAGTTTAGATACGCTCCAGACACGGATGCCATCCTGATACTCATTCAGATTCAACTTTCAGATACAATTCAGATACGCTCCAGACACGGATGCCATTCTGATACTCATTCAGATTCAATCTTCAGATACAGTTCAGATACGCTCCAGAAACGGATGCCATTCTGATACACATTCAGATTCAGCTTACAAATATGGTTCAACAATCATTTCTGGATGTCATCTACAAGCCCATCTCCAACAACTTTCCATCATCCCTGCAAATGGCATCTTTAATCCCATTCCCTATACCATCAACCATCATATCACCGAGTGCAATTTTTTTGGCACTCTAATGTCCAATCATCTTCCACCTTCAAGTCACGAATGGAAAATCCGTCAATCTAACTCTTCAGGTTTAAGAAGATTGAACAGGGGAAGCTGTTGTACCCCAAAATTTTCCCTCTCACTTATCAATTATTTTCTCACAAAGATCTCTCTTGGTTCAAGACTGCACTAGGGCTGATCAACTCAAGACACCTCCTTAAGCACTGATGACCAAAATTAGGGTTTAAGATTGCACAAGGATAATTGAGCTTTCAATGCTTTATATGACTTTCATGGATCATTATGGACCCCCAATATTACTCATGTCAATTTTCAAGCCTTGGATCACACTTTTGCTCAATCAATTGAGCAGTTGACCTAAAAATCAGATGTATTGGGGAAAAAGTCAACTATGGCCAATTTACAGTCAAACTTAATAATTTTTTATCCACATCAACATTATAAACTCATATGTATCATTTTATCAAGTTTGGACCATAATTCCTTAAGAAATTTGATCAAATCATCAAAAGGGCAAAATGGTCAAAATTAGGGTTTTGACTGAGAAGGGGCAATTTCTGATTTTTGACCTAGCAAATGATCAATTGGTTTGAAGCATGATCTCAAGAGTTCAATTGCATAATTTTGACCTAATGGCATGACCTAAAACATTACTCAAGATCAATTGGATTAATAGTGAATTTTCAGTCAACTGATCAAAAGTCAATTGTACACTGAAAAGTCAAACTTTGACTTTTGGTCAAAATTCAATGTCAAAGATCACAATTCATAAAAACATGTCAAAATATGAAACTTATTCATCAAGAAATCAAAAAGTTAAGATTTCATTTTGAAAAGTCAAAGTTTTCTAACTTACAAATTTTTCTAAGTGTTTAAACTTCATGTTTTTTCTTAACTTTGGGCCAATTTTTCACCATAATGCAAGAGGATTCAGAAGAAACTTTCAACATGAAAGTTTTATATCTCCATGATATATACAACTTTTCTTCACACAACTCCTTCCAAAAGTGCTTATATCTCAAGTTATAATTTTAAGAAAACATGGTCATGAAACAAAAACACAGTGAAATTTTGCCCTAATTTGGTCAAGATTTTGACCTAACTTCATGGCAATTTTTTCATATAGTTCCAAGGGGAATTTTCAAAGATGGGTTGTAGAGCATATTTCAGGATTTCCAAAGTGTCCAAGAACTCCTTGAGAACATTTTTGAGTAGGGAGAATCAAAGAGATGAAGTTAGGGTTTTATCACTTGAATTACAAGTCATTTTGTGATGAACAAGAATTCAATTTCAAACCTATGCTGCACAATTTTTTTTGCAGGCCTCTAAACCTCAAGATCTATCCATAATCATAAGATTACACTTGCTTTTGAGCTATTATCCACTTGATTCAAGCTTTGTCCAAGTAAATTTTCCATTAATGGAATAAAGTTCACACTTCCATTTTGGAAAAGTGACTTTAATTACAAATCAACTTGTATGGAGCTTTGCACCTGTTCTCTCTGCATAAGCATGCTCTATAAACTCAAGACAAACATGTTTAAAGTGGCAAGCCATCCTACAAGACATGTACCTTGCATTGAAACCATGTTTTTCAAGATAACTTCAAAAACAAGTCAAAAAACTCATAACATGTGATCTTTGTTTTCTGACCTCCTCAAGTCCTCTAACCTCTTCCATATAATTATACAAGTGCATTGAAAGATAACACACGATTGAATAAGTCCTAAAACTTCCCAAAACCAGAAATTTCCATACAAGCACAAAAACTTGTCATTTCTGATTTTTGAACCCAACCTCCAAATCCCCTCGTGCGTTTCTTAGCCAAACCATCCACAAAGCTTCTAATACACATATATAAACTATCCCAACCCCTGTTTTCAAACTGTAAAACCATTTACACCATTCTCAATTTTCAAAAACAGTGTATTGCACATTGACTTCTTTAGCATGATTCGAGAACTCTCAGCACAAACTAAGCTTTGCAATAGCTTTCTGGAGGTGCAAGTAAGCTCACCCAATCATCAAAACACTTTGAAAGTAGCTCTAATTCAAAACACGATATCCAGCTACAAGGTGAGTTTTCTGACTTTTCATCTCATTATTTAGGCATTGTTAGGTCTTGATTTGTGAAGATAAAATGTAGATAACTTTGCCACGAAACTGTACATATCCATAGTTTCCATTTATATGGCCTGAGCTTAGAGAATTTTAAAGTTGAAGTGTCCTAAAATTTTTAGGTTTTTAATTAGGGCCAGAGAAATTCTCCTTCATCTTTGATTGTTAGTTTAAATTATTTACATGGTTGGATTCGTGGGAAGGAATGCTACAACTTTCATGTTTGAACTTTTCATTTTTGTTGAGAAATGAAGAAGATACAGGTCCTTTGGCTGGAGGTTGAAGATGAAGTGTATTCAGGGCGCGTTTTGTGTTATATATTTATTGTTTTGATTATATAAACGGATGTATAGCCACCCCAATGGTAGAAGCGAGCTCCTGTGACTAGAGGGACCTGGGTTTGAGCCCCAGTGGTACCCTTTTGGTTTTTTTTCACATTTTTGCACATTCTGACTATTTTGGACAGGCTCCTGGGCCTCCCTTGGGCCTTTTTGTTTTTTTTCTTACTATTAACCCCCCTTGCAGGCTATCCACACCCCTGGCCCATTTTATTTTTTCTTTTTTCTTACTTTTATTTATTTGTTTTCTTAAATATTTTTCTAATACTCAAAAATCATAAAAAATATAAAATTATTAGATTTATATTTTGACATAGTTTATTTATAAATTTACACAAAAAATTATTTTATTTGATCATACTTTATCTATTTCACTAATTATTTTGTGAATTTAATTAAAAAACTAGGATTTTAATTATTTTCTTTTACACATTTTAAATATATTATTTTAATATTTAAAAAGATCAAAAGTATTTTATAACACTATAAATTATTTTTAAGACAAAAATACCAAAAATATGCTTTTCTTATAAACTTAATTTCTTTTTAATCAATTAATAGATTAGGATTTTATTTAATTTCTTTTCCTAGTAAATTTAGGTTTTACTTTTAATTAATTATTTTTCTTTTAGTTAATTAGGATAAAACAAAACCCCCTTTTCCTAAAAAATCCAAAAAAAATATATCCATTTACTTTACATTCACATCCTTGTATATTTATTCATTTGGTACATTATTTGTTTCAATTCTTGTACAAATTCAATATGGTTATAATAGATAATTAGGCTTTATTTTCTTGCAATCCCCATTTATAATTTCTACCCCCTCCCACAAGTATTGTAATAGTGTAGTAATTTTAAATTCTGCAATTTATCGCTTTATATACAAATGCTAGTAATTAAGGTTTGTATGGAAAGACTAAAACCAATCAATTAGAAAATCCTAATCAAAGAAAAAACCAAGCATGAAAACAATACACTTGCACACAAGCACCCCTAGGGTAAATAAACTTGGTTGCCTTACTAAATGGCCATATTACGCATGTGAGGTATCTTAGCAAAAACAAGCAAAATACAAGATCATAGTCCATCGATGACGCTATCCATGTTGCCTTTAAAATGATCTTAGTCCCTAAAGGAGAATGCTAAGATACCTTGTAACATTGCTAATCATGGTTATATGATGACCCACACCCGTCCTGTTTACATCCAAAGATAGGGTTACTTACCAAATCAATGGTGAGATAACAATTTCAAAGAAAAAAGGAAATGAACATGAAAGACTTTTGAGTAGGTAGAATGCTCCTAATTACTTGCTCCATTTCAAAAAAAAACATAATTGTTATTTTCCAAACAAACACCTACACTTTCAAAACATCTTACAAACTTGAAAACATTTTCAAAAGATCAACATCTTTGTGTACATTCTTACGAACGAGAATCATTACAAAGTTTTCCTAAATAATGGCCTTGTTACAAAATACTTTCAAAAACCACGAAAAGCATAATTTCAAACAAAATCAAATGGTCTAGCAAGTAACTAAGAGCCCATGGAAAACTATGGATGAAAAGGGTGTTAATACATTCCCTTTTCATAATCTATCCCCCGAACTCAAGAAATAATCTCAAAGGTCTTTCCTGTGCTTTTTCACCTTTCCTTTTGGGTAAAAGAAAAGTCAGTGGCTACTCTTGCTAACCGCAACATTTGCGATCAAACACAAATGGTCAGTTCTCCCACCGTATCACAAGCGTGTTGCATGGATTTTTCAACAAAACAGGAGAGCGAGGTGAGCATACCGTTTAATACTTGTATGGATTTCTTCGAGTTAGGTGTAGGAAGATCAGATAATGCCCAACACTTGTCGGGGTTGACTTCAATTCCCCGTTCAGTCATATAGAAACTGAGGAATTTTCCCTCCTTAACCCCGAATGTGCATTTATGGGGTTAAATCTCATCTTGCATTGTCGCGCTTGGGAGAAGACTCTTTTAAGGTGGGTAGCATGACCGATATTTATTCGAGATTTAACGATCATGTCGTCTGTGATACTGTGGCAGAACTGACGATTTTTCATTAATACCAGTTTTGCGTTTTTTGTTCGCAAATGTACGGTAAGCAAGAGTCACCACCGTCTTTTATTTCATCCAACAAAGGAAAAGGGAAAAAGAATAGGAAATACCTTTTTCGAGATGTTTATGAGTACGGGGGGTAGATTATAGAAAGGGAAGGTGTTAGCACCCTTTCTATCCGTGGTTTTCCACGGGCTCTTAGGTACTTGCTCATTCTTAAATTGCTTTTGTATGTTTGTGTGTTTGAAGAAGTTTTGAAATTTGCCTTAGTGCGGTGTTTCACTTTATGGTAACCCTTGTATCATTCCTCAAGGGTGTGATAAAGTGTTTTAAAAACTTTAGTTTGAAAAGTCTGTTTGAAAGTGTAAGTGTGAAAAGAGTTGTTGTTTTGAGCAAGTACTTAAGAGTTACTACCTACTCGAAAAATACTGCTCGTTTTCTTATTTCCTTTAGACAATGCTATCCTACTATTAAGGAGTAGGTATCTCAATCATTCGTTTTTGAGGGATAATTGAAAGGGATGAATACAATCACTAAAGCAATGATTAGGAAACCTTAGTAGTTACCCTAGAGTCCTAAAGATCTTTCCGCGGCAACATGCGAACGGGTCATTTTTGATCTTTTGCGACTAGAGGGAAACCACTAAAACTCCCTATACTTCATGACCGTTTACCAAAGGCAACCGAAGTGAGGAAAACCCTAGGTGTGAGCATGTGCTAGTGTTTGTTTTTCAGTTCATTTAATCTTTGCACAGTTAGAGTTTTCTACCGTTTTAAATTATGATCTTTTGTACACAATCCTATTATCAATCATCTAACAGTTTATAATGACGGAAAGGAAAAGTGCGAGAAATTTAAACCTAGCTATTACAAGGCTTTGGGGAGGGGGATTACATAATCAAAAACTTGGGAAAAAAGTAACTGAAAATAATAATAAACCTAAGTTAAAACTATTACAAACTCGGAGCAATTACATTAATTGGAAAATTAGTGAAATAAATATGTGCGATGAAATTAAATACAAAGAATTAAAATTAATTTCAAAGATATTTAATTAGTGAATAAAGAAAAAATATTTTTTTGGAGAAAAAGTAATTCATTTTGCAAATTAACCTAATTTCTAATTAATTTTAATTATGAAAAAAGGAATTTAAATTATCCTAATTAACCTAATTAATTAATGAAAAAATATTTTATGAAAACTCTAATTCTAAAGTTTTTTTGTGATTTTTGTTATTTTTTAATTTAATTAAAAAACAATGATTTTTTGTAAAATAATTAAAACTAAAAATTAAACAAAGAAATTAAAAAGAAATAAAGTGGGTCTGGAATGAGAAGTGATTCTGGGGGTGTATGGCTGAAACTCTCCAGGCCTAGAATAGCTGGCCCAAGGCTGGCGTTTGATCTAGTGGGGATTACCTTTAGAGGGTCTACCACGTGTTGCGCTTGTGATGCGTTAGATCTGGACTGATGATGGATCTAGTGGACAGGATCTGGGAGCGCATAGCATGGACCTGGGCGTGAGGTACATGGAACCTGCAAAGAAATTGTGAGAAAAATAATATACAGGAGGCAGGGGTCGAATACCTGACCTCTTACACACGCGCGTCTTGAAACCTCTTCCCTTTTCCACTGAGCCAAGTTGATTATTCGTTGATACAAACAAACAACAAATAATATATTAAATAATGAGTCAGTATTATAAGAAAAATTCGCGAGATTTAAACTGTCCAACCAGGCTTGGACACGCCATCATCTTCTTCGCAGGACCGTCGTTTTAGGTACTGGACTTTTACCTACGGACAAAGTCCATAGCTATAACCTGTGACATTTCCAAAACACAGCACAAATATGATAAATCCCAACCAAGGGCATGGGTCGATTGGAAATCAACCATTGAACCTGAATATACCCTTGGTTTGTCCTAATTTAACCTGTATCAAAAATACCTAAAACATGTTTTGAAACCCTAAGAATGACGTTTCATGATTCCTGCACGTAAACTCAAATCAAATTATCCAACTGTATTGCAAACATGATAATAAGCATGAATAAATGATTAAAACATGTTGATAATGCCAGAATTAAGGAAAACAATTTTAAAAAAAAAGGCAAGTCGTGATTGTTCTTACGCTTGATTCTTGATGCTTCAGGCTTTGATAATGCTTGCAATTGCTTCAGAGGATGCCTAGGGATGTGATTTGATCCTTGGAATGGCTTGAAACGGCCTGTGGAAAGAAATCCAGTCTGCACTTTTTTGAAAAAAATTGATACTTTGTTCTTGCTCTTAGGGAGACAGGTTGTGCATGAATTCTTCTTCTCCAGGGTTGCAATGAATTGTGTATATGTACTGAATCAAATTAGGTCATTGTAATTGGAAAGAATCTAAATATTGATGGCATGATTTTAAGAAGAAATCAAATCTTGAAAAGTTTCCATGTATGAAGATTTTGTGTCCATTTGACCTTACACGATTTCCTTGGCTTTTTTACAGCATCTAAGATCTTCATTCAATGCAAAAATCAATCCTAAAACAAATTATATGATTTATTTGGATTTATTTGATTTTATTTGATTTTTAAATGAATAAAAATCAAAATAAATTAAATAAATAAGTGAATAAGGAATGGAGTGTCCCATAGGTCTTGGACCATGCTAGGACTGAGATTCAATCTTGAAAAGATGGGCCCATGTTAAAAAATGCAATTTTGGGCATTGTTGACTTTGTGCAAATTTCCAAAAATGGCCAACTTTGACAATGCATATCTCTCTCAATTTTGACCCTAAAAGGGTGCTCTTGGACTTTTTATAAATCTTAGGATGTCCTATAAACAACCCTTTTGGTTTCATCTCAATTGGATCTTCCATGTTCTTGTAAGAAGCTTTGAGCCAAAAGGTGTTTTTATTGACTTTTGAAGAGGACCTATAATGTCTGAATTTATATCTTTTCATTAGTGCATTTCATAAACTTGAGGGATGTAGATTAATTGTAGGGAATTGAATTCTCTTAAAAATGAGCCTTGGATGATAAATTTATGATACAGTATGAGAAAGTTATGCATGGTCAAAGTTTGGTTAGCTTTTCCTATAGAAACCCTAATTTAGCAACTTTTGAGTTTTGATGAATTAGGAGCATTCCTTGAGGAATCATGATCAACCCTTGATCAAATGATGGATATCACTTAAAAATGTTGATGTGGACCAAAAATCTTGAAGTTTGATTGTTTGTGGGTCACAGTTGACTTTTGCCCTAGTGTAGTTGATTTTCAGGCATTTGAGCAGTTGACTGAGCAAACTTCTTATGCAAGGCATGAAACTTGGCATGGATGATCTTGAGGACATATTAGGGCAATGGAAACCATTTAGGACCCTTGGAACTTAAACATCTTGATGAGGAGTTAAACCCTAGTTTAAGGCTCATTGTCTTAGGAGGAGGATTTGTCTAGTCAATCCTTAGTCAACTTGAGCAATTGAGGACCTCTAGAAGTATGTTTTTATGTGAAAGTGGGGAGGGAAAATTTTAGGTACAACAGCTGCCCCTAGTCAATCTTCTTAAACCTGAGGATGTAGATTGGTTGGTCTGCCTTTCATGATCTGAAGGTGGAAGATGATTGAACACTAGAGTGCCTAGAAATTTGCACTCGCATGAAGTAATACTGATCGATAATAATGGGAATGGGCTTACAGATGCCATTTGGAAGAAGACGGAGAATCGTCGGAGACGAGCTTATAGATGCCATCCAGATAATATGACATAGAGTTGTTGGAGATGGGCTTAAAGATGTCATCTAGAATAATGATAATTTCGTGAGATATTCCTTCGTGGGAATTCCTATTCTTGTTGTTAGGGGGGACTTCACTGAGGAATGTTGGCATCTTTCTTGGGAAATAGATTCTAGGAGCTTTGGTTGTCCATTACTCTATTGGGAAATTAACTCTTGATTGATGAGACAAAAGTGAGTTGTTATCTGGTCATATTCCAGGTCTCACAGCGACTTACTGGGGAATATGGGAAATCGACCGTATCTAGTCGGGTCTAGGTTTTACAATGTTGTAAACTGTTGTCCGGAGATAAAAGAGAAGGAACCTGAATAGTAGAGTTACTTCGAGATGAAAGCCTGGATAGTAGGGCTGCAAGAAGGAACCTGGATAGTAGGGTTACTTTGAAATGAAAGTCTGGATACTAGGGCTACTGAGAAGGAACCTGGATAGTTGGGTTACTTCGAAATGAAAGCCTGGATAGTAGGGCTATGAGAAGGAACCTGGGTAGTAGGGTTACTTAGAAATGAAAGCCTGGATAGTAGGGCTATGAGAAGGAACTTGGGTAGTAGGGTTACTTTGAAATGAAAGCCTGGATAGTAGGGCTACAAGAAGGAAACTGGATAGTAGGGTTACTTCGAAATGAAAGCCTGGATAGTATGGCTGCGAGAAGGAACCTGGATAATAGGTTTACTTCGAAATGAAATCCTGGATAATAGGGATGCTGAGAAGGAACCTGGATATGAGGGTTACTTCGAAATGAAAGCCTGGATAGTAGGGCTGCAATAAGGAACCTGGATAGTAGGGTTACTTCAAAATGAAAGCCTGGATACTAGGGCTGCGAGAAGGAACTTGGATAGTAGGGTTACTTCGAAATGAAAGCCTGGATAGTAGGGCTGCTGAAAAGGAACCTGGATAGTAGGGTTACTTCGAAATGAAAGTCTGGATAGTAGGGTTATGAGAAGGAACTTGGGTAGTAGGGTTACTTCGAAATGGAAGCCTGGATAGTAGGGCTATGAGAAGGAACCTGGATAGTAGAGTTACTTCGAAATGAAAGCCTGGATAGTATGGCTGCAAGAAGGAACCTGGATAATAGGGTTACTTCGAAATGAAATCCTGGATAATAGGGATGCTGAGAAGGAACCTGGATAGTAGGGTTACTTCGAAATGAAAGCCTGGATAGTAGGGCTGCGAGAAGGAACCTGGATACTAGGGTTATTTTAAAATGAAATCCTGGGTAGTAGGGCTATGAGAAGGAACCTGGATAGTAGGGTTACTTCGAAATAAAATCCTGGATAATAGGGTTGCAAGAAGGAACCTGGATAGTTGGGTTACTTCAAAATGAAAGCATGGATAGTAGGGCTATGAGAAGGAACCTAGGTAGTAGGTTTACTTCGAAATGAAAGCCTGGATAGTAGGGCTGCAAGAAGGAACCTGGATAGTAGGGTTACTTCGAAATAAAAGCTTGGATAGTAGGGCTGCAAGAAGGAACGTGGATAGTAGGGGTACTTCGAAATGAAATCCTAGATAATAGGGCTGCTGAGAAGCAACCTGGGTAGTAGGGTTACATCGAAATAAAAGCCTGGGTAGTAGGGCTATGAGAAGGAACCTGGGTAGTAGGGTTACTTCAAAATAAAATCCTGGGTAGTTGGGCTGCCTCATTTGATCACGTAGATTAGTTGACCCGTTTGGTTTCGGGAACTAATTTTCCATTAGTTGTCTGCAGATATGACATGTATAGCTTCATGGATTTAATTTTGAACTGTTGGAATTGTTGATGATAACCATCTTTACTTAAAAGGTACATGATTAATTATATGTGATTCATGAAATGCATTGGGTGATGATGTTCTCAAAATAAATGAGATTATGTTGTATGCAATATGTATGCGCATGTCATGATGTATGAACATTAAATGCTATTGTGACATATCTGAGTTTGGGAAAATAAATCCCTGACTGCTGCTGGAGAGTACTGGAAATTGAATTTCTGACCGTTGTAGAAAAAGTGGTTCTTCTACTCCCGTTAGGAATGATGAACGGAGGTGACTATGCTGCGGATTTACTCCTTTTTGCTTGTGGATATTCTGTCGGGGAGAGACTCTGCTTGAGAGTAACTCTGTAGGGGAATAACTCTGTTTGAGAGAGG
The DNA here is from genome assembly GCA_948472305.1 of Vicia faba. Taxonomy (NCBI): domain Eukaryota; kingdom Viridiplantae; phylum Streptophyta; class Magnoliopsida; order Fabales; family Fabaceae; genus Vicia; species Vicia faba. The sequence goes on along the minus strand of OX451736.1, from coordinate 1,201,716,908 downwards.
AGATGCTTTGCTGGAAGGTTTTGCTGATTCAGAGAAATAAACTCTGTCGGGGGATGAACTTCCGTAGTTGGAGAAATAAAATTTGTTGGGGATTGAGCTTCTGTATTCAGAGAAAGAAACTCTTCTTGGGAGACAACTTTATGAACCACTTGCGATTATAAAATTCGGATGGGGAATATAGACGTCAGCTCTATGAAGGAACTTTGCTGGGGAAAGTAACTCTTGTTTGGGGAAGCCGATGTCAAAGCTTTGGTTGCCTCTACTCTGTGGGGAGTGTATACGTCACGGGGTCGCATCTAATGGTGACTTCGTTTCAAAGTTGTCCCTGCCCCTGTACCTGCCGAAAGGAGTAACTGTCAGGATTGACATGGTTTTTAGTTTTTGCCCATGTACCTGCTAGAGAAAGTACCTGCGAAGGCTTTGTGGATGGATCTATGTGTTGAAATAAGTGTCAGAATAACATCCGTCTCTGGATCGTATCTGAACTGCATTTAAAGAGAATATGAATAAGTATTAAGATGACATCTGTCTCTAGATCGTACCTGAATCGTTTCTAGATGAGAATCTGGAGTGAGTGTCAGGATGACATCCATATTTAGATTGTACCTGAACCATTTCTAGATGTGAATCTGCTTTATTCAGAATGTTTCCGCTGGGGAAGGGAAAATCTGTAATCCGCTTAGGGAATCCCGAGAAGCTTGGCGACTTCATTGGGTAATTTTCGTTGGATCACTAATTTGGAGATTTTGCTCTACCGAGGGTATGAGAACACCTGACATCAATAAGTTGTAACTTGAGGATATGGAGGTGACCTTATAGTAGAATGCCCCTGTCTCGATACCTGTTGTAGAAAATATCAACTGGGGATTTTGTAGATGGTTTAACTGTTATCCCAACTCTTGGAGTCCTTGGTGAATGCGGATCGGGGTAATGAACCTTCTACTGATTAGACAAGTGACAAAATGACGGGACGTAGTCGTACGCTTTAATCCCTAACTTTTGCTTGGACTGTCTTATCAGATTTTCAGTCCACCGGGATACCCTTTTTTGCCCAAGCCGCCTTTTCAGGTTTTCGACTTGTCATGTGTACAAATTTTTTCTTTTTTATCCCTAATTTTTGCCCGAACCCTTTTGGTTCACCGAGATGCCCTAATTTTTGCCTAGGCTAGTCAACCTAGCGGTTCTTTATTCATGCGTAGTGTTTTACGACTATGTCCATGTTCATCGGGTACAGAGAATTGTCATTGTCCATAATAGTGAGTGTTGTCACACTTGCCAGAAGGTATTTGTTTGATCGTACAATATTTGTTGCTGGAATTCATGTCCCATGCCCCAAGTGATTCAGATGGAGATCTGCCCCTGGTTATTTGGCATCTTTGATAGGTTCCTTGAATCTTGACTTGACTTCCCCAGATGATGGACAATGGTCATATCGTGCCCCTTGGTTGGAAGTGTTTTTCAACTTGAGGTGATCCTTTTCATTGAGAAGGTTCTTGTTCACTAGATATTCGTCATGCGAATTTCTCTGCTGTTGAACAAATAATCATATGAAAACAATGGTATTTTAAGAATGCAAAGCTTATGTCTGTCTTGAATATATTTTTTTGAAAATGTGTTTCTTGTAGTAAAACAAAATTTGCAAGAATGTGATATCAACTCATGATTTATAGTAAACCTTACAGGAGTCAGGATACCTTTTGTGAGAGTATGTTTTTGAACTAACCCATGCTTCAGCTATGACTTTTAAGGGTTATAACGTGGCCTAGTTCATGGTTTAAGTAACAAAGGATAATGGCTCAAAACTTATTTGTACCCACCCGCTCTTCGTGATGTTCTTCTGTCCTATGCTCAGTTAATTATGCATTTAAATCCCGATTGAGTCTGGCATCTTGTCCTTGATGTTCCGGTGATGTTTCATATACTAACAGATTATTTTGAATAGGCAGTTATCTTTTTTGTCGAGGATTTGTAGTACCTCTTTCTTTTTTATTTTACTATGCATGTCTTTTGCCTGAACTATTTCTTTTTGTGATTACAGTCAACGGGATTCCCCAGTTTTTTTCTTAAGTCTCCTTCATAGGTTTTGACTTAGCGGGCTTTTATTTTGAGAGATAATGACTGCCTGTCTTGACGATTATACGGAACCATCACCGTCTTTTGATTTGGAAGGACGTCTTCGATGCCATTCATTATGTACGAAGCAGAAGATTGCGACTGAATGTGCGTCTGAATTGACTGAGAAAACTGCCCTGCCCCAGGTTATGATTAAGGGTTTTAATTAGTGTGAAAAGAAAAACTCCTACTTCTTTGGCTCAAAGGGGTTTACTAGGGATTATCTTCCTTATAACTCCACTGTTTGGGATTTGAAACAACGCATGTACATCGTCAGTGAGGTCTGTTCAAAAGCATACTGTAGAGATTGTGGTATCAGTTTTGTCATCCTCCCTCTAAAGGCTTAGAGCTTTTAATCAAGAGTTGAATATCACAAAAGGAAGTAAGAAAGCAGTTTTGAAATAGTGAATACAAATGAATTGATTCAAGACAAACATATGCAATGCAATGATGAAATAACAAGGTTTGATATGAATAAATGTTCAAACAATCGAAAGAAAATTACAAATTGAAAATTCTAATGAACAAAATCCTCCTTGTCTGATCTTGTTACTTCAGATGGTGTGCCTTGGAGGGATGACAGAAGACTTTAGTCTGATCACCTTGTGTGAACTCTAGCACTCCTTCATTGATCAAGTCCTGAATCTTATTTTTCAATGCCCAACAGTCATTCGTATCATGTCCAGAACTATCAGAATGGTATGCACACCTTTCGTTGGGGTGGTAACTAGGAGCATAAGTATTGGGATTTCGCAAAGGAGCTCTTAATGTAATCAACTCTGCCTTCAACATGTGTTATAATGCTTGGGCTAGCGGCATATTGATTTTGGTGAATTATCTCTTGGGCTTGTCTTGATTTTGCTGATTACCCCGTTGTGGTTAGTGAGATGGTTGTTAGGCTTACGACGTAGCAGCAATTTGGAAAGTTCCACTCTTCACCAAACCAACTCCTTGTCTTATCAGGGGCTTACTAACAACCTGATCCTCGGCCTCGACTGTTTGCTTCATACGGTTGTATCCATCTTGATGAAGTTGGTTGGTGATGACTCTCAGCTCTTCTTGTCCCCGGGCTAGGCCTTGGAAAAGAGCCATCTGCCCCAACATCTGGGTTCTCATTACCTCTACCTCAGCTTGCAGTTCTTCCAACTGTTCATCCTAATCGTCTTTGGGATTTTTCTTGGCCAGGTTCCCAGCGAGGAGTACTTTCAACTCTTCCTGCCCCTTGGATAGGTTCAGGAACATTTCCTTGAACCGAGCTTCTTGAGTTTGGAGATCTCTGTTGTTTTGTTTAAGAGCCATTATTGAAATACACAGCGAGAACATGAGAGACCTGCTTTGAATCCTACCTATGCAATGATATGTATGATATATGTATGCAATGTTTTCAAGGATCCACAGGGTAAACCAGAAAATGTTAAAAGTTGAAATTTGCAACTTTGATTGAAGAACTTCGTATAGTTGAGTGTCCTTCTACGAGATTCAAGCTCACCATATCAAGTGGGTCATAGCCCCTGACTCAAGTTTTTGTGTTTTGATCTTTTGACGACATTAGCTAGAGGAAAATAAATCCTTTTTCCCCTTGCTAGACGTCTGGTTCATCATAACCTGCATCACAAACCCTTGAGATCCTTGAAATGGTTAAAGAGATGCTATGGGATGATGTTAGGATGTGTATTCTATGAGTTAAGCAAAAGTGTAAGGTGATGTAGGCAAGTAAACCCTGCAAGAAATCCAAGTTATTGGATAATTACTGTAAACAAACCCTGCAAGGAAATCATGTCGTCAGATAAAAACCCTGCAAGTAGTTCAAGTTGAAAGTAAACAAATCACACAAACAGCCTTAGGTTTAGGCTTGCTTGGGTTTTAAGGTAGTACCCTCTTGAAGTTAGGTTGGTTCAACCTGCCCTAAATATAGTAACCGGGTTCTAAGGGATCCCAATATCACCGATATTTCCCCCAAATTTTGTTCCGATAGACAATTGACTTCCCACCAAACAAAACTCAAGAGTCAAACCTCAATGAGTGTAGCATCGAGTATCAACCGACTTTGGGTTTACACCAAAGACCGCTATCTCACTATATCCTAAAAGCCAAGTTGGTCAATTAAGGTGCTAAGGTCAATTGACGCTTTGTGATACCACACAGCGGCCCCGTATTCTCCTTGATTACTCAAGGGCTACCGGTACACACCAAAGTATCGCATCAACATAGCTACTATTTCAACCGTATCGGTATACCCCGCACAGCTCCCTCACAGTTTATTGCTACTTACCTAAAAGGAATTCCCCGATCCGGGTTTAGGATCCAAACAACCATAACGGATACCCTTAAAAGTAAATCAAACAAGACAATCCAAAGAAGAAATTAAAATGACCTAGATCCTAAGGTAAAACCCACTTTATAAATCATTGTCCCCAGCAGAGTCGTTAGTTCTGTGATACAGTGGCAGAACTGACTGTTTTTCGTTACTACTGGTTTTGATTTTTTTGTTTGCAAATGTACGGTAAGCAAGAGTCGCCGCCGTCTTTTATTTCATCCAACAAAGGAAAAGGGAAAAAGAACAAAAAAAAACCTTTTTTGATATGTTTCTGAGTATGGGGGGCAGATTATAGAAAGGGAAGGTGTTAGCACCCTTTCTATATGTGGTTTTCCACGGGCTCTTAGGTACTTGCTCATTCTTAAATTGCTTTTGTGTGTTTGTGTGTTTGAAGAAGTTTTGAAATTTTCCTTAGTGCAACGTTTCACTTTATGGTAACCCTTGTATCAGTCCTCAAGGGTGTGATAAAGTGTTTTGAAAACTTTAGTTTGAAAAGTCTGTTTGAAAGTGTAAGTGTGAAAAAAGTTGTTGTTTTGAGCTAATACTTAAGAGTTACTACCTACTCAAAAAAGACTGTTCGTTTTCTTATTTCCTTTAGACAGCACTATCCTACTATTAAGGAGTAGATAGATCCATCATTGGAATTTAAGGGACAATCGAAAGGGACGAGTACGATCACTAAAGCAATGATTAGCAAACCTTAGTAGTTACCCTAGAGTGAGGCAACATTCGAACGAGTCATTTTTGATCTTTTGACACTAGAGGGCAATCACTAAAACTCCCTATACTTCATGACCATTTACCAAAGGAAACCGAAGTGGGGCAAGCACTAGGAGTGAGCATGTGCAAGTGTTTGTTTTTCAGTTTATTTAATCTTTGCACAGTTAGGGTTTTCTACCGTTTTAAATTATGATCTTTTGCACACAATCCTATTATCAATCATGTAACAGTTTATAATGACGGAAAGGAAAAGTGCGAGAAATTTAAACCTAGGTATTACAAGGCTTTGGGGAGGGGGATTACATAATCAAAAACTTGGGGAAAAAAGTAACTGAAAATAATAATAAACCTAAGTTAAAACTATTACAAACTCAGAGCAATTACATTAATTGGAAAAATAATGAAATAAATACGCGCGATGAAATTAAATACAAGGAATTAAAATTAAATTCAAAGACATTTTATTAGTGAATAAAGAAAAAATAATTTTTGGGTTTTTTGGAGAAAAAGTAATTAATTTTGAAAATTAACCTAATTTCTAATTAATTTTAATTATGAAAAAAGGAATTTAAATTATCCTAATTAACCTAATTAATTAATGAAAAAAATATTTTATGAAAAATCTAATTCTAATGTTTTTTTGTGATTTTTTGATTTAATTAAAAAAACAATGATTTTTTGTAAAATAATTAAAACTAAAAATTAAATAAAGAAATTAAAAAGAAATAAAGTGGGCCTGGCATTAGAAGTGATTCTGGGGGTGTATGGATGAAATTCTCCAGGCCCAGAATAGCTGGCCCAAGGCTGGCATTTGATCCAGTGGGGATCACCTTTGGAGGGTCTACCACGTGCTGCACTTGTGACGCGTTAGATCTAGACTGATGATGGATCTAGTGAACAGGATCTGGGAGCGTATAACATGGACCTGGGCGTGAGGTACATGGAACCTGCAAAGAAATTGTGAGAAAAATAATGTACAGGAGGCAGGGGTCGAACCCCTGACCTCCTACACACGCGCGTCTTGAAACCTCTTCCCTTTGCCACTGAGCCAAGCTGATCATTCGTTGATACAAATAAAAACAAATAATATATTAAATAATGAGTCAGTATTATAAGAAAAACGCGTGAGATTTAAACTGTCCCACCAGGGTTGGACACGTCATCATCTTCTTCGCAGAATTGTCGTTTTAGGTATTGGACTTTTACCTACGGACAAAGTCCATAGCTATAACCTGTGACATTTCTAAAACGCAGCACAGGCATGATAAATCCCAACCAAGGGCATGATTCGATTGGAAATCAACCATTGAACCTGAATATACCCTTGGTTTGGCCTAATTTAACCTGTATCAAAAAGCCCTAAAATATGTTTTGAAACCCTAAGAATGGTGTTTCATGATTCCTACGCGTAAACTCAAATCAACTTATCCAACCGTATTGCAAACATGATAATAAGCATGAATAAATGATTAAAACATGTTGATAATGCCAGAGTTAAGGAAAACAATTTTAAAAAAAAAAGCAAGCCATGACTGTTCTTACGCTTGATTTTTGATGCTTCAGGCTTTGATAATGCTTGCAATCGCTTCAGAGGATGCCCACGGATGTGATTTGATCCTTGGAATGGCTTGAAAAAGCCTGTGGAAAGGAATCTGGTCTGCACTTTTTTGACAAAAATTAATGCTTTGTTCTTGCTCTTAGGGAGGCAGGCTGCACATGAATTCTTCTTCTTTAGGGTTGCAATGCATTGTGTATATGTACTGAATCAAATTAAGTCATTATAATTGGAAAGAATCAAAAGATTGATGCCATGATTTTAAGAAGAAATCAAATCTTGAAAAGTTGCCATGTATGAAGATTTTGTGTCCATTTGACCTTGCACGATTTCCTTGGCTTTTTGACAACATATAAGATCTTCATTCAATGCAAAAATCAATCCTAAAACAAATTATATGATTTATTTGGATTTATTTTATTTGATTTGATTTTTAAATGAATAAAAATCAAAATAAATTAAATAAATAAGTGAATAAGGCATGGAGGGTCCCATAGGTCATGGACCATGCTAGGACTGAGATTCAATCTTGAAAAGATGGGCCCATGTGGGAAAAAATGCAATTTTGGGCATTGTTGATTTTGTGCAAATTTCCAAAAATGGTCAACTTTGACAATGCATATCTCTCTCAATTTTGATCCTAAAAGGGTTTTCTTGGACTTTTTAGAAATCTTAGGATGTTCTCTAAACAACCCTGTTGGTTTCATCTCAATTGAATCTTCCATGTTCATGTAAGAAGCTTTGACCCAAAAGGTGTTTTTGTTGACTTTTGAAAAGGACCTATAATGTCTGAATTTATATTTTTTCATGAGTGTGTTTCTTGAACTTGAGGGATGAAGATGAATTATAGGGAATTGAATTCTATTAAAAATGAGCCTTGGATGAGAAATTTATAATAAAGTATGAGAAAGTTATGCTTGGTCAAAGTTTGGTTGACTTTTCCCGTAGAAACCCTAATTTAGCAACTTTTGAGTTTTGACGAATTAGGAGCATTCCTTGAGGAATCATGATCAACCCTTGATCAAATGATGGATATCACTTCAAAATGTTGATTTTGACCAAAAATCGTGAAGTTTGACTGTATGTGGGTCACAATTGACTTTTGCCCTAGTGTTGTTGATTTTCAGGCATTTGAGCAGTTGACTGAGCAAACTTCTTGTGCAAGGCATGAAACTTGGCATGGATGATATTGAGAACATATTAGGGCAATGGAACCCGTTTAGTACCCTTGGAACTCAAACATCTTGATGAGGAGTGAAACCCTAGTTTGAGGCTCATTGTCTTAGGAGGAGGATTTGTCTGGTCAATCCTTAGTCAACTTGAGCAATTGTGGACCTCTAGGAGTATGTTTTTGTGTGAAAATGGGATGGAAAATTTTGGGGTACAACATCGTCCATGTACACTTCGAACATATTATTGATCTTGTCGCAGAAGACTTTGTTCATCATCCGCTGGTATGTTGCCCCGATGTTTTTTAGACCGAAGGGCATTACGTTGTAGTAGTATTTTCCCTATCTGGTCATGAAAGCGTTGCAATGCTTGTCGCTCATCGCTATTGGGATTTGGTTATAGCCCGAGTAAGCGTCCATAAAATATAAAATTTTGTAATCGACTGAGTTGTCGACCGACATGTCAATATTAGGTAAAGGAAAAGCATCTTTCGGACATGCCCGATTAAGATCAGTATAATCAACACACATTCTCCATTTTCCATTATTCTTTTTAACGAGTACAATGTTTGAGATCCAGGTTAAATATCGGGCCTCGAAAATAAAATTCCCCTCTAGGAGGTCTTTTACAGCACTTTCAGTAGCCTCCGCTTTCTCGGGGGACTGCCTACGTCTATGTTGTACTATTTCCCTAGCGGATGGATCAATGTCCAGTTGGTGACAAGTGACCTCGGGGTCGAGTCCGGCCATCTCCGCAGTGCTCCATGCGAACAGGTCCACATTCTCTCGCAAGAAATCTTTGATCTGCTTCCTCGCCAAGTAGGGGAGTCTAGTGCCGATCTTCACACCTTTGTGATGGTCTTTACCGAGGGGGATGAACTCGAAGTCTCTATCTGGGATGGGTCATAGGAGTTCTTTTTCGCTGTTGGGGACTTCATCCTTGTCGAAGCGGGTGTCGAGCGAGATTAAGTCGACCTTTGATGGAGCTCTTTGTTCCTCTGTCCGAGTAGGCCGTGATTCAGGTCAAGCAGTAGTAGCTCTTCTGGAAGGTCGAGCTCCAGTGTCGACCATGCTCTTCCCCTTGGAAGCCACGTGAAAACATCTTCTGGTAGCCGAGATGTCTTCGTGGATGGTGGTGACGCACCCTCTCCGGGTGTAGAATTCCATCTTTAGGGGGAAAGTGGAGGGCACGACGGTCAATTCGGCCAGTGTCGGTCTCCCTAGGATAGAGTTGTAGAAAGATAGGCAGTCAATGACCAGAAATTGCACCTTGATTTGCCAGGAAGAGGTTTCTTCCCTGAATGTGAAGAAAAGCTCAATGTATCCCCATGGTTTGGAGGTCGAGCCATTGAATCCTTTCAAGTCGGACCCCACATATGGTGAAAGGTGGGTTTCGTCGAGCTGCAAGGTTTAGAACAAATCGTTGTACATGACGTCAACGAAACTCCCATCGTAGACCAAGATGCGGTGAACGTCAGAATTATCCATTCTTGCCCTCACCAGCAGAGGGATGCTCAAGTCAGGGGCCCCTCCAGGTAACTCCTCAGGGTAGAAGGTGATTAGTTCTGATTTTCCCTTGACCCTATCGAGTGTCACCGGTTGAGTCGAGGTTGCGTTGACCAACTCGTCGAGATTTCTTTTCGTGGTGTTTATGGAGAGGTCGTTGAATCCCCCTCCGATTATAACCATGGACGAGGGGAATTTCTCCCACCTGCTGTGTATGGACAAAGGTTCTTCCTCGTATCTGTCAAGGACGTAGAAGTCCTCCGGCCTTGTCACAGAGAAAGCTATCTAGATGGGGGCCGCCTCATCTGACGGTCGGGTTTCTTCCTCAACCTCTTTTATCTCGCGAGTATCCCGACGAGGGGCGTCACTGCGTCGGTACTGCCCAAGTCTACCACGCTTGATGAGGGTTTCGATGGCTTTCTTGAGGTGGACGCAGTATTCAGTCAGGTGCCCGTGACTCTGATGGTACTGACAATATTTGCTTCTATCAGCCCCGGGTTTCGTAGTAGCTAATCGAGGATGTTTGACGTCGCGGTCCTTGAAGTTGGTATTTAAGTACTCCACTAGGATGCGCTCGCGGGAAGCGGTCAACAGAGTGTATTCAGTGAATCGCCCTACAGGTCCCTGTGTTCGCGGAGATCATGCGGTTTATCATCCCTTTGCTTCTTGCTCGTTTGTAGAGGAGGGCCCGCGTCCTGGTTCCGTAGGGTGTTGGTCAATTCGTGATTCCTCGATCAAGGGCTTTATTAGTCTCTTCCCTCTCCTCGTAATCCATATAGGCCCTAGCTTTTTCAAGTAGCGCATCGAAAGTCTTGGGTGATTTAATGCCGACGGCCTTCCTGAAATCAGTGCCCAGGAGGAGTCCTCTCTCAAGCAAATATCTTTTCATATGATCGGTACACGAGACCTGGATGACCTCGCGGTTAAACTGATCAATGTACTCCTTAAGGGTTTCGTCGCTTCTTTGGAGGATAGCCTCAAGGGCGGCCTCAGTCTTTGGATGTCGATGAGACATTGTGAACGAGCTGATGATCTGGTTCTTTAGGTTTCTCTAGGAGGTAATGGATCCTGGGTCGAGGTTTTTGTACCATTCCATTGATTTTTTCCTCAAGGTCGTGGGGAACAACTGGTATTTGATCGGTCCCCCGACGTTGTGATTGTGGAGCCTTACCTCGAACCCATTGATGTGGTCAACAGGGTCAGCAATGTCGTCATATTCCTTCAGTTGGGAAGGTTTCTCCATTCCCCTGGGAATGTACGCCTCCATGATTGCTTGTGAAAGGGGACCGCGCGGGTCATCTTCATCGTTTCTATAGGGAGAGTGGAAAGGGAACCGGTTGTAATGGCAACTGTAGTAATGGCCTCGGCCTCGGGGAGGATCCCTTGTCCGAGGATGCGTTTCTCCATTTCCCATGTTTTTGTTTTCATAGGATTTTCTTTCCCCGTGTAGGGGGTGAGGCCGCGTCTCCCGGTAGCTTCGGGCAGTGGTCTCTCCAAAGCGGGGCGTCTCCCAGTCTGTCGGGGAGAGCAACTTTGCGATCTTCCTCATCTGTGTCTCCGTGGGGGAGATTGAGGATGGTCTTCATTCTGACAGGGAGGTGGAGTGTCAGGTCTTCTGTGTCTTATGGGGGCTCGGTGAGAATCCTCGAGCACCCTTAATCGTTCACCTTGCGAGAAGATTAAGTAGTTTGTTTGGTTAATGGTCGTGAACAGAGCCCTGGTTGTGGCATCAGCGCTCGCGGGGATGGGGACCTCCTGGAAAACGTTTGGCTCATAGTTCTAGGGCAGATGGGTATCCTCGTGTGGCCTAGAGTGGGATGATGAAGAGGCGGACATGCCGTCTCTATAGTTCTGCTCGAGATCGGCCATGTCGTTCCCGTGGTTGTTGTTGTTGCCCATGTTGTCGATGACGTTGTTGTTGGGGTCGGCGAGATGGGCGTTTAGGTTGTTGTTGGCAGTTGGGTCGGCCATGACAATCACAAAGCTTTATGGTTGCTTTAGTCTTATGTAAATGAAATATGGGGAAGCTTGTTTCCCACAGACGGCGCCATTGATCATACCTGACTAGAGTGGATTGTCAAGGCCCACGAGCTTCGAGTTGGACAGCAGTTGTGGATTAGATGGGGGTACCTGCAAGACACTCTGATGCCAAAGTGAGGTTCAGAATGAAACAAGCGAGTATGAATGAGTGAGATAGAATGATTCAATACTTGACCTTCTTAAGTGAGAGGTTATCTATAGCCCCCAGCGCTAGGCCAAGGTCTCCAATGTTGGGCCATGATGAGGCCCAATAATGAACACTTCCAGGGCTTACATGTGTATGGTGTCCAGCACGTGGACTCCCCTGGTCAACTGTTCCGAGAGAATAGGTGTTGGACCCGTGATTCCCGAAGGGCAGTTATGATGACAATGATACGGACACATGGGTCACATTCCCCAATGAACACATGGGGAGTTTCTCAACGATCCCCAACTTGGGCTACTTGTCTTTGGGCCTTATGCAAGGGTGTTGGATTGGGCCTCCCCAACAGTCGGCAAGCGTTGGCCTAGTCAGATAACTTTCCAATTATGCTATGTTGCTTATTTAAAACAAAAACCCAATTGAAAGTATATGAAGACGAGCAAGTATTTGTTATTTAAAAAAATACAAATAAATTATTATGTATATTTTTAAATAATCAAAATAATTTTAAAATGAATATTTATAAAAACCAAAGAATGTTAGTGTAAACGAAACAAAAGAATTTTAAAACCTAATTTTGAAAATAATTTTGACTGTAGCGTCGAGGCGAATAAATTTGAAGTATGACAGCTGCTTCTATTTAATTACTCTGCGATTGAAGCGTGCGAGTATATGAAGTTTCACATATTAGGATCGGAGGGTTATTAAATAATGGAAGACCCCAAAATTTGGATAAAAGATTATAAGGATACACTATACAATGTCCCAATAGTACGGAAAAATAGGCAAAGATGATGATGCATCATCCTACCAGAGTTTGAACATAGAGTATGATTGAAGAGTAGGACTGACCTAGATACGACGAAGCGGATAACTCACCAATACCTAAAAAAGAGATCATAGACGTTGTGTATTTACCATAACCTAGGAGGAAAATACATAAGTTGAAAATTGATAACTTATTGTTGCATTGAGACTGATGCAACAAGCTATATCGCAGTTATAGAGTGAACAATACCAGTTTTGAAAATTTGACTCACTAACCCTCCGAGACTAACATAGAAAGCTTATAACACATATTTTCACATACCTATCACAACCTAAGGGATAGATAATACAAATATAGGTTTGTGTATTTATCACGACCTAGAGGATAAATAACACAGACTTGATAATTCGTCGCCCTTTAGAGACTGACGCAATGAACTATAGATTTTAGCATAACTACCATAACCTAGGGGGTAGATAACACGAGTATAAGCTTGTGTATTCATCATGACCTAGAGAATAAATAACACAATCCTGATAATTCAATATCGCTTAGAGACTGACACAATGAACTATAGATTTTCACAAACCTACCACAACCTAGGGGATAGATAATACGAGGATAGGCTTGTGTATTTATCACAACCTAGAGGATAAATAACATAAACATGATAATTCATTATCGCTTAGAGACTGACATAATGAACTATAGATTTTGCATACCTATCACAACCTAGAGGATATATAATACGAGGATAGGCTTGTTTATTTATCATGACCTAGAGGGTAAATAACATAAAACTGATAATTCATTATCGCTTAGAGACTGACACAATAAACTATAGATTTTTGCATACCTGCCACAGCCTAGAGGATAGATAGTACGAGGGTAGGCTTGTGTATTTATCACGACCTATAGGATAAATATCACAAACCTGATAATTTGCATACCTACCACAACCTAGGGGTATATAATATGAGTTAGGTATTTGAAAAGTGTTTTGATAATTGAATCTTAGATAACTAAACTAAAGATAACATCGAAGTTTACCAGTTGTGTTTGTTCTCAACCAAGGTGTTTGTTTGTTTTGTAGATAAGATAGTTCAACAATAGGGCCCAAGAAAGTTCGTAGTTTAACCAAAGTAGATCTGAAAAATATCATGCATGATGTATATGCATAATTCCCTCAATCGATATGAAACCCAAATGTATATTTATATGCACCAAATGTTTCATATGTTTATGCACCAAATGTATTGTAAATGTTTTTTGGTATTATTTCTCCTTTTAAACCATTGGCTCTTTTTCTTTTATGTGGCTGACTCCCCAATGTTGTATGTTGCTTTTTCGTGGTATCTTCAAGTTCATATAAGCAAGATGAATAGTGTCAGCAAGATTTTGATAATTGTATCACAAGCAGAAGCGTAGGCATTGACATAGACGTGGAGGAAAGAGTGGACTTAGCCATAGACACAGGCGTGGAAGTAGGCGCGAATTTTATTTCATTGTTTTTTCTAACCAAAATGCTCTTTGATGTTTTATCAAATGATTCTATTTGTTTGTCAAATTCCCAAAATGATTTCAACATAGTATTCACAAGAAATAATCGTAGTATTTTGCAAACAAGTCCGAAAAGAAAAGAAAAAACACAAATTGAAAATATTGAAAAAGTAAATGTTTTATTGATAAACATTCCTTTGAATAGGCGAGAGTCCAAGATGTAATTCCTAGAAATAGGTAACCACACAAATTTTTAACAAAAACTGAAAATGGCAATTAAAATGTTAATTATTACTGCTATTTCTCCAATGTCCTTTTGATAACTTCAATCTCCTTTGCTTTTGAGTCAAACTATTTGGATTAATCCCTCTCCTTCATGGTCGTAGTCATAGTTCTTAGATCACGGTCTATTTGTTCTTTATTTTGAATAAGATCCCTAACTTTTGCCTTGATCGTCCTTTCGGGTTTTCAATCCACCAGGATAATGTTTTTTGTTTGTGTCCATAATTTTTTCCTGGATCTCTCTTTGGGGTTTTCAACCCACTGGGACACCCTTTTTTCCTAAGTCTCCCTGTTACAGTTCGACTTAGCGGCCTTTTTATACATAATTTTTTTTACTGCGTCTTTGTTCGTCGGATGTGGTAGTTCTTCCCTATCCATTATTTTGAGGATAAGACCTCCACCTGAGAATTTTGTTTGTCAATCGCCTATTCCACACCACTGTTTGAGCTTTTCGAAGTAACTTGAACATAGGCTCGCACATAACAGTTAGGTGCAATATGAATCTCAAAATGTAGTTCAATAGTTCTAAGAAACCACAAACCTCTTTTTTTGTCCTTGGACCTGGCATCTCTTGTATGGCCTTCACCTTGCCGGGATCTACCTGAACACCATGATGACTTACAATAAAACCCAATAACTTGCATGACCTGACACCAAATCTGCATTTGTTCAGATTCAACCTCAGTTTGAACTTTCACATGCGCTAGAATAACTTTTGTAAATGTATGATGTGATCCTTCTCTGTATGAGATTTTAGAATCATATCATTTACGTATACCTCAACTTCTTTGTAGATCATATTGTAAAATAGTGTGACCATGACTCATTGATAGGTTTCCCCTGCGTTCTTTAGACCGAAGGGCATCACTTTGTAATAGAAGGTTTCCTAAGGAGTCATGAAAGTAGTCTTTTCCATACCCTCAGGTGCCATTTTGATATGATTTTATCCTGAGAAACCGTCGATGAATGAGAATACTGAATCTTGAGCTATATTATCCACCAAAATATCTATGTGAGGTAATGGGAAATTGTCTTTGGGACTGGCTTTGTTCAGATCCAGATAATTTACATACATGCGTACTTTTCCATCCTTCTTGGGCACTGGCATGATGTTAGCTATCTAAGGTGGATAATCTACCACCGCTAAGAATCCCGTGTAAAATTGTTTAAGGACTTCTTCTCGAATCTTGTTAGACATGTCTGGACGAGTTCTTCTGAGTTTCTTCCTAACTGGAGAACAACCTTCTTTGAGAGGTAGCCTATGCACCACAATATTTGTATCAAATCTTGGCATATCTCTGTAAGACCAGACGAATATATCAACATATTCATGTAAAAGCTTGATCATCCTTTCTTTGACGCTTCCCTCCAAGGTTGCCCCTAGCTTGATTTCTTTTGGATCATTCTTTGTGCCAAGGTTGATGGTCTCAATAGATTCTTGGTATGGTTGTATATTATCAGCCTTTTGCTCTAATTCCCTTGCCAATTCTTTGGAGAGTTCAATATATTCATCATCTTCCTCTTCTGCTTGGTTGATGGTTGCATCCAAATTATATCAGATGACAACAGTAACATTATTGGTGGTTTTAGGCATGGATCTGCACATTTATCATGTTTTGGTGCAGCTTAGTATGTGAATTTGGTAAATGCATATGAAGAAAAGTATTTCCATTTTAAGACATAAGAGATAAACATAAGAGAAAGACAGGGATCTTAATTGAATTCAAAACATAACTCTCGTTAATTGAAAATACTGTTTGAAACAAATGGGGGACCCTTACAAGATACCCCTATGACTCGGGCTTGACATAAGTTCTTTTATAAACAAGAAAAATCACTTTGGAAAGAAAAGATCTCGGGAATCTCCATGCTTGTCCAAATCTTGAGTTCTTCGCCTGGAGCACACTCACAGATGAAGGCAAGCGCTCTTTTAGTGCTACTCTTGTTAGATATCATCGCCACTTGTTCACCATGCTCTATTCCTTTATTGATGAAGGTTTCCTGAATGGGAGGAAATTGCGCCTTGCCTTTCAGAATAGCCTTTGATGGTTCATAGCCCAAACCAAAAAAATCTTTCTTCTCAGATATCTCCACAAGTTTACCCCAACCTTTTGAGGCAGGATCTCTCACAACTGGTTTTAAATCTCTCCACGAAATCACAGTAGGTTTTTTTATTTTCTCCACTGGTAGGGTTGCCATAGAAGCAACCTATAAGATTTGAAAAGGTGTTTCTATGCAGTCTTTATCTGCACTGATATATCTATAGGACTCTATGTGACTTACAAATATGTCCTCTTCATCGTCGATTATAACTAATATTCCTTCAGCTAGGGACTTTAGTTTCTGATGTAGAGTTGAACTAACAGCCTCTATTGCATGAATCCAAGGTCTTCAGAGAAAACATGTATATGATGGCTCTATATCCATTACTTGAAAGGTAATATAAAACATATGTGGATCGATATTGATAGGAAGAGCCACTTCTCCAAACGCTGAACTTTAAGATCCATCGAAATCTTTAACTATTGTAGAACTTGACCATATAACAACACCATCTAGTGTTAACTTCATCAAGCTGAATTTTGGTAACAAATTGAGGGTAGAACCAGTATCGGAGAGTACTCTAGATAGGTTAGTTTTTCCTATCTGTATAGAAATATGAAGCGCTTTGTTGTGAGCTCTACCTTGTGGCGTTAACTCACTATCATTGAAGCCTAAATATGATTCAAATTTTAGATTTGCTACGACATTGTCAAATTAATTGACCGAAATTTCCTTTGTAACATGAGAAGAACTTAGAATCCTCATCAGAGAGTCTCGGTGCGCTTTAGAGTTGAGGAGCAACGAGAGTATTGAAATCTTGGCTGGGGTTTGGTGTAGTTTATCCACCACCCTATAATCACTTCTCTTAATTATTTTCAAAAATTCTTCTGCATCTTGGTCGGTAAAATTCTTGCTCGGAGGTTCTTGTTCTTGACTTGCATCCACCAAAACTTTACCCTTATCTTTAATCACAGTATCATCCTTCTTTTATTGTTCGGGACCATAGATTCGACTACTACGAGTCATGCCCCATGTTCCTGCTATACTTTTGATTTCAAGTTCTTGACATATGGATGCTTCACATTCTTGGTTTAAACCATTAACATAGACAGTAGTATCATAACTCCATGGTACGGCTTTGTCACTTTCGTACGGCATGGTGGATGGCCCCCTAATCACCATTATAGTCTTTGGAATCACTGGTATTCTCAGAGTCTAGCATGGAATCATCACTGGTGCTTTTGTTGACTCTCCCTAAGGAACCACAAGAGTTTTCTTAGCAGCACTTGGCCCTTGGTATGGGATTATCAGTGGCTTCTTCGCATTTCCATCGATAACAACTACATATTCTTCTTTAGGGTATTTCTCGAATTGGACTATCCCTAAGTCCACAAATTTCTGTAATGTCTTCTCAAAAGCTTCATTGTGTTCCAAGAGGAACCCACATTCAAACAAATATTCTTTCAAGAGATATATCAGAGCTTTTACTCATCTGGCTGCCCCAATTGCATATACCAATCTAGAGATGCCCCACTCAAACTGTATTGGAAACAATGGATCATCAGCTTCTGATCTTGAGCATATGCATGCATTTTTATGCAATACATGCATAGATGGTTCCTTAGGCATGTGAGTCCCTTATATTTTCCAAAGTCAGGTACTTTGACTTTTAGGGGGATCACCACATCTGGGACCAAACCCATCTCGAGAGCATCGACGTTGAAAGCATCATAACCTTCTACAACCTTCAATATTTCTTTAAGATCCTTAAATTAGTTGATTGCCACAGGATTCTCACCAATCTT
This sequence comes from Vicia faba, assembly GCA_948472305.1. NCBI lineage: Eukaryota > Viridiplantae > Streptophyta > Magnoliopsida > Fabales > Fabaceae > Vicia > Vicia faba. The sequence continues at coordinate 1,201,698,948 of OX451736.1, read as the reverse complement.
AGGTTGGTGTGTTTGAGTATACCTTCTAAATCAAGGTCTCCATATTATAGATCTATGTAGTTGTCCGCATTGTTGACCAAAATTTTCAAAGTATGGGATGCCCTTACCTTCGATGGAGGTGGGACAAACCCTTCAGTATTAGCCTTCCAGACCTCTTGATGTGCCATAGTTGACTTTAGAGGACCTGACTCTGGTTCTTGTCTTGTTTGTTGACTGCTCTATGCACCAATAGTTTGGGCTACTTCTTCAAAGGCTACCCTAGGAATCATATCTTGTCTCCCAATGATGTTCTTCAGGGCTTGAATAACTTGGCTCATGTCTCCTTTAATTGAGTCGATGTTACCCTTTACTTGCTCCAAATCTTCTTTGAAAACGGCCTGATTTTCTTCGATTTGTTCCATGATTTTCTTTTGATGGATCTTGCTTGATATGGAGGCCGAAGAGGCGGTGCTTTTTTACCAATGATTTAACTGGAGAATGGTTTTTTTAAAATAGTGAGTTTTTGTATGAAATATGAAATGCGATGTTTGTGAATGCATGAATGCGTATGAATATGCTAAGAGTTTTGTTTTTGAATGTCTTATTCATTTGGATTTCTCTTTCATATTTTTTTGTATATATATTCTTTCTTAGGTTTTGCTTTTTATTGGTGAGTGTGATACGATGGGAGAACTGACTTGAGGTTTCGCGTTTGTGTTCGCAAATGTTTCAGTTTAGCAAGAGTCGCCACCGACTTTTTATTTTATCCTAAGGAAAGGTCAAAAAGCACAGGAAAGACCTTTGAGATGTTTTCTTGGGTTCGGGGAGTAGATTATGAAAAGGGAAGGTGCAAGCACCCTTTTCATCCATGGTTATCCATGGGCTCTTAGTTACTTGTTTAGATCACTTGCTTTGCTTTTCCAATTGTTTGAAATGATTCTTTGTGTGTGGTTTTGAAAGATGTAAAGAGGCCATCATTGTGGCAACATTTGTAATGATTCTTGTTTGAATGTATACAAATGTGTTTTTGTTTTATTGAAAAGATTTCAATGTTTGAAAGTTTTTTTTTGAGAAATGTTTTGAAATTGTGTTGTGAAGTGTGTTTGAAAATAGCAAGGATGTTTTTGTAAGCTTTTGATCAAGTAACTAAGAGTTATTTACCCTATTTTACTCAAAGATCTTTCTTAAGTTTTTAAACCTTTTAACAGTGTTGTTTCACCATTGTATTTGGTGAACAACCTTGTGTTAGGATGTTAAGCGAGACAAGCGCGGGTCATCGTATAGACTATGATAGCAATTGTGTCAAGCATCTTTGGCAATTTTCTTGAGGGACTTGATCATTTTTGTTTAGGCAACCAAGATAGCGTCATCGAGGGACTATGATCTTTTGTTTTGTTTTTGTTTTGCCAAAGTACCCAACATGCATACCATGGTCCATTTTTTAAGGCAACAAGTGGATTGTAACCCTAGGAGTGCAAGTGTGTATTGTGTTTGATTTTCATGCATTTTTGTCTTTGATTAGGTCAAACTATTTGTTCATTTTGATTTTGCATACAAACCCTAGTTCTCTAATCATGGCATAATTGAAAGTGTAAAGTGCGAGAATTCAAAGTTCTAAGCTATTACAAAATGATTATGGGGACGGGGGTACAATTTTGAATGGGGGGTATTTGACAAGAAATATAAACCCTAGATTACTATTACATCCAAATTGAATTACAATGCATAAACATTTAAATCTACAATATTTAAATAAGCAAAATAAATAAATATTAAATAAAATGTATTATGTAAAAAAAGAATTTGTGTTTGTTTATGTATGTAAAAGTATTTTTAATGTAAAAAAGTATAAAGAAATAAATAAAAGATTTATTTAATTGTTTAAGGGATGAAACCCTAATTTCTTTAAGAGAACAAATATTATATATTATTTATATACAAAAATATATTAATATGTGTAAAAAATTAAATATACTTAAAAAAGGTATTTTTTTTATTATAAATAATAATAAAAATAAAAATGTAATATTTTTGTATTTTTATTCTAAGTATTTAATAAAATAAAAGTATATATGTTTATTATGTGTATATTAATTAAATTAAATATGTACAAAACAAAATAAAATATGTACAAAAATAAAATATATTCAAGAAAATATTTTTAATATAAATAAAAGTAAAGAACAAAAATAAAAGTATAAAATGTAAATATTTTTCAAGTCTTAATAATATAAAAGAAAATTTAAATACTTTTAATGTTAGAAAAAATTAGAATAAAATGTCAACAAAATTAAAAAAATTATGAAAATATTTTTTGAGCATTTATTATATTTAAAAATAAAATAACAAAGTCAGAAAAGAAAAAAAAATTCAAAAATGCAAAAATATAAGAAATTGGGCCAGGGGGTGTGAAACTGAAAATGGGAGGTGTTAGAAGCAAGCAGGCCAAGCCCAGCCCAAGCCAACTTTATCTTCTTCCTCTAGACTGAAAAACGCGCGCTTGTTGTACAAACTTGAACATCCTAGAAACGTGACCTTTTGCCAAAACTCACAACATCAAACTTGTAGAGAATTTCAATACGACTCTAACCATATAAAGTATTAATCCAAACTCTCAAAGACCAGAGAGAATTTCTCTGGCCCTAAAATCTGACCTAGTTTTTTCAGCATGTTCATGGATGAAATTCTCCTAGCACACTTAATATAAATGAAAATTGAGCATATGTACAGCTTCATGACATTGAATACTACATTTTTCATTTACAAACCTAAGGCTAAATGTTCCTAAATAGAGAGATAGAAAGTGATGAAAAACCTGTTTCAGTTGGATTCGTGTAGGGAAATGCAGTGCTTCTCAACAAGTTTTGAGGTGTCTGGTAGCTTGCCTGAACTTCACTTGATCTTTTCTAATAGCTAGCTTGCCTTGAATGTCCCTGAATCAGCCTCTAGAACTTAACCTACACAAGCTTGAAATGAAGATGGTGAACACTATAAATGGAGTTACAGTTGGCAATGGAGGTTTGGGATAGCTTGAGTGAGTTGAATGGAAGGTGTCGGAAGCAAAAAGGGGCAAAACGCACGAGCCAAATGAGCTATGGCACTCAAGTTGCAGCACCTGCCCTGTTTTGCCAAAAGAATGTGTTTTTTTTTGCTATGGGAGGTTTTGAGGCTCAAGTACTCATGTATCTTTCTCAAAAGGTTGTATGAAATGTGTTCAAACTGTTTGTGTAAGCAAGCATGGACTAGTTTTCAAGTTGGCAAGTGTTTTGACAAATTGCTTGTTTTTGAAGTAAGAAAGTGAACTTGTCATTACAGGCATGTACAAGCCATATAATATGCTGCATACAATCCTCTTGGTTGCTGGAATTAGTGGATTTTATTTGGCTTTTGAGATCTTGGCCCTATGCTTCAAAGATCATGTTTTGACATAAAGCATACCTTTTCGAAAATAGAAATGTGCCTTTTTCTACTTAGGGCTTAGTTTTGTGTACAATGCCCAAATGGCCAAAACAAATGCTTAGACTGATGGATTTGCATTTAATTAAGGAGTGTGAAATGGTTTATAGGCCTGAAAACAAGTACAAATCATGCTAGTTTGAAAATGCAACTTGTATGAACATGAATTGGCCATGGATACAAAGTGAGTTTTTGCCAACTTCAAGCATTCGATTCTCCATAACCACAAATGTGTTTGAGGAGTTCTTGGACAATTTGGAAAGCTTGCAACATGAACTATAATCCATCTTTGAAATGAAACTTGAGACTCCAAGTGGAACTATGTGAAAAATGGACAAGAAGATAGGCCAAAATCCTTCCTAAACTAGGGCAAAATTTCACTAAGTTAAAAGTTTTAGGGACCCTTGTTCCAAAAATCATAACTTGATATCCAAGCTTCTTTTAAGAAAACTTTGTGCATCATAGTTGTAGAATTTGTGGAGGACTACAACTTTCATGTTGTAAGTTTTGTTTGAATCCATTTGAATCATGGTGAAAATGTGGGACAAAGTTATGAAAAATTAAGAAAATTTCATAACTTAGAAAAATTCTAAGTTATGAAAATTTTCAATTTCAAACCCTAATTTGCAATTTTGGGTTTCTTGATGAACAAGTTTCATAATTTGACATATCTTGATGAAAAATGACCCTTGGCACTTGATTTTGACCAAAAAGTCAAAGTTTGACTTTTCAGTGTACAGTCAAATTTTGATCAGTTGACTGAAAAATTCATCTGTCAATCCCATGCATTTGAGATCTTTTGAACTTGTTGAATATTTCAAGATGATGCCATTGAGTCCTTGAGTCCATGGTTGATCTTTATTTGCCATTGGCTTGGTCAAAAAGCCAGAAATTGCCTTTGTACAGTCAAAACCCTAAAAATGACCATTTTGCCCTTTTGGTGATCTGATCAAATTTCTTGTGGAGTTGTGGTCCAAACTTGATCAAATGGTTCATATGAGTTCATAATGTTGATGTGGGTCAAAATTCATGAGGTTTGACTGTAAATTGGCCACAGTTGACTTTTTCCCTAATACAGTTGATTTCTAGGTCAACTGTCCAATTGACTGGGCAAAAATTTGATTCAAGGCTTGAAACTTGGTATGGGCAAACTTATGGGTCCAACATGAAGCATGAAAGTCACTTTGGGAATTATAGGACCAAAAATCCCTGTGCAAACTGAAATCCTAATTTAGGTCAACCGTGCAAGGAGATGTCTTGAGCAGAGCAAACCCTAGCTTGATCTGGAGTTCCAAGAGCCTTGTGATGAGAAATGTTGATAAAATGAGAGGGAAAATTTTGGGGTACAACAGTTTCCCCTGTTCAATCTTTTTGAACCTGAAGAGTTAGATTGGCAAGTTTGCCTTTCGTGACTCGAAGGTAAAAGAGGATTGGACACTAGAGTGCCTGTAAATTTGCACTCGTCAAAATGTAGCTGAGGGAATGGGCTTAAAGATGCCATTTGGAGATGGTAGAATCTTGCTGGAGATGGGCTTAAAGATTCCATCCAAGACTTGTTTGTTGAAAATCAATAGAATGAACATCAAAATGGTATTCGTATTTGGAGCATATTTGAGTTGTATCTTGAGACTGATTTTGTATGAGCAAGGGAATGGTGTCCATGTCTGGAGTGTATCTGAGTTGTAACTGTATTTGATTCCTGAACGAATATCAGAATGACTGCCATGTTTTGAGTGTATCTGTATTCTGAATGGGTAACAGAGAAACATCTGTATATGGAGTATCTATGTGCTGGGGATAAATTCCGAATGAGTGACAGAATGGAAACCGGGTCTGAAGCGTATCTAGACTGTATCTGAAGTGGAGACCTGTATGAGTAACAGAATGACTTCCGTGTCTGGAATGTATTTGTACTGTAACTGGGATCTGGACAAGTGACAGAACGACTTCCGTGTCTTGAGTGTATCTGAACTTGAAGTTGATAGTTGAATCTGAATGAGAAATAGAATGGCTTCTGTGTCTGGAGCATATCTAGTCTGTATCTGATTTCTGGAGTCTGAATGAATAGTAGAATGACTGCCGTGTCTGGGGTGTATCCATACCGTATCTTGAATCTCTGAATAGTTGTTTAACAATAGCTTTTTAATCTTATCCTGAAAAGGGTAAAATGTTAGCTAAAACACAAAGTTATGTTGCATGATATGTATGATGCAATGAAATGTGTTCCATCACTGTTTATGATATATGAATGTAATGGATGTGCATGTAAGCTGAGTAGCTGTCTTGCTGAGGAAAATAAATCCTTGATAGGTGGAGATAATGAAATCTTTGATTTCTGCCCGGGAGAGTAAATCCTTGAGCGATGCTGGGGATTCCAAAAATCTTTGATTGTTGAAGATGAGAAATCCTTGTTGACTGCTTGGGGATTAAAGATCTTTGATTGTTGAGAATGAGAAATCCTTGCTGACTGCTGCTGGGGATTGAAAATCCTTGGTGACCTGTGGGGATTATCAAATCTTTGACAACTTCTGCGGGGAATGAGAATCCTTCATGACTTTCCTGGGGAAGTAAGGAGAAATCTGACGACCTCTACTGGGGAATTAAAACCTGGGAGGCTTCAAATGGAGAAACAGGAACTAGAATCTTCGTTTTGTTGGGAAATAACTCTGCGGGGAGAGTGTTTATTCTCCCGGGGAAGTCAGGAGCTTGGGTTGTATGCCAATCTACTGGGGAATCAACTTAGTTGGGGATAAGGCAATAAAGTTAACTGTTATCTGGATGATTCTCAGACTTTTAAGATAACCTGCTGGGGAAATTGGGGAAGACTGAATGGTTCCCGCTAGGGATTGATAGTTGGAAATTTGACTTCGCTGGGGAAGAAGGTTTCATCTTCGCCGAGGGTTTGTAATTCAAAGTTTTCGGGCTCCACTGGGGATCGGGAGTTTAGAGACTTAACTCTGATGGGAATTTTGAAACTTAACTCCGCTGGGGATATGTACCTCAAGGTTTTGGCTTGGTTGAGGATCTGAATGACCTACTGTAGGGGATTTCTTCTGGAATAGCCTAAAGACGTTTTCCTACACTTTCGACCTACCAGTAATTATCCTTTCTCATTTCGTTTTATTTGTAAGCAGTGATTATATTCAAATGCATATGCCTATTTAACAAACCATTGGACGTTTTCAAATAAAACATAAGTGTAAAAAGAAAGGCAAGCAAATTTCTGCACTTTGAAGTGTTTTTGTATTAACTTTGTAAGTATCTTTGTACTAACTTTTGTAAGTATCTTTGTACAAAGGAGACAAACATCCTAGTAAGAGGATGTTGTCATAAAACTGAGAAAAAATTTATACAAAAAGAAAGATGGCTATGTGTAACAATTCCATGGGGTTCTCATTCTGCTATAGCCTTCACAACTCTGAGTATCTTGTCAATTCGTTGCTTCGTCCGCGGATGATTGGATTGATCAGAAGCCTGGAGTTCGGTCGTGAAGAGATTGTCCTTAAAGTGATCCGCGAAGACATAGTCATACGCTTTAATTCCCTAAATTTTGCCTGGACTGCCCTTTCGGGTTTTCAGTCCACCGGGAAACCCTTTTTTGCCCAAGTTGCCCTTTCAGGTTTTCAACTTGCCGGGTGTACAAATTTTTTTTATTTATCCCTAATTTTTGCCTGAACCGCCCTTTCGGGTTTTCGATTCACCAGGATGCCCATTTTTGCCCAAGTCTCCCTTTCGGGTTTTCAACTTGTTGGGTCGTTTTATGCGTAGTATTTTTTGACTATGTCTCCGTTCGCAGGGTGCGACAAGTCGTCACTGTCCATGGTGGTCAGAATCATAGCCCCACCAGAAAAGATATTCTTGATCATAAATGGTCCTCCGTAAGTAGGAGTCCACTTGCCCCTGGGATCACTTTGAGGCAATATGATTTGCTTGATTACAAGATCTCTGACTTGATATACCTGACGTCTGACTTTCTTATTGAAAGCCTTGATCATTCGTTTTTCATATGTCTGACCATGACAAACATCAGTAAGTCGCTTCTCGTTGATCAAATTAAGTTGGTCAAGCTGGGTCTGAATCCAATCGTCTTCACTCAAACCAATATCCTTCATGATCCTTAAGGAAGGAATCTGAACTTCCATAGGTAAAACAACCTCCATGCCGTATACCAAGGAAAAGGTGGTTGCCCCAGTTGAAGTATGCGCCGTGGTACGATATCCGTGCAGAGTAAACGGTAACATATCATGCCAGTCCTTGTAGGTGACTGTCATCTTTTGAATGATCTTCTTGATATTTTTGTTCGCAGCTTCAACAACACCGTTCATATTTGGCCGATAGGGAGATGAATTATGATGATAAATGTTGAACTGCTCGCACAGAGCGATGATCATAGTGTTGTTCAAATTTGTACCATTGTCCGTGATAATCCTGTCAAGGATACCGTACCGGCATATGAGATTCTGCTTGATCAAGCGGGTAACCACATTCTTTGTAACGGAGGCGTAGGAAGCTGCTTCGACCCACTTAGTGAAGTAATCAATAGCCACCAGAATGAAACGATGTCCATTGGATGCCATAGGCTTGATCTCTCCAATCATGTCAATACCCCACATCGCTAATGGCCAAGGAGCTGTTAGAACATTGAGAGGAACAAGAGGAATATGTACCTTGTCAGCATAGACTTAGCATTTGTGACAAGTACGGGAATGTTGATGAAAATCAGCTTCCATGGTAGACCAGTAGTAGCCTGCCCTTAGAATCTTCTTAGCCATCGTATGTCCGCTCAAGTGGGTGCCAAAGGTGCCACTATGTATTTTAGTCATGATCAACTCAGCTTCAACTTTGTACACACAACGAAGTAGAACACAATCATGGCTGCACTTATAAAGGATACCATTGCTCAGGAAGAACTTGGCAGCAAATCTCCTTAAGAACTTTTTGTCATTGACGGAATCTCCTTCAGGGTATTCTCGAGTATGGAGATACCTTTTGATTTCATTAAACCAGGGTTGTTCCACTACTTCTTCGGTATTAATCTCATGACAGTGGCAGGTCCGTCCATTCGCTCAATGGTGATTTGGGGAGCCTCATTATCCCAGTTGAGTTTAAACATGGAAGACATTGTAGCCAGAGCATCTGCTAGCTGATTTTCTTCTCGCGAGAAGTGCTCAAAGGTAATCTGCTCGAAATGAGGCAACAATGTCAGGCCATGTTCTTTGTATGGGATAATATTAGGATGCTTAGTGTCCCACTCTCCTTTGATTTGACTGATAACCAAAGCTGAGTCCCCAAATACGACCAAAGATTTAATTCCCAAGTCAATAGCATCCTTGAGATCAAAGATACAAGCTTCATATTCGGCCATGTTGTTGGTACAGCTGAAGCAGAGTCGGGCTGTGAAGGGTGTATGTCAACCTTCTGGAGAAATAAGTACCGCACCGATACCGTTGCCAAGTGCATTTGAAGCACCATCAAAGTACAAGGTCCATCGGGATCCTTGTTCAGGTCCGTCATACGGTCTGTTACCTTCAATGTTGTCCAATGTCATGATGTCTTCGTCAGGGATGTCGAATCTCATTGATTGGTAATCTTCGACGGCTTGATGAGCTAGATGGTCAGCTAGTACACTCCCCTTTATAGCTTTTTGGGTAGTATACTGGATATCATACTCTGTCAGGATCATATGCCATCTAGTGATTCTTCCGGATAAAGCAGGCTTCTCGAAGATGTACTTGATCGGATCCATTTTGGAAATCAGCAAAGTGGTATGAGTCAACATATACTGCCTTAGCCGGCGAGCAGCCCATACCAAAGCGCAGCAAGTTTTCTCGAGAAGTGAGTAGCGAGTCTCACAGTCGGTAAACTTTTTGCTAAGGTAATAAATGGCATGCTCTTTTCGGCCAGACTCGTCATGTTGGCCCAGTACGCACCCCATTGAGTTATCCAAAACAGTCAAATACTTGATTAACGACCTTCCTTCGACGGGTGGCATCAAGATATGAGGTTCCAACAAATACTCCTTGATCTTATCAAAAGCAACTTGACAATCATTGTTCCATTCAACTACCTGATCTTTCTTCAACAACTTGAAGATTGGCTCACAGGTAGATGTTAGGTGAGAGATGAACCTTGCAATATAGTTTAAGCATCCCAAGAAACCTCTAACCTCCTTCTCAGTACGGGGGGCAGGCATTTCTTGTATAACTTTGAATTTAGCAGGATCAACTTCAATGCCCTTGTTACTGACGATAAATCCCAAAAGTTTACCGGACCTGACTCCGAAAGTGCACTTGCTAGGATTTAGTCTGAGTTTATACTCCTTCAATCTGACAAACAGCTTCTGCAGATGGTCGAGGTGTTCTTCTTCTGTGTGTGAACGGACTATCATGTCGTCTACATAGACCTCAATCTCATGATGTATCATGTCATGAAACAAAGCTACCATGGCTCGCTGATAGGTTGCCCCGACATTCTTCAGTCCGAATGGCATCACTTTATAGCAGAAGGTACCCCACTGTGTAACAAAAGTAGTCTTCTCCATGTCTTCGGGGGCCATTTTGATCTGGTTGTATCCCGAGAATCCATCCATGAAGGAAAATACCTTGTGTTGAGCTGTATTGTCAACCAAGATGTTAATGTGTGGCAGTGGAAAATCATCTTTAGGGCTAGCCCTGTTTAAATCTCTGTAGTCCACACACATTCTGACTTTGCCGTCCTTTTTAGGCACGGGCACAATGTTAGCAACCCATTGCGGATAGGAAGTAACAGCCAGAAAACCAGCATTGAATTTCTTCACCACCTCAACTTTGATCTTTTCGGACATGTCGGGCCTCATTCGGTGGACTTTCTGTTTGATCGGTGGAAAATCTTCTCTTGTAGGGAGACGGTGAACCACGATATCTGTATCTGATCCCGGCATGTCTTCATAGGACCAGGCAAAGATCTCGACGTATTCATTCAACAACTGAACTAAGCGCTCCTTGGCACTTGGCTCCAGGTTGGCACCCACTTTTACCTCCTTCTTGTCTTCCTCTATTCCCAAGTTGATGGTTTCTAGCAACTCTTCATGGGGTAGAATAGCCCTTTCCTCTTGTTGCAAAAGTCTGGCTAGCTCTCCAGGAACATCACAGCCTTCATCACCTTCGTACTCGGCATGATTGACCAAATCTTCAGAGTCACCGAAGGCTAAAGCAGAATAGTCACCCATGGAGTCTGGAGTGGATGGGTACCTGCATTTGTGAGTGTGGGTGTGTGTAAGGGATAGCCATCCTTAAACAAAACAAAATGCAAAAGGAAAGAAAATGAACACAACAATTTATAGATGAAAAACGTCCAATGATTCATTAAACATGGCATATGATAATGAAGAAATCAAGCCCTTACAAATGGACCTATATGCCCCGGGTAAGGCATAAGGTGAAAAGAGTGTGTACGAATTGTTTAATTATTACAGACCAAAATAGGAAATTGTTCAAAGATAAATTACTGGTTGATAAAAGTGATGGGAACAAAGTCTTTCGCTTCCCAGTTGCTTAATCCTCCTTCTACGGTTAGAAAGATCCAATCTTCAAAGTTGTCTTCTTCATCATCATCTTCTAAGGCATTAATTCCATGGTGAGTGATTTTAAAGGGTGGTCCTCCAGCCCGGGAGCGACGCACCGCTTTCTGGCCAGCAGCAGTAAAACCTAGTCCGAACTTGTCCGTCTTGTGAGGAAAATCAGGAAGTTGCCCCCACACTGTACTCCTTCCTTCTTTGATTACAGCCTCCACATCCTTGAGGGATGACATTCGGGACACCGGCTTGGAAATGATAGGCACATCAGTTATTGTCTTCGCAACTGCGACTTCAGGAGACACCTCTTCAAAATGTTGGAAAGGCGTTTCTATGAATTCGCCATCCAACTCCACATAGCGGAAGGAGTTGAGGTGACTTATCATGTATTCTTCTTCGTCGTGCACCGTTATAATCTTACCCTGAACTGGATACTTTAGCATTTGGTGCAAAGAAGAGGTAACTGCCCCAACATAGTGGATCCATGGCCTTCCCAACAAGCATGAATATGAAGGACGGATGTCCATCACATAAAAAGTAGAGTTGAAGGTCTTGGTACCCACTTTGATTGGGATGTCCACCTCTCCGTATACCATCCGCTTAGAATCGTCGAAGGCTCTAACAATGATGTTACTGGGTTTTAAAGTCAAACCTTCGCAGTCTAGCCTGTCCAACGCCTTTTTTGGTAGGACATTTAAAGATGAACCGGTTTCAACCAGAACATGGGCAAGTTAAGTCCCTCTGCACTCTACCGAGATGTGCAGTGCATCATTGTGCTTCCTTCCTTTAGGGGTCAAATCAGCATCAGAAAAACCAAGACCGTTATCAGCTGTAAGGCTAGCCACGCACTCTTGAAACTGGTCATCAGAAGTTTCTTGAGGCACGTCTGCCGTCTTCAAGAATTTGATCAAGGCCTTAGCATGAGCCTCAGAGCAATGTAGGAGAGCCAACATGGAGATTTTAGAAGGGGGTTTCCCTAGCTGCTCCACGACATCATAGTCTCTCTTCTTGATTATCTTCAAGATTTCTTCCATCTCTTTCTGGGTGGTTTCGGGGATAACCACAATCTGAGCCTTCGTCCTGACAGGAGCTTCTAGTATCCCCTTACCCTTATAGGTAGTATCAACAGCGGGTCTAGCTTCGGGAGCATCCAATTCTTTAATTACCGGGCTTTGTGCAGGTGACTTGACAGGCACAGAAGCTTTCGAGGGTCCAAAGACTGCTCGTGGAGGAGAAATCTCCGGAGTGAAGATCCTTTCGCTGCGAGTTATCTTGCTTGTTCCCGCAATATTCCCTATATCAGGGGTTTCATCATCAGAATTCTCTTGGACTGATTCAATTTGCTTGACACCATGGTAGAAGATTTCTCCTCCGTAATTCCATGGTATCGTCTTGTTAGATTTATACGGGATAGGCCCCGACATGGTAATTTTTAGCGGCACAAACTTAGGATTAGGCGTAATCTTGACAGACCTTTTTCAGGTCTTAGGAAGATTGTCGGAGATGGTTATTATGGCAATGTCATTGATAGGAGTAACAAAGGTAGCAGGAGTAACAGGAGTGACAGTATCAACAGGAGTCTTTTGAAAGAGAATCTCTTGGGTATCCATCAGGCGTTGGATGCCTGATTTCAATAGTGGGCAGTCAGTTTGCAAGTTTGAACAGAAGTAACAATCTTTTCCACAGCCTGGGAATATCCCGACTTTCATCAAATTCACTTTAATCACTGGTAACGGAGTCAAAAGGTCATCAACAATGGTAACATGAAGGTCTTCCAAAATGGCATGAACATTATGACCGTGCTTGGGCATTGGAGCGGATATCACGTTGGGTTTCTCAGGAGCATAAAACTCTACCTACTTGGCGTCTATCAGGTCTTGGATCTTGTTTTTAAGAGCCCAACAGTTGTTGGTAACATGCCCCACACTGTCCGAATGGTATGCACATTTTGCATTGGATTGATAATAAGGAGAAGAGGTATTAGGGTTCTTCGACGCTTCTTTCAAATTGGTAAGATTCAGCTTTAACAAGTGAGGGAGGACTTGAGCCGGTGTCATGTTGATTTGGGTGAATTACCGTTCTGGCCTTTCTACCCTTTGCTGGTTAGCTCTAGGTTGATTGCTTCGAGGTTGATCAGCTGAGGAGTTTTGAATCATCACAACCCCCACCGTTGGTAGGCGGTCCGTTATTCCTTGATTTTTCTGGGAATAAACAGCAGAAGCTTCTTTCTTGGCCGGGAAGGTCTTCTTAACAGTAGTGGAAGCAGAAGCATCCTTCTGAATTTTACCACTTTTAATTCCAGCCTCGACCCTTTCATCGGTTAGAATTAATTTGGTGAATCCTGCAGATGAACTCCCGATTAAATGATTGAAGAATGGGCCAGACAGGGTCCCTAAAAACATGTCATCCAGCTCTCTATCCGACAATGGTGGCTGCACCCTTCCATCCAGATCACGCCACTTCTGGGCATACTCTTTAAATCCCTCATTAGAAGCCATACCCATACTCTATAGTTGAGTACGAGTAGGCGTTAAGTCTGTGTTGTATTGGTATTGTCGGTAGAAAGCAGCAACTGAGTCTTCCCAGTTATGAATGTTAGATCTCTCAAGTTGATAGAACCAATCCAATTGCGTGCCGGACAAACTATCTTGAAAAAAGTGGACCCAAAGATCCTTATCAGAGGAGTGGGGTTGGATCTTTCTGACGTAGGATCTCAGATGCATCTTTGGACAGGACAAACCGTCATACTTAGCAAATGTAGGTACTTTGAACTTGGGAGGAATGACGATCCCAGCAACCAAACCTAGTTCTTCGAAATCTAAACCAGGTACCCTTTGCAACTCCATGGCTGCCAACCGATCCTCAAGATTTTTATACTTATCATCCGCCGGGGGATATTGCTATTCATAGTAATCTTCATCCTCTTCCTCTTCTTCTTCTTCATCTTCAGATTCAGAAGGCAATGCAGCTCCTTTTCCTTTACCAACCCCTTCATCAGACATCGATGGGAACTCGAGAACCTTTCTAGCCTGGTTTTCAAACCTTCTTCCCATAGTTGCCATACCAGTCCTTTTCTTATTTTTCTCTTTATCTTTATCCAACAGTGCTTTAAGGTCCTCTTGACCCTTTGCTAAGGTCATGAGGAGTTGCTGGAATTGCGAATTTTGTGCTTGCAGATCCTTAACCGTCTGCTACAAATCCATCTTGCTAAAATAAACAGCAGAAAGATAAGGAAACCTGGTGTGAAGACCTGTTTATACATATGATGAATGATATGTTATTCATGTAATGAATTCAAGGATTCAGAAAGTTCAAATTTGTTGCAAACAAAAAAGAACACATGTTATATTAAGAAGAAATTTGTTAGTACATAAATGCCCCATGGGCAAAATATTACAAAATTCTTAATGTAAAAAGACATTGCGCATCCTCTTTGGTGCGATGTAGGTGTTAAGAGTTTCCTCCTCATGAAGTCGGCGGGTAAGCTCCAAAACCTTCTTCTCACTGGCTTTGCAATTCTTCCAATGATGTTGGCATGTCTGGATGTAGGAGGGTGTATGGAACCTCTCCTTCCATAACAGGCTCTTTGATCACGGGGAGAAGTTAAGGGTAACACATCATAAGATTCTGGGCGCGGGTTCTTACCCACTTGAGATAAGGCTCAAGGGGTATGGAATTCTTGTGCCCCAGTGTCTTACTATCCACTTTGTTGGGCATCCTCAAAGCTCGGATAAACCTTTGTCGAAGTCCTTGCGCATCGTTGTCGAAGTCAAAGACCAAGTCAGGAATCAGCATGTAGTGAGGGCCATCTCTTCGAGCATATCCAAATTGTCTCAAAGCTAAACAAGGGTTGTAGGTAATGCCTCCCCTAATGCCAAGTAGTGGGACATTAGGGAACTCTCTACAACGATCAATGATGATGACATTTTCTCTGGACCGAGAACACCAATGAACATCAGAATGTGTGAGGGTCATCAACCGTTGTGACCACCTTAAACCCGACTCATTCTTCAAAACTGAATGGGGAAGGTGAGAAATAAACCACCTTGTTAGAAGAGGAGTACATCACATGAGAACACCTCTTTTCCTCGTTGTTCGTGTGTAAAATGAGTGTAGGATGTCCCCAAGCAATGTAGGCACAGGATTCCGAGATATGAAAATCTTGACAGCATTCACATCTATAAACTGATCAGGGTTTAGGAACAAGACCAACCCATAGATGAGGATTGCCACAATCTCTTCAAAAGCATGTAGATCCAAAGAATTCCAACAGTCTTGTGCCTTCTCAAACAGAAACTTTGCCAAGAAGCCCTTGACACCACTTCTGGTTTCCCAATGCCCTTTGATATCGGATGGTTGCAAGTGTAATGCTTGAGCAACATCTTCAGGCTTTGTTTATTTTTCCGTACCGTTGTAGGGTAGTTGATGAAGAATAGGAATTCTCAGGAGTTGAGAAAATTCCTCCAAAGTCGGTACTAGTTGGTAATCAGGGAATGTGAAACAGTGGTTTAGGGGGTCAAAGAACTGGAAGAGAAATTTCACCATATATTCTTCCATGTTGGAGTTGACCAAGCTGAGAAGTCTACCATGTCTTTCACTGAAGGGAGAATTCTCTGGAATCTTGGAAGTAAGCTCCTTGAGTTGAGGAGGGATTATCACAAGGTTGACTTAAATTGTTTTCCTGCAAAGAGATTCCATGACCTACAAAACAAGAATAAAGATGAAGATCCAAACCCTTGAAATGGTTAGTAAATGCATATGATGCTTTATGATGTTTATGATGTATGCACAAACACATGTACAAGCAAATCACACAAGATCCTAGTTTCAGGCTTGCATGAGGTTTCACAGGTAAGAACCCTCTTGAAGTTAGTTGGCTCAAACCTGTCCTATAAATAGTAACCAGGTTCTAAGGAGCTCAATATCACTGGATTATTTTCTGTGTTCATTGTTTTGGTTTAGCCACTTAACTGGCGACTAAAATATTCCAAGAAAACAACCCTCAATGAGTGTAGTATCGAGTATCTACCAACTTCGGACTGCACCAAAGCCGGTCATCTCACTACTCCTAAAAAAAGGCCAAGATGGTCAAGTAAGGTTCTAAGAGTTCATTAGTGCTTCATGACATCACTCAGCGGCCCTGTATTCTCTTTATTGACTCAAAGGCTACCGGTACTCACAAATATGTCGCACTAATATAACTATTGCTTCAACCATATCGGTATACCCCACACAGTTTCCACAACGTATTGCTATTTACCTATGAATGTTTCCTAACAATCTCGGTGGAGGATTCAAACCCAAACAAGAGAACCAAATGTAAAGCAATCAAAGAAAACAAGATAAGCATGCAAAGGTGATCTAAACCCTAAGGTTACTCCACTTTTAGAATTTTCCCCAACAGAGTCGCCAGTTCTGTGATACGGTGGGAGAACTGACTTGAGGTTTTGCGTTTGTTTTCGCAAATGTTTCGGTTTAGCAAGAGTCGCCACCGACTTTTTATTTTTTCCTAAGGAAAGTTCAAAAAGCACAGGAAAGACCTTTGAGATGTTTTCTTGGGTTCAGGGAGTAGATTATGAAAAGGGAAGGTGCAAGCACCCTTTTCATCCATGGTTATCCATGGGCTCTTAGTTACTTGTTTAGATCACTTGCTTTGCTTTTCCAATTGTTTGAAATGGTGCTTTGTGTGTGGTTTTGAAAGATGTAAAGAGACCATCGTTGTGGCAACCTTTTTTGAAAAGATTTCAATGTTTGAAAGTTTGTTTTGAGAAATGTTTTGAAATTGTGTTTAAAAATAGCAAGGATGTTTTTGCAAGATTTTGATCAAGTAACTAAGAGCTATTTACCCTATTTTACTCAAAGATCTTTCTTATGTTTTTAACTCTTTTAACAGTGTTGTTTCACCATTGTATTTGGTGAACAACCTTGTGTTAGGATGTTAAATGAGACAGGCGCGGGTCATCGTATAGACCATGATAGCAATTGTGTCAAGAATCTTTGGCAATTTTCTTGAGGGACTTGATCATTTTTGTTTAGGCAACCAAGATAGCATCATCGAGGGACTATGATCTTTTGTTTTGTTTTTGTTTTGCCAAAGTACCCAACATGCATACCATGGCCCATTTTTTAAGGCAACAAGTGGATTGTAACCCTAGGGGTGCAAGTGTGTATTGTGTTTGATTTTCATGCATTTTTGTCTTTGATTAGGTCAAACTATTTGTTGATTTTGATTTTGCATACAAACCCTAGTTCTCTAATCATGGCATAATTGAAAGCGTAAAGTGCGAGAATTTAAAGTTCTAAGCTATTACAACATGATTATGGGGATGGGGGTACAATTTTGAATGGGGGGTATTTGACAAGAAATATAAACCCTAGATTACTATTACATCCAAATTGAATTACAATGCATAAACATTTAAATGTATAATATTTAAATAAGCAAAATAAATAAATATTAAATAAAATGTATTATGTAAAAAAAGAATTTGTGTTTGTTTATGTATGCAAAAGTATTTTTAATGTAAAAAAGTATAAAGAAATAAATAAAAGATTTATTTAATTGTTTAAGGGATGAAACCCTAATTTCTTTAAGAGAACAAATATTATATATTATTTATATACAAAAATATATTAATATGTGTAAAAAATGAAATATACTTAAAAAAGGTATTTTTTTAGTATAAATAATAATAAAACTAAAAATGTAATATTTTTGTATTTTTATTCTAAGTATTTAATAAAATAAAAGTATATATGTTTATTATGTGTTTATTAATTAAATTAAATATGTACAAAACAAAATAAAATATGTACAAAAATAAAATATATTCAAGAAAATATTTTTAATATAAATAAAAGTAAAGAACAAAAATAAAAGTATAAAATGTAAATATTTTTCAAGTCTTAATAATATAAAAGAAAATTTAAATACTTTTAATGTTAGAAAAAATTAGAATAAAATGCCAAATAAATTAAAAAAATTATGAAAATATGTTTTGAGCATTTATTATATCTGGAAATAAAATAACAAAGTGAGAAAAGAAAACAAAAATTCAAAAATGTAAAAATATAAGAAATTGGGCCAGGGGGTGTGAAACTGAAAATGGGAGGTGTTAGAAGCAAGCAGGCCAAGCCCAGGCCAAGCCAACTTCATATTCTTCCTCCAGAATGAAAAACGCGCGCCTGTTGTACAAACTTGAACATCCTGGAAACGTGATCTTTTGCCAAAACTCACAACATCAAACTTGTAGAGAATTTCAATACGATTCTAACCATATAAAGCATTAATCATAACTCTCAAAGACCAGAGAGAATTTCTCTGGCCCTAAAATCTGACCTAGTTTTTTCAGCATGTTCATGGATGAAATTCTCCTAGCACACTTAATATAAATGAAAACTGAGCATATGTACAGCTTCATGACATTGAATACTACATTTTTCATTCACATACCTAAGGCTAAATGTTCCTAAATAGAGAGATAGAAAGTGATGAAAAACCTGTTTCAGTTGGATTCATGTAGGGCAATGTAATGCTTCTCAACAAGTTTTGAGGTGTCTGGTAGCTTGCCTGAACTTCCCTTGATCTTTTCCAATAGCTAGCTTGCCTTGAATGTCCCTGAATCAGCCTCCAGAACTCAACCTGCACAAGCTTGAAATGAAAATGGTGAACATTGTAAATGGAGTTATAGTTGGCAATGGAGGTTTGGGATAGCTTGAGTGAGTTGAATGAAAGGTGTTGGAAGATAAAAGGGGGCAAAATGCACGAGCCAAATGAGCTATGGCACTCAAGTTGTAGCACCTGCCCTGTTTTGCCAAAAGAATGTGTTTTTTGGCTATGGGAGGTTTTGAGGCTCAAGTACTCGTGTATCTTGCTCAAAGGGTTGTATGAAATGTGTTTAAACTATTTGTGTAAGCAAGCATGGACTAGTTTTCAAGTTGGCAAGTGTTTTGACAAATTGCTTGTTTTTGAAGTAAGAAAGTGAACTTGTCATTACAGGCCTGTACAAGCCATATAATATGTTGCACACAATCCTCTTGGTTGCTGGAATTTGTGGATTTGATTTGGCTTCTGAGATCTTGGCCCTATGCTTCAAAGATCATGTTTTGACATAAAGCATACCTTTTCCAAAATAGAAATGTGCCTTTTTCTACTTAGGGCTTAGTTTTGTGTATAATGCCCAAATGGCCAAAACAAATGCTTAGACTGATGGATTTGCATTTAATTAAGGAGTTTGAAATGGTTTAGAGGCCTGCAAACAAGTACAAAGCATGCTGGTTTGAAAATGCAACTTGTATGAACATGAATTGGCCATGGATACAAAGTGAGTTTTTGCCAACTTCAAGCATTCGATTCTCCCTAACCACAAATGTGTTTGAGGAGTTCTTGGACAATTTGGAAAGCTTGCAACATGCACTATAATCCATATTTGAAATGCAACTTGAGACTCCAAGTGGAAATATGTGAAAAATGGACAAGAAGATAGGCAAAAATCCTGCCTAAACTAGGGCAAAATTTCACTAAGTTAAAAGTTTTAGGGACCCTTGTTCCAAAACTCATAACTTGAGATCCATGCTTCTTTTGAGAAAACTTTGTGAATCAAAGTTGTAGAATTTATGGAGGACTACAACTTTCATGTTGTAAGTTTTGTTTGAATCCATTTGAATCATGGTCAAAATGTGGGACAAAGTTATGAAAAATTAAGAAAATTTCATAACTTAGAAAAATTCTAAGTTATGAAATTTTTCAATTTCAAACCCTAATTTGCAATTTTGGGTTTCTTGATGAAAAAGTTTCATAATTTGACATATCTTGATGAAAAATGACCCTTGGCACTTGATTTTGACCAAAAAGTCAAAGTTTGACTTTTCAGTGTATAGTCAAATTTTGATTAGTTGACTGAAAAATTCATCTGTCAATCCCATGCATTTGAGATCTTTTGAACTTGTTGAATATGTCAAGATGATGCCATTGAGTCCTTGAGTCCATGGTTGAGCTTGATTTGCCATTGGCTAGGTCAAAAATCCAGAAATTGCCTTTGTATAGTCAAAACCCTAAAAATGACCATTTTGTCCTTTTGGTGATCTGATCAAATTTCTTGTGGAGTTGTGGTCCAAACTTGATCAAATGGTTCATATGAGTTCGTAATGTTGATGTGGGTCAAAATTCATGAGGTTTGACTGTAAATTGGCCACAGTTGACTTTTTCCCTAATACAACTGATTTCTAGGTCAACTGTCTAATTAACTGGGCAAAAATTTTATTCAAGGCTTGAAACTTGGTATGGGCAAACTTATGGGTCCAACATGAAGCATGAAAGTCACTTTGGGCATTGTAGGTCCAAAAATCCCTGTGCAAACTCAAACCCTAATTTAGGTCAACAGTGCAAGGAGATGTCTTGAGCAGAGCAAGCCCTAGCTTGATCTGGAGTTCCAAGAGCCTTGTGATGAGAAATGTTGATAAAATGAGAGGGAAAATTTTTGGGTACAACAGTGAGCATCTCAAAAATAAATACACAATCGAGATGCGGAAATATAGTACTTTTATTGAAATAACAATAGTCCTCAAAAGGGAATACAATTTAGATACTAGAGAATATTCGAACCAAAAAGGCCGAAAATTAAATACTGAAAGAAATAACAAAGAAAAAAACATCAATCTTCTAAGGGAGCTTGCGGATCTCTACCTTGAAGTTGTCAACCATCTTCCTACAGAGGTTGAGGAAGTCTCCAACATCTTTCGGGAGAGGGACCATCACACTTTCCACATCTTTCAAACTTCTAGAGATGTCACCAATATGATTGTTGGCTAAGTAGGCGAGCCTTGCATGCTTGTCTTTTAGAACCGATATTCCTTGTAGAGGTCGGGAACTTTCTTATGGTTATCCTTTTCGGCTTTGGTCATATTTGCATGCTTCCATTCCAATATAATTTTTTAGCCCTCATCTCCGTATAGAGTCTCCTCTATGTGAGTAAATTCTTTCGGAGGTCTTCTAACTCATGACATACTTGCTCATATTTTTCTACCCTTTGAGAGAGAAGATTTTCTACTTCCAACTTTCCAAGGTGTTCTCTTCCCTCTGATTGCTGACTTTCTTGGAGACTGGTAGTAAGGAACTAAAGTTGATCTTCAGAATCTAGAGCTCCTTGTGCTAAACCTTGAATTTGGGCTCTCAAATTTGCTTCCATCTCCTATTTGTCTTGTAAGACTTTTTTGTACCACCTACTCAATTTTCCAATTTCCCTTGCAAAATTATCTAGCCTTTGGTTGTGAGAATCTAAGTTGAAAGTAGAACTCAATAGTCCTTCGGTTGAATTCTACTGCTTTAGGCTCTCCTTTTCAAATGCTTCACGGCCTTTCTGAATTTATTGGTCTTTTGACTCAAGCTCTCATTGCATTTGTCTTTTCTCTTTAGCAAGGTTATGAAGGCTAAGCTCCAATTCCTATTTCTCCTTTTGAGCTTGATCCAAGGCTTTCTTCAAATTATCTATCTCTTTTAAGGACATAGGAAGAGGATCTGGGGCATATGGCTTGTAATCAGGATTAATTTCGAATGGTAGCTAAAGAAATTGAACCCTGTCTAAAACCCATTGAGTGTAGGGTTGTCTTTCCACATCATTCTTCCTTTTGGCCTTTCTTTTGTTGACCCTATCTCAAGCTCGGATGATCTTATTGAGCAACTCATGGTAATTGTTTCCCATGTCATGAACGATCAATTATTGAAGTTGTTCATCAGAGGGTTTATCCTCAAAAGGGTACCCAAGTTCTCGCAAAGCCGAAGTAGGGTTAAAACTGATGTAACCACGTGACCCAATCAACGGAACATTCGGAAAATCTCTGCAACTGTAAATGATATCTCTGATTTTTAGCTTTTTGGTGTACCACAACACAGAATCAACAGTAAGAGATCTTAATTTTTGAGGCCACTCGTATCTTGTTAGGTTTAGAACCATGTAGTCTTCCTTATAAAGATGATACATAAACCAAGAATATAAGAGTGGGATACAGTAGTTCAGCGTACCTCTCTCCTTTTCATAACGATTGTGAAGAGCATAGTAAACATCGTCAAGTAGAGCAGGATTTAGGTCCACATTTAAAGCTTTCGCACTCTAAAACACACTAATAGCTACAAGGTAAATATAGTCCAAAGTCCACAGAAATAGAATTACACCAAAGACAAGTAGTCCCAAACAATCAACACAAGACTCTCATTCTTTCTTATTGACAACAGAAAGGGCTTTAGCTTCCAAATAATTCTTTATAGTCCCTTGTACGTCACCATCTCTTTTGTAATTAGGTGACAAATCATAAAATGGTATCGCTAAACCTCTTGCTAAGTCTTTGACATCAATAGTCTGTCCAATTCCCACATAAACTTTTTACTTAGAAAAATTCAAGAACCTATCAAATTCTTCCAAAGTAGACGCTAGTTGAAACTTTTGAAAGTTGAAACACCTTAACGGAGGATCGTAGAACTGAACCAAGGCAGAGATAGCATCCAATTGTACATCCAATTTTGTCAACACAAGGGTATCTCCATAACGGTGAACAAACATCTTCATAGCTCTTTCAAACATTTTCTCTTTGATGATTAATATCTTCTTCATATCTAGCTTGATGGCACTAACATGGACAAGTTGCTTCCCTTTGGCATCCATTTCTAAGATACTCACCAAAACCTTTGATTAATCCTGTGATAAGACAAACAAATAAAATGGAAAATGATGAATGTGTGAGATGCAAAATGTATGATGACGCGACATAGTAACATGATTTATGAAAGGTATCCTTAGTTGGTAGGTTCCTAGTTTCATCCTACGGATATCCAACCCTCCCCAAAAGGTGGCTTCCTTAAGGGTATCATGGATAACACCAAAGGGAAAAGGCACAAGGGCCTTCCTTATACGGGGCCTCATTATAGACCGAAACTTTTGTGTATAAGGTCGTACAAGGTCTCACAATGAGATTTTGGTTTAGGGTTATACAAAGAGTTATAAGTTTCATTCTAAAGTCCTATACCCCAAGAGGATACCTCTTGAGATATATTCCTTTTTTGGAATTCCACCAACTATAGGAAAAGTCGTCATAAAAACTCATAGGGACTATATATCCCCTTGGCCAATAGACAAACCTTCTTTCTAAGGTTTTTGAAAAAAAAATTTAAAATAAAATCCCGCCACAATATGATAATAATGTAATGAAAATAACATTAAATAAATAGACAAAATAATAAATAAAACAAATATGGAAAGTAAAAAAAATAAAACCCTAACCAATAACCTAAACCTAAAAATGAGAGGATTCCAAATCCTAGGGTTGGAGTCCCCAGCAGAATCACCAACTGTCATAACCGGCAAAAAATAACAAGTTGCCACCATTAAATTTTATCGTAAGACGGGAATATAACAGAATAACCCTAATTGATGATACAAAGATTCTAAGTCTTGACTCACTTTAGACGAAGGGAAGATGTTAGGAACCCTTCATCTACCTTTTTCACAAGGATACTAGGGTTTACGTTTAAGGTTTAGGAATATGGTTTTAATTTTTTAGTTAGGGGGCTCACCATAGTTTTTAAGTCGTATGCCTATGTATCCTCTTATGAGGAATCAGAGCCCCAATTCGTAGTTCATAGTGTTGGTTGGTATTTTTATAGGATTCATAGAATTGATTTCAAATTATTCTTGAACCTTGTTTGAGTTTTAAGTTTAGTTTTCGTAGATACAGTTCGTAGTTAATTTTGAAAGTAATTCTATTTAATCCTTTTTTAAAAATTGTCTTGGGTTTTATTATGTTAGTAGAAAAATGGTTTGATTGTTAGTTAGCTATTTTAAGTGTTTCATTGATAAAGAGTATGGTAGGACACAAAGGGGGTGAGGATTAAGGGTCCAAGTTCAGAAATTGAACTTGGCTCATTTATGCACAGGGGTGTAAAATTAAGACTAGGTGGTGTATTAGCAGAAAATCTGGACCCAAATATTTTGAGCCCAAAATGGCTGAAGGGTGCATTTTGCAACAGGGTAGTAAAATATGAGGGTCTGGAAAGTGAGGGCCCAAGTTCATATATTAAACTAGGCTCGAAATACAGGTGGAGTGTAAACTTTGTTTAGTAGTAAAACACAGATGTGTGTAAGTAGTAAGGGCCCAAGTTAATAAATTGAATTTTATCCAATTAAGCAGCGGGATTTAGTAATATCTTTATAAAGCATTAAACTAATTAATTGAGAAAAAATTATTTGTATTTTTATTTACAAATAATGAATACTTTGATTTAATAATAATACAAAAAAATAATTAAATTTTCACCCCATTAATAGGATAGAGAAAAATTATTTGCATTCTAAAAGATAAAAAGGAAAATCAAATTAAAAATAAATTATTTAATATTATAAAATAACCTACATAGAAACTATGTACTATGAACGAAATTAGTTTCAACAGTATATAAAACTTATCCTATAATTTATTTGATTATAAATTTTATACAATTCAACTTTGTTGCATTATTCTTAATATTCAAAATTATAGAAAACAAAACAAAAAAACAAAAAAAAACTAGTATCGTGACTAGTGCCTACTACCTTCGATTTTTCTACACCACTTACTGTCAATACTCATGGTTCATATGAGTCAAATATATATAAAACATGGTAAACATATATGATAAAATAAATAAAACATAATCATAAGTAGAAAGACTTACCTGAAGGTGACAACAACAGCGGTGGAAATCTGTGTGCAGAAGTTGTGTATGATAGTGCTAGAAAACTCGCCCCCAATTATGAAAAACATTTTAGATGTTATGTTCAGAATCCTAAAATAATTGTTGATAAGATTGTTGATCTCCAAATGATTGTTGATGGAGACTTCAGGGTTTCTTTGTTGTTATTCTTCGATGTGAAGAGCAACAACTTTTAGGAGAACTCTAGTGAGTTGTGAATAAAAAATAGTGCGAAAGAGTGACCTATTTATAATGATAATTAGGTCAAAAATTTAGGAATTAAAGTTAATAGACAAATTAAATTTTCTTTGGTCACCAAACTAACCAATCATAAGAGGTGTATGACACAAATTGATACTGATTGACCAATAAAAAACAATTAAATATAAAAGGAAATATTTTTGGTAATTATTATAATTTTTGCACTCAATTTTGGTAAGAAGTGCATAAAATCAAATAAATATATATTTTTTAAATGCATTAATTAAAAGTACGAAAATAATATTTAAATAATAAAAAATGGTTTTTTTTGTGATTGCTTTGAATATAAATGGAAATAAAATTAGTAAAATATAGACAGAAAAATATTCAAAATCCTCCAAGTGAGACTCAAACCCATGACCTTATGCTTGCAAGCTTTATTTCTTACCAAGTGTGCTATGTTGCTTATTTGAAACAAAAACCCAATTGAAAGTATATGAAGACGAGCAAGTATTTGTTATTTTAAAATATACAAATAAATTATTATGCATATTTTTAAATAAGAAAAATAATTTAAAAATGAATATTTATAAAAACCAAAGAATGATAGTGTAAATGAACCAAAAGAATTTTATAACCTAATTTTGAAAATAATTTTGACTGTAGCACCGAGGCGGACAAATTTGGGGTATGACAGATTCCAAAAACATGCATGCTTAGTTTATTGAAATTACCAATCAAAAAGTACAAGTTTAGAACAAATAAAACTTAGAAACAATGAAATTACAAATGGAAATGGTAAAGCCTAATAATCTTAGGGATGAGCTTCCTTGTTGATCCACCGACTTTAGGAGAGCTTCTTGATTTTCTTGCATTGGTCCAATAAGGGAATGACCTTTGTCTTTTCTTCTGTTGGGTAAACTATTTTACTGATAGTATTGTTACTACTATTGATGTGGGAGAATCACCCATGGTTGTGGTATTTGAGGCACTGGATAGGCCTATGGATAGTATAGCAAAGGGTTACCTTCTCTCCTAAATAGGACTTGTAAGTCCAAGTTCATCTGAGTCTTCAATTGGTTGACCTCTTCCTTCAACAATTTTGAACCTCTCTTAAGTTCCTCCATGACTTCTGGAGACATGTGATTATCGGGGAATCTACTAGATGGATGAAAGTTTGATAAGGGCGAGTGTGGAAGAGATATGAGTTTTATGCACATGTATGTGCAAGCTGGCTAATGCATGAAAATGGATGGTGTTGTACCCTAATATTTACTCTCTTTTTTCTCAACACATTTCACAAAGGACCTTCGATTCTCAAGGATTCTCAAGGAATTGATCAGACAAAATCACCTCTGAAACACTGAGACCAAAAACTAGGGTTTTGAGTAAGAACAACTGATCATTGACTTTTGACCTAATACATGACTTAATGGCTTGAAGCATAATCTCAAAGACTCAAATATAACATGTTGACTCAATTCCATGGCTTAAATCATTTCTCGAGATCAGTGGATTGATAGTTGAAATTTGGTCAACTGATACACCAAAAGTCAAACTTTGACTTTTCGGTCAAAATTTGATTTTCAAAGATCAAAACTCATTAAGACATTCAAAATACAAAGCTTGATCATCAAGAAATCAAGAAAGTCAAAAGTAAATATGAAAGGTCAAACTTTTCAAGACTTAGAAATTTTTCTAAGTGTTTTTTATACATGATAATTTCATTACTCCATGCCATTTTTTCACCAAGGTGCAAGATAATTCAAAGAAAACTTTCAACGTGAAAGTTGTAGATCTTGATGATATCTACAAATTTGCTTTAATGATCAAGACCTATAAGTGCTTGGATTTTGAGTTATAAATTCATGAAGTCATGGCATTTTTGTATAAACACTTGGAGAAATTTTCAACAGGTTTGGTCAGGTTTTTATCCCAACTTCTTGGCCAATTTTCATCAAGTTCCAATTGGATTCTTCAAAAATAGAAAACATTAAGGTTGTAGAGGATGTTATAAGCTTTCCATAATGTCAAAAAAATCATTGAGATCATACTTGAGCTAAGAGATTTAAAGGAAATAAGTTAGGGTTTCAAACTTGATTTACAAGGCAGATTTGTGATGAATAATGAACCAAAACCCTAACTATACTACATAATCTTCACTTTATACGCCTCAAACTTGTATATCACTCCTTAATTAAATTCTTACACAAATGATTAAACTATGATCCAAGTGTTTGATCCTTTATCCAATTGATCATTCCATTTTTGTAAGAAAGTAACATATCCATTCTTGAAAAGTTCACTTTAATCACAAAGTCAATTTCTTAAGCCTCTAACTTGTTGTTCTAATCACACTCAACTCCTACAAGTTAGAAAAAACGTGTTTAAAGTGATCAACCACTTTAAATAGCTTGGTACAAACATTAGAAACATGTTCTTCATTCGTGCTTCAAAAACAAGCAAGATAGCCATAACATGTGATTTCAAAATTTAAGCTGTTTCAAGTCTCAAACCTTATCTATAAATAAAGAGGCCATTTTCAAGATAAAGGGCCAGAAGTTTTATTCTATAGACAAGCCCTCAAAATCTCATACTCTCAAAAATCCATAACTATCTAGAAAGCCTCCACTCTTGAGTTTTGAAGTCCAAATCTTTCAACCTCTCACACTTTTCAAAGTTCTATCCAAACAACCCATCCACCACTCTGCACAGATCATACAGGAGTTGTTAAAACATAAGAAGAATTTATGTTACATCATCATAACCATTTTCCAAAAACATCCACCTGTAACTTAGCTTCTGCAACTCTAAATTAAAGCACAAATTTGAGTTTCAAGGTAAGTTTTCTTGACTTTGAACTCTTCATACAAAGCATCATTAATGGTTCATTTGTGAAGATAAAATATAGATATATTTGTCCTTGAAGCTAATCACATGATTATTGTTCATTTTTATCAATTATATGTTGAGAAATGACTTGTACAGACAATAGAACAATGTTAGAGCTAAAAACTGCAGCATGAGTCGACACATACTCACATGGGTCGACACATTTTAGTGACAGAACTGAGTATGAGTCGACACAAGGCCTTATGCATCGATACATACTGTTATACAGACCCAAAACAGAAAGATAAAAGGTGTATGAGTCGACACCAAACATGAATGTGTCGACACAAACAAGAAATGAGTCGACACATACCCTTATATATCGACTCATACTGAGTTTATTTTGGTTTTACAGGAACAAGAAGGGTTATGTGTCAATGCATAGTTGCGTGTGTCGACACATAATGGTTAAAAAATGTTTCCTTTCTTTTTACACTATTTTTATATTTTCTATATTTTTTTCTTCATTTCTATTCAATATGGTTGTAATAATTAGGCTTCTACTTCATCCCCATTTGTAAATTGTACGCCCATCCCCCAAGTGATGTAATATTTTAGGATTTTAATTTCCGCAATTTATCGCTTTAATATAATTGTTAGTAATTAGGGTGTGTATGGTAAGATGAAATCAACCGTTATAAAACCCTAATCTCAAAGACAAAAATGCATGCAATCAAACACACTTTTCACACGCGCACCTCTAGGGTAATCTCGCTTGTTACCTCGGAAAATAGTCATGTCCCTCGAATGTGGGACGCTTTAGCAAAGACCCTCGAATGAAAAGATCGTAGTCCTCAATGACCCTTCGATGTTGCCTTTGTTAAAACGATCTTAGTCCCTTACGAAAATTACTAAAGCGTCTTACAAGTTGCTTTCTATGACTATACGATTGACCCACGCCCGTCCCTTCACATCTAATGATAGGGTTTCTTATCAATCAATGGTAAGATAGAAATATCTAACAGAGGAGGAAAATAACTAAGACGTTTTAAGTAGGTAGAACGTTCATAGTTGCTTGCTCACAATCAATCTTCAAAACATATTACAAAAAAATCACCAACACTTTTCCATGAAATATTTTCAAAAGTCAACACTTTGTATGCATTCTTATAGATACGAGAATCATTACAAAGTTCACTTAAAAGAAGGAACTTTTCAAAAATACTTTCAAAACCATCACAAATACATTTCAAACAAAGCATTTCAAAGTGAGCTAGCAACTAAGAGCCCGTAGATAACTTCGGATGAAAAGGGTGCTAACACCTTCCCTTTTCATAACCTACCCCCCGAACTCAAGAAAATTCTCAAAAGTTATTTCCTGTTCTTTTCACCCTTTCCTTTATTGGATAAAAGAAAAGTCAGTGGTGACTCTTTCTATCCGCAACAATTGCGACCAAACGCAAAACAATCAAGTCAGTTCTCCCACCGTATTACAGAACTGGTGACTATACCGGGGAGATACTTAAAAGTGGGGTTACCTTAGAGACTAGATCACTTTTAAAATGCTTTCATTGTTTTATTTGTTTAAATTTACATTTATGGGTCCTTGTTTGGGTTTTTATTAATATCCACCCGGATCGGGGAACATTATTAGGTAAGTAGAAATAAATCGTGGGGACTGTGCGGGGTATACCAATATGGTTGAAGAGATGGCTATGTTAGTGTAACACTTTTGTTGGTACCGGTATCCCTTGAGTCCAGTCAAGGAGAATACGGGGCCGCTGCGTGGTGTCATGAAGGCTTAACTGACTGTATAACCTTTAATTGAACAACTTGTCCATTAGGAAGTAGTGAGGTAGCCGGATTTGGTGCAGTCCATAGTTGGTTGATACTTGATGATACACTCATTGAGATTTGACTTTCGGTATATTTCGGTCGCCAATAAAGAGGCTTGCGCTGAAATAATGCCCAATGAAGAAAGATCAATGATATTTAGATTCTCTAGAACCCGATTACTTTATAGGACAGGTTGAACCAACTAAACTTCAAGAGGGTACTTACCTATGAACCTCATGAAAGCCTAAACCTAAGGAATTGTTTTCTTTGTGTGTATATGTTTACTTGTACATAACCTCATAACATCATACCATGGAATTTTGCACTAACCATTTCAACTATTTTTGGGATTTATCTTTGTACTGTTTTATAGGACATGGCTTCCACTCGCAGGAATACTATCCAAGTCAACCTCGTAAGAGTGCCTCCTCAACTCAAAGAGTTAGCATCGAGGGTTCCTGAGCATTTTCCATTTACCACAATACATGGTCGACTTCTCAATCTGGTTACCTCAAGCCATGATGAAGACATGATGAAAGTGTTCTTTCAATTCTTTGACCCTTTACACCACTGCTTTACATTTCCTGATTACCAATCAGTGCCCACCATGGAGGAGTTCTCTCAACTGTTGGGAGTGCCAATTCTTGATCAAATACCTTTCATCGGTATTGAGAAAGACCTGAGACCTAAGGAGATTGCTCGAGCTTTACATTTGCAAAGGTCCGATGTTGTGGAAAATTGGGAAACAAGAAGTGGTGTTAAGGTTTTTCTAGCCAAGTTTCTGTTTGAGAAGGCTCACCAATTTTGGGATGCTTTAGACTTACAAGCCTTTGAAGAAGTGTTGGCTCTTCTCATCTATGGGATGGTACTATTTCCTAACCCGGACCAACTCATAAATGTGAATGCGGTCAAGGTTTTTCTATCTCGTAACCTGGTACCTACCTTACTTGGAGATATCTTGCATTCTCTTCACACTCGCACCATGAAGAGAAGGATAATTCTTATGTGATTCACTCCTTTTTTGGCTAGGTGGTTTATTTTGCACCTACCTCGGTCCGTTTTGAAGAATGAGTAAGGCATGAGATGGTTTAATAGGTTGATGTCACTCTCGCATTCGGATATTCATTGGTGTTCTCAATCTTTAAAGGATGTTATCATTATTGACCGTTGCGGGGAATTACCTAATGTATCTCTCCTTGGCATTAGGGGAGGTATCACCTATAATCCTTGTTTGGATTTACGATAGTTTGGGTATGCTTGGAGGGATAGTCCTCATGATGCACTTGTCCAAGGAATTGCATTTGACAATGAGAATGATGTCCAAGGTTATCATCTAAGATTCGTACGAGCTTGGGGAATGGTGAACAAAGTTGATAGCAACATATTAGGGCATAAAAATTCCACCCCCCTTGAGCCTTACCTTAAGTGGGTACGAACTCATGCTCAAAGACTCGTGATGCCTTACCCCGCCATCCTAACTATGATTATGGAGCCCGTTACTGAGGGAGATAACCCTTACACTCTTCTTCATCCTAACACGCCAACTACTCTCGAGGAATTGCAAAGATCATGGATTCAACTCAAAGGAGAGTGATACACATTTTGAAACCCAGTTCTACGCAAGCGAGAAGATGGTTTTGGAGCTCATGAGACAACTTCATGAAGAGTGGAGTTTGAATGCCTACATTTCACCGAAGAGGATGCGCTTATGGGAAGCTTGATTCTTTTTTGTTTTAGGAGTTTATTTTGTATTATTTTTTGCTTCCTCCATTGTAAGCCCGATAGGCATTTGTAATTCCTATCTTTATTAATGAAGTTCATGTTTGTTGTTTCCTCTCTATTTAGCAAATTTAAGTTTCCTTAAATCCTTGAAAACATTTTCATTTGCATTACATGCATCATGACATAAGAAGTTTTTCGACACAGGTTGCCTCATCTTTCTACTATTTATTTCAGTAAGATGGATCTCGAGAAGACTGTGAAAGGCTTGCTGACACAAAATTCTCAATTTCAAGAAACCTTGCTGAGCCTGGCCAAAGGACAACAAGAGCTGATGTCGCTTCTGATGGCCAAAAAGAAGACCAAGAAGAAGACCCTGATCAACATGGGGGAAAAGTTTAACGGCCCTATCTGTCAAGTACAAGTGGTTGAAGAGTCATCTGAGGAGGATGAAAACTAAAAAGAATATGCAAGGAGTACCCATGCTAGGGGTGCAAACAATCAAGCTTCTGAGGATGAGGATTACTTTGATGAACAATATCCACTGGCTGAGGATAAATACAAGCAACTAGAAGATAGGTTGAACGCTATGGAAATTCAAGCTGTACCTGGCTTGGATTTTGGTGATTTAGGCTTGGTTCCTGGGGTAGTTATTTCCCACAAGTTAAAAATTCAAATCTTTTCTAAGTACGATGGTGTTTCGTGCCCAAAACATCACTTAAGATCCTACGTCCGCAAAATACAACCGCATACCACTGACAAGAAGCTCTAGGTACACTTCTTTCAAGAGAGTCTGTCTGGGACTCAGTTAGAATGGTTTTACTAGTTGAAGGGTTCCAACATTCATGCTTGGGAAGATCTGGCCACCACTTTCTACCGTCAATATCAGTACAATGCTGATTTGACGGCGAATAGAGTTCAATTACAAGGAATGACAATGGGTTGCAATGAAGGTTTTAAAGAATATGTGCAAAAATGGAGAGATCTTGTTGGTAGAGTACAACCACCACTGACAAATAGGGAGTTGGTGGATATGTTCATGGGAACGTTAATTGGCCCATTTTTCAACTTGTTAATTGGGAGCTCATCGCACGGTTTTATTGAGTTAACTCTGACTGGTGAAAGGGTCGAGAGTGGTATCAAGAGAGGAAAAATTTCCATGGCATCTGCTTCTACATCAAACATTGTAAAAAATCCCTTTACTGGAAAGAAGGAAGCCAATGATGTATATGGGTCAAGGGCCCATACCAAGAAGGGTGACCGTTCATCTAGTAATGTTGTTTTGATCTCCAACCCTCCATCTACTCAAAGACAACCACAACAAGCCAACCATCAGAGGTCTGAGGTTCCAAAAAGACAGTTCACGAGGATTAACATGTCACTGTCCCAAGCCTTGCAACACCTGTTGAAGCCCAACTTGGTAACATTGCGTGATCCACCATCAAATCCCAATGTTTCATCACCGAAGTACAATCTTAATGCCAAATGTGCGTATCATTCCAACAGCCCTAGACATGAAACTGATCAATGTTGGGCTCTAAAAAACAAGATTCAAGATCTTATCGACAGTAAAACTATCGAGTTTTATCCACCTACAACTCCGAATGTTATAATTGCACCAATGCCAAATCATTGCAAAGGTGTCAATTCAATTGAAGACATTTTTTTGTTTCCTCCATTGAATATTTGACTACTCCATTAACCATTGTTAAAGAGAATCTGCTGAGAGCTGGGGTTTTCCCTGGCTGTTTGAAAGACTGTAATTATTGTGCAGAACAAGTGAATGGATGCAAATGGATGAAACAAGGTGTTCAACACCTGATAGATTGTCATGAGATCTTGTTTGAAAGAACTCCGACCATCAAAAGTTTGACCGATAAAACTGAATACATTTCCATCATAACCATTTCCAACAAGCCTTTTAGGATCTCTTCAAAGGGTCCTATTAGGATTACCAACGAACCAAAGATTTCTCCCTTGATAATTACTACTCCTGGGCCAATTCCTTACTCCTCCGACAAAGCATTACCTTGGAAATATGGTGCCGAAGTTTACTATCATGGCATAAAGCAAGATTCATGGATCAATGAAGACAAGACCAACAATGTTACAAATATTGCAGGTTCTAGTAAGGTAACGAGAATGGGGAGGATCTTCTCCCCTGATATTTCACCTCTGACTACTACAACAACTCATGTTCACATGACCAATAACAAGCATAATTCCAACACCAGAGGCAAAGAAAATGTAAGTGAGCCTACTAGGATAGAGGCACCTGCCAAACATGTTGATGCTGAAGAGCCCTCCATTCGAGAGATGGAGGAAATCCTGAAAATTATAAAGAAGAGTGATTTCAAAATAATCGAACAATTGGGGCAAACCCCCCTCAAAAATCTCCATGGTGTCATTACTACTCTGTTCTGATGCTCATGCTAAAGCTTTAATCAAGTTTTTGAAGAAAGCTCATGTGCCCCAAGAGACTACAGTTGACCAGTTCGAGAATTATGTGGTGAGTTTAACGGTTGACAACAGATTAGGTTTCTCTAACACTGACTTGAATCCTGTTGGAAGGAATCATAACCAGGCTTTGCATGACTCTATTGAATGCAAGGGAACTACTTTGGCTCATGTCTTAATTGATATCGGCTCATCTCTAAATGTGTTACCCAAAGGTGCTTTAGACCGGCTAGATTGCAAAGGCCTGGTGTTGAAACCAAGTGATATAGTTGTAAGGGTTTTCGATGGGTCTAAAAGGATGGTGCATGGAGAGGTAGATCTCCCTATTAAAGTGGGATAAAAAAATTTCAACTCCACCTTTTATGTAATGGACATACGTCCCGCCTACTCTTGTTTTCTTGTGCGCCCTTGGATCCATGGGGGCAGTGGCAGTAACATCCACCCTTCATCAAAAGTTAAAATACCCAATCAAAGGGAATATTATCATTGTTTGTGGTGAAGAGGAATTTATGGTGAGCCACCTCAATTACTTTAAGTATGTGGAAATGGATGGTGAATTTATAGAAACTCTGTGCCAGGCTTTCATAGTTGTTCCTCCTATGGTTGCCGCCACCAAAATCTCCTCGAACATGTCAAAAGCTGATGAAGTTGTACCAAGAATGGTTTCACTTAAAGATGCTCGTGTCATGGTCGAATATGGAAGTTGTACTATTTGGGGACAACTTCCCAACATTCCATTTAAAGTAGAAAAATTTAGGTTGGGTTTCACTATCAAAGCTCAGAAAGAGGTTAGGCGCGCTCGCGTGGGAAAGCCATCTCTTTGCATCGGAAATCATGAAGTAAACGCTGTGGAAGACTCTAACGATGAATGTGCTTTTGAAGAATGGATCTACCCTACTGCAGGAGGAAAGCTCAACAACTAGCACGCAAAGGACTTCACTCCTATCTCCTTCAATGAGGAGTAATTACTGTTTACTGTTTTTTGTCAATTCAATAACTTTTGTCTGTAATCTTAATTCCAAACAATGACTTTTAAGCCATGTGCCTTGCTCGGGGCGCCACGGTCCATTTGTTAAGGTTTTTGTTCATGTTCATTTATCATATGATCATTTAATGAAAAACATTGGACCGTTGCATTCAAATTTTGTGCTCATTGTCTTTCTTTTTCTTTATTGCATATTTCAAATAGCCATGTATCTTACATGCACATGCACACACACTTGCAGATCCTCATCCACTCCGGATCCCATTGCCAATGACTTTACTATTGCCAATTATGACTTCGAACATCCAATTAATCAAGCCTAAGATGAAGGCGAGGAAGATTGTAAAATACCAGGAGAACTAGCCAGACTTCTAATGCAACAGGAGAAAGCTATTCAACCTCATGAAGAGTCAGCTGAAGTTATCAACCTAGGTACTAAGATAGACAAGAAAGAGGTCAAGATCGGCACCAACTTAGAAGACGATATCAAGAGCATGTTGGTCCAGATGCTACATGACTATGTTAAAGTGTTTGCTTGGTCGTATGAAGACATTCCAGGGTTGGATATAGACATTATGGTTCATTTTCTACCGACAAAGGAAGATTTCCATCCCGTCAAACAAAAGGTTCGTCGGATGCAACCTGACATGTCTGAAAAGATAAAAGCGGAAGTGATGAAGCAATTCGATGTAGGATTCCTAGTTGTGACATCTTATCCTCAATAAGTTGCAAACATGGTCCCCGTGCCGAAGAAGGATGGAAAAGTTTGTATGTGTGTAGACTATCGGGATTTAAATAGGGCAAGCCCCAAAGATGATTCCCCTCTACCTCATATCGACGTCTTGGTTGACAACACCGCTCAACATAAAGTCTTCTCCTTCATGGATGGATTTTCTGGGTACAACCAAATCAAGATGGCTCCCAAAGACATGGAGAAGACCACCTTTGTTACGCAATAGGGCACCTTTTGTTACAAAGTCATGTCGTTCGGATTGAAGAATGCAGGGGAAACATATCAAAGAGCTATGGTAGATTTATTTCATGATATGATCCATCGTGAAATAGTGGCATGTGTGGATGATATGATTGCAAGGTTGCAAACTGAAGAAGAGCACCTCGGTCACCTACACAAGCTGTTTTAAAGGTTGAAGAAGTACAAGTTAAGGTTGAATCCTAACAAGTGCACTTTCGGAGTAAGGTCTGGAAAACTTCTAGGTTTTATGGTCAGTGGTAACGGCATCGAAGTTGATCCTGCAAAGGTTAAAGCCATTCAAGAAATGCACGTTCCCCATTATGAGAAAGAAGTTAGGAGATTCTTGGGTCATCTTAAATACATTGCCCGCTTCATATATCACCTAGCTGCTACTTGTGAGCCAATCTTCAAAATCTTGAAGAAAGATCAAGTAGTCAAATGGAACGACGACTGCCAAGCTGCTTTCGACAAAATCAAGGAATATTTGCAAGTGCCTCCTATCCTTATGCCTCCAATTGAAAGAAGACCCTTGATCATGTATTTGACTGTGCTAGAGAATTCTATGGGGTGTGTGTTGGGAAAACATGACGAGTCTGGCCGAAAAGAGCAAGCAATATAATACCTGAGCAAAAAGTTTATCGACTGTGAAGCCAGATATTCACTGCTCAAGAAAACTCGTTGCACTCTGGCATGGGCTGCTCTCCAGTTAAGACAGTATATGTTGACTCATACCACTTTATTGATTTCTAAGATGGACCTTATCAAGTACATCTTTGAGAAGCCAGCTCTCTCTAGAAGAATAGCTAGATGGCAAATGATTTTGACCGAATATGATATACAGTACACCATACAAAAGTCCATCAAAGGAAGTGTATTGGAAGATCATTTGGCCCATCAAGCTGTTAATGATTACTATTCTATAAACTTTGACTTCCCGGATGAGAATATTATGCTAGTAGCTGACCGTGAAGAACTTGGATCGTTTGTGGACCTGAACAAGGATCCCAATGGACTATGGTTTTCGATGGGGCTTCTAACGCTTTGGGCAATGGAATTGGTGTTGTGATTATTTCTCCTGAGGGTTTCCATACTCCTTTCACTGATAGATTGTGCTTTGATTGTACAAATAACATGGCTGAGTACGAAGTGTGCATCTTAGGTCTAAAGGTTGTCATTGACTTAAGGATCAAGTTCTTGAATGTATTCGGAGATTCTGCTCTAGTGATCAGTCAAGTCAAAGGAGAATGGGACACTAAGCATCCTAACCTTATTCCTTACAAGGAGCTTGTGTTAACCCTGATACCATACTTCGTGGAGATCACCTTTGAACATTTCCCTAGAGAAGAAAATCAGTTCGCTGACGCCTTGGCAACAATGTCTTGCATGTTCAAGGTCAAATGGGACAACAAAGCTCCTATGATTATAATCGAAAGATTTGATGAACCTGCACACTGCTATGAGCTTGACACTAACAAAGAGAAACCATGGTACCATGAAGTAAGGAGATATCTTAATGTACAAGAGTATCCTGAAGGAGCTTCCATCAATGATAAGAAATTATTGTGAATATTATCATCCAAATTCTTCCTAAGAAATGTAATCATGTATAAGCGAAATCATGATTCTACTCTACTCCGGTGTGTGGACAAGAAAGAGGCAGAGAAAATTATGGAAGACATGCATGATGGAATCTTTGGGACTCACTCTAGTGGGCACTCTATGGCCAAGAAAATACTGAGAGCTGGTTACTATTTGTCCATAATGGAAATTGATTGTCATCATCACTCAAGGACTAGTCACAAGTGTCAAATCTATGCTGACAAGGTCCATATACCCCCAATTCCTCTAAATGTCATGATCGCTCCATGGTCGTTTGCAATGTGGGGAATTGACATGATTGTAGAGATCAAACCTACTGCTTCCAATGGACACTATTTCATCCTTGTTGCCATTGATTACTTTACCAAGTGGCTTGAAGCTTCCTCATATGCCTCAGTTACCAAGAACGTTGTAGTCAGGTTTATCAAGCATAACCTCATCTGCTGTTACGATATCCCCGAAAGGATCATCACTGACAGTGGAACCAATCTCAACAATTCTATGATTATAGAATTTTGTACTCAGTTCAAAATCAAGCATCACAATTCTTCTTCGTACAGACCCAAGATGAATGGCACAGTGGAAGCTGCCAATAAAAATATCAAGAAGATTGTGCAAAACATGGTGGTAACATATAAAGACTGGCATGAGATGTTACCATTTTCTCTCTACGGCTACCGTACTTCAGCTCGAACGTCAACTGGGGAAACCCCTTTCTCTTTGGTCTATGGAATAGAAGTTGTCTTGCCTATAGAAGTTCAAATTCCTTCCCTAAGGATTATGAAAGAGGGAGATCTAGGCGAAGACGAGTGGGTGCAGACTAGGTTGGATTAGCTAAACTTGATCGATGAGAAGCGACTGGTTGTGGTTTGTCATGGTCAGATGTATCAAAAACATATGATCAAGGCGTTCAACAAAAAGATCAAGCCTCAAGTGTATCAGACTGTTGACTTGGTAACAAAGTGCATCATTCTCCCACAAGGAGACCCTAGGGGCAAATAGACTCCTACTTACGAAGGACCATTTGTTGTAAAGAAAGTTTTCTCTGGTGGAGCCATGATGCTGACTACAATGGATGGCGAAGACTTCCCACATCCTGTGAACGCGGACATAGTTAAAAAATACTACGCATAAAATAACCCGCTAGGTTGACACACCTAGGAAAAAATAAGGGCATCCCGGCGAACCAAAAAGGTTCGGGCAAAAGTTAGGGATATATGAAAAACATTGTACACCCAGCCAGTTGAAAACCGAAAAGGGCGGCTTGGGAAATAAAAGGTATCCTGGTGGGCTGAAAACCCGAAAGGGTGGTTGTTGTACCCCAAAATTTACCCGCCCTTTTTCTCAAGACATTTTCTCACAAGGATTTTTAAAAGGGCAAGTTTTCACAAGTACAATTGGAGTTTTGGATCTCAAGCATCAAATCAATGAAAAGTAAGTTAGCCTTTATTCATAAGCTTCAATTGGGAATATAAAATCCTTCGAGCAAGATTTTGTTTCAAAGTCTTCGATTGGGCATTTGGTCCTCTTCGATCAAGCTTTCGTCCACCAGCTTCGATTGAGCATTTGGCCTCCTTCGATCAAGTTTAATTCACAAAGCTTCGACTAAGCAAAAGGCTCTTTTAACCTGCCTTTGATCCACAAGGCAAAAGGTCTCTTCATGCTTGCCTTTGTTTCACAAGGAAAAGGCTTCTTCAGACTTGCTTTCGACCCACTAGGCAAAGGCCCCTTCAACTTGCCTTCGATCCACAAGGAAAAAGGCCCCTTCAACTTGCCTTAATTCATAAAGCAATGTCTATCTGCATGCAAGCTTCGACCGGGCAATGTCTATCTTCAGGCCTGGTCTGACTTCACCTCTAAAACACCTCAACATAGTTTCTACACTATGACACACAATATGGTCCATTTGAAGAAGCATTCAAAAGTTCCATTCGAAGAACATGAATTCGGTGGATTGAAAGGGAATGCATGTGGTCCATTAGAAGAACACACATGTGGTCCATTTGAAGGATACATGATTATTGAAAACAAGTTTGTTTTATGATGAGTCTTGGTCCAAGATGCTTACTGGACAAAATTCTACATGCTACCAAGCTCAAGCCTCCTGCATAATTACATTCGAATGAGGTAACAAAAGAAGCCTTAACTGGCCAGAAAGGAGTTTTCGATTGGGCTAGTTGAAAAGTTTCAGATCAAGCTACTAAGGCAGATAGGGGCTCAATTGAAGAAGCCACACTAATGAAACCCAGAGCCATCGAAAGGAGCAATTCAGAGCCAATCAAAGAACAAAGCATGGAGGCATACGAAGGAGTCAGAGAGTGAAAAATGTCTAGGTTCATCCCAAAACCCAAAAGGGCAGGAATCCATCAAAAATGGAAATCATTTAATTTGTATGATTTTTCTTTCAAGGCCTGGTTAATGGTTGTCCCTTGCCATTTCCATTCACCTCCACCCCTATAAATACAAGCCTAAAGATACATTGTCAAGGGGGAACAACGAAAAAAGAGATAAGAAACACATTGCCAAACTGTGATCGGTGGGAATAGAACTGACTGTTTTGGAATGTTGGTTCGCGTTTTGCGTTTGTCTTTGCAAAATGTCGCGGTGAGCAAGAGTCGCCACCGTCTTTTATTTTATCCAACAAGGAAAGGACAAAAGCACAGAAATATTCCTTTTTCGAGATGTTTCTCGGGTTCGGGAGGTAGATTATAGAAAGGGAAGGTGTTATCACCCTTTCTATCTGTGGTTATCCACGGGCTCTTAGGTACTTGCTCATTGTGTTTTCAAAATTTGCTTTTCTTTGTGTTTGTGGGTTTGAAAGAAGTTTTGTTTGTAAAGGAGTGTAAGTGCGAAAAGTTTTGTTTTGTTTTAAAAGGAGCAAGTACTTAAGAACCATCTACCTACTCAAAAAGGGAATTAAATTGTGCAAATATCCTTTAGATAATGCTAGCCCACTATTGATGAGTAGGTAGCACCGTCATTGGAGTTTTCGGGTCAATTCGATTAAGGGACGTGTGGTCACTAAAGCAATGTTAGGACGCCTTAGCGGTAACCCTAATGTCTTAGATCATTTTTCCGAGGCAACCGTTTCGAGGCAACTTATGATCTTTGGACAAGAGGGCGACCTCTAAAACTTCATATACTTAATGACCACGTTCGAAGGCAACCAAGTGAGGTGTACCCTAAGAGTGCGCATGTGCGAGTGTTTTATTTCGGTTAATTTTATCTTTGTACATGTCATGGGTGAGCTATGTTAATTTTAAGTTCATACATTTGATCTTGTCATGCATTCCCTTTTATCAAACATCTAACAGTGTATAGTTGCAGAATTTAAATTGCGGAAATTAAATCTAAACTATTACAAGGCGTCGGGTATTTACATCGTCAAAAACAATCCTTGAAATTTAAATTGCGGAAAATAAAATAAAGCGATAAAAATGTCCTAATTAAAAGCTATTACAAACCAGAGGCAAGTACATTAATATGATAAAAATAAACAAACGCGTGCGGGAAATTAAATCGAGCGCAAGGTTCTAGGGTTTTGACCCTTTTTGTTAAAGAAAAGATTTTTTTGTTTGCTTTTGAATTTTAAGAAATAAATTATCTAAGTTAATTATTAATGAAATTCTGGCTGCAGATACTCAATGTCACGTTCAATGTTATGACACCGTATCTGACTTACTATATGACAGTAAATACAAAAGCAATAAAGAACACAGTCAATTGTTTACCCAGTTCAGTGTGCAACAACACCTACTCTAGGGGCTACCAAGCCAGGGAGGAAATCCACTATAAGAGATTTTAATTCAGGAATAAACCAACCAGTTTATCTCCTTCACTTAAGACCTACCCAATGCAATTCCAATCTAAGTACTACTTAAACCTGAGTTCCTACTCACTCCCCCTCAATCACAGCAGTGATACATAAACCAATTTGACTTAAGAATTGATGAAGACACTCTTCAAAAACAAACACTTGATTAAGCTTCACAGCTTTTTAATCAAGCAACACAATCACTCGTGCTTCACAGCTTTGAGTGATGCACACAGCTAACTTGACTCTGCTTCACAGCTTTAGTCACGGAACATTCAAACACTCTTGCTTCAAAGCTTTGAGTGCTACACAACCCTTACAATTAGAAACCTCTTCCAAGGCACTTATCACAATGATAATTGCTTGGAGTACAATAATCAAATCTATACAGATTACAAATGATCTTCTGATCAATCAAGAGGGATGCCTTGAAAAACAGCAGCTCTGTTGAATATATAGCAGCTGCAACTTCAGTTAGGGTTTCCACAAAAACCTAGGGTTAATTCCGTTTGACCTAAAGACCAGGTCACAGGACTTTATTAACCAGGTTAGGGTTGAGCTAGGTTACCCCTCAGAAAACGCAGGATTCTGTTCAGGAAAGACTGAGTTATTTCCTGAAAAAACTCAGAGTTATCCATCCTGCAAACCTGTTAGTTCAGAACAGGATGTCATAACATCTGTTATGACATCTGAGAAAACCTGTCTGCTGATTTAGCAAAATGTGATCATTTTGCAAAATGCTCAGATACACACTTATAAACATCAGTACTTCAATTACAATATTTTTCTGCAAAGGTACCTAATGAGTCAGTACAAACAGAACTAGAATGTTATGACATCAGTCATGACATTCACACATACACTTGGTATTTACCAAAAATGCAAGCCAATACCTAAACACCTACAAACTCCCCCTTTGGCAGATTTTTGGCTAAAGACCCTAAGCAATCAGAGATAGATAGCAGCAAAAATAAGTGACAACAGAAAAATAGAATGTCAAGTACTAATTAAGTAAGTACCAAAATATTCTCCCCCTCTTTAGCCACAAATGGGCCAAAGATACATGTTCATAAAATTATACAGTTATCCAAAACAAAATAATAAGAGCAGCAGCAGAAAACATCTGAATACACTTCCAAACTCCACCAGATATCAGCACCAACCAGCAACACCACCAAACAGCAATCAACCTTCAAGCACTGTCATCAGACTCAGAGGAGCTAGTTTCTTCAATGTTGAGATGTCCTTCACCTTCTTCCCTTCTGTTTTCTTCAGCTTCCTCCTTTTCTAGCCTGGCAATTAGAGTTTCTAGGGTCCTTTTTCTAGCATCCAGCTCTTTGCAAGTTTCTTTTAAAACAGCTATGACATCTGATGTCTTGGACTGGGTCTTCACAGACGATGTCTCAGCTGATGTTATGACAATGTCTGGAGCATGAGATCTCTGAAACAGTTTGTAGTGCAGGCCAAGGGCAGGAGCTCTTTTGCAGACTGTATCTCTTTCCACAAGGATATCAGGGTATTGTGCAAGGATGATTCCACAAAGGAGGGAGGGAAAGGCAATTGGTCCTTTGACAGCATAACTGCCAGCATGCTTTAAAGTTTGTTCAAAGATGTACCTCCCATAGTCAAAAGCAGTCTTGGTTCCCACATCATAGATAAATCTCCCCAATCCTGTGGAGATAGTTGATTTGTGATTTGTAGGCACCCAGTTGGCTGCACCTATTTTATGCAAGATGGCAAACTTCATGCTGAGTTTACTAGCATTCAGCTTCCCTTTCAAGGGCCAGCACTTTACTTGCCTGGTTGTGATGGTTAGACAAACTTCATTATCAGTTGCCTCTAGATCAGGACAGTCCTCATTTGTTCTTCCAAGAAACTTGTTGATTTCTGATGGAGAGAACTTGACCCTTCTTCCTCTAACAAAAACACTTTCAAAGTTAGCTGACCTTCCATCAGCACAATCATTAGACAAGTTCACTACAAACTCCTTGACCAGATTTTCATAACATTTGTTAAACTTTATCACTGTCTTCATTAGTCCAGCATTCTTGATCAGGTCCATGATGTCTTTGCACTCCAAGGCATCATTGTTGAGTTCTCTCTCTAAGGCTATTCTCTTTAAGCAAACATACTTCCATCTGTTTGCATTGTCAGGATGATGAAAAGAGATGTTGTCTGTTGGCACTTCAGGCACTCTAGCAATTTTGCTGGAGGGGAGCTTCCTTCTGATGGGAGTTTCTTCAATATCAATCTCAAATTCTGATTCCTCATCAGAATCAGAAGTTTCAGGTTCTTTACTCTTCTTAGAGATTGGTTGTCTAGCAGTATGCACCTGGGCCTTCTTCCCTTTTGTCTGAATACTTTTCTCAGCCATGCCTTCAGCCTTGGATTTCTTAGCATTAGGTTTATCATTCTGACTATTCTTTCTTTTCATCAATCTCCTAGCTATGCTAGGGTTCACATTAGCAATCAGATCATTATCTGAGTAATCCTCATCCACATCAATGATAGGTGGATCAGCAGCCTTTTCTGAGAGGTT
Source organism: Vicia faba (assembly GCA_948472305.1). NCBI lineage: Eukaryota > Viridiplantae > Streptophyta > Magnoliopsida > Fabales > Fabaceae > Vicia > Vicia faba. Next base: position 1,201,655,286 of record OX451736.1, on the reverse strand, counting down.
CTGAATGTTGTCTTTTTGTGTCACAACATTCTCAGTGACATTTACATTTTCAGAAACTTCCACATTTGGACTTTCTGATTGATTTAAAGGGACAGAAATCCTCGGTACAGATTGGTTGCCACTCAGTATACTAGTAACCAGCCTAGCAATAGCTTGGTGAACTTGAACTGATCCTTCTCTATTAGGTACAGAAGACGAAGGATGAGAAGAATTACCAGAGGCTGTAGCTTGAGCTCTTCCTGCATGTCTGGTTCTGAGTTTTTTGACTTTGGCTGGGTCAGTTGCCATCTCTCTGAGAGGAGTGACCTCAAGAACTTCAGATTCTATGCATGTGATGATTGCCCTAGAATCTTGGTCAGATGATGACGATGATGAGGATGACGAAGTTGCCATGGTTGAAGGCGATGTCTGAGACATTTTGATTGACTTTGAGTAATGGTAGCAGTTTAAGAAAGATCTTTGATTGAGAGGAGAAAACAGGTTGCAAGGACGAGAGAGGTAGAGGGTAAAAGGGAGTCTTTTCAACTTCTTAAAGATTTTGAAAGAATTGTGAAAGTATAAGATTAACCCACCAATGACAGACTTAATAAAGTTAATTCCTTCAACCTTTGTTTTAAGCAAAATTAATTGCTATAATTTCTTATCCCAACCTGCCCCTCAAATTTTCAAGTTTATTTCCAACAAGAGCCTTGGTAGAAGAATCAGTCAGCTGAAGCTTAGAGAAACTATGTTCCAGTTTAAATGACTTCTTCTCTTCAAAGTCAATAGGGTTCAAGGAAATGTTGATTGTTTTCAGATTGTCACAACACAATGTCACAACATCTTGTGTAACATTGTACTCAGGGAGCATCTGTTTTGACCAGATGTTTTGAGAACAGAATTTATTAGACTTGTTATTTCTAACATCCTTGTCAAGATGACTTAAGGTTCTGACAATACATCCTTCTTCAAGTTTATTTGCCACATCACAGATATTATCAACCTGTAGTTTTGAAGTTCTTCTGACAGCTTCCATAGAAATAGCTCTTTTCATTCTTCTTAGATGAAGGAGACCAAGCTTATGCTGCCACAGTTTCATCTCTTTTTCTTCTTTGATGATTTGACACATAATGGAGATATCAGTGTTCTCAGGCTGCCACACGTAACAGTTATCTTTGGATCTGATTCCTCTCATTACAACTTCTAGTTTTTCATTACTTACTAGACATTCAGATCTTGAGAAGTTGACCTTGAATCCTAGATCACATAATTGACTGATACTAATGAGATTAGCAGTCAACCCTTTTACCAGCAGTACTTTATTCAGACTTGGAACTCCAGGGCAGTCCAAATTACCAACTCCTTTGACTTCATCTTTAGCACCATCTCCAAAGGTCACAAAACTGGTGGTGTGAGGCATAACATTATTGAGGAGATTTTTGAATCCAGTCATGTGTCTGGAACATCCACTGTCAAAGTACCAATCTTCCTTTGCAGAGACCCTCAGGGAAGTGTGAGCTATCAGTGCAGTAGCCTTTTTCTTCCATTTAGGAGCATGTGGTACCTTCTTAGACTTAGGTTTGACACCTGAGTTCTGATTAGGATATCCATGTAGTCTGAAGCAGAAGGGCTTTATGTGACCATATCTCCCATAATGATGACATTTCCATCTTTGGTACCTTTTCTTCATGTGTCTCTGTTCCTGATGTTGAGAGCTGTGTTGAGACATCTGTTTTGACATTTGCTTACCAGTACCAGATTTCTTTGCTTCCATAAATCCTAGTCCAGATTTATTTCCCACATTTTGTCCAACCTGAAGGATCTCTTCCAATTTGGCTGTTCCATTTGTCAACATCTTGACAGATTTGGTCATTTGATTCAGTTGTGAGTTCAGCAATTGAACTTCTCCTTCTAGATGACTTATAGTTTCAAGATTTGCCCTTTTTTCAGTCTCCAGCTTTATAATGAGTTTTGTTTGTTTCTCATTCTGCACACAGACTTCAGCACTTCTGATACACAATTTCTTGTAGGTATCAGCCAGTTCTTCAAATGTCACTTCTTCATCACTAGTGTCACTTTCAGAAGTACAAACACTAGTTAGGGCAGTAACTAGTTTGGCAGATTCTTCTTCAGAATTACTTTCTGAATCATAGTCAGACCAAGTAACAGTCATTCCTTTTTTTTGTTTCTTAAGAAAGGTAGGACATTCAGCTCGAATATGTCCATATCCTTCACATCCATGGCATTGAATACCTCTGCCTTGGTTTCCCTTATCTTCTGACCTTGGTCTTCTGCTGGAACTGTCAATGTCAGAGGGAATGTTATGAACATTAGACCTTGACTTTGGATCCATTCTTTTGATGAGCTTGTTGAACTGTCTTCCAAGCATGGCAATAGCTTCTGATATGTTTTCTTCTTCATCCTCCTTGTATTCAACATCAGTGTTGGATACAAGTGCTATGCTTTTGTTCTTCTTGTCACCATTATCAGTGATCCCCATCTCAAAAGTCTGAAGAGACCCAATAAGTTCATCCACTTTCAACTTGCTAATGTCCTGGGCTTCCTCTATGGCAGTTACCTTCATTGCAAATCTTTTAGGCAAGGATCTGAGAATCTTCCTCACCAGTTTTTCTTCTGACATCTTTTCTCCCAGTGCTCCTGAGGTGTTGGCAATCTCCAAGATGTTCATGTGAAACTCATGAATGGTTTCATCTTCCATCATTTTTAGATTCTCAAATTTGGTAGTCAACATCTGAAGCCTTGACATTTTTACTTTGGAAGTGCCCTCATGAGTAGTTTTGAGAGTGTCCCAAACTTCCTTGGCCAGTTCATATTGATGTACTAGTCTGAAAATGTTTCTATCAATTCCATTGAACAAGGCATTTAAAGCTTTTGAATTTCCCAGAGCTAACTCATCTTCTTCTTTACTCCAATCTTCCTCAGGCTTCAGACTGATTGTCCTATCTATCTCAGTTATGGTGGGATGAATCCATCCTTTGTCAGCAGCTCTCCAAGCCTTTTTGTCCAGAGATTTTAGGAAGGCAATTATACGAGGTTTCCAGTAGTCATAATTAGTTCCATCCAGAATGGGTGGTCTATTTCCAAAAACTCCTTCTTTGTCCATAGTGCCAGAAAGTGATATCCCTAGATCTCACCCAGTAATACAGGCAGGGTGCCTGCTCTGATACCAATTGAAATTCTGGCTGCAGATACTCAATGTCACGTTCAATGTTATGACACCGTATCTGACTTACTATATGACAATAAATACAAAAGCAATAAAGAACACAGTCAATTGTTTACCCAGTTCAGTGTGCAACAACACCTACTCTGGGGGCTACCAAGCCAGGGAGGAAATCCACTATAAGAGATTTTAATTCAGGAATAAACCAACCAGTTTATCTCCTTCACTTAAGACCTACCCAATGCAATTCCAATCTAAGTACTACTTAAACCTGAGTTCCTACTCACTCCCCCTCAATGACAGCAGTGATACATAAACCAATTTGACTTAAGAATTGATGAAGACACTCTTCAAAAACAAACACTTGATTAAGCTTCACAGCTTTTTAATCAAGCAACACAATCACTCGTGCTTCACAGCTTTGAGTGATGCACACAGCTAACTTGACTCTGCTTCACAGCTTTAGTCACGGAACATTCAAACACTCTTGCTTCAAAGCTTTGAGTGCTACACAACCCTTACAATTAGAAACCTATTCCAAGGCACTTATCACAATGATAATTGCTTGGAGTACAATAATCAAATCTATACAGATTACAAATGATCTTCTGATCAATCAAGAGGGATGCCTTGAAAAACAACAACTCTGTTGAATATATAGCAGCTGCAACTTCAGTTAGGGTTTCCACAAAAACCTAGGGTTAATTCCGTTTGACCTAAAGACCAGGTCACAGGACTTTATTAACCAGGTTAGGGTTGAGCTAGGTTACCCCTCAGAAAACGCAGGATTCTGTTCAGGAAAGACTGAGTTATTTCCTGAAAAAACTCAGACTTATCCATCCTGCAAACCTGTTAGTTCAGAACAGGATGTCATAACATCTGTTATGACATCTGAGAAAACCTGTCTGCTGATTTAGCAAAATGTGATCATTTTGCAAAATGCTCAGATACACACTTATAAACATCAGTACTTCAATTACAATATTTTTCTGCAAAGGTACCTAATGAGTCATACAAACAGAACTAGAATGTTATGACATCAGTCATGACATTCACACATACACTTGGGATTTACCAAAAATGCAAGCCAATACCTAAACACCTACAATTAAACTACATTAAATTAATTAATTAATGAAAATAAATATTTTTGGGTTTTTTGATATTTAAAGAAAGAAAATAAAATTGATCAATGTTAATAAATCCTAATTATGTCTAAATTAATTTTATTATTTACAAAAATATATTAAAGTTATTGTCTAATTAAAGCCTAAATTAATTACTAAATTAAATTAATTAATTTGATGAATAAAAATAGATTATTTTTGGTCTTTTGGTATTTTAAGAAAGAAATCAAAATTAATGTTAGTAATTAAAACCTAGATTAATTCTAATTGAATTTTAATTATTTACAAAAATGTGAAAGTTATTCTAATTAAAATTCTAAATCAATTAATTAATGTTTATTAACAAAAAATAAAAGTTAGAATTTAATTTAATAAAGAAAATGTTTTGTGGTTTTTTTTATATATTTTAAGAAAGAAATAAATCTAAATTAATCACTACATTAAATTAAATTAATTAATTAAATGAAAAAAAAGGTTATTTTTGGATTTTTGGTTATTTAAAGAAAGAAAATGGAATGTTTAAATTAGTGATTAAACCTATTAAATTCTAATTAGTTTTATTTATTTAGAAAAAGAAATTAAAGTTTCCTAGAATTAAAAACATAATTAATTAATCGGAATTTATTAAAGAAAAATAAAGTTCTTAATTTTAATTGGACAAAATGATATTTTTGTGATTTTTTGAAAAAAAGGAAATTTGTTATTGGTTAGTAAATTAATTAAGTAAAAATAAAATAATTAAACCAAATAAATAAAATATGAGAAAGTAGAGAAATTGGGCCTTTTTTTGGAGGGTGCAGAAAGCATTCTTGAGCTCGGATCTTCGAAAGCTTCATGCTCTAACTATGGTGTTTTTTGATTCTTGGACGGAACCTATGATTCAACCATCCATAATTGTTCAAACCGGTGGGCGTGCTAGGCGTGTGATGGATTGCTCTTGGGCCTTGTAAGACTCATGAGGACTTCAAGAGGATGATTTGAGGCTTGATGTCAATTGCGAGAGGCCGGAACCTCGAGATATAACTTGCACCAATTCTTTGATTTCTTGAGAGCTTTTTGAAGAGCTTTTATAGAACTTTTTGAGAGCTTTTTAGAGAGGATTTTCGTGTCTTTCAAGCTTTTGTGGCTCTCTATTTATAGAGGAGAATGAGGAGACAAGAAAGCATGGAAAGAATCTCCCTCATAATGTTGTGTTTTAAGACCACGATCAAGATTTGAAAAAAATGTCATATTTGATGATTCTCCATTATTAAACCTTCCAATTTCATTCCAAATCCAATATTTTGTGCATGATATGGATTGATTCGAGTTTGATCTTGTCCATGATGATAATAAAGACATGTATCAATCAAAAAGATACCAAGTTATCAATATTTAGATTTTATTTGGATTTAAATTGATTTAAAATGAATTAATTCAATAAAAATCAAATAAAATAGAAAAATTAATGAATGGACGTAAGACTGAAGATATGACACGTGTGTAGTGTGACAAGATCAAATCAAGTGGAAAAAAGTGGGTCCTTTTGACAAAATTTGAAGTTTAGGGGATAGTTGACTTTTGGCAATTTTGTAAAAATGCCCAACTTCAACAATGCATAACTTCTTCAATTTTGAACTTTTGGAAGTTTTCTTGGACTTTTTAGAAACCTTGATATGTCCTATAACCAACAATATTGGTCTCATCGAATTTTGATATTCCATGCTCAAGTTATAAGCTTTGGCAAAAAAAGGTGTTTTTGTTAACTTTCAAAAATGACCTATAATGTCCAAATTTGTAACTTTTTGTGAGTGCATTTCTTGATCTTGGGGTGTGAAGATGTATTGTAGGAAACTTCATCCTCTTCAAAATGATCTTTGTATGGGTCAGTTATCCTAAAGTATGAGAAAGTTATGCTTGGTCAAAGTTGAGTTGACTTTTCCTGCAAAACCCCAATTTAGCAACTTTTGAGTCTTGATGAATTTTGAGAAATCCTTGATGAATCATGATCAACCCTTGATCAAATGATGAATTATCCTTCAAAATGAGAATTTTCACAAAAAATATTGAGGTTTGACTGTATGTAGGTCATAGTTGACTTTTACCATAGCACAGTCGATTTTTGGACCCTTTGAGCAATTGACTGAGCAAACTTCCTCTGCAAGGCTTGAAATTTGACATGGGTGAACTTGAGAACATATTAGGACATTGGGGAGAACTTGATGTCATTTGGATGTAAGGACCTTGATTCAACACAAAACCCTAATTTTGAATGGACTGCCTTTGGAGATTATTTGACTGTCCAACTTTTGAGCTAACTTGAGTCACTTGAAGATTATTCTTGACATGTCTTGAGAAATATGGGAGGGAAAATTTTGGGGTACAAAAGTTTCCCCTGTTCAATTTTCTTAAACCTGAGGATATAGATTGGCTTTCGAGCCTTTCATGATCCAAAGGTGGAAGATAATTGAACACTAGAGTGCCCAGAAATTTGCACTCGCATGGTGTAGTATCAGCATCGTGATGTCGGAAATGGGCTTACAGATGCCATTTGGAGATTATTGATAGGAGGATGGGCTTACAGATGCCATATGCAGGAGTTTTGATCGCATAAGAGATTCCTTAGCGAGAACTTGCATACCTGTTGTTGTAGAAGATTCCGCTGGGGAAGCCTAACTTTTGTTGAGATTTAGGAACTTACCTGTACTTCAACTGAGAGAATGCCTCGGCTGAGTCTTAAGAACTTGTCCATAATTAAATTGGGGGAAACATCTTCATCAAGATCTAGGAATTGTCTAGTCTTCAACGTAGTATACCATTGAGATTGTAGAACTCGTCCACACTTTGAGGGAGGAAAACATCAAGATCTGGGAACTGACTAGTATTCAACGTAGTATATCGTTGAGGTTATAGTACTCGTCCATACTATGATGTAGGGAAACATCTTGATCAAGATCTAGGAACTGTCTGGTCTTCAACGTAGCATACCGTTGAAATTACAGAACTCGTCCACACTATGACGGAGGAAAACATCAAGATCTAGGAACTGACTAGAGCTCAACGTAGTATACCGTTGAGGTTATAGCACTCGTCCACACTATGACATAGGGAAACATCTTCAACAAGATCTAGGAATTGTCTGGTCTTCAACGTAGTATACCGTTGAAATTAGAGAACTCGTCCACACTATGACGGAGGAAAACATCAAGATCTAGGAACTGACTAGTGCTTAACGTAGTATACCGTTGAGGTTATAGCACTCGTCCACACTACGAAGTAGGGAAACATCTTTATCAAGATCTAGGAACTGTCTGGTCTTCAACGTAGTATACCGTTGAAATTAGAGAACTTGTCCACACTATGACGGAGGAAAACATCAAGATCTAGGAACTGACTAGTGCTCAACGTAGTATACCGTTGAGGTTATAGCACTCGTCCACACTATGACGTAGGGAAACATCTTCATCAAGATCTAGGAACAGTCTGGTCTTCAATGTAGTATACCGTTGAAATTAGAGAACTCATCCACAATATGACGGAGGAAAACATCAAGATCTAGGAACTAACTAGTGCTCAACGTAGTATACCATTGAGGATATAGCACTCGTCCACACTATGACATAGGGAAACATCTTCATCAAGATCTAGGAACTGTCTGGTCTTTAATGTAGTATACCGTTGAAATTAGAGAACTCGTCCACACTATGACGGAGGAAAACATCAAGATCTAGGAACTGACTAGTGCTCAACGTAGTATACCGTTGAGGATATAGCACTCGTCCACAGTATGACATAGGGAAACATCTTCATCAAGATCTAGGAACTGTCTGGTCTTCAACGTAGTATACCGTTGAAATTAGAGAACTTGTCCACACTATGACGGAGGAAAACATCAAGATCTAGGAACTGACTAGTGCTCAACGTAGTATACCGTTGAGGTTATAGCACTCATCCACACTATGACGTAGGAAAACATTTTCATCAAGATCTAGGACCTGTCTGGTCTTCAACGGAGTATACTGTTGAAATTAGAGAACTCGTCCACACTTTGACGGAGGAAAACATCAAGATCTAGGAACTTACTAGTGCTCAACGTAGTATACCTTTGAGGTTATAGAACTCGTCCATACTATGATGTAGTGAAACATCTTCATCAAGATCTAGGAACTGTCTGGTCTTCAACGTAGTATACCGTTGAAATTAGAGAACTCGTCCACAATATGACGGAGGAAAACATCAAGATCTAGGAACTAACTAGTGCTCAACGTAGTATACCGTTGAGGATATAGCACTCTTCCACACTATGACGTAGGGAAACATCTTTATCAAGATCTAGGAACTGTCTGGTCTTCAATTTAGTATACCGTTGAAATTAGAGAACTCGTCCACACTATGATGGAGGAAAACATCAAGATCTAGGAACTGAATAGTGCTTAACGTAGTATACCGTTGAGGTTATAGCACTCGCCCACACTATGACGTAGGGAAACATCTTCATCAAGATCTAGGAACTGTCTGGTCTTCAACGTAGTATACCGTTGAAATTAGAGAACTTGTCCACACTATGACGGAGGAAAACATCAAGATCTAGGAACTGACTAGTGCTCAACGTAGTATACCGTTGAGGTTATAGCACTCGTCCACACTATGACATAGGGAAACATCTTCATCAAGATCTAGGAACTGTCTGGTCTTCAACGTAGTATACCGTTGAAATTAGAGAACTCGTCCACACTATGACAGAGGAAAACATCAAGATCTAGGAACTGACTAGTGCTTAACGTAGTATATCGTTGAGGTTATAGAACTCGTCCATACTATGATGTAGGGAAACATCTTCATCAAGATCTAGGAACTGTCTGGTCTTCAACGTAGTATACCGTTGAAATTAGAGAACTCGTCCACACTATGACGGAGGAAAACATCAAGATCTAGGAACTGACTAGTGCTCAACGTAGTATACCGTTGAGGTTATAGCACTCGTCCACACTATGACATAGGGAAACATCTTCATCAAGATCTAGGAACTGTCTGGTCTTCAACGTAGTATACCGTTGAAATTAGAGAACTTGTCCACACTATGACAGAGGAAAACATCAATATCTAGGAACTGACTAGTGCTCAACGTCGTATACCGTTGAATTTATAGCACTCGTCCACACTATGACATAGGGAAACATCTTCATCAAGATCTAGGAACTGTCTGGTCTTCAACGTAGTATACCGTTGAAATTAGAGAACTCGTCCACACTATGACGGAGGAAAACATCAAGATCTAGGAACTGACTAGTGCTCAACGTAGTATACCATTGAGGTTATAGCACCCGTCCTCACTATGACGTAGGGAAACATTTTCATCAAGATCTAGGACTTGTCTGGTATTCAACGGAGTATACTGTTGAAATTAGAGAACTCGTCCACACTTTGACGGAGGAAAACATAAAGATCTAGGAACTGACTAGTGCTCAACGTAGTATACCGTTGAGGTTATAGCACTCGTCCATACTATGATGTAGGGAAACATCTTCATCAAGATCTAGGAACTGTCTGGTCTTCAACGTAGTATACCGTTGAAATTAGTGAACTCGTCCACGCTTTGACGAAGGAAAATTGTCTTCTTTGACTGGTTGTCTCTATTGACGGGTTGGCCTCAGAAAAATCTTTAGGAATCGATTTTAACTGATTTTGCCTCCATTGACATAGTTGAGAATTTAACTGCATCTTTCCTGAAAGGTAAAGGTCAGTCATATGCAATGTATGATATGGATCAAGCAATGATGTTCTCAACATAAATGAGATAGTATGGTATAATGCGTATATGCATGTATCATGATGTATGAAAATGTGATGTTTTAGCTGGGGAAAATAAATCCCGGAGCTTCTGGAGAATAGAGTTGAATTCTTCGTTTCCGCTGGGGATGATGAACGAAGATGGTCGCGGGAATAATCCCGTAGGAGAAGAGAACTACGTCGGGGAATAAACTGATGAAGAGATTACTCTGTGGGGAATTACTCTATGAGGAAGAGATGTTCTACTGAGGATTTTAACGATAAACTCCACTGGGGATTCCGCTGATAAACTTCGTTGGGGATTTCAATGATAAACTCCGCTGGGGATGGATTATCGTTGCTGATGATATTGAATCTGTTGAGGATTGAACTCCTGTTTGGGGAAAGAAAGAACTTTGCTGGGGATGATCTTTCAGTTGCAACTTGCTTGGGGATAACCCTGTTAGACTCTTGTGGGGATAACCCTCTGAATTTGGCTAAGGAGATTTATTTTATACTCCGCTGGGGGTAAGCTTCCAAAGTCTACTGGGGATGATGCCTCAACTCCGTTGGGGAAGCTTTTTTAGACCGTGCTGGGAAAATATTGAATCCACTAGGGTTATCTTGTATTCTACTGGGGAACATTCTTATACTCCGTTGAGGAATATTAAGACTGTCGGGGATACTCTGATACTTGCTGGAGAATATTCTTATACTCCGCTGGGGAATATTAAGACCTTCTGGGGATACCAAGCCTTTTTAGGGCTGATGGTAGACTAACTCTGCTTGGGTAGAGTATTGCTGATTCGTCTATAGTTGCAAGTCTCAGCTGAGAGAGCTATCATTATTGTCTTACTCTGCGGGGAGTGAAGGTATCTTAGCCATATTCTTCAGCTGAACTTACTGTCGTACCTGGTGGACAAAGCAACTGCACAGTTTGGACAATTCTTATTGCCCCTGTTTCTGCGGGAGAAGGTGCCTGCGGAGGCCCTGTGGACCGAGTATTATCCCCACCTATGAGGCGCTTGGTATCTTTCGGTTAAAATGACAAGTCTTCTTTTGGTAGGCCAGTGATGAGATGACGGGACATAGTCGTACGCTTTGATCCCTGATTTTTTCCTGGACTGCCCTTTCGAGTTTTCAGTCCATCGGGATACCCTTTTTTGCCCAAGCCGCCTTTTCAGGTTTTCAACTTGCCGGGTGTACAGATTTTTTTATTTTCATCCCTTATTTTTGCCCAAACCCTTTTGGTTCACCGGGAAGCCCTAATTTTTGCCTAGGCCAATCGACCTAGCGGGTCTTTGATTATGCGTAGTATTTTATGATTATGTCCACGCTCTCAGGATGTAGGGAGGTGTCACTATCAGTAGTATTGTGTTGCCATACTACCAGAAGATCTTCGTGTTATCATGCAAGATTCGTTGCTGTAATTCATGTCCAATGCCCCAATTGATTCAGATGGAGATTTGCCCCTGGCTATTTGGCATTTTGAGAGATTCCTTGAATCTTGACTTGACTTCCCCAGATGATGGACAATGATCATGCCGTGCCCCTTGATTGGAAGTGTTTTTCCACTTGAGGTGATCCTTTTTATTGAGAAGGTTTTTTGTTCACTAGATATTCGTCGTGCGAATTTCTCTGTTGTTTGAACAAATAGTCATATGCAAATAATGTTATTTTAAGAATGCAAAGCTTATGTCTGTCTTGAAGTTTTTGAAAATGCAGTTTTCAATAAAACAAGCGAATTTTTATAAAATGTGATGTCAACTCAGGATTTTACAGCGAGCCCTACAGGAGTCAGGATACCTTTTGTAACAGTATGCTTCCGAACTAACCCATGCTTCAGCTAGGACTTTTAAGGGTTATGACGTGGCCTGGTTCACGGTTTAAGAAACAAAGGATAAAGGATCAAAATTTATTTGTACCCACCCGCTCTTCGTGATGTTCTTCGATCCTAAACTCAGTTAATCGTGCATTTAGATCCTATTTGAGTCTTTGCTCTGATATTCCAATGATGGTTCAGATACTAACCATTTATTTTGGACAGACAGTCATTTTTATTGAGAGTTTGTAGGATCTCTTTCTTTTTGATTTTATTATCCCTGTCTTTTGCCTGAATTGTTTCTTTTTGTGATTACAGTCAGCGAGATGCCCCAGTTTTTCTTAAGTCTCCTTCACAGGTTTTGACTTATTGGGCTCTTATTTTGAGAGATAATGACTTCTTGTCCTTACGATTATACGGAACCAACACCGTCTTTTATTTCGGAAGGACTTCTTTGATGACATTTATTGTGAACCTGGATCAACTGAGAAAACTACCCTGCCCCAGGTTGTGATTAAGGGTTTTAATTTGTGTAAAAAGAAAAACTCCAACTTCTTTGGCTCAAAGGGGTTGACTGGGGATTATCTTCCTTATAACTCCACTGTTTAGGATTTGAAACAACGCCTGTACATCGTCAGTGGGGTCTGTTCAAAAGCACACTGTAGAGATCGTGGTATCGTTTTCGTCATCCTCCATCTAAAGGCTTATAATTTTTTAATCGGGAGTTGATCATCACAAAAAATGAAAGCAATTTGAATATAGTGAAATACGAATGGATTGATTCAAAACTGACATATGCAATGCATTGATAAAGTAATAAAGTTTGACATGAATAAATGTTCGAACAATCAAAAGAAAATTACAACTTGAAAATTCTAATGAAAAAAAAGTCTTCTCGTCTCAATACTTGTCACTTCAAATGGTGAACCTTGGGGGGATGGCAAAAGAATTCAATCTGTCTGTCTTGTGTGAGTTCCAAAGCTCCTTCATTAATCAGGTCTTGTACCTTGTTCCTCAACGTCCAACAATCATCCGTATCATGCCCCGGGCCATCAGAGTGATAAGCACAGCGGGCATTAGGGTTATACTTTGGTGATGTAGTGTTGGGATTCTTAGGAGGGTCCCTTAACGTTACCAGATTCAATCTCAACAGGTGTTGTAAAGCCTGAGACAGCGACATGTTGAGCCTGGTAAATTGCCTCCTGGGCATATTTGGATTACTCTGATCAAACAGTTGTTCTTGGCGAGGTCGCTGTTGGACCTGTAAGGTAGTAACAACTTGGAGAGGTCTATTCTTCATCAAACCAAACCCTTGATTTCTTGGAAGCTGATTAAGGACTTGGTCCCCGGCCTTGACTATTTGCTTCATGTCGTTGTCTTGACGAAGCTGGTTGACAATGGTTCTCGGCTCTTCTTGCTCCCGAGCTAAGCCTTGGATAAGAGCCATCTGCCCCAGCATCTGGGTTTTCATGGCACTGAATTCAGCTTGTAGTTGCTCCATTCGTTCGTCCTTATTGTCTTCAGGACTTTTCTTGACCAAATTCTCCATGAGGAGTGTTCTCAACTCTTCCTGCCCCTTGGAAAGGTTTAGGAAGATTTCCCTGAACTGAGTCTCTTGAGTATAAAGATCTTGGTTGTCTTGTTGGAGAGCCATTGCTGAAATAAACAGCGAGAACATGAGAGACCTGTACTGGAAGACCTGTTATGCAATGATATGTATGATATATGTATGCAATGTTTTCAAGGATCTCGTGGGGTAAACAAGAAACTATTAGAATTTGAATCTTGTAGCTTTGATTGAAGGAACTTCATGTCGTTAAGAGTCCTTCTTCAAGAGTCAAGCTCACCATATCGAGTGGGTCATAGCCCATGACTCAAGTTATCGTGTTTTGATTTCTAGACAACCTTGGCTAGAGGAAAATAAATCCCCTTTGCCCCTTGCTAGACATCTGATGTACCATAACTTGCATCACAGACCCTTGAGATCCTTGAAATGGTTAAGGAAATGTTAAGGCATGATATTATGATGTATATGTTATGCGTTTAAGCAAAAGCGTGAGGTGATGGAAGTAAACCCTGCAATAAGTCCAAATTATTGGATAAGGACTGTAAACAAAACCTGCAAGGAACTCATGTTGTCAGATAACAAGAATGTGCAAGTAGTTCTAGTTTGAAGGCACACAAGTCACACAAATAGCCTTAAGTTTAGGCTGACATGGAGTTTAGGTATTACCCTCTTTCAGTTCAGTTGGTTTAAACCTGTCCTAAAAATAGTAACCGGGTTCTAGAGGATCTCAATATCACTGACTACCCTCAATCGGTCATAATTCCAGTTTAGCAACCTTTTATTGCGGTCGGAATCATCGCGAGAGTTTAGTCTCAATGAGTGTAGCATACTGCTACTGTTCTATGGCCAAGTTGGTCAATTTAAGGTTCTAAGGTCAGTTGGTGCTTAATGACCCCTTAGAAGACCCATATTCTCCTTGTTCCAACACAAGGGATATCGGTACAGACTAAAGTGCCACACCAATGTAGCTACTGCTTCAACCTTGTCGGTCTATGCCAGATAGTTCCCTCACAGTTTATTGCTACTTACCTAAAGGGTATCCCCAGATCCGGGTTAGGATCTATAGAACTCCGATATAATCCCACAAATATAAATCATACAAAGCATACAATTGAAAACACAATGATCTAATCCTAAGGTATACCTCACTTATTAAGTCCTCAGCAGAGTCGCCAGTTCTGTGATCGGTGGGAATAGAACTGACTGTTTTGGAATGTTGGTTCGCGTTTTGAGTTTGTCTTTGCAAAATGTCGCGGTGAGCAAGAGTCACCACCGTCTTTTATTTTATCCAACAAGGAAAGGACAAAAGCACAGAAAAATTCCTTTTTCGAGATGTTTCTCGGGTTCGGGAGGTAGATTATAGAAAGGGAAGGTGTTAGCATCCTTTCTATCCGTGGTTATCCACGGGCTCTTAGGTACTTGCTCATTGTGTTTTCAAAATTTACTTTTCTTTGTGTTTGTGGGTTTGAAAGAAGTTTTGTTTTGAAAGGAGTGTAAGTGCGAAAAGTTTTGTTTTGTTTTAAAAGGAGCAAGTACTTAAGAACCATCTACCTACTCAAAAAGGGAATTAAATTGTGCAAATATCCTTTAGATAATACTAGCCCACTATTGATGAGTAGGTAGCACCGTCTTTGGAGTTTTCGGGTCAATTCGATTAAGGGACGTGTGGTCACTAAAGCAATGTTAGGACGCCTTAGCGGTACCCCTAATGTCTTAGATCATTTTTCCGAGGCAATCATTTCGAGGCAACTTATGATCTTTGGACAAGAGGGCGACCTCTAAAACTTCCTATACTTAATGACCACGTTTGAAGGCAACAAAGTGAGGTGTACCCTAAGAGTGCACATGTGCGAGTGTTTTATTTCGGTTAATTTTATCTTTGTACATGTCATGGGTGAGCTATGTTAATTTTAAGTTCATACATTTGATCTTGCCATGCATTCCCTATTATCAAACATCTAACAGTGTATAGTTGCGGAATTTAAATTGCGGAAATTAAATCTAAACTATTACAAGGCGTCGGGTATTTACATCGCCAAAAACAACCCTTGAAATTTAAATTGCGGAAAATAAAATAAAGTGATAAAAATGTCCTAATTAAAAGCTATTACAAACCGGAGGCAAGTAAATTAATATGATAAAAATAAACAAACGCGTGCGGGAAATTAAATCGAGTGCAAGGTTCTAGGGTTTTTACCCTTTTTGTTAAAGAAAAGATTTTTTTGTTTGCTTTTGAATTTTAAGAAATAAATTATCTAAGTTAATTATTAAACTACATTAAATTAATTAATTAATGAAAATAAATATTTTTGGGTTTTTTGATATTTAAAGAAAGAAAATAAAATTGATCAATGTTAATAAATCCTAATTATGTCTAAATTAATTTTATTATTTACAAAAATATATTAAAGTTATTGTCTAATTAAAGCCTAAATTAATAACTAAATTAAATTAATTAATTTGATGAATAATAATAGATTATTTCTGGTCTTTTGGTATTTTAAGAAAGAAATCAAAATTAATGTTAGTAATTAAAACCTAGATTAATTCTAATTGAATTTTAATTATTTACAAAAATGTGAAAGTTATTCTAATTAAAATTCTAAATCAATTAATTAATGTTTATTAACAAAAATAAAAGTTAGAATTTAATTTGATAAAGAAAATGTTTTGTGGTTTTTTTAAATATATTTTAAGAAAGAAATAAATCTAAATTAATCACTACATTAAATTAAATTAATTAATTAAATGAAAAAAAGGTTATTTTTGGATTTTTGGTTATTTAAAGAAAGAAAATGGAATGGTTAAATTAGTGATTAAACCTATTAAATTCTAATTAGTTTTATTTATTTACAAAAAGAAATTAAAGTTTCCTAGAATTAAAAACCTAATTAATTAATCGGAATTTATTAAAGAAAAATAAAGTTCTTAATTTTAATTGGACAAAATGATATTTTTGTGATTTTTTGATAAAAAAGAAAATTTGTTATTGGTTAGTAAATTAGTTAAGTAAAAATAAAATAATTAAACCAAATAAATAAAATATGAGAAAGTAGAGAAATTGGGCCTTTTTTTGGAGGGTGCAGAAAGCATTCCTGAGCTCGGATCTTCGAAAGCTTCATGCTCTAACTATGGTGTTTTTTTATTCTTGCGTGGAACCTATGATTCAACCATCCATAACTGTTCAAACCGGTGGGCGTGCTAGGCGTGTGATGGATTGCTCTTGGGCCTTGTAAGACTCATGAGGACTTCAAGAGGATGGTTTGAGGCTTGATGTCAATTGCGAGAGGCCGGAACCTCGAGATATAACTTGCATCAATTCTTTGATTTCTGGAGAGCTTTTTGAAGAGCTTTTATAGAACTTTTGAAGAGCTTTTTAGAGAGGATTTTCGTGTCTTTCAAGCTTTTGTGGCTCTCTATTTATAGAGGAGAATTAGGAGACAAGAAAGCATGGAAAGAATCTCCCTCATAATGTTGTATTTTAAGACCATGATCAAGATTTGAAAAAAATGCCATATTTGATGATTCTCCATTATTAAACCTTCCAATTTCATTCCAAATCCAATATTTTGTGCATGATATGGCTTGATTCGAGTTTGATCTTGTCCATGATGAAAATAAAGACCTGTATCAATCAAAAAGATACCAAGTTATCAATATTTAGATTTTATTTGGATTTAAATTGATTTAAAATGAATTAATTCAATAAAGATCAAATAAAATAGAAATATTAATGAATGGACACAAGACTGAATATATGACACGTGTGTAGTGTGACAAGATTAAATCAAGTGGAAAAAAGTGGGCCCTTTTGACAAAATTTGATGTTTTAGGGATAGTCGACTTTTGGCAATTTTGGAAAAATGCCCAACTTCAACAATGCATAACTTCTTCAATTTTGAACTTTTGGAAGTTTTCTTGGACTTTTTAGAAACCTTGATATGTCCTCTAACCAACCCTTTTGGTATCATTGCATTTTGATATTCCATGCTCAAGTTATAAGCTTTGGCAAAAAAAGGTGTTTTTGTTGACTTTCAAAAATGACCTATAATGTCCAAATTTGTAACATTTTGTGAGTGTATTTCTTGATCTTGGGGTGTGAAGATGGATTGTATGAAATTTCATCCTCTTCAAAATGAGCTTTGGATGGGTCATTTCTCATAAAGTATGAGAAAGTTATGCTTGGTCAAAGTTGAGTTGACTTTTCCTGCAAAACCCTAATTTAGCTACTTTTGAGTCTTGATGAATTTTGAGCAATCCTTCATGAATCATGATCAACCCTTGATAAAATGATGAATTATCCTTCAAAATGATAATGTTGACAAAAAATATTGAGGTTTGACTGTATGTAGGTCATAGTTGACTTTTACCCTAGCACAGTCGATTTTTGGACCCTTTGAGCAATTGACTGAGCAAACTTCCTCTGCAAGGCTTGAAATTTGACATGGATGAACTTGAGAACATATTATGACATTGGGGAGAACTTGAGGTCATTTGGATGTAAGGACCTTGATGCAACACAAAACCCTAATTTTGAATTGACTGCCTTTGGAGATGATTTGACTGTCGAACTCTTGAGCTAACTTGAGTCACTTGGAGATTATTCTTGACATGTATTGAGAAATATGGGAGGGAAAATTTTTGGGTAAAAAACAAACAAAAGTATTTTTTCCACACACGCACGTTGCCCCATAAGAGCTCCACAAAACTTCCAAAGTTCCAACAAGACTGTCAGAATCGAAGCAATCTCTATTGGCCTCCTCAATCCAAAACAAGCACCCCACTGGTAACAAACCTTCGACCTCAAATTCATTTCATATGTAATATATTCATGTTGCATAACATTTATCATGGTTAGTGTGTTACATGTAAAGTCTAAAGTAACATGATACCTTTACTAAGGTATGTGAAATGGGTTCCTTCGAATCCTAAATCCAGCTCAGATGGCGAAGAAGGATGTGTGCAGTCGAAAGGACCTATGTTCGATACCTAGGCTTACAAATTTTATTTTTTCTAACATGTTATGCAGATTCAATGCTTCCTGGCTACGCACGCTCACCATACACCATCAAGTCCAGGACATCAGATGCACATCTGATTCGGATCCAACGCCATAAGCATACAACCTCACCATGGACCCTCCTAGGGATCTCCCCACTGAATACAAGGGCAGATATGGGCTTCTCTTACTTGGGCCCAGCAAAGTCCACTTCATACTCCCCCTATTTCTTTTGCTATTAGGCCCATTTGTATATTTGTTTTATCTTTACTATTAACTTCTTTTAATTTTGTTTTAATTTGTTTAATCAGTAAAAACAAATAAAAATCACAAAAAACATTAGGTTAGTTTTTTTGTTAATTAAATTAATTCTGTAAATTAATTAATTAATTAATTATATTAACATTTTCTTTAATTTAAAACTAAATAGACTTAGGATTTTAATTAAATAATTTTCCCAAACTAAAAACAAAACAAAAAGATTTCCTTTCACTTAGGATTTAGACGTTATTTTTAATTCACGCACATTTATTTACTTTTGCACTTTTTTTCTTCATATTATTGTAACTGCTTACTAGGTTGTAATAGTTAAAATTAAGACTTTATTGTCTGCTTTTTATTCCTCCCCCAAATTTTGGATTATGTAATTAATCCCACTCCCCGAAGCTTTGTAATAGCATAGATTTAAATTCTGCATTTTAAATTCCTGCAAATTATTATCTGTCTAGATGTTTGACTAATAGGATTGTATGGCAAGAACATAAAATAAAACGCTAGGGTACTCCCACTTTGGTTGCCTTCGGAAAATAGTCACAACTCTCGAAACGTGAGAGTTTTTAGTGGCTACCCTCCGGTTTAAAAAGATCATAAGTCCCTCGATGACCCTCTCGATGTTGCCTCGGTAAACAGTGATCTTAAAACCCTAGGGTAGTTACTAAAACTTCTTGCCAATTTGCCTTCATGACTATAAAACATCCCTTTCAATGTCCCTCAAACATCCAAACGACTATGGTTACCTACTCACTAATAGTAGGCTAGCACTGTCTAAAGGAAAGGAGGAAAAGAACGACCCTTTCGAGTAAAGTAGACAGTTCCTAGATGTTATGCTCAAAAACAAATTTTTATACTTACACAAAACAATTTTCAAAAACCTTTTCAAAACCGCTTTATCAACACTCTTGAGGACTGATACAAGAGTTATCATAAATTAAATCTCTGCACTAAGGAATTTCAAAATACTTTTCAAAAACACACAAAAACACAAGGTATTTCAAAAATGAGCCAAGCATCTAAGATCCCGTAGATAACTATGGATGGAAAGGGTGCTAACACCTTCCCTTTCCATAATCTACCCCCTTACTCAGAAATAATCTCGAAAGGTAATTTTTTGTTCTTTTCACCCTTTCCTTAGTTAGATAAAAGAAAAGTCGATGGCGACTCTTGCTTACCGCAACATTTGTGAATACAAACGCAAAACCAGTATAACAGTTGGTTTTGCCACCGTATCACAGAACTGGCGACTCTGCTGGGAACTTATAAAAAATGGGGTTACCTTAGAGATAGATCATTTTAAATTTCTTTCCTTATATGCTTTGCTTGCTTTACTTTTAAGGTTTTTGTTTGGGTTTACTTGTAAAGATCCTACACTCGGATCTGGGGCACCTTTTAGGTAAATAGCAATAGATCGTGGGGACTATACGGGGTATACCGACATGGTTGAAACAATAGCAACGTTGGTGTGACAAATTTGTTGGTACCGGTATCCCTTGAGTAGTCAAGGAGAATACGGGGCCGTTGCATGGTGTCATGAAGCACCAACTGACCTTAGAACCTTTAATTGAACAACTTGGCCATTAAGAAGTAGTGAGATAGCCGACTATGGTGCAGACCGAAGTTGGTTGATACTCGATACTACACTCATTGAGATCTGACTTCCGGGATATTTCGGTCGCCAATAAAGAGGCTTGCGCTGAAACAATGCATGTTGAAGAAAGATTAGTGATATTGAGATTCCCTAGAACCCGATTACTATTACTAGGACAGGTTAAGACAACTGAAATTCAAGAGGGTACTTACCTTTAAACTCCATGCAAGCCTGAACCTATGGCTACTTGTGTGACTTGTTTGCTTTCACTATATAAAAAACTTGAACTCATTGCAGGGCCTTGTTTGTACTCCCTGTAGGATTTGTTTGTAGTAATTATCCAATAACTTGGATTTCCTGCAAAGACTCACTTGTCTTCATCACCTTACACTTTTGCTTGATGCATAGCATACACATCATCATACCATAGCATTTCCTTAACCATTTCAAGGATCTCAAGGGCCTATGATGCAGGTCATGATGAACTAGACGTCTAGCAAGGGGCATGGGGATTTATTTTCCTCTATCTAATGCCTTCAAAAGACCAAAATATAACAACTTGAGTCAGGGGCTATGACCCACTTGATATGGTGAGCTTGATTCTAGCGGAAAGACATCCATCAATATGAAGTTACTCAATCAAAGCTGCAGTCAACTCCTAACATCTTCTTGTGTTTACCCCGTGAGATCCTTGAAAACATTTACATATCATGCATGCCATCGCATAACAGGTATTCTTAAGACAGGTTTCTCATTTTTCTCGCTCTTATTTCAGTAAGAAAATGGATCTAGAGCAAACAGTTAAAGATCTCCAAGCTCAAAATGCCCAGTTCCAACATATATTCTTGAACTTAGCCAAGGGGCAGGAAGAACTGAAAGCTCTCATCATCAAAGAAAAGAAGAAGAAGGTAAAGAAACCGGATGGCGTCTTGAATATGGGAAGAAGACTTAGAGGACCAACCGAGTGAGCTCTAGATATCATAACTCCATCAAATAAGAGGGATAATCATAAAGAAGATAACAACCCGGGGACTGATGAACAAGAAGTTGATTACTGAGGAACAATATCCTCCTGCTGATAATAAATACAAACAATTGGAGGATCGTCTCAATGCTATGGAGATTCAGCAGGTACCTGGCTTGGACTTTGAAGAGCTAGGACTGGTCTCAGGGGTGGTCATCCCACCAAAGTTCAAGGTTCCCGCATTTGCTAAATATGACGGGGTCTCCTGTCCTAAACTTCACTTGAGATCATATGTCAGAAAGATCTAGCATCACACTGCTGACCGGAAGTTATGGGTCCATTTCTTCCAAGAAAGTTTGGATGGCACTCAACTGGAGTGGTTCTATCAGTTAGAAGGAACCGACATTCATACCCAGGAAGACTTGGCTGCTTCTTTATACAAGCACTACCAATACAATGCTAACCTAGCACCAACTCGAGTGCAATTGCAGAATATGTCGGCTCAAGAGAAGGGTTCAAGGAATACGCACATAAATGGAGGGATTTAGCTGGAAGGGTCCAACCTCCTCTGACTGATCGGGAAATGGTAGACATATTCATGGAAACCCTGACGGGCCCGTTCTTCATTTTGCTGATTGGGAGTTCTTCGTCTGGTTTTACAAAGATGGTACTGACTGGGGAGAGGATCGAAAGTGGTATCAAGAGTGGGAAGATTCTGATGGTCGCACCCTCTAATGTTGAGAAGAGGTTGTTTGGTGGTAAAAAAGAAACTAATGATGTCTATGGTTAAAGAGGTCATAGTAAAAAGGACCACCATCAGTCTGTCGGAGTGGTGTTAACTCCTAACCTTACACCTATTCAACCATAACAGGGAAATAGGCATAGGATAAACTTTCAATAAAGGAAGTACGCTAATATTAATATGCCATTGTCTTAAGCATTACAACATTTTCTTAAAGTGGAACTGATTACAATAAAGGATCCTCCTCAAAACCCCTATACCTCCTCTCCTAATTACAATCCAAATGTAAAATGTGCTTACCATTCTGATAGTCCTGGGCACAACACTGACAACTCTTGGACTTTTAAGAACAAGATCAATATTTGATCGACAACAAGGAGATTAAATTTGACCCTCCTAAGGGTCCCAATGTGATCACCGCTCCCATGCCAAATCATTGAGAGTGTCCAGTTCATTTTGAATTTTCAATTGTAATTTCTTTTGTTTGTTTGAACGCTTATCCATTATGTCAAACTCTGTTTTCATTAATGCATCATATATGTTTGTCTTGGATCAATTCATTCGTATTCACTATATTTAAACTGTGTTTTTACTTCTTTTTTGTGATATTCAACTCTTGATTAAAATCTATAAGCTTTTAGAGGGAGGATGACGAAAATAATACTACAATCTCTATAGTATGCTTTTGAACAGAGCTTGTTGACGATGTACAGGCGTTCCTTCAAATCCTAAACAGTGGAGTTATAAGGAAGATAATCCCTAGTCAATCCATTTGAGCCTAATAAGTAGGAGTTTTATTTTTCATACAAAAATTGAAACCCTTAATCATAACCTGGGGCAGGGTTAGTTTTCTCATATAATTCAAATGTGCATTCAGTCACAAGCTCTACCTTCATACACAACAAATGGTGTAGAAGATGCTTTCCAAAGATGGTGATGGTTCCACATAATCATTAAAATAGGTAGTCATCATCTCTCAAGAGAAAAGCCCGCTAAGTCAAAACCTATTAAGGAGACTTAAGAAAGAAAACTGGGGCATCCTGCTGACTGTAATCACAAAGAAACAGTTCAGGAAAAAGGTAGGGATAATAAAAATCAAAAAAAGATGTAGCTACGAATCATCAACAAAAAATATTACAAAAAAAAATGATGACTACCTTCTCAAATAAACATTCAATTTCTGAACCATCACCGAGTAGCAAAGCAATGATTCCAGAGCTCGATTGGCATCTAAACACACAGTTAACTGAGTATAGGACTGAAGAACATCACAAAGGACGGGTTGGGTACAAAATAAATTTCAAGCCTTTATCCTTTGTTTCTTAAACTGTGAACCATGCCACGTTATAACCCTTAAAAGTCCTAGCTGAAGCATGGGTTAGTTCGAAAGAAAATTGTTACAAAAAAGTATCCTGACTCCTGTAAGGCTTGCTATAAATCCTAAGTTGATATCGCACTCTTACAAAATTTGTTTATTTTACTAAAAAAGTGATTTTTTTTAAACTTCAAGACAGACATAACCTTTGCATTTTTTTAAAATACCATTGTTTGCATATGACTATTTGTTCAAACAGCAGAGAAATTCGCACAAAATATTCGATGAATGAAAAATACTCTCAATGGACAATATTGCCTCAGATGGAGAGACATTTCCAGTGACCTGCCTTCCATAATTAAGGGGCATGATATGGTGTCCAGCTGATCTGGGGCAGTCAAGTCAAGATTTGAGAAATCTCTCAAAAGTGCCAAATAGCCAAGGGCTGATCCCCATCTAAATCAATTGGGGCATTGGACATGAATTCCAGCAAAGTTCCAGGTGCAATTAAGCGAACATCTTATGGCAGTATGACAAAACTTACTACTATGGACAGTGACAATCTTCGGCACCCTGTGAACGTGGACATAGTCATAAAATACTACGCATGGAAAAGACCTGCTAGGTTGACTGGCCTAGGCAAAAGTAACGGCATCCCGGCAAACCAAAAAGGTTCGGGAAAAAATTAGGGATATACATAGAAAATTCTATACACCCGGCAAGTCGAAAACCTGAAAAGTCGGTTTGGCCAAAAAAGGGCATCCCGGTAGACTAAAAACCTGAAAGGGCGGTCCAGAAATAAGTTAGGGATTAAAGCGTACAACTATGTACCGTCTATCAGTGGAAGACTAACCACCCTGATCAACATCTACTTGAGACTCCAAGAGCTTGGATAACATTCAAACCGTCTGCAAATCCCCGCAGATACTTTATCCAACAGGAATAGAGGCAGGGGCATCCTACTATAAAATCACTGCCATATCCTCGGCATACAGTCTAATGATGTCAAAGTTTTTGATATCCCTGGCAGAGCAAGAATCTCCAATCACTGCCTCAGCATCTTAAAGAATTCCCTAGCTTGGTTCACAAGCTTTTCGGATTCCCCAGTGGGATTTCATAAAAATCCCCAAGTAGCTCACAGAGTTTCTCTTCCCTAACAGAGCCTATTTCTCTAACAACGGAAGTTCGTCTCCCAGCAATTCAACTTCAAAAAAATTTGAAGACTTACATTCTTCATCCCTGTGATCGGTGGATCTGGAACTGACTGTTTAACGCTGGTTCGCGAAATGTCACGGAAGCAAGAGTCGCCACCATCTTTTATTTTCTCCAAATGGAAAGGACAAAAGCACAGAAAAATTCCTTAAAGAGATTGCTCTCGGTTCGGGAGGTAGATTATAGAAAGGGAAGGTGTTAGAACCCTTTCTATCCATGGTTATCCATGGGCTCTTAGATACTTGCTCATTTGTGTTTTCAAAATTGTTTGTTTGCTTTTCAAGTGTGGGTTTTAAAAAGTTTCTTTGAAAATTCCAGTTCGACTCTTGTATCGGTCCTCAAGAGTGTTTGAAAAGTTGCTTTCGAAAGCTTTTTGAAAATGTGTCGGTGTGAAAAGTATTTTTGAATTTGTTTTGAAATTAGAGCAAGTATCTAGAGTCGTCTACCTACCCTAAGGAATTCGTCTGTGTAGATGTCCTTTAAAGTAGTACCATCCCACCATTGAGAGGTAGGTAGCACCACCGTTGGAGGTGTTCGGGTCAATTCGAGGTTCGGGACATGGTGATCACCAGAGCAATGGGAAGACACCTTAGAAGCTACCCTCATGCCAGGTTCCCGGATCATAAGGACTTACTAAGACATCCTCTACTCGACGATCACCTTTCGAGGCAAGGCAACAGTGAGGCGTACCCTAGGGGTGGTGTGTGATTTGTGTGTCAGATTCATTTATTTTTGTCTTGTCAGGTTATGGGTGATCTATGCGTTTGTTTTTATTTTTTTGTCATTCATTCTTGCATGCATTTATTTAACAGTTAAAAAAGATGCGGAAATTGAAAGTTCTAAACTATTACAAAGGCGCGGGTCCACATCGCCAAAATTAAAATCCAGGACCCGATTTGACGGAAAGTAAATAAAGAAATAAAATAAAGTGCGAGAAATTAAGTTTACAAGGCTTTGGGAGAGTTACATAAATATTTAAAAGAAGGAAATAAATAAAAATGCGCGAATAGGAATTAAAATTGGAAACGAGGGCGTTGGACCCTTTTTAATGAAATTAAATTAAATGATTAAACTAATGAAATTAAAGAGAAAAAAGAAATTATTATTTTTTTTTTAGTTTTTGGTATTTATGTTTTTTATGTATTTTTATGAGAAAGATTAAATGAAATTAAAATATTAACCCTAATTCTAATTTTTTTTATTTATTAAGAAAAACATGTTAAAATTAAACCTAAAATTAATCTAATTATTTACATGCAATTTTGATTTATAAAAATAAATAATTAATTATTAGTGAAATTTATTTACAAAAAATATTAATTAAATAAATATATTTTGATTTTTATGACTTTTCTGTTTTTTACTATTTTTTTATATTTTATGAAAATAAGTTAAATTAAAGGAATTAATTAAAAAAAGAAATAATTGAAATAAATAAAATAAGGAAAAGAAAGAAAATACAATACCTTGGGGGGTTTCTGTCCCCTTTTTGGAGGTGAATTGGAGTGGTTTGGCCATTTGTGTTCTTCCCTCATCATGCATAAGTTGTTCTACTTTGGCCATTTGGCTTTTGGCCATTTGCGTTTTGGCCTCAACGTTCCTTAATCTTCTCAGGATGTCTGTCTCGCCATGTATTGGTGTCATGCATAAGTTTTTCTACTTTGGCCATTTGGCTTTTGGCTTTTGGCCATTTGGCTTTTGGCCTCAACGTTCCTTAATGAACCTGGGATCCTGTCTAAATCTGCAGTTGAATCTCACGAACACATTAAATAAAATCATAAAATACAAATAAAGCCAATATATGAAGAAATTTAATGTTTAGGCACAATATGGCATGTATGAATGATTATACCCTTTTGATCATGGAGATCAAATCAATTTACCCTTACTGGAAAATCAGTGTCCTGAATGCTTTTATGCCTTACTGGAAAATTAGGATCATGGAGATCAAGCCAGCCTTACCCTTACTGAAGAAGTAGTGAGGTGTTGGTTTGTAACTGTGATGACTTGTTTGTAGTGAGAGAGGGATTTGTAATAAGGATTTCAAGGTTTTAGTGTTCTTGAAAGAATTTGATATTCTAACAGTATTGTGACAAGGTTTTTTCTCTCTTTTCCTCCTCTTTTTCTGGTTTGTGTGAAAAGAAGGTAATTATATAATGGAAATTAGGGAAAAGAAAATGGGCTTTGAATGTGCAATTGGGCCTCTCATGTTCACTTGAATTCGTCACTTTCCAGGCTAAATCGCAGGGACTTAAGTGTATTTTTTGAAGTTGAAATGTGAAAACAAAATGTAGCTGACATCGATAACTAACTCCTGTCCGAAAATCGGCTCAATCGGATAAACGGTGAATTAGTTATGAATTTTTGAAGTTTCAGCTCAGACAAACTTACTTTGGGCTCCAGTGTCGACTCTGACACGTTCTTCAATAAAAAACTGGTATTGATTGGAGCATAATCCGGTCTCGACTTTTGAAGCAAAGTTGTAGATCTATGAGTCAGTGACCTTGTGTAAAAATATGAGCCCAATCCGATAAAAATTGATCGAGTTATGAATTTTCGAAGTTTCGGTCCAGATGAAATAATATTCAGCATTCAGGATTTTCAGCGTGTCACGCACTCTGAGCAAACAACGAAGGCCTTTTGAATACCGTTTGAACTCAATACCTTCTGTGAAAATGTAGCCAACTCAATTTGTGAAATTTTGGTGCCAGAACCAGCTCGATACGATGAAAATCGATCAAGTTTTTGAACATGACGCAAATAAACTTCTGTCACAAATTTTCTGCACGAAAATACTTGATAAATCCACATTTTTGAAGACCTTCTGATCGAAATTGGCTTCCAGCCGTGAGAGATGAAAACGTAGATAATGTCAAGACGGAATTTTGGCCACCGGAACGGGTTCAAAACGAGTCACGATCTTCAAGTTATGAATTTTTTAGCGCGTAAAAACTGCACTTTCAGCACACTTTTTCACTATATTTCTTCAAGAAAACTCACACATTCGGATACCTTCTTTAAAGAATTGACTCTTGAGCCGAACCTGAATTTGAGAATACGTTATCATAGATATCTTGGCGAAAGAATACCTGAATATGACGCGCCGGGTTGGACTTGTGAATTTTTCTTGAAATATTTTGAGAAATATGGGAGGGCAAATTTTGGGGTACAACAGTTGCCCCTGTTCAATCTTCTTAGACCTGAGGATGCAGATTGGCTGACGTGCCTTTCGTAGTCCGAAGGTAGAAGATGATTGAACACTAAAGTGCCCAAAAATTTGCACTCACATGGTGTAGTATCAACAATGTGATGTAGTGGGAATGGGCTTATAGATGCCATTTGGAAGTGATGGATAGGATGATGGGCTTATAGATGCCATGCTGAGAGGTGATGGAAGGTGGATGGGCTTATAGATGCCATCTGGATGTTGATAGCGTAAGAGATTCCTTAGCGAGAGCTTGCGTACCTGCAAAAAAAGAAAAATGAGTACCTGGCCTGTTACAGGAGCTGGTCTTCAAACTCTTCGTATAGATGTGTCCTGACTGGTTACAGGAGCTGAATCTGGAGCTTCAAACGGTGATGAATGAACCATGGATGGTTACTACCTCAACAGGAACGGTGAGAGAACCTTGGATGATTACTACCTCAACAGTAATCATTGAGAGAACCTTGGACGACTTCAACTTCAACAGCAATCGTTGAGCGAATCTTGGGATGATTACTACCTCCGCAGTATCGGGGAGAGAACCATAGGCGACTACAACCTCAATAGCAATCATTGAGAGAATCTTGTATATCTTCTACTGAGTCTTTATCAGGAAAATCTGTTAGGGGTCGATTTAGCTGGACTAGAGAAGGCCTTGGACTGGATAAGAAACAGAAAAATCTGAACCAGTCTAGGTCTTGAAATCTTCAACTGGAATAAGTGTCAGAACGTCGCCATGCCTAGGTCACATCCGAACCATATCTGGAAGGAAATCTGGAAGAAGTATCAGAACGTCGCCATATCTGGTTCACATCTGAACTATATCTAGAAGGAAATCTGGAAGCAGTATCAGAACGTCGCCATATCTGGTTCACATCTGAACTATATCTAGAAGGAAATCTGGAAGCAGTATCAGAACGTCGCCATATCTGGTTCACATCTGAACTATATCTAGAAGGAAATCTGGAAGCAGTATCAGAACGTCGCCATATCTGGTTCACATCTGAACTATATCTAGAAGGAAATCTGGAAGCAGTATTAGAACGTCGCCATATCTGGTTCACATCTGAACTATATCTAGAAAAAGTCTGGAAGCAGTATCAGAACGTCGCCATATCTGGTTCACATCTGAACTATATCTAGAAGGAAATCTGGAAGCAGTATCAGAACGTCGCCATATCTGGTTCACATCTGAACTATATCTAGAAGGAAATCTGGAAGCAGTATCAGAACGTCGCCATATCTGGTTCACATCTGAACTATATCTAGAAGGAAATCTGGAAGCAGTATCAGAACGTCGCCATATCTGGTTCACATCTGAACTATACCTAGAAGGAAATCTGGAAGCAATATCAGAACGTCGCCATATCTGGTTCACATCTGAACTATATCTAGAAAAAGTCTGGAAGAAGTATCAGAACGTCGCCATATCTGGTTCACATCTGAACTATATCTAGAGAGAAATCTGGAAGAAGTATCAGAACGTTGCCATATCCGGTTCACATCTGAACTATATTTAGAAAGAGTTGCGATAGTTGATAGTAATCATCTTTGTATTGACCTTTCCTGAAAAGGTAAAGCATCAGTTGTATGCAAGATCATGATGCATGAACTGCATGATTTCAGGATGTCGTCAAACTTGATGGGATTCGTGTAGTATGATGCATATGCATGCTATAATGTATGAAGATGTAATGTTCATGAATGTATTTTTTTCGTCTTAGGAAAATAAATCCTTGACGAGTGCCGGGAAGTCACTCCTGGGCTGATGTTGGAAGACAGATTTTGCTTCCGCTGGACGATAGTTGCAAGTATACCGGTAGGAGAAGATGGCTCCGTTGGGGAATAACCTTGGCGAATGGGTTACTCTGCGGGGAGAAAAGTACTCTAGTGATCTTGCTGGGGAGCAATACTCTGTGGGGAGAGAGATACTTTGCTGAGTGTTGATAATAACTTGCTGGGGATAAGAAGACTCCGTTGAGGACGCTCTTTCCGTGGCTTCTGGCTGAGGATAACCCAGTTATATCCTGGTAAGGAAATAACTCTTTAAATAGAGCCGGGCGACGCGTTCGTGCTCTGCGAGGATAAGCTTCCAGAATCTACTGGGGATAAGCTTACTGCTTGGGGAGATGGTTTCCAACTTTCCTGGGGAACTGGATTGGACTCTCTTGGGGAGGTTTTGAACTGTATCGGGAAGTGACTCCACTGAATGTTTGATATACCGCCGGGGAACAATCTTTAGACCAAGATTGCCGGGGATGCTTGTTAAGAATATATATGCTGCTGGGGAATGTTGAGATTTGCTGAAGGATACTCAACTTCCTTAAGTTTGATAGTAGCTTCGCTTGAGGAGAGTGTATTGACTTGCTGACGTACTCTCTGGGGATTTAAGATATGCCGGTTATGTTCTTTAGCTGAACCTATCTTGGTACCTTGGAGGATGAAACAATTAGATTGCTTGGATAACTCTTTTATTGCCCCTGTTTCTGAGATAGAATAGGAAGACCTGTGAGGTGCTGATAGTTGTTGAGGGACCAGCCTTCTTCTGGTAGGCAGGTGACAAGATGACAGGACATAGTCGTACGCTTTGATCCCTAACTTTTGCCTGGACCGCCCTTTCGGGTTTTCAGTCCATCGGGATACCCATTTTTGCTCAAGCCGCCTTTTCAGGTTTTCGACTTGCCGGGTGTACAGATTTTTTTCATTTTCATCCCTTATTTTGCCCGAACCCTTTTGGTTCGCCGGGAAGCCCTTATTTTTGCCTAGGTGTGTCAACCTAGCGGGTCTTTGATTTTGCGTAGTATTTTTTCGACTATGTCCATGCTCTCAGAATGTAGGGAGTTGCCCCTGTTAGAAGTGTTTTTGTCCTGCCACCAGAAGGTGTTTGATCAGGCAAGGTTCGTTGTTGGAATGCCCCAAGTGACTTAGGCGGAGATTTGCCCCAGGCTATTTGGCCTTTGAGAGATTCTCCAAATCTTGATTGGATTGCCCCAGATAATGGACACTGGCCATGTCTGCCCCTTGATTGGAAGTGCTTTTGTTCACTAGGTATTCATCGTGCGAATTTCCCTGCTGTTCAAACAAAAAGTCATATGCAAACAAAGTTATGTTAAAAATGCAAAGCTTATGTCTGTCTTGAAGATTTTGAAAATGCATTCTTTTTCATAAAACAAGTGAATGTTTGTAAAACGTGATGTCAACTCCGTATTTTACCGTGAGCCTTAAGGAGTCAGGATACCTTTCGTAACAGTATGCTTTCGAACTAACCCATGCTTCAGCTAGGACTTTTGAGGTTTATAACGTGGCCTGGTTCATGGTTTAAGAAACAAAGGATAAAGGCTCAAATTATTTGTACCCACCCGCTCTTCGTGATGTTCTCCAAACCTAAACTCAGTTGATCATACGTTAGACCTTGTTTGGGTCTTTGCTTTGATGCTCCAGTGATGGTTCGGATATTGACAGTTTATTTTGAATAGGCAGTCATTTCCTTTCTTTTTTTGTCGAGGGTTTTTTATGACCTCTTTTTCTTTCTTGATTTTGTTGTCCCTGTTTTTTTTCCTGAGCTGTTTCCTTTTTGGAATTACAGTCAGCGGGATGCCCCAGTTTCAGTAAGTCTCCTTCGTCGGTTTTGACTTATTGGGTTTTTATTTTTGAGATATAATGACTGCCTATCCTTATGACTATTTGGAACCATCACTGTCTTCTCTTTTTTTGTAAGGACCTCTTCGGTGCGATTTGTTATGCACTCGGATCAACTGAGAGAACTACCCTGCCCCAGGTTATGATAAAGGGTTTTAATTTTCGAAAAGAAAAACTCCTACTTCTTTGGCTCAGAGGGGTTAACGAGGGATTATCTTCCTTATAACTCCAGTGTTTAGGGATTGAAATAATGCCTGTACCTCATCAGCGGGGTCTGTTCAAAAGCATACTGTAGATTGTGGTATCGTTTTCGTCATCCTCCCTCAAGAGGCTTAGAATTATTAATCGAGAGTTGACATCAGAAAAAATATGAAAATAATTTGCATATAGTGAATACGAATATATTGCTTCAAAACAGACATATGCGATGCATTAATGAAATAACAGCGTTTAACATGAATAAATGTTTAAACAATCAAAGAACAACCACAACTTGAACATTCGAATGAACAAAAGTTTTCTAGTCTCAGGGCTTGTCACTTCAAATGGTGAGCCTTGGAGGGATGGTAGAAAAACTCGGCCTGACCATCTTGCGTGAACTCCAATGCCCCTTCATCAATCAGGTCCTGGATTTTGTTCTTCAGAGCCCAACACTCATTTGTATCATGTCCTGGACTGGCAGAGTGGTAGGCACACCTTTTATTGGGATCATAAGTAGGATGTGCTGTGTTGGGGTTCTGGGGATGAGCCCTTAATGTGATCAAATTCAATCTCAACAGGCGTTGTAAAGCTTGAAACAGCGACATGTTGAGCGGGGTGAATTGCCTCCTGGACTTGTCTGGCTGAAGCCGGTGAGGTTGATGCTGAATTTGTGACACTGGAGCCATTTGAGGAGCTCTCCCCTTATCTCCTTTATCTCCTTGTCTCAAAGGTGGTTGAGCGATGACTGGCTTTTTACCCTTAGGCGTTTGCCCCAGTTGGTTGCCCTGAAGCAGTTGGTTGACGAGAACCCCGAGCTCTTCTTGTCTTTGAGCTAACCCTTGAATGGCAGTCACCTGCCCCAGCATCTGGACCTTCAATGCATCCACCTCAGCTTGTAGGTGTTTCAGCCTTTCATCCTCAGCATTGTTCCTGACAAAAGTCTCCATGAGAAGTGTCCTCAACTCCTCCCGCCCCTTGGATAGATTCAGGAGGATTTCCCCGAACCGAGTCTCTTGAGCAAGAAGGTCCTGGTTATCTTGTTGGCAAGCCATTGCTGAAATAAACAGCGGAGATGGTAAGTGACCTGTCAAAAGGGTACCTGTTATGTAATGATGTGTATGCTATGCATGCAATGTTTTCAAGGACCTCGCGGGATAAACAAGAAAATTTGTTAGAATTTGGGTCCGGTAGCTTGATTGAAGGAACTTCGGGTTGTTGAGAATCCTTCTTCAAGAGTCAAAGATCACCATATCAAGTGGGTCATAGCCCCTGACTTTAGTCATCATGTCTAGTTTTGGTTTCCAAACAACCTTGGTTAGGGGAACCTTCCCCAGGAGTCAAAGCTCACCATATCAAGTGGGTCATAGCCCCTGACAATCTTGGCTAGAGGAAAATAAATCCTCTTTGCCCCTTGCTAGATGTTTGATTTATCATGACCTGCATCACAAGCTCTTGAGATCCTTGAAATGGGTTAGGATGTATGCAATGGTATGATGTTATGCTATGCATGGGGTAATGTAAGTAAACCCTGTTATGAGTCCCAATTAAGGACTGCAAACCAAACCTGCAAGAAACTCAGGTGTCAGATAACAAGCATGCAAATAGGCAAGTACGAAGGCACACAAGTCACACAAGAGAAAGCCCTTAGAGTTTAAGGCCAGCATGGGGTCGGGGTATTACCCTTTTGAAGTTGGTGGGCTCAACCTGTCCTATTAGAAGTAACCGGGTTCTAAGGGTCCCAACATCACTGGATTGCTTTCATTGTTCATCGTTTCGATTTAGCCACTGAACTGGCGACCGAAATATTCCAGGAAAGCAACCCTCAATTGAGTGTAGTATTGAGTATCAACCAACCTCGGACTACACCAAAGTCAGTTATCTCACTACCCTAAAGAGGCCAAGATAGTTCAATTAAGGTTCCTAAGGTCTGTTAAAGCTTCACGACACCACGCGGAGGCCCCGTACTCTCCTTGACTGAACTCAAGGGTTACCGGTACACACCAAAGTGCCACATCAACGTAGCAGACTGTTTCAACCATGTCGGTATACCCCGCACAGTTCCCTCACAGCCTTGTTGCTACTTTCTAAGAAGGTATCCCCAGATCCGGGTTAGGATCTATAGAACTCCCAAGACAGTCCCACAATAATAAAGCAAGCAAAGAAAGCAATTGAAAACACAGTGATCTTAATCCTAAGGTACACCTCACTTTAAGTAAAATCCCCAGCAGAGTCGCCAGTTCTGTGATCGGTGGATCTGGAACTGACTGTTTAACGCTGGTTCGCGAAATGTCGCGGAAGCAAGAGTCGCCACCGTCTTTTATTTTCTCCAAATGGAAAGGACAAAAGCACAGAAAAATTCCTTAAAGAGATTGCTCTCGGTTCGGGAGGTAGATTATAGAAAGGGAAGGTGTTAGCACCCTTTCTATCCATGGTTATCCATGGGCTCTTAGATACTTGCTCATTTGTGTTTTCAAAATTGTTTGTTTGCTTTTCAAGTGTGGGTTTTAAAAGTTTCTTTGAAAATTCCAGTTCGACTCTTGTATCGGTCCTCAAGAGTGTTTGAAAAGTTGCTTTTGAAAGGTTTTTGAAAATGTGTCGGTGTGAAAAGTATTTTTGAATTTGTTTTGAAATTAGAGCAAGTATCTAGAGTCGTCTACCTACCCTAAGGAATTCGTCTGTGTAGATGTCCTTTAAAGTAGTGCCATCCCACCATTGAGAGGTAGGTAGCACCACCGTTGGAGGTGTTCGGGTCAATTCGAGGTTCGGGACATGGTGATCACCAGAGCAATGGGAAGACACCTTAGAAGCTACCCTCATGCCAGGTTCCCGGATCATGAGGACTTACTAAGACATCCTCTACTCGACGATCACCTTTCGAGGCAAGGTAACAGTGAGGCGTACCCTAGGGGTGGTGTGTGATTTGTGTGTCAGATTCATTTATTTTTGTCTTGTCAGGTTATGGGTGATCTGTACGTTTGTTTTTATTTTTTTGTCATGCATTCTTGCATGCATTTATTTAACAATTAAAAAAGATGCGGAAATTGAAAGTTCTAAACTATTACAAAGGCACGGGTCTACATCGCCAAAATTAAAATCCAGGACCCGATTTGACGGAAAGTAAATAAAGAAATAAAATAAAGTGCGAGAAATTAAGTTTACAAGGCTTTGGGAGAGTTACATAAATATTTAAAAGAAGGAAATAAATAAAAATGCGCGAATAGGAATTACAATTGGAAACGAGGGCGTTGGACCCTTTTTAATGAAATTAAATTAAATGATTAAACTAATGAAATTAAAGAGAAAAAAGAAATTTTTTTTTTTTTTGAGTTTTTGGTATTTATGTTTTTTATGTATTTTTATGAGAAAGATTAAATGAAATTAAAATATTAACCCTAATTCTAATTTTATTTATTTATTAAGAAAAACATGTTAAAATTAAACCTAAAATTAATCTAATTATTTACATGCAATTTTGATTTATAAAAATAAATAATTAATTATTAGTGAAATTTATTTACAAAAAATATTAATTAAATAAATATATTTTGATTTTTATGACTTTTCTGTTTTTTACTATTTTTTTATATTTTATAAAAATAAGTTAAATTAAAGGAATTAATTAAAAAAAGACATAGTTGAAATAAATAAAATAAGGAAAAGAAAGAAAATACAATACCTTGGGGGGTTTCTGTCCCCTTTTTGGAGGTGAATTGGAGTGGTTTGGCCATTTGTGTTCTGCCCTCATCATGCATAAGTTGTTATACTTTGGCCATTTGGCTTTTGGCTTTTGGCCATTTGCGTTTTGGCCTCAACGTTCCTTAATCTTCTCAGGATGTCTGTCTCGCCATGTATTGGTGTCATGCATAAGTTTTTCTACTTTGGCCATTTGGCTTTTGGCTTTTGCCCATTTGGCTTTTGGCCTCAACGTTCCTTAATGAACCTGGGATCCTGTCTAAATCTGCAGTTGAATCTCACGAACACATTAAATAAAATCATAAAATGAAAATAAAGCCAATATATGAAGAAATTTAATGTTTAGGCACAATATGACATGTATGAATGATTATACCCTTTTGATCATGGAGATCAAATCAATTTACCCTTACTGGAAAATCAGTGGCCTGAATGCTTTTATGCCTTACTGGAAAATTAGGATCATGGAGATCAAGCCAGCCTTACCCTTACTGAAGAAGTAGTGAGGTGTTGGTTTGTAACTGTGATGGCTTGTTTGTAGTGAGAGAGGGATTTGTAATAAGGATTTCAAGGTTTTAGAGTTCTTGAAAGAATTTGATATTCTAACAGTATTGTGACAAGGTTTTTTCTCTCTTTTCCTCCTCTTTTTCTGGTTTGTGTGAAAAGAAGGTGATTATATAATGGAAATTAGGGTAAAGAAAATGGGCTTTGAATGTGCAATTGGGCCTCTCATGTTCACTTGAATTCGTCACTTTCCAGGCTAAATCACAGGGACTTAAGTGAATTTTTTGAAGTTGAAATGTGAAAACAAAATGTAGCTGACATCGATAACTAACTTCTGTCCGAAAATCGGCTCAATCGGATAAACGGTGAATTAGTTATGAATTTTTGAAGTTTCATCTCAGACAAACTTATTTTGGGCTCCAGTGTCGACTCTGACACGTTCTTCAATAAAAAACTGGTATTGATTGGAGCATAATCCGGTCTCGACTTTTGAAGCAAAGTTGTAGATCTATGAGTCAGTGACCTTGTGTAAAAATATGAGCCCAATCCGATAAAAATTGATCGAGTTATGAATTTTCGAAGTTTCGGCCCAGATGAAATAATATTCAGCATTCAGGATTTTCAGCGTGTCACGCACTCTGAGCAAAAAACGAAGGCCTTTTGAATACCGTTTGAACTCAATACCTTCTGTGAAAATGTAGGCAACTCAATTTGTGAAATTTTGGCGCCGGAACCAGCTCGATACGATGAAAATCGACCAAGTTATGGTTTTTTGAACATGACGCAAATAAACTTCTGTCACAAATTTTCTGCACGAAAATACCTGATAAATCCACATTTTTGAAGACCTTCTGATCGAAATTGGCTTCCAGCCGTGAGAGATGAAAACGTAGATAATGTCAAGACGGAATTTTGGCCACCGGAACGGGTTCAAAACGAGTCACGATCTTCAAGTTATGAATTTTTTAGCGCGTAAAAACTGTACTTTCAGCACACTTTTTCACTATATTTCTTCAAGAAAACTCACACATTCGGATACCTTCTTTAAAGAATTGACTCTTGAGCCGAACCTGAATTTGAGAATACGTTATCAGAGATATCTTGGCGAAAGAATACCTGAATATAACGCGCCGGGTTGGACTTGTGAATTTTTCTTGAAATATTTTGAGAAATATGGGAGGGCAAATTTTGGGGTACAACAATCCCCAACAACAATCCTGGATTTATTTTCCCTAGTTCAAAAATACAACAAGGGAACGACTGACAAATTCCTACATTGCATTCATACATCATTTTACAAACGACATAGCACATGCAGCACAAATGCATATATCACAATCTCATTTATTTTGAGAGCATCATTTGCACTTCATGCATCATGGCATTGCATACAGCTAACCCTTTATCTTTTCAGGTAAAAGTTTATAAACAGACGAATATCATCAACTATTTATATGACGAGACAAATTCCTGGTACCATGTTGAGGTAGTAATCGTTAAAGATTCCTGAATCACCTGCCGAGGTAGTAATTGTCCAAGATTACTTCATTATCTATTGAGGTAATAATCTTCAAAGATTCCTTCATCACCTGCTGAGGTAGTAATCGTCCAAGATTCCTTCATTATTTGTTAAGGTAGTAATCATCAAAGATTCCTTTATCACCTGCTAAAGTAGTAATCGTCAAGATTCCTTCATTATCTGTTAAAGTAGTAATCATCAAAGATTCCTTCATCACATGCTGAGGTAGTCATCGTCCAAGATTCCTTCATTATCCGTTGAGGTAGTAATTGTCCAAGATTCCTTCATTATCTGCTGAAGTAGTAACCGTCAAAGATTCCTTCATTATCTGTTGAGGTAGTAATCATCCAAGATTCCTTCATTATCTATTGAGGTAGTAATCGTCAAAGATTCCTTCATTATCTGTTGAGGTAGTAATATTCCAATATTCCTTCATTATCTGTTGAGGTAGTAATCGTCAAAGACTCCTTCATTATCTGTTAAAGTAGTAATCGTCAATATTCCTTCATTATCTGTTGAGGTAGTAATCGTCCAATATTTCTTCATCGTCTGTTGAGGTAGTAATCGTCCAAGATTCCTTCATTATCTGTTGAGGAAGTAATCGTCCAAGATTCCTTCATTATCTATTGAAGTAGTAATTGTGATACGGTGGCTAGAACTGGGACTATTTTTAGGAATTACTGGTTTGCATTTTACGTTTGTGTTTGTAAAATGTCGCGGTAAGCAAGAGTCGCCACCGACTTTTATTTTATCCAACAAGGAAAGGAAAAAAGCATAGAAAAATTCCTTTTTCGAGATATTTCTGAGTACGGGGGGTGGATTATAGAAAGGGAAGGTATTAGCACCCTTTCTATCCGTAGTTATCTATGGGCTCTTAGGTACTTGCTCATCATTTTCAAAATTTCTTCTTTGTGTTTGTGTGATTTGAAAATCTTTTGTTTTGACTTCAATTTAACCTTTGCTTCTGTCTTCAAGAGTGTTACGAAGTGTTTTTGAAAACTTTGTTTGTAAAAGAGTGTATGTGTGAAAAAAGTTTGTTTTGATTGAGCAAGTACTTAAGAACTAATCTACCTACTCGAAAAAAGAATCGTTCTATGTTTGTTTCCTTTAGACAGCACTATCCCACTATTAGTGAATAGGTAGCACCGTCGTTGGAGTTTGAGGGTCAATTCGAAAAGGGATGTACGGTCACTAAAGCAACGTTAGGACGTCTCAGTAGTAACCCTAATGTCTTAGATCAATTATTTGAGGCAACAATATCCGAGGCAACCATTCCGAGGCAACTTTGATCTTTGGGACAAAAGGACGACCACTAAAGCATCCTATACCTAATGACCGTTTACCGAAGGCAACCAAGTGGGAGTGTATCCTAGGAGTGCGCACGTGCGAGTGATTCAATTTTAGATTATTATCTTTGCATATTTTAGGATTATCTAACTGTTTTAAAGTTTTACATACATTCTTGTCATGCATCCTAATATCATACATCTAACAGTTTAATATTTTGCGGAAATTAAACTAAGTTATTACAAGACTTCGGGTATTTACATAGCCAAAATCAAACCCTTAAAAATAAAGCTATAAATGAAAGATAAAAATCCTAATTAACTATTACAACTTGTGAGCAATTACATTAATAGGATAAAAATAAATAATAAAAATGCGCGCGAGGAAAATTAGATCGGGAGAGAACTAGGGTTTTGACCCTTTCTAACCTAATTAAAAGAAATTTTTTTTTTAGTTATTTTCATAAAAAAGGAATTAAGTTTTTAAATTAAATACAAAAATAATTAGCTAATTAAATTAATTAATGAAAATAAATAAATGGCCTATTTTTTATGTTTTTGGTTATTTTAAGAAAAAGAAAATATTATTAAGTTAGAAATGAAACC
Source organism: Vicia faba (assembly GCA_948472305.1). NCBI lineage: Eukaryota > Viridiplantae > Streptophyta > Magnoliopsida > Fabales > Fabaceae > Vicia > Vicia faba. The sequence goes on along the minus strand of OX451736.1, from coordinate 1,201,616,110 downwards.
CTAATTATTCTAATTAATTTTAATTATTTACAAAAGGAATTAAAGTTATCTAATATTAACAACCTAATTAAATTAATTTAATTTTTGATTAAAAATAAAGTCTAAACCTAATTTGGTGAAAAATATTTTTGTGATTTTTTGATTAAAAAAATTATTTGATTTGGTTAGTAAAACAAATAAATTAAATTAAATAAAACAAATAAAAAAAGAATAGAGGAAGAGTTACTGGGCCTGGGAAGCAATCTGAAGGGGGGTGTGAATATCCAAATCTGGGCCCAAAACATGGTGGTCCATGTTGACTGGCCAGATTCTCCACTATGCATTGACTAAGGCCTTTGGTGCTCCTTCAGATGATAGCCATCGGATCTGGATCTCAAGACACTTGGCCAATTGGATTATAAAGATGTATGGTAGTCCTTAGTCTTTGTGGAACATGGGATCTGTAGAAAGAATTCAAGAAAAATGCAAACGTTGGAGGCAGGGGTCGAACCCCTGACCTCAAGCTCCCCAACGCCTTAACGCTTTCCTGGCTACCACTGGGCCAATTGTGTTAGTTGTTATAATAATACAAAACAATAATTAAATATTAAAAAGGCAATATATATCAATTCAGCGCGCGTTTTTTCAAATAGGCGAATGGTTATTCGCCACGTCTTCGTCTTCTCCAAGGATCTGTTGTTTTAGACAACAGACCTTTACCCACGGACACTCACCGTAGCTAAAAACCTGGTGTGATACGGTGGGAGAACTGACTTGGGATTTTGCGTTTGTGTTCGCAAATGTTTCGGTTTAGCAACAGTCGCCACCGACTTTTTATTTTATCCTAAGGAAAGGTCAAAAAGCACAGGAAAGACCTTTGAGATGTTTTCTTGGTTTCGGGGAGTAGATTATAGAAAGGGAAGGTATTAGCACCCTTTCTATCCATGGTTATCCATGGGCTCTTAGTTACTTGTTTAGATCACTTGCTTTGCTTTTCAATTGTTTGAAATGGTGCTCTTCAATTGTTTGAAATGGTGCTTTGTGTGTGGCTTTGAAAGATGTTTTGAAAAGAGGCCATCGTTGTGGCAACCTTTGTAATGATTCTTGTTTGAATGTATACAAATGTGTTTTTGTCTTTTGAAAAGTTTTCAATGTTTGAAAGTTGGATTTTGAAATTGTGTTGTGAAGTATGTTTGAAAATAGCAAGAATGTTTTTGAAAGCTTTTGATCAAGTAACTAAGAGCTATCTACCCTATTTTACTCAAAGATCTTTCTTATGTTTTTAACCCTTTTAACAGTGTTGTTTCACCATTGTATTTGGTGAACAACCTTGTGTTAGGATGTTAAACGGGACAGGCGCGGGTCATCGTATAGATCATGATAGAAATTGTGTCAAGTATCTTTGGCAATTTCCTTGAGGGACTTGATCATTCTTGTTTAGGCAACCAAGATAGCGTCATCGAGGGACTATGATCTTTTGTTTTGTTTTTGTTTTGCCAAAGTACTTAACATGCATACCATGGCCCATTTTTTAAGGCAACAAGTGGATTGTAACCCTAGGGGTGCAAGTGTGCATTGTGTTTATTTTTCATGCATTTTTGTCTTTGATTAGGTCAAACTACTTGTTGGTTTTGATTTTGCATACAAACTCTAATTCTCTAATCATGGCATAATTGAAAGCGTTAAGTGCGAGAATTTAAATTTTAAGCTATTACAACATGATTATGGGGATGGGGGTACAATTTTGAATAGGGGGTATTTGACAAGAAATATAAACCCTAGATTACTATTACATCCAAATTGAATCTCAATGCAACAATATTTAAATGTACAATTATTTAAATAAACAAAATAAATAAATGTTAATGCATTATGTGAAGTATGTTTGAAAATAGCAAGAATGTTTTTGAAAGCTTTTGATCAAGTAACTAAGAGCTATCTACCCTATTTTACTCAAAGATCTTTCTTATGTTTTTAACCCTTTTAACAGTGTTGTTTCAGCATTGTATTTGGTGAACAACCTTGTGTTAGGATGTTAAACGGGACAGGCGCGGGTCATCGTATAGATCATGATAGAAATTGTGTCAAGTATCTTTGGCAATTTCCTTGAGGGACTTGATCATTCTTGTTTAGGCAACCAAGATAGCGTCATCGAGGGACTATGATCTTTTGTTTTGTTTTTGTTTTGCCAAAGTACTTAACATGCATACCATGGCCCATTTTTTAAGGCAACAAGTGGATTGTAACCCTAGGGGTGCAAGTGTGCATTGTGTTTATTTTTCATGCATTTTTGTCTTTGATTAGGTCAAACTACTTGTTGGTTTTGATTTTGCATACAAACTCTAATTCTCTAATCATGGCATAATTGAAAGCGTTAAGTGCGAGAATTTAAATTTTAAGCTATTACAACATGATTATGGGGATGGGGGTACAATTTTGAATAGGGGGTATTTGACAAGAAATATAAACCCTAGATTACTATTACATCCAAATTGAATCTCAATGCAACAATATTTAAATGTACAATTATTTAAATAAACAAAATAAATAAATGTTAATGCATTATGTGAAGTATGTTTGAAAATAGCAAGAATGTTTTTGAAAGCTTTTGATCAAGTAACTAAGAGCTATCTACCCTATTTTACTCAAAGATCTTTCTTATGTTTTTAACCCTTTTAACAGTGTTGTTTCAGCATTGTATTTGGTGAACAACCTTGTGTTAGGATGTTAAACGGGACAGGCGCGGGTCATCGTATAGATCATGATAGAAATTGTGTCAAGTATCTTTGGCAATTTCCTTGAGGGACTTGATCATTCTTGTTTAGGCAACCAAGATAGCGTCATCGAGGGACTATGATCTTTTGTTTTGTTTTTGTTTTGCCAAAGTACTTAACATGCATACCATGGCCCATTTTTTAAGGCAACAAGTGGATTGTAACCCTAGGGGTGCAAGTGTGCATTGTGTTTATTTTTCATGCATTTTTGTCTTTGATTAGGTCAAACTACTTGTTGGTTTTGATTTTGCATACAAACTCTAATTCTCTAATCATGGCATAATTGAAAGCGTTAAGTGCGAGAATTTAAATTTTAAGCTATTACAACATGATTATGGGGATGGGGGTACAATTTTGAATAGGGGGTATTTGACAAGAAATATAAACCCTAGATTATTATTACATCCAAATTGAATCTCAATGCAACAATATTTAAATGTACAATTATTTAAATAAACAAAATAAATAAATGTTAATGCATTATGCAAAAAATAAGTTTTTATTTTTGTTTATGTTTATGTATGCATAGTATTTTTTTTAATGTGAAAAAGGTGTAAAGAAATAAAATAAAAAAATTGATTTTATTTAATTAAGGGGTAAACCCTAATTTTCCTAAAGAAAATAATATTATATAATATTTATATACAAAAATATATTAATATGTACAAAAATAAAATATATTGAAGAAAAGGTATTTTTTAGTATAAAAAATAAAAAGGTAATATTTTTATATTTTTATTCTATATATATACATATATATATATATATATATATATATATATATATATATATACATATATATATATATATATATATATATATATATATATATATATATATATATATATATATATATATATATATATATATATATATATATATATATATATATATATATATATATATATATATATATATATAAAATAAAATAAAATATTTACCAAAATAAAATATATTCAAGAAAATATTTTCAGTGTGAATAAAAATAAGAAATAAAAATAAAGGTATTATTTACATTATTTTCAAGTTTTAATAAATAATATAAAGTATTTAAATTGTTTTTATGTTAGAAAAATCAAAATAAAATACCTAATAAATGTAAAAAAAATGTGAAAATATTTTTAAGCATTTTTTATGTTTGAAAATAAAATAATAAAGTCAGGAAAGAAAACAAAAATTCAAAAATGAAAAAATATAAGAAATTGGGCCAGGGGGTGCAAAAAGAAAAGAGGGGGTGTCAAAAGTGAGAACAAACAGGCCCAACCCATTTCCACTTCATCTTCTTCCTTGTGACAAAAATGCGCGCTTGCCCTGTATAAACTGCTAACTCCTGGAAACATGATCTTTTTCCAAAACTCAAAACATGAAACTTGTAGAGCATTAAACCACGATTCTAACCATATAAAAAACTTAATCTAACTCTCAAAGACCAGAGAGAATTTCTCTGGCCCTAAAATCTGACCTAGTTTTTTCAGCATGTTCATGGATGAAATTCTCTTAGCACGTTTAATATAAATGAAAACTAAGCATATGTATGGTTTCATGGCAATGAGTACTACATCTTTCATTCACAAACCTAAGGCTAAATGTTCCTAAAAAGAGAGATAGAAGTTGGAGAAATACCTGTTTCAGTTGGATTCGAGTTGGACAATGCAGAGCTTCTCAACAAGTTTTGAGGTGCCTGGTAGCTTGCGTGAACTTCACTTGGTCTTTTCCAATAGCTAGTTTGCTTCGAATGTTCCTGAATCAGCCTCTAGAAGTCAACCTGCACAAACTTGAAATGAAAATGGTGAACACTGTAAATGGAGTTACAGTTGGCAATGGAGGTTTGGCATTGCTTGAGTGAGTTGAATGGAAGGTATTGGAACTGGTTGCAAGCAAAACACACGAGTGGATGTGAAAATGGAAGTGATTCTGTAGGGCCTACCCTGTTTTGCAAGAAAATGCAATTTTTGTGTACAAGGGTGTTTGAGGGATGAATGGCTCGTGTTTCTGGATCACAGGGATGTGCAAAACTTGTTTTGAATCTTGGCCGGGGTTGAATATATCAGATATGCAAGTTGTTAACCTTTTGCAAGGTTTCTTGATTTTGAAGTAAAAGTGAGAATTGGCAATGCAAAGGCTTGTACAATCTAGCTTAGGGTCTGCTAAGAGTTGGTACCAATTGCTTGATATTAGTGAACTTTGTTTGCTGCAAAATATTGGATCCTTGGCTCAAGATAAGCAATTTGACATAAAGCATGCTTTATGTAAATAAAAGTGCTACCTTTATGCCCAAAATGGATTTATTCATTGTATAATGCTTCCTTGATCAGAACAATGCCTCTAACTAATGCGTTTGCATTCAATTTTTGAGTGTTGAAGGGTTTAGAGACCTGTAATTAAGTACAAAGCTAGTTTGGTCAGACTTTGCAACTTGTATGAACATGTATTGGCCATGGTTACAAAGTGAGTTTTTGCCAACTTCAAGCATTCGATTCTCCCTAACCACAAATGTGTTTGAGGAGTTCTTGGATAATTTGGAAAGCTTGCAACATGTACTATAATACATATTTGAAATGAAACTTGAGAGTCCAAGTGGAACCATGTGAAAAATGGCCAAGAAGATGGGTCAAAATCCTGCCTAAACTAGGGCAAAATTTCTCTAAGTTTAAAGTTTTAGGAACCCTTGTTCCAAAACTCATAACTTGAGATCCAAGCTTCTTTTGAGAAAACTTTGTGAATCAAAGTTGTAGACTTTGTGGAGGACTACAACTTTCATGTTGTAAGTTTTGTTTGAATCCATTTTCATCATGGTGAAAATGTGGGGCAAAGTTAGAGAAAATTAAGAAAATTTCATAACTTAGAAAATTTCTAAGTTATGAAATTTTTTCAATTTCAAACCCTAATTTGCAATTTTGGGTTTCTTGATGAACAAGTTTCATAATTTGACACATCTTGATGAAAAATTACCCTTGGCACTTGATTTTGACCAAAAAGTCAAAGTTTGACTTTTTAGTGTACAGTCAAATTTTGATTAGTTGACTGAAAAATTAATCTGTCAATCCCATGCATCTGAGATCTTTTGAACTTGTTGAATAAGTCAAGATGATTCCATTGAGTCCTTGAGTCCATGGTTGAACTTGATTTTCCATTGGCTAGGTCAAACAGTCAAAAATTGCCTTTGTACAGTCAAAACCCTAAAAATGACCATTTTGCCCTTTTGGTGATCTGATAAAATTTCTCGTGGAGTTGTGGTCCAAACTTGATCAAATGGTTCCTATGAGTTCATAATGTTGATGTGGGTCAAAATTCATGAGGTTTGACTGTAGATTGGCCACAATTGACTTTTTCCCCAATACAGCTGATTTTTTAGGTCAACTGTCCAATTGACTGGGCAAAAATTTGATTCAAGGCTTGAAACTTGGTACGGACAAACTTGTGAGTCCAACATGAAGTATGAAAGTCAATTTGGGCATTGAGGGTCCAAAAATCCCTGTGCAAACTCAAACCCTAGTTTAGGTCAACGGTGCAAAGAGATGCCTTCAACAGAGCAAATCCTAGATCTTGAATTCCAAGAGCCTTGTGATGAGAAATGTTGAAAAAATGAGAGGGAAAATTTTAGGGTACAACACCTGGGCATATCAAAAATCATGTACAAGCACAATAAATCAATGGTGATGGTACCAATCCATTCGTCTCAGTCTCACGAACTTCATGGTACCCAAATTGTGGCATAATTTCACCTGTACACCAAGATCCCAATTTGAACCAAAAAACCCTAACAATGGTGAAATCTCATACAGTTTATAAAAATGCAATTAATTGTTACAGAAAGCTTGCAAATGTTCTAAGGATTAAGAATCTACAAATATTTCATGCTATAGATGCCACAATTATGCATTTTGAATTCAAGAAAATAGCAAAGTCGTGACTGACTTACAGCGTGTTTTGGTACTGGAAAGGCCTTGTTCTTGATTGATTCTGCTTTCTGGGGATCCCAGAAAGCGATTGGGATGATCAAAGGATCTTGAAATTGCTTCAAAGTATGAATTCGTGTTTTCACTTTTTCTTGTTTTTTTCAAGTTTGGTTCTTGATGTTGCGCCTCTCTCTAGCCTTGTTTTAGGTCTTCCAATGATCCTTATGTACTGAGGAATGAATTAGGGTTGTCAATGTGATCATAATCTTCCTCCATTATTGAATTTGATTTGGATTTGATTCACTTTGAATATCTTTCTAAAATTAGGCAAATTCAATCTTTTTGTCCATACCAATGCTTTGCACGATTTCAAATGCTTGCCAACTGGATTTGAGACCTGAAACAAGTACAAAATCTTGAATTTTCAATGCTTTAGATTTTTCTATGATTTGTTTTGATTTAAATTGATTAAATTCAAATAAAAATCAAAATAAATAATACAAACAAGATAGTGAAAAGTGGCAAGGGCTATGGCTCGTGGACCATGTTGCCAACTTAAAACCAATGCAAAAAGTTAGGCCCATTAAGCAAAATTTGCAATTTAAGGCATAGTTGACTTTTGGCAATTTTGCAAAAAGGGTCAACTTCACCAATGCATAACTTCCTCAATTTTGACTCTTTGAAGGTGTTCTTGGACTTTTTAGAAATCTTGAGATATCCTCTAAGCAACGCTTTTAGTCTCATATCAATTTGATATTCCATGCTCATGTATAAAGCTTTGACAAAAAAGATGTTTTTGTTGACTTTTCAAAATGACCTATAATGTCCAAATCCATAACTTCTTGTGAGTGCATATTTTGAACTTGGGAGATGAAGATGGATTGTATAGCATGGCATCCTCTTCAAAATGAGATTTGGATGGGTCATTTATAATAAAGTATGAGAAAGTTATGCTTGGTCAAAGTTGAGTTGACTTTTCCTACAAAACCCTAATTTAGCAAATTTTGGTTCTTGATGAATTATGAGCAATCCTTGATGAATCATGATCAACCCTTGATAAAATTATGAAATATACTTCAAAATGAGGATGTTTACCAAAAATCTTGAAGTTTGACTGTATGTGGGCCACAATTGACTTTTGCCATAACACAGTCGATTTTCAGGCCTTTGAGCAATTGACTGAGCAAACTTTCTCTACAAGGCTTGAAATTTGACATGGATGATCTTGAGAACATATTAGGACAATGGTTAGAATTTAGGATCCCTTGGACTCAAGTATCTTGATTCAACATGAAACCCTAATTTGAGGTAGACTGCCTTAAGAGGGAGCTTGTCTGGTCAACCCTTGGACTTCCTTGAGCAACTTGAAGATCATTCTTGAAACTTTTTGAGAAATATGGGAGGGAAAATTTTGGGGTACAACAGCTGCCCCTGTTCAATCTTCTTAAACCTGAAGATTTAGATTGGCTTGTCTATCTTTCGTGATCTAAAGGTGGAAGATGATTGAACACTAGAGTGCCCAGAAATTTGCACTCGCATGAACTGGTACTTGTCTTGTGATGCCGGGAACGGGGTAATAGATGCCATTTGGAAATTGATGATGGGAGATGGGCTTAAATATGCCATCCGAAGGAGTGTCGATCGCATAAGAGATTCCTTAGCGAGAGCTTGTATACCTGTTGTTAAGGAAGAATCCACTGGGGAATGTCGGTCTCTGTCTTGAGAGAAATAGAATTTTAGGAGCTTTGGTCGTCCATTATTCTACTGGTGAATCATCTCTGTTTGAATTTTAGGAGCTTCGGTCGTCCGTTATTCTATTGAGGAATCATCTCTGTTGAAGAGGTAAGAGTGAACTATTATCTGGTCGTAATCCAGACTTCATAGTGATAAGATCGACTGTTATCTAGTTGTAATCCAGGATTTATAGTGACTTACTAGGGAGATGAGATTAAACTTGCTATCCCGTTGTAATCCAGGCTTCGCAATCTCTCAATTCTTATCTGGTTGTAATCCAAGCTTCAGAAGGGATTCAAATGTTATCCGGTCACATCCGGGCTTTAACTTGAATTTAGGGCACACTAATATCCGGTCGACTCTGGGCTTCTTAGTAACTGTCCATGTAAAATTGCTATTTGGTCAAAATCCAAGCTTCACAATGTCTTGTACCGCTATCTGGTCGTAATCTAGGCTTCACGATGTTCCATACCATTATCTGGTTGAATCCAGGCTTCATGGTGTCTTGTACTGTTATCTGGTCGAATCCAGTCTTCACAATACCTCACTTCTTATCTGGTTGAAATCCAGGCTTTAGAAGAAATCAAGTGGTTATCCGGTTGCATCTGGGCTTCCCTTTGACTGTTGGTCCTACTAATATCCGGTCGAATCCGGGCTTCATAGTAATTGGCCGGGTAAACTGCCATTTGGTCGAAATCCAAGCTTTACAGTGTCCCTCACTGTTATCTGGTCGTAATCCAGGCTTCAATGTCTCTTACCGCTATCTGGTCGTAATCTAGGCTTCACGATGTATCATACCACTATCTGGTCGAAATCCAGGCTTCATGGTGTTCGGAGGAATCAAGATACTATCCGGTTGAATCCGGGATTCATAACTTGTATTAAAGATATACCGCTATCTGTTCATAGTCCAGGCTTCGTAGTATTCTTGGCTACTATCTGATCATAATCCAGGCTTCACAGAAACTTGTATTGCTATATGGTCGTAATCGAGGCTTCATAATAACTTGCTGAGTGGATATCCGGTCGTAATCCGGGATTCACGACTTGTGTTTATAATATACCACTATCTGGTCGAACCCAGGCTTCATGGTACTTGTTGAGCTGCTATCCGGTTGTAATCCGGGCTTCACGGCTCGCTGGGGATTAAACTATTATTCGGTCGAATTCGGGCTTCATAGCTTGCTTTAAAGAGGTTTAGGATAGCTTGAGTGAGTTGAATGGAAGGTATTGGAACTGGTTACAAGCAAAACGCACGAGTGGATGTGAAAATGGAAGTGATTCTGCAGGGCCTGCCCTGTTTTGCAAGAAAATGCAATTTTTGTGTACAAGGGTGTTTGAGGGATGAATGTCTCGTGTTTCTGGCTCACAGGGATGTGCAAAACTTGTTTTTAATCTTGGTCAGGGTTGAATATATCAGATATGCAAGTTGTTGACCTTTTGCAAGGTTTCTTGTTTTTGAAGTAAAAGTGAGAATTGACAATGAAAAGGCTTGTACAATCTAGCTTAGGGTCTGCTAAGAGTTGGTACCAATTGCCTGATATTAGTGAACTTTTTTTCTGAAAAAGATTGGGTCCTTGGCTCAAGATAAGCAATTTGACATAAAGCATGCTTTATGTAAATGGAAGTGCTACCTTTATGCCCAAAATGGATTTATTCATTATATAATGCTTCCTTGATCAGAACAATGCCTCTAACCAATGTGTTTGCATTCAATTTTTGAGTGTTGAAGGTTTTAGAGACCTGTAATTAAGTACAAAGCTAGTTTGGTCAGATTTTGCAACTTGTATGAACATGTATTGGCCATGGTTACAAAGTATGTTTTTGCCAACTTCAAGCATTCGATTCTCCCTAACCACAAATGTGTTTGAGGAGTTCTTGGACAATTTGGAAAGCTTGCAACATGTAATATAATTCATATTTGAAATGCAACTTGAGACTCCAACTGGAACCATGTGAAAAATGGCCAAGAAGATGGGTCAAAATCCTGCCTAAACTAGGGCAAAATTTCTCTAAGTTAAAAGTTTTAGGGACCCTTGTCCCAAAAATCATAACATGATATCCAAGCTTCTTTTGAGAAAACTTTGTGAATCAAAGTTGTAGACTTTGTGGAGGACTAAAACTTTCATGTTTTAAGTTTTGTTTGAATCCATTTTCATCATGGTGAAAATGTGAGGCAAAGATAGAGAAAATTAAGAAAATTTCATAACTTAGAAAATTTCTAAGTTATGAAATTTTTTCAATTTCAAACCCTAATTTGCAATTTTGGGTTTCTTGATGTACAAGTTTCATAATTTGACACATCTTGATGAAAAATGACCCTTGGCACTTGATTTTGACCAAAAAGTCAAAGTTTGACTTTTCAGTGTACAGTCAAATTTTGACCAGTTGTCTGAAAAATTCATCTGTCAATCCCATGCATTTGAGATATTTTGAACTTGTTGAATAAGTCAAGATGATGCCATTGAGTCCTTGAGTCCATGGTTGAACTTGATTTTCCATTGGCTAGGTCAAACAGTCAAAAATTGCCTTTGTACAATCAAAACCGTAAAAATGACCATTTTGCCCTTTTGGTGATCTGATCAAATTTCTTGTGGAGTTGTGGTCCAAACTTGATCAAATGGTTCCTATAAGTTCATAATGTTGATGTGGGTCAAAATTCATGAGGTTTGACTGTAGATTGGCCACGGTTGACTTTTTCCCCAATACAATTGATTTTTTAGGTCAACTGTCCAATTGACTGGGCAAAAATTTGATTCAAGGCTTGAAACTTGGTATGGACAAACTTGTGAGTCCAACATGAAGTATGAAAGTCAATTTTGGCATTGAGGGTCCAAAAATCCTTGTGCAAACTCAAACCCTAGTTTAGGTCAACAGTGCAAGGAGGTGCCTTGAGCAGAGCCTAGCTTGATCTTGAATTCCAAGAGCCTTGTGATGAGAAATGTTGAAAAAATGAGAGGGAAAATTTTGGGATACAACAGTTTCCCCTGTTCAATCTTCTTGAACCTGAAGAGTTAGATTGGCAAGTTTTACCTTTCGTCACTCGAAGGTAAAAGAGGATTGGACACTAGAGTGCCCGTAAATTTGCACTCGTCGAAATAATGTTGAGGGAATGGGCTTAAAGATGCCATTTGGAGATGGTAGAATCTTGCTGGAGATGGGCTTAAATATGCCATCCAAGATTTGTTTGTTGGAAATCAATAGAATGAACATCATAATGGTATCCGTATTTGGAACGTATCTGAGTTGTATTTGGAGATTGGGTTTGTATGAGCAAAAGAATGACGTCTGTGTCTAGAGCGTATCTGAGCTGTAACTGTATTTGATCTTTGAATGAATATCAGAATGACTTCCGTGTCTGAAGTGTATCTGTATTCTGAATGGGTAACAGAGAAACATCTGTGTAGGGAGAAACTGTATGCTGGGAATAAGTTCTGAATGAGTGGCAGAATGGCAACCGTGTCCGGAGCGTATATGGACTGTATCTGAAGTTGAGATCTATATGAGCAGCAGAATGACTTCCGTGTCTAGAGTATATCTGAAATTATAACTGAGATCTAAATAAGTGATAAAATGACTTCCGTGGCGACTGCAATGGGGAGAATCAAACTTCTGGTGTAAGGGCCAGAATGGCATCCGTGTTTGGAGCGTATCTGAACCTGAAGTTGACAGTCGAATCTGAATGAGAGATAGAATAGTCGCCGTGTCCGGAGCGTATATAGTATGTATCTGATTGCTGAAGTCTGAATGAGTAGTAGAATGACCGCCGTGTCGGAGGTGTATCCACACTGTATCTTGGCTTGAAATTTTGAATGAGTAATAGAATGACCGCCGTGTCTGGGGTGTATCCATACTGTATCTGAAATTTCTGAATAGTTGTTAATGATAGCTTTTTAATCTTATCCAGAAAAAGGGTAAAATGTTATCTAAAACATAAAGTTATGTTTCATGATATGTATGATGCAATGAACTATGTTTCATCAATGTTTATGATATATGAATGTAATGGATGTGCATGTAAGATGAGTAGCTGTCTTGCTGAGGAAAGTAAATCCTTGATGGTCGGAGATAATGAAATCCTTGAGTGCTGCCGGGGAAAATAAACCCTTGACCGATGCTGGGGATTCCAAAAATCTTTGATCGTTGAAGATGAGACACCCTTGCTGACTACTTGGGGATTAAATATCTTTGATTGTGGAGAAAGAGAAATCCTGGGACCACTGCTGGGGAATTAGAACCTGGGAGGCTTCGAATGGAGAAACATGAACTAGAATCTTCGTTCTGTTGGGAAATAACTCTGTGGGGAGAGTGTTTACTCTGCTTGGGGAATCAGGAGCTCGGGTTGTATGCCAATCTACTGGGGAATCATCTTGGTCAGGGGTAAGACAAGAAGTTAACTGTTATCTGATTAATTCTCGGACTTTTAAGATAACCTGCCAGGGAAGTTGGGGAAACTGAATGGTTCCCGCTGGGGATTAATAGTTGGAAATTTGACTTCGTTGGGGAAGAAGGTTTAGAATATTCTAGCTCCGTTGGGGATATGAACTCCGCTGGGTATGTGTATTTCAAAGCTTTCGGGCTCTATTGGGGAGGAAAGTTTGGAGACTTAATTCTGATGGGAACTTTGAAACTTAACTTCACTGGGGAATAAAGTTAGAAAACACTGGCTCCGCTGGGGATCTTGAAATTTAACTCCGCTAGGGGTGTATACCCCAAGGTTTTAGCTTTGTTGAGGATCTGAATGACATACTGTAGGGGGTTTCCTCTGGAATAGCACAAAGACATCTTCCTACACCTTCAACCTATCAGTAATTATCCTTTCTCAATTTCGTCTTATTTGTAAGCAGTGATTATATTCAAATGCATATGCCTATTTAACAAACCAGTGGACGTTTTCAAATAAAACATAAGTGTAAAAAGAAAATAAAGGCAAGCAAATTTGCGCTTTGAAGTATTTTTGTATTAACTTTTGTAAGTATCTTTGTACAAAGGAAACAAACATCCTAGTAAGAGAATGTTGTCGTAAAATTGAGAAAAATTTTATACAAAAGAAAAGATGGCTATGTGTAACAATTCCATGGGGTTCCCATTCTGCTATAGCCTTCACAACTCTGAGTATTCTGTTCGTTCGTTGCTTCGTCCATCGATGATTGGATTGATCAGAAGCCTGGAACTTGTCTGTGAAGAGATTGTCCTTAAAGTGAGCCGACGAGACATATTCATACGCTTTAATTCCCTAATTTTTGCCTGGACCGCCCTTTCGGGTTTTCAGTCCACCGGGAAACCCTTTATTGCCCAAGTCGCCCTTTCGGGTTTTCAACTTGCCGGGTGTACAGGATTTTTTTTGTTTATCCCTAATTTTTGCCTGAACCGCCCTTTCGGGTTTTCGATTCACCGGGATTCCCATTTTTTCCCAAGTCGCCCTTTGGGGTTTTCAACTTGTCGGGTCATTTTATGCATAGTATCTTTTGACTATGTCTGCGTTCGCAGGGTGCGGCAAGTCGTTGCCGCCCATGGTGGTCAGAATCATTACCCCACCAGAAAAGATGTTTTTGATCATAAATGGTCCTTCGTAAGTAGGAGTCCACATGCCCCTGGGATCACTTTGCAGCAAGATTGATTACAAGATCTCTGACTTGATATACTTGACGTTTGACTTTCTTGTTGAAAGCCTTGATCATCCGTTTTTGATATGTTTGACCATGGCAAACAGCAGTAAGTCGCTTCTCGTCGATCAAATTACGTTGGTCAAGCCGAGTCTGAATCCAATTGTCTTCACTTAAACCAGTATCCTTCATGATCCTTAAGGAAGGGATCTGAACTTCCATAGGTAAAACAGCTTCCATGCCATATACCAAAGAAAAGGGGGTTGCCCCATGTTGAAGTACGTGTCGTGGTATGATATCCGTGTAGAGAAAATGGTAACATCTCATGCCAGTCCTTGTAGGTGACTGTCATCTTTTGAATGGTCTTCTTGATTTTTTTTTTGCGGCTTCAACAACACCGTTCATCTTTGGCCGATAGGGAGATGAATTGTGATGATAAATCTTGAATTGCTCGCACAGAGCGGTGATCATAGTGTTGTTCAGATTTGTACCGTTGTCCGTAATAATCCTGTCAGGGATACCATACCGGCATATGAGGTTCTTCTTAATGAAGCGGGCAACCACATTCTTTGTAACAGAGGCGTAGGAAGTTGCTTCGACCCACTTAGTGAAGTAATCAATAGCCACCAGGATGAAGCGATGTTCGTTGGATGCTGTAGGCTTGATCTATCCAATCATGTCGATTCCCCACATTGCGAATGGCCAAGGAGCTGTTAGAACATTGAGAGGAACATGAGGAATATGTACCTTGTCAGTATAGACTTGGAATTTGTGACAAGTACGGGAATGTTGATGACAATCAGCTTCCATAGTAGACCAGTAGTAGCCTGCCCTCAGAATCTTCTTAGCCATCGTATGTCCGCTTAAGTGGGTGCCCAAGGTGCCATAATGTATTTCAGTCATGATTAACTCTGCTTCAACCTTGTCCACACAACAAAGTAGAACACAATCATGGTTGCGCTTATAAAGGATATCATTGCTTAGGAAGAACTTGGCACCAAATCTCCTTAAGAACTTTTTGTCATTGACGGAAGCTCCTTCAGGATATTCTCGAGTATGGAGATACCTTTTGATTTCATGAAACCAGGGTTGTTCCACTACTTCTTCGGTATTAATCCCATGATAGTGTGCAGGTTCGTCCATTCGCTCGATGGTGATTTAGGGAGCCTCGTTATCCCAGTTGAGTTTAAACATGAAGGACATTGTAGCTAGAGCATCCGCTAGTTGATTTTCCTCTCGCGGAAAATGCTCGAAGGTAATATTCTCGAAATGAGGCAGCAATGTCAGGACATGTTCTTTGTATGTGATAAGATTAGGATGTTTAGTATCCCAGTATCCTTTGACTTGACTGATAACCAAAGCCAAGTCCCCAAATACGACCAAAGATTTGATTCCCAAGTCTATAGAAACCTTCAAACCAAATATGCATGCTTCGTATTCGGCCATGTTGTTGGTACAGCTAAAGCAAAGTCGGGAAGTGAAGGGTGTATGGCAACCTTCTGGAGAAATGAGTACCGCACCGATACCGTTTCCAAGTGCATTTGAAGCACCATCAAAGTACAGGGTCCATCGGGATCCTTGTTCAGGTACGTCATACGGTCCGTTACTTTCAATGTTGTCCAATGTCATGATGTCCTCGTCAGGGAAGTTGAATCTCATAGATTGGTAATCTTCGACGGCTTGATGAGCTAGATGGTCAGCTAGTACACTCCCCTTTATAGCTTTTTGGGTAGTATACTGGATATCATACTCTATCAGGATCATTTTCCATCTAGCGATTCTTCTAGATAAAGCAGGCTTCTCGAAGATGTATTTAATCGGATCCATTTTGGAAATCAGCAAAGTGGTATGAGTCAACATATACTGCCTTAGCCGGCGAGTAGCCCATACCATAGCACAACAAGTTTTCTCGAGCAGTGAGTAGCGAGTCTCACAGTCGGTAAACATTTTGCTAAGGTAATAAATGGCATGCTCTTTTCGACCAGACTCTCCATGTTGGCCCAGTACGCACCCCATTGAGTTATCCAAAACAGTCAGATACATGATTAGCGGCCTTCCTTCGACGGGCGGCATCAAGATAGGAGGTTCCAGCAAATACTCCTTGATCTTATCAAAAGCAACTTGACAATCATTGTTCCATTCAACCACCTGATCTTTCTTCAACAACTTGAAGATTGGCTCACAGGTAGATGTTAGGTGAGATATGAACCTCACAATATAGTTTAAGCGTCCCAAGAAACCTCTAACCTCCTTTTCAGTGCGGGGGGCAGGCATTTCTTGTATAGATTTTACTTTAGCTGGATCAACCTCAATGCCTTTGTTGCTGACAATAAATCCCAAAAGTTTACCAGACCTAACTCCAAAAGTGCACTTGCTTGGGTTCAGTCTGAGCTTATACTCCTTCAATCTGACAAACAGCTTTTGCAGATGATCAAGGTGTTCTTCTTCTGTCTCTGAACGGGCTATCATGTCGTCTACGTAGACTTCAATCTCATGATGTATCATGTCATGAAACAAAGCTA
Source organism: Vicia faba (assembly GCA_948472305.1). NCBI lineage: Eukaryota > Viridiplantae > Streptophyta > Magnoliopsida > Fabales > Fabaceae > Vicia > Vicia faba. The sequence continues at coordinate 1,201,599,596 of OX451736.1, read as the reverse complement.
CCATGGCGCGTTGGTAGGTTGCCCCGACATTCTTCAGTCTGAATGGCATCACTTTGTAGCAGAAGGTTCCCCACTGCGTGACAAAAGTAGTCTTCTCCATGTCTTCGGGGGCCATTTTGATCTGGTTGTATCCCGAGAATCCATCCATGAAGGAAAATACCTTGTGTTGAGCTGTGTTGTCAACCAAGATGTCGATGTGTGGCAGTGGAAAATCGTCTTTAGGGCTAGCCCTATTCAAATCCCTGTAGTCTACCTACATTCTGACTTTGCCGTCCTTTTTAGGCACAGGCACAATGTTAGCAACCCATTGTGGATAGGAAGTAACAACCAGAAAGCCAGCGTTGAATTGCTTCATTACCTCAACTTTGATCTTTTCAGACATGTCGGGCCTCATTCGGCGGGCTTTTTGCTTGATCGATGGACAGTCTTCTCTTGTAGGGAGACGGTGAACCACGATATCTGTATCTAATCCCGGCATGTCTTTATAGGACCAGGCAAAGATCTCAACATATTCGTTCAACAACTGCACTCAGCGCTCTTTGACACTTGGTTCCAGGTTGGCACCCACTTTTACCTCTTTCTTGTCTTCCTCTGTTCCCAAGTTGATGGTCTCTAGCAACTCTTCATGGGGCAGGATAGCCCTTTCCTCTTGTTGCAGAAGTCTGGCTAACTCTCTAGGCACTTCATAGTCTTCATCACCTTCGTACTCGGCATGATTAACCAAATCTTCAGAGTTACCGAAGGCTAAAGTAGAATAGTCACCCCTGGAATCCGGAATGGATGGGTACCTGCATTTTGTGAGTGTGGGTGTGTGTAAGGGATAGCCATCCTTAAACAAAACAAAATGTAAAAGGAAAGAAAATTAACACAACGGTTTATAGATGAAAACGTCCAATGATTCATTTAAACATGGCATATGATAATGAACAAATCAAACCCTTACAAATGGACCTATATGCCTCGGGTAAAGTATAAGGCGAAAATAGTGTGTACAAATTGTTTAATTACTAAAGACCAAAATAGGAAATTGTTCAAAGATAAATTACTGGTTGATGAAAGTGATGGGAACGAAGTCTTTCGCTTCCCAGTTGCTTAACCCCCTTCAACGGTTGGAAAGATCCAATCTTCAAAGTTGTCTTCTTCATCATCATCTTCTAAGGCGTTAATTCCATGGTGAGTGATTTTAAAGGGTGGTCCTCCAGCCCGGGAGCGGCGCGCAGCTTTCTGGCCAGCAGCAGTAAAACCTAGTCCGAACTTGTCCGTCTTGTGAGAAAAATCAGGCAATTGCCCCCATACTGTACTCCGTCCTTCTTTGATTACAGCCTCCGCGTCCTTGAGAGATGCCATTCTAGACACAGGCTTGGAAACTATAGGCACATCTGTCATTGTCTTCGCAACTGCGACTTCGGGAGAAACTTCCTCAAAATGCTGGAAAGGCGTTTCTATGAATTCGCCATCCAACTCCACATAGCGGAAGGAATTGAGGTGACTTATCATGTACTCTTCCTCTCCGTGCACCGTTATAATCTTACCCTGAACAGGGTACTTTAGCATTTGGTGTAAAGATGAGGTAATTGCCCCAGCATAGTGAATCCATGGCCTTCCTAACAAGCATGAATATGAAGGACGGATGTCCATCACATAAAAAGTAGAGTTAAAGGTCTCAGTACCCACTTTGATCGGGATGTCCACCTCTCCGTGAACCATCCGCTTAGAACCGTCGAAGGCTCTAACAATGATGTTACTGGGTTTTAAAGTCAAACCTTCGCAGTCTAGCCTGTCCAACGCCTTCTTCGATAGGACATTCAAAGATGAACCGGTATCAACTAGGACATGGCCAAGCGTAGTCCCTCTGCACTCTACCGAGACGTGCAGTGCATCATTGTGCTTCCTTCCCTTAGGAGTCAAATCAGCATCAGAAAAACCAAGACCGTTATCGGCAGTCAGGCTAGCCACGCACTCTTGAAACTGGTCAGCAGAAGTTTCTTGAGGCACGTGTGCCGTCTTTAGAAATTTGATTAAGGCCTTAGCATGAGCCTCAGAGCAGAGTAGGAGAGCAAACATGTAGATTTTGGAAGGGGTCTACCCTAGCTGCTCCACGACATCGTAGTCGCTCTTCTTGATTATTTTTAAGATTTCTTCCATTTCTTTCTGGGTGGTTTCGTGGATTACCACAGTCTGAGCCTTCATCCTGACAGGCGCTTCTAGTATCCCCTTACCCTTATCGGTAGTATCAACAGAGGGTCTAAATTCAGGAGTATCCAATTCCTCAATTACCGGTCTTCGCACAGATGGCTTGACAGGCATAGAAGCTTTCGAGGGTTCGAAGACTGCTCGTGGAGGAGCAATCTTCAGAGAGAAGATCCTTCTGTTGCGATTTATCTTGCTCGTTCCCGCAATATTCCCTATATCAGGGGTTTCATCATCGGAATTCTCTTGGACTGATTCAATTTGCTTGACACCATGGTAGAAGATTTCTCCTCCGTAATTCCATGGTATCGTCTTGTTAGATTTATACGGGACAGGCCCCGGCATGGTGATTTTCAACGGTGCAAACTTAGGATCAGGCGTAATCTTGACAGGCCTTTTGTAGGTCTTGGGAAGATTGTCGGAGATGGTTATTATTGCAATGTCATTGGTAGGAGTAACAAAGGTAGTAGGAGTAACAGGAATGGTGGTATCAACAGGAGTCTTTTGAAAGAGTATCTCTTGGGTATCCATCAGGCGTTGGATGCCTGATTTCAACATTGGGCAGTCAGCTCGTATGTTTAAACAAAAGTAACAGTCTTTTCTACAGCCTGGGAATATCCAGGCTCTCATCAAATTCATTTTAATCACTGGAAAGGGAGTCAAAAGGTCAGCAACACTGGTAACATGACGATCTTCCATAACGACATGAACATTATGACCGTGCTTGGGCATTGGAGCGGATATCACGTTGGGTTTTTCAGGAGCATCAAACTCTACCTCCTTGGCGTCTATCAGGTCTTGGATCTTATTTTTAAGAGCCCAACAGTTGTTGGTATCATGCCCTACACTGTCAGAGTGGTACGCACATTTTGCATTGGAGTGATAATAAGGAGAAGAGGTATTAGGGTTCTTCTGCGCTTCTTTCAAATTGGTGAGATTCAGTTTTAACAAATGAGGGATAACTTGAGCCGGTGTCAAGTTGATTCGGGTGAACTGTCGTTGTGGCATTTCTACCCTTTGCTGGTTTGATCTTGGCTGATTGCTACGAGGTTGATCGGCTGAAGAGTTTTGGATCATCACATCCCCCACCGTTGGTGGACGCTCCGCTCTTCCTTGAATTTTCTGGGAATACACAGCAGAAGCTTCTTTCTTGGCTGGGAAGGCCTTCTTAATAGCATTGGAAGCGGAGGCATCCTTCTGAATTTTACCACTTTTAATGCCAACCTCGACCCTTTCACTGGTCAAAATTAATTTGGTGAATCCTGCAGTGGAACTCCTGATTAAATGATTGAAGAATGGGCCAGACAGGGTCCCTAAAAACATTTCAACCAACTCTCTATCCGATAATGGTGGTTGCACTCTTCCAGCCAGATCACGCCACTTTTGGGAATACTCTTTAAATCCTTCATTAGAAGCCATACCCATACTCTGTAGTTGAGTACGAATAGGCTCTAAATCAGCATTGTATTGGTATTGTCGGTAGAAAGCAGCAGCTAAGTCTTCCCAGTTATGAACCTCAGATCTCTCAAGTTGATAGAACCAGTCCAATTGTGTGCCTGACAAACTGTCTTGAAAAAAGTGTACCCAAAGATCCTTATCAGAGGAGTGAGGTTAGATCTTTCTGACGTAGGACCTCCGATGCATCTTTGGACAGGACAAACTGTCATACTTAGCAAATGTAGGTACTTTGAACTTGGGAGGAATGACGATTCCAGCGACCAACCCTAGCTCTTCGAAATCTAAACCAGGTACCCTTTGCAACTTCATGGCTGCCAACCGATCCTCAAGATTTTTATAATTATCATCCACCAGGGGATATTGCTGCTCGGAGTAATCTTCATCCTCTTCCTCTTCTTCTTCTTCAACTTCAGATTCGGAAGGCATTGCAGCTCCTTTTCCTTTACCAGCCCCTTCATCAGACGTCGAGGGGAACTCGAGGGCCTTTCTAGCCTGGCTTCCAAACCTTCTTCCTATAGTAACCACACCCGTCCTTTTCTTCTTTTTCTCTTTCTCCAACAGTGCTTTAAGGTCCTCTTGACCCTTTGCTAAGGTCACGAGGAGTTGCTGGAATTGCGAATTCTGTGCTTGCAGATCCTTAACCATTTGCTCCAAATCCATCTTGCTGAAATAAACAGCAGAAAGATAAGGAAACCTGGTGCGAAGACCTGTTTATGCATATGATGAATGATATATTATTCATGTAACGCATTCAAGGATTCAGAAATTCAAATTTGTTGCAAACAAAAAAGAACACACGTCATATTAAGAAGAAATTTGTTAGTACATAAATGCCCCAGGGGCAAAATATTACAAATTTCTTAATGTAAAAAGACATTGCGCATCCTTTTTGGTGCGATGTAAGTGTTGAGAGTTTCCTCCTCATGAAGTCGGCGGGTAAGCTCCAAAACCTTCTTCTCACTGGCATAGAAGTTGGCTTCAAAAGTATTTCGTTCTTCCTTGAGCTGGATCCAACTCTTTTGCAATTCTTCCAATGATGTTGGCATGTCAGGATGTAGGAGGGTGTATGGAACCTCTCCTTCCCTAACAGGCTCTTTGATCACGGGGAGAATGTGAGGGTATGGCATCATAAGATTCTGGGCGCGGGTTTGTACCCGCTTGAGGTAAGGCTCAATGGGGATAGAATTCTTGTGCCCCAACGTCTTACTATCCACCTTGTTGGGCATCCTCCAAGCTCTGATGAACCTTTGTCGAAGTCCTTGCGCATCGTTGTGGAAGTCAAAAACTAGGTCAGGAATCAACATATCATGAGGGCCATCCCTCCGAGCATATCCAAATTGTCTCAAAGCTAGACAGGGGTTGTAGGTAATGCCTCCCCTAATGCCAAGTAGTGGGACATTAGGGAATTCTCCACAACAATCAATGATGAGGACATTTTCTCTGGACCGAGAACACCAATGAACATCAGAATGTGTGAGGGTCATCAATCATTGTGACCATCTTAAACCCTGCTCATTCTTCAAAATTGATTGTGGAAGGTGAGAAATAAACCACCTTGCTAGGAGAGGAGTACAGCACATGAGAACACCTCTTTTCCTCATTGTTCGTGTGTAAAATGAGTGTAGGATGTCCCCAAGCAATGTAGGTACAGGATTCCGAGATACGAAAATCTTGACAGCATTCACATCTATAAGCTGATCAGGGTTTGGGAACAAGACCAACCCATAGATGAGTAGTTCTACAATCTCCTCAAAGGCTTGTAGATCTAGAGAATTCTAGCAGTCTTGTGCCTTCTCAAATAGAAACTTTGCCAAGAAACCCTTGACACCACTTCTGGTTTCCCAATGACCTTTGATATCAGATGGTTGCAAGTGTAATGCTTGAGCAACATCTTCAGGCTTTGGTTCTTTTTCCGTACCGTTGTAAGGTAGTCGATGAAGAATAGGAATTCTCAAGAGTTGAGAAAATTCCTCCAAAGTAGGTACTAGTTGATAATCAGGGAATGTGAAACAGTGGTGTAGGGGGTCAAAGAATTGGAAGAGAACTTTCACCATGTCTTCTTCAATGTTGGAGTTGACCAAGCTGAGAAGTCTACCATGTCTTTCACTGAAAGGAGAATTCCCTGGTATCTTGGAAGTAAGCTCCTTGAGCTAAGGAGGGATTCTCACAAGGTTGACTTGTATTGTTTTCCTGCGAAGAGATTCCATGACCTACAAAATAAGAACAAAGATGAAGATCCAAACCCTTGAAATGGTTAGTGGATGCATATGATACTTTATGATGTTTATGATGTATGTATAAGCACATGTACAAACAAGTCACACAAGATCCTAGTTTCAGGCTTGCATGAGGTTTCATAGGTAAGTACCCTCTTGAATTTAGTTGGCTCAACCTGTCCTATAAATAGTAACCGGGTTCTAAGGAGCTCAATATCACTGGATTATTTTCTATGTTCATTGTTTTGGTTTAGCCACTTAACTGGCGACCAAAATATTCCAAGAAAACAACCCTCAATGAGTGTAGTATCGAGTATCTACCAACTTCGGACTTCACCAAAGCCGGTCATCTTACTACCCATAATAAAAGGCCAAGATGGTCAAGTAAGGTTCTAAGAGTTCATTAGTGCTTCATGACATCACTCAGCGGCCCCGTATTCTCTTTGATTGACTCAAAGGCTACCGGTACTCAAAAATATGTCGCACTAATATAGCTATTGCTTCAACCATGTCGGTATACCCCGCACAGTTTCCACAACGTATTATTATTTACCTATGAATGTTTCCCAAATCCAGGTAGAGGATTTCAAGCCCAAAAAAGAGAACTAAATGTAAAGAAATCAAAGCAATCAAGATAAGAATGCAAAGGGTTATCTAAGCCCTAAGGTTACTCCACTTTTAAAACTTTCCCCAGCAGAGTCGCCAGTTCTGTGATACAGTGGGAGAACTGACTTGGGATTTTGCGTTTGTGTTTGCAAATGTTTCGGTTTAGCAAGAGTCGCCACCGACTTTTTATTTTATCCTAAGGAAAGGTCAAAAAGCACAGGAAAGACCTTTGAGATGTTTTCTTGGGTTCGGGGAGTAGATTATAGAAAGGGAAGGTATTAGCACCCTTTCTATCCATGGTTATCCATGGGCTCTTAGTTACTTGTTTAGGTCACTTGCTTTGCTTTTCAATTGTTTGAAATGGTGCTTTGTGTGTGGTTTTGAAATATGTTTTGGAAAGAGGCCATCGTTGTGGAAACCTTTGTAATGATTCTTGTTTGAATGTATACAAAGGTGTTTTTGTCTTTTGAAAAGTTTTCAATGTTTGAAACTTGGATTTTGAAATTGTGTTGTGAAGTGTGTTTGAAAATAGCAAGGATGTTTTTGCAAGCTTTTGATCAAGTAACTAAGAGCTATCTACCCTATTTTACTCAAATATCTTTCTTATGTTTTTAACCCTTTTAACAGTGTTGTTTCACCATTGTATTTGGTGAACAACCTTGTGTTAGGATGTTAAACGGGACAGGCGCGGGTCATCGTATAGATCATGATAGCAATTGTGTCAAGTATCTTTGGTAATTTCCTTGAGGGACTTGATCATTCTTGTTTAGGCAACCAAGATAGCGTCATCGAGGGACTATGATCTTTTATTTTGTTTTTGTTTTGCCAAAGTACTTAACATGCATACCATGGCCCATTTTTGAAGGCAACAAGTGGATTGTAACCCTAGGGGTGCAAGTGTGCATTGTGTTTGTTTTTCATGCATTTTTGTGTTTGATTAGGTCAAACTATTTGTTGGTTTTGATTTTGCATATAAACTCCAATTCTCTAATCATGGCATAATTGAAAGCGTTAAGTGCGAGAATTTAAATTATAAGCTACTACAACATGATAATGGGGATGGGGGTACAATTTTGAATAGGGGGTATTTGACAAGAAATATAAACCCTAGATTACTATTACATCCAAATTGAATCTCAATGCAACAATATTTAAATGTACAATTATTTAAATAAACAAAATAAATAAATGTTAAATAAAATGCATTATGCAAAAAATAAGTTTTTATTTTTGTTTATGTTTATGTATGCAAGGTATTTTTTTTAATGTGAAAAAGGTGTCAAGAAATAAAATAAAAAAATTGATTTTATTTAATTAAGGCGTAAACCCTAATTTTCCTTAAGAAAATAATATTATATAATATTTATATACAAAAATATTTTAATATGTACAAAAATGAAATATATTGAAGAAAAGGTATTTTTTAGTATAAAAAATAAAAAGGTAATATTTTTAAATTTTTATTCTAATTATTTAATAAAAATAAAAATATATATATATATATATATATATATATATATATATATATATATATATATATATATATATATATATATATATATATATATATATATATATATATATATATATATATATATATATATATATATATATATATATATATATATATATATATATATATATATATATATATATATATATATATATATATATATATATATATATATAAATATATTAAGTATGTATAAAATAAAATAAAATATTTACAAAAATAAAATATATTCAAGAAAATATTTTCAGTGTGAATAAAAATAAGAAATAAAAATAAAAGTATTATTTACATTATTTTCAAGTTTTAATAAATAATATAAAGTATTTAAATTGTTTTTATGTTAGAAAAATCAAAATAAAATACCTAATAAATGTTAAAAAAATGTGAAAATATTTTTAAGCATTTTTTATGTTTGAAAATAAAATAATAAAGTCAGGAAAGAAAACAAAAATTCAAAAATGCAAAAATAAAAGAAATTGGGCCAGGGGGTGCAAAAAGAAAAGAGAGGGGGTGTCAAAAGTGAGAACAAACAAGCCCAACCCATTTCCACTTCATCTTCTTCCTTGTGACAAAAACGCGCGCTTGCCCTGTACAAACTGCTAACTCCTAGAAACGTGATCTTTTGCCAAAACTCAAAACATGAAACTTGTAGAGCATTAAACCACGATTCTAACCATATAAAAAAATTAATCTAACTCTCAAAGACCAGAGAGAATTTCTCTGGCCCTAAAATCTGACCTAGTTTTTTCAGCATGTTCATGGATGAAATTCTCTTAGCACGTTTAATATAAATGAAAACTGAGCATATGTATGGTTTCATGGCAATGAGTACTACCTCTTTCATTCACAAACCTAAGGCTAAATGTTCCTAAATAGAGAGATAGAAGTTGGAGAAATACTTGTTTCAGTTGGATTCGAGTTGGACAATGCAGAGCTTCTCAACAAGTTTTGAGGTGCCTGGTAGCTTGCCTGAACATCACTTGGTCTTTTCCAATAACTAGTTTGCTTCGAATGTTCCTGAATCAGCCTCCAGAAGTCAACCTGCACAAGCTTGAAATTAAAATGGTGAACACTGTAAATGGAGTTACAGTTGGAAATGGAGGTTTGGGATAGCTTGAGTGATTTGAATAGAAGGTATTGGAACTGGTTGCAAGCAAAACGCACAAGTGGATGTGAAAATGGAAGTGATTCTGCAGGGTCTGCCCTATTTTGCAAGAAAATGTGATTTTTGTGTACAAGGGTGTTTGAGGGATGAATGGATCGTGTTTCTGGCTCACAGGGATGTGCAAAACTTATTTTGAATCTTGGCCAGGGTTGAATATATCAGATATGCAAGTTGTTGACCTTTTGCAAGGTTTCTTGTTTTTGAAGTAAAAGTGAGAATTGACAATGCAAAGGCTTGTACAATCTAGCTTAGGGTCTGCTAAGAGTTGGTACCAATTTCCTTATATTAGTGAACTTTGTTTGCTACAAAAGATTGGGTCCTTGGCTCAAGATAAGCAATTTGACATAAAGCATGCTTTATGTAAATGGAAGTGTTATCTTTATGCCCAAAATGGATTTATTCATTGTATAATGCTTCCTCGATCAGAACAATGCCTCTAACCAATGTGTTTGCATTCAATTTTTGAGTGTTGAAGGGTTTATAGACCTGTAATTAAGTACAAAGCTAGTTTGGTCAGATTTTGCAACTTGTATGAACATGTATTGGCCATGGTTACAAAGTGAGTTTTTGCCAACTTCAAGCATTCGATTCTCCCTAACCACAAATGTGTTTGAGGAGTTCTTGGACAATTTGGAAAGCTTGAAACATGTACTATAATCCATATTTGAAATACAACTTGACACTCCAAGTGGAACCATGTGAAAAATGGCCAAGAAGATGGGTCAAAATCCTGCCTAAACTAGGGCAAAATTTCTCTAAGTTAAAAGTTTTAGGGACCCTTGTTCCAAAAATCATAACTTGAGATCCATGATTCTTTTGAGAAGACATTGTGAATAAAATTTGTAGAATTTGTGGAGTACTACAACTTTCATGTTGTAAGTTTTGTTTGAATCCATTTGCATCATGGTGAAAATGTGGGGCAAAGTTAGAGAAAATTAAGAAAATTTCATAACTTAGAAAATTTCTAAGTTATGAAATTTTTTCAATTTCAAACCCTAATTTGCAATTTTGGGTTTCTTGATGAACAAGTTTCATAATTTGACACATCTTGATGAAAAATTACCCTTGGCACTTGATTTTGACCAAAAAGTCAAAGTTTGACTTTTCAGTGTACAGTCAAATTTTGATCAGTTGACTGAAAAATTCATCTGTCAATCCCATGAATTTGAGATCTTTTGAACTTGTTGAATAAGTCAAGATGATGCCATTGAGTCCTTGAGTCCATGGTTGAACTTGATTTGCCATTGGCTAGGTCAAACAGTCAAAAATTGCCTTTGTACAGTCAAAACCCTAAAAATGACCATTTTGCCCTTTTGGTGATCTGATCAAATTTCTTATGGAGTTGTGGTCCAAACTTGATCAAATGGTTCCTATGAGTTCATAATATTTATGTGCGTCAAAATTCATGAGGTTTGACTGTAGATTGGCCACAATTGACTTTTTCCCCAATACAACTGATTTTTTAGGTCAACTGTCCAATTGACTGGGCAAAAATTTGATTCAAGGCTTAAAACTTGGTATGGACAAACTTGTGAGTCCAACATGAAGTATGAAAGTCAATTTGGGCATTGAGGGTCCAAAAATCCCTGTGCAAACTCAAACCCTAGTTTAGGTCAACAGTGCAAAGAGGTGCCTTGAGCAGAGCAAACCCTAGCTTGATCTTGAGTTCCAAGAGCCTTGTGATGAGAAATGTTGAAAAAATGAGAGGGAAAATTTTTGGGTACAACACCTGGGCATATCAAAAATCATGTACAAGCACAATAAATCAATGGTGATGGTACCAATCCATTCGTCTCAGTCTCACGAACTTCATGGTACCCAAATTGTGGCCTAATTTCACCTGTACACCAAGATCCAAATTTGAACCAAAAAACCCTAACAATGGTGAAATCTCATACAGTTCATGAAAATGAAATTAATTGTTACAGAAAGCTTGCAAATGTTCTAAGGATTAAGAATCTACAAATATTTCATGCTATAGATGCCACAATTACGCATTTTGAATTCAAGAAAATAGCAAAGTCGTGACTGACTTACATCGTGTTTTGGTACTGGAAAGGCCTTGTTCTTGATTGATTCTGCTTTCTGGGGATCCCAGAAAGCGATTGGGATGATCAAAGGATCTTGAAATTGCTTCAAAGTATGAATTCGTGTTTTCACTTTTTCTTGTTTTTTTCAAGTTTGGTTCTTGATGTTGCGCCTCTCTCTAGCATTATTTTAGGTCTACCAATGATCCTTATGTACTGAGGAATGAATTAGGGTTGTCAATGTGATCACAATCTTCCTCCATTATTGAATTTGATTTGGATTTGATTCACTTTGAATATCTTTCTAAAATTAGGCAAATTCAATCTTTTTGTCCATACCAATGCTTTGCACGATTTCAAATGCTTGCCAACTGGATTTGAGACCTGAAACAAGTACAAAATCTTGAATTTTCAACGCTTTAGATTTTTCTATGATTTGTTTTGATTTAAATTGATTAAATTCAAATAAAAATCAAAATAAATAATAAAAACAAGATAGTGACAAGTGGCAAGGGATATGGATCGTGGACCATGTTTCCAACTCAAAACCAATGCAAAAAGCTAGGCCCATTAAGCAAAATTTGCAATTTGAGGCATAGTTGACTTTTGGCAATTTTGCAAAAAGGGTCAACTTCACCAATGCATAACTTCCTCAATTTTGACTCTTTGAAGGTGTTCTTGGACTTTTTATAAATATTGTGATATCCTCTAAGCAACCCTTTTTGTATCATCTCAATTTGATATTCCATGCTCATGTATGAAGCTTTGACAAAAAAAGTGTTTTTGTTGACTTTTCAAAATGACCTATAATGTCCAAATCCATAACTTATTGTGAGTGCATATTTTGAACTTGGGAGATGAAGATGGATTGTATAGCATGGCATCCTCTTCAAAATGAGCTTTGGATGGGTCATTTATAATAAAGTATGAGAAAGTTATGCTTGGTCAAAGTTGAGTTGACTTTTCCTCCAAAACCCTAATTTAGCAACTTTTGGTTCTTAATGAATTATGAGCAATCCTTGATGAATCATGATCAACCCTTTATAAAATGATAAAATATACTTCAAAATGAGGATGTTTACCAAAAATCTTGAAGTTTGACTGTATGTGGGCCACAATTGACTTTTGCCCTATCACAGTCGATTTTCAGGCCTTTGAGCAATTGACTGAGCAAACTTTATCTGCAAGGCTTGAAATTTGACATGGATGATATTGAGAACATATTAGGAAAATGGTGAGCATTTGGGATCCCTTGGACTCAAGTATCTTGATGCAACATGAAACCCTAATTTGAGGTAGACTGCCTTAGGAGGGAGCTTGTCTGGTCAACCCTTGGACTTCCTTGAGCAACTTGAAGATCTTTCGTGAAATGTTTTGAGAAATATGGGAGGGAAAATTTTGGGGTACAACAGCTGCCCCTGTTCAATCTTCTTAAACCTGAAGATTTAGATTGGCTTGTCTGCCTTTCGTGATCTGAAGGTGGAAGATGATTGAACACTAGAGTGCCCAGAAATTTTCACTCGCATGAAGTGGTACTTGTCTTGTGATGCCGGGAACGGGATAATAGATGCCATTTGGAAATTGATGACGGGAGATGGACTTAAAGATGCCATCCGAAGGAGTGTCGATCGCATAAGAGATTCCTTAGCGAGAGCTTGTATACCTGTTGTTGAGGAAGATTCCACTGGGGAATGTCAGTCTCTATCTTGAGAGAAATAGAATTTTAGGAGCTTCGGTCGTCCGTTATTCTACTGGTGAATCGTCTCTGTTTGAATTTTAGGAGCTTCGGTCGTCCGTTATTCTACTGAGGAATCATCTCTGTTGAAGAGGTGAGAGTGAACTTTTATCTGGTCGTAATCCAGGCTTCATAGTGATAAGATCGACTGTTATCTGGTCGTAATCCCGGATTTATAGTGAATTACTAGGGAGATGAGATTAAACTTGCTATCCGGTCGTAATCCAGGCTTCGCAATCTCTCAATTCTTATCTGGTCGTAATCCAAGCTTCAGAAGGGACTCAAATGTTATTCGGTTGCATCCGGGCTTTAACCTGAATTTAGGGCACACTAATATTCGTCGACTCCGGGCTTCTTAGTAACTGTCCATGTAAAATCGCTATTTGGTCGAAATCCAAGCTTCACAATGTCTTGTACCGCTATCTGGTCGTAATCTAGGCTTCACGATGTTCCATACCATTATCTGGTTGAATCCAGGCTTCATGGTGTCTTGTACTGTTATCTGGTCGAATCTAGTCTTCACAATACCTCACTTCTTATCTGGTTGAAATCCAGGCTTTAGAAGAAATCAAGTGGTTATCCGGTCGCATCTGGGCTTCCCTTTGACTGTTGGGCCTACTAATATCCGGTCGAATCCGGGCTTCATAGTAATTGGATGGGTAAACTGCTATTTGGTCGAAATCCAAGCTGTACAGTGTCCCTCATTGTTATCTGGTCGTAATCCAGGCTTCAGTGTCTCTTACCGCTATCTGGTCTTAATCCAGGCTTCACGATGTATCATACCACTATCTGGTCGAAATCTAGGCTTCATGGTGTTCGGAGGAATCAAGATACTATCAGGTTGAATCCGGGCTTCATAACTTGTATTAAAGATATACCGCTATCTGGTCGTAGTCCAGGCTTCTAGTATTCTTGGCTACTATCTGGTCGTAATCCATGCTTTACAGAAACTTGTATTGCTATCTGATCGTAATCCAGGCTTCACAATAACTTGCTGAGCGGCTATCCGGTCGTAATCCGGGATTCACGACTTGTGTTTATAATATACCACTATCTGGTAGAACCCAGGCTTCATGGTACTTGCTGAGCTGCTATCCGGTCGTAATCCGGGCTTCACGGCTCGCTGGGGATTAAACTATTATTCAGTCGAATCTGGGATTCATAGCTTGCTTTTAAGAGATACCACTATCTGGTCGTAATCCAGGCTTCGCGATAGTCTGATACTGTTATTCGGTCGTTCTCCGGGCTTCACAATATGCTGTAGAAATCAAGATACTCTCTGGTCGTACCCGGGCTTCATAGCTTTAGTTTTGTGAGAATTTGATTGTATCTTTCCTGAAAGGTAAAGGTTAGTCGTATGTAATGTATGACATGTATCAAGCAATGATGTTCTTAAAATAAATGAGACGGTGTTATATGATGTGTATGCACATGTCATGATGTATGGACATGCAATGTTTTTATGATGTTCTCTAGCCCGGGGAAAACAAATCTCGGACTGCTGCTGGAGAATATGAAGAGTTTCACTCGTTGGGGATAACGACCGAAGGTGATCTGAGAATAACTTGGCGGGAGAATAACTCTGCTGGAGAATAAACTGGTGAGAGAATGACTCTGTGGGGAAGATATATTCTGCTGAGGATTTGCTGACCTTGGAGAAATACCCTCGGCTGTGGATGAATTACCGTTGCTGGAAATGATAAATTCTGTTGGGGATAAAGTTTCTGTTTGTGAAGAAATGAACTCCGCTGGGGATGGTCTTCTAGACTCTATTGGGGATAACCTTCCAGACTCCATTGAGGATAACCTTCCAGACTCCAGTGGGGATGGTCTTCCAGACTCCACTAGGGATAATCTTCTAGACTTCGCTAGGGATAATCTTCCAGACTCCACTGGGGATAATCTTCCAGTGCTGGTGACAGATAAACTCTGCTTGGGGAGAATCTTACCGACTCATTCGCGATTGTGAACCTCAGCTGGGGAGAGTTAACAATACTGTCTTCTGGTACTTCCTACTCTTCAGGGAGTGAGTGTATTTTTAGTCATATTCTTCAACTAGGTCTATCCCTGTACCTGATGAATAGAGCAACTGTAAGGCTTGGGCGTTTTTTTGTTTGCCCCTGTTTCTGAAATTACGAGTAATCGTCTTTTGTTTCGCATGTAAATATTTATGAGCAGCAATTATTGTCAAATGCATATATCAAAAATGAACATTGGACGTTCTTGCAAAACAAAACATAAAAAGAAAAGCAATTTGAAATTTCTTTGTGAAAATGAATCGTATTGATTTTGAAGTTGGCCTGTAATAGGCGTTTTGTACAAGAGGCCGACGTCCTAGTAAGAGAACGCCTCCGAAATGATAGAGTTTATACAATTTGTGAAAAATAAAGAAAAATAGCTATGTGAACAATCCCACTGAGTTCCAACTCTGCTATTGCCTTTATATCCTCGACCATCTCATCACTTTGCTACTTGGTTGAAGGTAGATCAGATCGATTAGTGTCGTCCGAGCTTGATAGTCGGTACCGAAGTCTGGTAGCAAGGTGATCCAATGAGACATAGCGTTATGCTTTAATCCCTTATTTTTCCTGGACCGCCCTTTCGGGTTTTCAGTCCACCGGGATACCCTTTTTTGCCCAAGCCGCCTTTTCAGGTTTTCGACTTGCCGGGTGTACAAATTTTTTCATTTCCATCCCTTATTTGTGCCCGAACCCTTTTGGTTCGCCGGGAAGCCCTTATTTTTTCCTAGGCCAGTCGACCTAGCAGGTCTTTGATTATGCGTAGTATTTTTTCACTATGTCTGCATTGACGGGGTGAGGAAGGTCGTCACCATCCATGGTGGTTAGAATCATGGCTCCTCCTAAGAAAATGTTCTTAATCATAAATGGACCTTCGTACGTAGGGGTCCATTTGCCCCTGGGATCACCTTGAGGTAGGATAATGCGCTTGATGACCAGATCCCCGACTTGATATTCGTGTCGTCTAACTTTCTTGTTAAATGCCTTGATCATCCGCTTTTGATACGTCTGACCATGACAAATAGCATTAAGTCTCTTTTCGTTGATTAAGTTCAGTTGATCAAGCCGGGTCTGGATCCAATCATCCTCTCTCAAACTTGCATCCTTCATAATCAGAAGAGAGGGTATCTGAACTTCAATGGGTAAGACTGCCTCCATGTCGTATACCAAGGAATAGGGGGTTTCCCCTGTTGACGTCCGCGCTGAGGTACGCTACCCATGAAGAGCAAATGGTAACATCTCGTGCCAATCTTTGTATGTCACTGTCATCTTCTGTACGATCTTCTTGATGTTCTTATTAGCCGCTTCAACAGCCCCATTCTTATCCGTCCAGTAAGGAGAAGAGTTGTGATGTTGTATCTTGAACTACTGGCAGAGCTCGAAGATCATTGTATTATTGAGATTTGTACCATTGTCTGTAATGATCCTCTCTGGTACACCGTATCGACAGATCAAATTGTGTTGGATGAACCGCGCCATAACGTTCTTGGTTACTGTAGCAAAGGAAGCTGCCTCAACCCACTTCGTGAAATAATCAATTGCTACCAGAATGAAATGATGCCTGTTGGACGCAGTAGGTCTGATCTTGCTGATCATATTGATGCCCCACATTGCGAAAGGCCAAGGTGCCGTCAAGACATTCAGAGGAACTGAAGGTATGTTCACCTTATCAGCATAGATTTGGCATTTATGACAGGTTCGAGAATGCTGATAACAGTCGGCTTCCATAGTAGACCAATAATATCCTGCCCGTAGGATTTTCTTTGTCATGGTATGTCCACTGGAATGAGTTCCGAAAGTACCTTCATGTAACTCTACCATAATCCTTTCTACCTCGTTCTTATCCACACACCGCAATAAGGTTAAATCATGATTACGCTTGTAAAGGATACCATTACTGATGAAGAACTTCGTAGCGAACCTCCTCAGAAACTTTTTATCATTAACAGATGCACCCTCGGGGTACTCTTGAGCCTCAAGATACCTCTTTACCTCATGAAACCAGGGTTTATCTGTTACCACTTCAGTCTCGATGTCACAATAATGTGGGGTTAGTCCAACCTCTCAATGGTAATCTGGGGAGCCTCATTGTCCCGCCTGACCTTGAACATAGAAGACATAGTAGCTAGTGCATCCGCCAACTGGTTCTCCTCTCCGGGGAAGTGTTCAAAGGTTATCTCCTCGAAGTGTGGGAGCAACGTCAGTACATACTCTTTGTAAGGAATAAGATTTGGGTGCTTCGTATCCCACTCGCCTTTGATCTGACTGGTCACGAGAGCGGAATCTCCGAACACACTCAAGAACTTAATCCTTAGGTCAATAGCCGCTCGAAGGCCCATGATGCATGCTTCATACTCCGTCATGTTGTTGGTGCAGTTAAAACATAATCGGGCGGTGAACGGAGTATGACAACCTTTAGGAGATATGATCATGGCGCCAATTCCATTACCCAAAGCATTTGAAGCTACATCAAAGTACATAGACCATCGGGATCCTTCCTCAGGTCCTTCATCCGGTCCAGGTTTTTCACAGTCAGTCACCAACATGATGTTCTCATCCGGGAATTTGAAGTTCATAGACTGGTAATCATCTACAGCCTGATATGCCAAATGATCTGCCAACACACTTCCCTTTATTGCCTTTTGGGTCGTGTATTGGATGTCATACTCAGTCAAGATCACCTTCCATCTTGCTATTCTTCCAGACAAGGCGGGATTTTCGAAGATATACTTGATTGGGTCCATCTTTGATATCAATAAGGTAGTGTGAGTCAGCATATACTGTCTCAGCCGGCGAGCAGCCCATGCCAAAGTGCAACAAGTTTTCTCAATCAGTGAGTATCGGGTCTCACAGTCGGTAAACATTTTGCTAAGGTAGTAAATAGTGTGCTCTTTTCGGCCGGACTCGTCATGCTGCCCCAGCACGCACCCCATTGAATTGTCGAGTACTGTCAAGTATAAAATCAAAGGTCTTACTTCAACTGGAGGCATCAGAATAGGTGGTTCTTGGAGATATTCTTTGATTCTTTTGAAAGCGGCTTGATATTCATCATTCCACTTTACCACTTGATCTTTCTTTAGCAGCTTGAAGATTGGCTCACAAGTAGCAGTCAGGTGTGAAATGAATCGAGAAATGTAATTCAACAGTCCCAAAAAGTCTCTGACTTCTTTTTCTGTTCGGGGAACTGGAATCTCCTGTATAGCTTTCACCTTTGCAGGATCCACTTGAATACCTTTATCACTAACGACGAAACCTAGCAGCTTACCAGACCTCACTCCGAAGGTGCATTTGTTTGGGTTTAACCTTAGCCTGTACAACTTTAACCTGTCAAATAGCTTCTAGAGATGGTCAAGGTGTTCTCCTTTAGTTTGGGACCTTGAAATC
Source organism: Vicia faba (assembly GCA_948472305.1). Classification (NCBI taxonomy): domain Eukaryota; kingdom Viridiplantae; phylum Streptophyta; class Magnoliopsida; order Fabales; family Fabaceae; genus Vicia; species Vicia faba. Next base: position 1,201,581,284 of record OX451736.1, on the reverse strand, counting down.
ATGTCATCAACGTATACCTCAATCTCATGATGAATCATGTTATGGAACAAAGCAACCATGGCGCGCTGATATGTTTCCCTAACATTCTTCAATCTGAACGGCATTACCTTGTAACAGAAGGTACCCCACTGTGTAATAAAGGTTGTCTTCGCCATGTTTTCGGGAGCCATCTTAATCTGATTGTAACCAAAAAAACATCCATAAAGGAGAAGGCCTTATGCTGTACGGTGTTGTCAACCAGAACATCGATATGAAGCAAAGGGAAATCATCCTTGGGACTTGCCCTGTTCAGATCTCTATAGTCTACACACATACGGACTTTACCATCTTTCTTCGGCACCGGAACCACGTTGGCAACCCACTGTGGGTAGGAAGTAACTGCTAGAAAATCGGCATCAAACTGTTTCATGACCCCAGCTTTGATTTTCTCAGACATCTCTGGGCGCATTCGACGAACTTTCTATTTCACTGGAGGACAGTCTTCTTTGGTTGGCAGGCAATGAACCAAAATATCAGTATCCAACCCAGGCATATCTTCATAAGACCAAGCAAAGATCTCAACATAGTCACGCAACATTTGTATTAACCGTTGCTTGAGACTAGACTCCAGATTTGCACCTATCTTGACCTCTTTCTTGTCTTCCTCGGTACCCAGATTCACTGATTCTACTGGCTCTTCATGCGGCTGTATGGCCCTTTCTTTCTGAAGTAACAGTCTAGCAAGTTCCCCAGGCACTTCACAATCATCCTCACCTTCGTCCTCGGCTTGGTTGATCGGACTTTCAAAATAATAACTGGCAATAGCATAGTGGTTATTAGTGGGATCCAGAGTGGACGTAAACCTGTATTATGATATGTGAGTGTGTGTAAGACAAATAGTTGTTTTGATAAAGTGCAAGATAGAAAAGAAAAACAAGGAGCACAAAATTTGTAATGCAAGAAAACATCCAATGCGTTATTGATGATATATGGAAATGACACATGATAAGCCCTCACAAATAAAGCCACGGTGTCTCGGGCAAGTCATCGGGCCGTAAAAATTTCAAATTGTCTATTACAAGTCTCAAAACAAAAGTCTATTACTTAATAAAAGAAACTGGCACGAACTCCTTTGCCATCCAATTTTTCAAGCCACCGTTGGTAGTCGGGTAAATCCAGCTGTCGAAATTTGACTATTCATCATCATCTTCAATCGCATTCACTCCCGGATTACGGATACGTAGGGGAGGTCTTCCAATCCGTGCACGTCAAACAGCCCTTTGAGCTTCTGCAGTAAAACCCAAACCAAACTTGTGAGTTTTTTGTGCAAAGTCAGGGAGTTGGCCCCAATTCGCACACCCACCTTTTTCGAAAACAACCCTAACATCCTTGAGGGAAGCCATCTTCATTGGAGGTTCATCAGCAGCAATTTCAGTCGGCGCCAAAGTCTGGGGGACTTCTTCGAAGTTCTGGCATGGGGTTTCAATGAACTCCCCATCCATCTCCACATACCGGAAAGAGTTGAGGTGGCTCACCATGTACTCCTCTTCTCCTCGTACTGTAACAATATTCCCCTTTAATGGATATTTTAACATCTGATGGAGTATAGAAGTCACTGCCCCAGCCTTATGAATCCATGGGCGACCTAACAAACAAGAATAAGATGGTTGAATGTCCATCACATAGAACATAGACACAAAATTCTGGGAACCAACCTTAACAGGGACATCCACCTCTCCATGTACCATCCTTTTGGACCCGTCAAAGGCCCTAACCACAATATTACTTGGCTTCAGAACCAACCCTTCACAATCCAACCGATCTAATGCTTTCTTGGGTAAAACATTTAATGAGGACCCAGTATCCACCAGCACGTGGGCCAAAGTAGTTCCCCTGCACTCGATTGAGACGTGCAGAGCATCATTGTGATTCCTTTCTTTGGAAGTCAGATATGCGTCGGAGAAACCCAACCCGTTGTCAGCGGTCAAACTAGCCACATAGTCTTTGAATTGATCAGCAGATGTTTCCTGCGGCACATGCACAGTTTTAAGGAAAGAAATTAAAGCCTTTACATGGGCTTCTGAGCACAAAAATAAAGACAACATAGAGATCTTCGACGGGGTTTGCCCCAGCTGTTTGACTATGTTGTAGTCGCTTTTCTTGATAATCTTCAGAAGTTCCTCTATCTCTTGCCTAGAGGTTTCAACAATGACTTTTTTAGGTGCCTCCATCCGGGGAGGCCCACCTGTAACTTCTTTTCCCCGAGTGTCAGGTGACTCGGCGATAGGGGTGATAACTGGAGTAAGAATTGGAACAGCAGCTGACATACTGTCAGATGGAATGACAACAGGATTTCGGATAGTCAGAGGAGAAATCTCGGGGGAGAAGAGTCTTCTGCTTCGGGTGACCTTGCTAGACCCGACAATATTGTTGACATCAGTATCAGCCTCTTCAACCTACAACTTTTGTTTGATCCCATGATAATACACGTCGGCCCCATAGTGCCACGGGACAACCTTATCTGAAGTGTAAGAGATAGGACCAGGAATAGTAATGATCAACGGAGAAACTCTCGGAACAGATGTAATCCTAACAGGCTTTCTCGAGGAAGCCTTGGGAGGATTGGCGGAAATGGTTATTATGGAAACATCTTCAACAGGAATCAATGGAACCAAGGTTTTCTCGAACAAGATCTCTTTGTTATCCATCAGGCGTTGAACACCTGACTTCAATAAATGGCAACCAGCATGTAGGATGGAACACAGGTGGCAACCTTCGCCACAGCCTTGAAATAAACCGGCCAACAATAGGTTCTTCTTAATGGTCATCAACAGAGTAGAAATGTCTTCCACGGAGGTCACAATGAATCGTCGTCCACAACATTTACTCCATGCTTGGGCATAGGAGCAGTCATGACATTAGGCTTTTCTGGTGCGTCAAACTCAATTTCTTTAGCTTCAATCAAATCTTGCACCTTATTCCTCAAGGCCCAGCAGTTGTTGGTATCATGCCATGGGCTATCAGAGTGATAAGCACAACGGGCATTTGTATTATACAGCGGAGAGGTGGTACTAGGATTCTTCGGGGCTTCCCTCAGAGTTACCAGGTTAGTCTTCAACAATTGCGGCTGAATTTGAGACAAGGTCATACTGAGCCGAGTATATTGTCTTTGCGGTCTCTCTACTCTTTGCTGATTTTTGTGTTGTGGGGCAACAATGGGTCTTGATATTACCACCGCATTCACTGCTTGGTGGCGCTCAGGTCGATTTTGGCTCCTCGTGCTGTAAACGTCACTAGATTCCTTCTTGAAAGGCTTCTTTTTTGTACTTGATGAAGCACCTTTATGTATCTTGCCACTTCTGATACCTGCATCTACTCTCTCCCCAGTCATAATCAATTCAGTGAACCCAGACGATGAACTACCGATCAAATGATTGAAATACGGACCCGACAAAGTCCCAAGAAACATATCCACCAACTCCCTATCAGACAGATGGGGTTGTACTCTTCCATCCAGATCTCCCCACTTCTGAGCGTAGTCCTTAAAACCTTCGCTCGCACCCATAGACATACCCTGAAGTTGAGTACGCGTGGGAGCAAGGTGGGCATTATACTGGTATTGCTTGTAAAAAGCAGCAGCAAGGTCCTCCCAGTTGAGGACATTAGCTCCTTCAGTTGATAGAACCATTCAAGCTGAGTCCCTGATAGACTATCTTGAAAGAAATGGACCCACAGGTTCCTATCAGCAGTGTATGGTTGAATCTTTCTGACGTATGAGCAGAGATGTAGTTTCAGATAGGACACTCCATCATACTTAGCAAAGAACGGAGCTTTAAACTTGTGAGGGATCACCACCCCTGATGCTAGCCCCATATCTCCAAAGTCCAAACCGGGAACCTTCTGAACCTCCATGGCACCAAGACGGTCTTCAAGTTGTTTATACCTATCCTCAGCAGGAGGATACTGTAAGTTCAGATGTGCCTAAGAGGGGGTGAATTAGGTTCTTTAAAACTTTTTCTGAATTGTATGAATATTTTTGCACGAGTTTCTTTTCTTTCTTTTCTGATAACTGATGAAAGTAGTAAATGCGAAAAGTAAAAAACACAGAGATGTATCCTGGTTCCCCTCACAGTCCGAGAGTACTCCAGTCCCCTTTCAACATGAAAGAGATTTCCTTATAGTTGGTAATTTGTACAAAGACTACCAAACAACAAAGAACAATCCTCTTGGACCAAGAACAATCCTCTTGGATTTTCACTAAGACCACAAAGAGAACAATCCTCCCTAAGTGTCTTTCTTGTTTCCAACAATCCTGAAAACAAGTATACAATAGTATGTTTGATTTGTATAAGAGTTTGAATAATGAAATAGTAATGTCAATCACTTGATTGATCTTTTCTATTCGATATGAATTTAAATATGGAATACTCTTCTAAGTGCTCAAGAACAATTTTCAGTATGCATATGAAAATGATGAACAAAAAGCTTGAGTATAAAGAGTATGATAAAAAGAATAGAAAGTAATAATTGTTAGTGATTGTTGTTGTTTTTTCAAAATTCTAAATGAAAATAATTTATAGTGTAGTAATACCTCTTCAATGAATCATAGCAATGTTTAAACCATTTTTACTAAACAAATGTATTTGAAAAGATACAAAGATTGCCATGAAAAGGTGTTACAAAAAGATGCTGGAAAAATAAAAAATTTCAAAAACTTAAGCACAACAACCGTTTGCACTAAAGCAACAACTGATTGCTGTAAAAGCAACGTTTAAAATTTTTGAAAAATATAACTATGACAACCGATTGTCATTGAGGAGCAATCGGTTTCTCATAGGCCAACGTTAAAAATATTTGAAAATAAAACACATGACAATCGATTGCTGCTAGATGACAATCGATTGTTGTCAAACAGAAACTTTTGTTTTTTGACTGCAACCGATTTTCCTAGCATGACAATCGATTTCTTGTGTACAAAAATTGAAAAATCATTATTTTCAAATATTTTAAGCAATTTAAAACATCATTCTTCAATCATACGTAGTATATACTCAAAATATTATTTTAATAAAGTGAATGCATGATTAAAAATAGTTTTGAGCACTAAGAGCATAAGATCAAAAATTTCATATACCTTAAGCCATAAGTCTTAAAAAGTTGATCTTGATCAATGAATCTTGCTTGAGGTAAATCTTCTATCTTGATCCATTCATTTTTGCATGCTAGCTTATCTTCATCAAAACATTTGGAAAGCTTGATTTCAAAGTCTCCCCCTTTTTTATGATGACAACCATTGCTTAAAGTTTGGAGTGCATCTTGGTTTTCTCTAATCAAGTTGTTTAAAACTCCCTCTAAGTCAAAGACTCCCTCTTGATCTATTGCATGATGGTTTTGAAGATTGCTTGCTTGCTGCAATTTGGGTTAGAGAAACACAAAAGAAACTACAAAGTCTTCTCCCCCTTTGTCATTAGCAAAAAGGAATGGGAAAGAAGATCATAAAAATTTTGCACATAGAAACAACATAGCATAAATAAAGTTTGCATACATATATATAATAGAAACAAAAGTGCACAAAACAAAAAGGATCACAATACATGAAGTGTCTTAAACGAAACTAGAAAAACGACATAAAACATAAGAACATAAAGTACTAAGAAATATAATAACTTAAAAACTAATCATCCATGCCTTCAACAGAGTCTTCATCATCTTGATCTTCACCATCATTGCCTTCATTAGTTTGAGGTTGAATGAAAGGGTAATGATAGGGTTGAACTTCATAAGGAGGGACATTTGTATGGGCATAGAGATGAGCAAATTGAGTGTTCATGTTGTTGTTCATGTATTGAAGGTAGTCAAAAACTTGATTGAAAGAGTTTTCCATTGGTTGTGGAGGTTGGTTTTGATGTGGTTGTTCTTGTGGGGGTTGGTTTTATGGAGGAGTATGAATGTATGTGATGGTTCTATTAATCGGATCAAATTTGACGCTGGTTTTGGTATTACATACTTTCTTCAGAGTGATTTCATGTTTGGGGTTAGTCATAGGCACCATGTATTCACCAGACAAGGGAATATTGAACTTCTCAAAAACAAGGGTAAGCCAGGAGCCATAGGGAAGAGCAGAAGAATTTTCATTATGTAGTTCCAAATGATGTAGAATCACATAAGACCAGTTGATTTGAATCCCATTCTTCATCGCATACAGAATCTGCATCTCACAATCATTGACATTGGAAATGTTTGAGAACTTTGGCATAACCACATACACAAAAAAGTAGTGGATCAAACGATCATCGATAGTGAGAATTCCTGCAGACCAAGAGTTCCTCTCCGGAGTTCCACCAATAAGCCTTTGCCTTTTCTGAATAAAATCACGCTCGGGAATTCTTGCAATTCCATAGTAGAAGTCTCTTTTGCTGTAGCCAGGAAGATTTGCATTTGAGAGAAGTTTAATGCAAGCACCATCATGTGGAATACCCAAAGTTTCACCAAAATTATGCACTGTGAGTTCTATAGGAACCCCTTTGACATTTGAAATCATGCATCCTCTAGTAATGGTTAGATTGCTGTAGAAAATCCTAACCAGGGTGGGGTAAATGGGTCCATTAACACCAATCAACTTGTATATCCCTTGAGATCTAAATAAATCTAGAAATCTGAAGCATTTAGAATAGAAGTTGTCAAGATTACCGAACCTTGGTAGAAGAACCGTCATCTTCTGAAAGTGAGACACAAATCTTTCCCTTTGGCTTCTTGATGGAATGAGTTTTGAGATATCATCACCTTAAGATGAGGAAAAAGCTTTTCCCTTGCCTTTCTTTGATGTTGACATGGTGAGGGATGAGAGAATTGGAAGGGGAAAAGGGTATTTGGTGTTTGTAGGGTTTCTTGAGACAAAAGAGGATATATGAAGTTTTTAGGTTTTGGTTGGGCTTTTATAGATAGATAGGCATTCAATGGATAGGTAAGGAATGCAATGGTTAGGTAAGGCATTCAATGGTCTAGTCAAAACAATAAAGACTTGTAGCATAGAGATTCTTGAGTGTGTGACTATCCAAAAAATTGTGTCATAGGAAAGGACTAGGCATTAAAAAGTTGTTGACCAAAACATTTAAAACATTCAAAAAGAGAATAAAAATTTGGTACAAAATAAATAGTAGTAATGGAAATGGAAGAGAAAGAATAAAAGAGTGTGTAACTGAAAAAAATAAAATAAAATTCAAAATTTTGAACTGTGCAATCGATTGTTGTTTGATGACAACCGATTGCACCCTTTGAAAATTTAAACAGGGGCGAAAAAATTGAGAGAGAAACCGGTTATCGTGGAGTGACAACCGATTGTTGTGAAGACAGAAACTAAAAATTTTTAGTGACAACCGATTGTCACTCCATGACAACCGATTGTCATTAGTGAAAAAATGAAAAAAACTTAATTTTTGGGGATTTCATGGTCATATATCAAAAATTTAGTAATAAAAACATGGATCATGATATATTACCATAAAGTTAAGATTAAGATCATAGCCATGTACCTTAATTATATAATGTCATTTTCGTCCAAGATACCTAGCTCTCTTCGGATCTTGAAGAATGGTTCTCTTGCCAACGGTTTAGTGAAAATATCTGCTAGTTGATTATGCGTATCCACGAAGGTGACTTCGACATCTTCTTGAAGTACATGATCACGAAGAAAGTGATGTCGAATGTCGATATGCTTTGTTCTAGAATGCATCACAGGATTTTTTGTAATGTTGATTGCACTTGTGTTGTCGCATCGGAGTGGAATGCATCCAAGGTCGAGTCCGTAGTCACGGAGTTGTTGCTTAAGCCATAGAATTTGTGCACATCAACTACCCACTACAATGTATTCCGCCTCGGCCGTACTAAGATCCACACAAGCTTGTTTCTTGCATGCCCAAGAGACTAATGCATTTCCCAAAATGTGACAAGTGCCACTTGTGCTTTTTCTATCTGTTTTACATCCTGCATAATCAGCGTCAGAATAACCAATTAAATTGCATATATTACCTTTTGGGTACCATAGGCCGACATTGGTTGTTCCTTTGAGATATTTCATGATTCTTTTTACCGCCATGAGGTGAGATTCCTTTGGGGTTGCTTGAAATCGTGCACACAGACATACACTGAACATGATGTCAGGACGACTTGCCGTCAAGTATAGCAGTGATCCAATCATGCCTCGATATTTAGTAATATCAATGGAAATACTAGATTCATCTTGATCAACATAAGTACCAGAGCCCATTGGCGTGTGCATTGATTTGCAATTATCCATATCAAACTTTTTCAAAAGTTCCTTGCAATATTTTGATTGATTGATGAAGATACCATCTTTCAGTTGCTTAATTTGCAATCCAAGGAAATTGTTCATCTTGCCCATCATAGACATCTCAAATTCTCCTTGCATCATTAACGAGAATTCTTCACACAAATCTTTGGAAGGAGGAATTCTGGAATTCTCCACCATGGTCACTTCTTATGGAGGAAATAGATAGTGACTTCTCATTTTGAATTTTCTTTGCATATTTCTTGAACGCCTTGAATGCATCATTTTCTGCACTAAAAAGAGTGTCCAAGTATATCTAGAAAAGTCATCAACAATAACTAGAGCGAATACATTACCTCTGAAGCTCCTCGTTCTAGAAGGGCCAAACAAGTCCATATGAAGCAATTGTAGTGGCCTAGTAGTGGACACCGTATTCTTGGATTTGAAAGTTGATTTTGTTTGCTTTCCCTTTTGACATGCATCGCTGTTTACTGTGGAAATTGGTAAACAACCGCTGATCTTCCAAAAGGTTACTTATTTGGTGACTAGCAGGATCGATCAGATTGATCCTAATACATGGTTGATTTTCTGGAGTTTGACTAATCCTAATGGTGATTAATGCCGGTAAATTAAAGACACTTTAAGTAAATTGCATGAAGAAAAGCTTGATAGAATAAATAAAAGCGTTAAGTAAAAGGCTTCGACGGAGATAAGTAAATGAAAAGCGATAAATTTCTTGAATATAAAAGACTTTGATTAATTTAAATGGTGTTTCACACATACATTCTCAACGATTCTTTCGCTCACACTGGGTACTTGAATCTAAATGAGTGACTTGTATAAGATGATGAACACACACGAAAACTACGCGAAAAACTAGTATTTATACTAAAACAAATCCTAAGTAACCGCTGGGCAGTTACGCTGCTTCGAGATGACGCCACATGGCACGCTCACAGCCTTCGACGCTTCTGTCTTCGGCACGTTGCACTTGGTAACTGCTGGGAACCGTTTTCCCTCCAACAATTCAAATCTCAAACCATTCGACCTTGGGCGTCAGGTACCTTTGTAAAGAGGTTCCTTCGACGTCGAAGACAACAAGATTCCCGCTTAAAGGAATTTCTCTAAGTATCTTGTCATTCTTTGATGAGCCCTCGACATGATCAGCTGGTCGAAGCCTTCTTATGTAGGAAACACTTTTGACTCATAATTAATGGTCTGTATTAATAGCAAAAAAGAGTGTCGAATTTAGGAGCCAACAAATTGCCCCCCAAGAATGTCTTTTTTCGATGCTAAAAAGAAAAAGGCATTCTTTGATATTCCATTCGACACTTGTCCTTCACTCTCAGCCACAAATTAGTTTGTGCGCTTTTCGTCTCCTACCAACCAACTGACAATCTCAAAAAGTCATCATTTCACCTATTCCCAAGACATCACTTCAGTAAGGCGTTTGGCACGCCTGATATCCCTTCACATATTGTCATCATGACTATTTCCCGAAATCGAGGACGCACGCTGCACCGCTTCCGTTCTTCAGAATGGCTACATCACCAAATGAGCGCCACGTGCCCCACTCTTGTCTGAGACATTAAATGACCTCGAGTCTTGTGATTTTCCAATCACTATAAATAGCACTAAGTGCCCCTTGTTCGACTCTTTACGCTTTCCTTCACCCAAGCCTTAAGTCGAATAAAAATTCCTGCAAGCAAACCTTTGCGTCTTCTTCTCCAAACCCAGAAACCTTTGTTCTTCATCCATCTTCATCTCAAACCAAAAAATGGCTTCAGGTTCTCGTTCTTCCAATGTCCCCAGATCTAGCACTCCCTCTAAAACTGCTCAACCGACAATCTTTTCAACCGCTCCAATAGTTAACTCCATGGGAATGTGAAGGGTTCTCGAACCCATGGGAGATGTTGAGCGTGAAACTTATTCTTCTCAACAACTGATTCCTGTTGGATATTCCAACCAGGTTTTCGCCATGTCCGGTCCTCTATCTGCATGCATTGTTGACCCAACGAAAATCGAGGGTTTCTTCCCTGTGCATGAGGCACTCAAGCCCATTGGGTGCTCCAAGAAGGCGACAGACGATACCGAAGACCCTTCAAAGGAAAAAAATAGATCTTTGATTCTTCAACAGGGGAGTTAGGGCTTTTAGGTGTAGCCCTAACCTTACACTAGAATACAACGCTTGGCTCGACAAGATGGAGAAGTTCCAGGCTTCCATTTGGAAGGGCATGGGGATTTATGACCTAGTCATGCTGTCAAAAACTGGTCTCAACTATTGTCCTGAAATGCTGATAGCTTCTTTGCTATTTTGGGACTATACTCACTTCACCTTCCACTATCATGACAAATCGACAACTGGGGTGACGGATGTGGAGCACATTGCGTTTCTAGCCCTTTGGCTGTCACGCTTCGTGTTCTGCACGAAGTCCCTACAGGTGACGAAGAAAATGGTCACCCTTGCTACTCAGCTTCATCACGGTCAAAACATCTGTTTGGCCGAATTAATACTGGCGAACCTATATGAGTCAATAAGCAGTGGAGCGACCCAATTAAAAATAATAGAAAATAGAGCCAGCTTGCTGCTTGCTGGACCCTTCTGGCTACTTCAACTTTGGCTAAACGCCACTTTTGAGTCTTTTCTACCCCAGAAGACTCCAATAAACGAAAAGGCTCCTGAGATAGCCAGAAGGCGTGTCGAAGGCACCAGGCTTGCCTTATTGACTCCCACTGAGGATGGGATGGAACTCCAAAAGACCCTTGCAACCTTCGTTCAGATGTTTGCAGGGAGGAAGGAATTTACCTCGACCATGGCTCCTTTCTCCAGTCGAAAGTTTGGTCCAGGGTGGTTCACCAGGCCCCATCCCAAGTCATCAGAGGATCCTCAACTCGAAGAGCACACAACACTGTGGGAAGCGTTTCTCACTCCAAGGATAATGCCATTGCGCTTCAAGAGTTCAAAGAATCATCTGAGCTTGATTGCTTACCAGCCGAATCTTGTCTCTCGACAGTTTGGAATTATCCAATTGCTTCCTTCTCCCATTTACCCTAGGGAGAAATCAGTGTTGTACTTTTGTAATGATTACACTGAGGATGCTTCTACCAAGCATATTGGTAGGTACGCTGGTCGGACCGTACTATCATTGTTCGACTACCAACTCAACTTCCTCTGTTCACCATCTTTTGAAGACTGGTGGAAGAGATATTATGTCGAAGAGTTCCTCGATGAAAAGGATTTTGCAGACGAACTCCAGAAGTCCTCCGTCTTGGTTCTCGACAAAATAAAGAAATGTACGTTCCCTCTTCAAATTATATTTGTCTTTCCATTTCGACCTATAGCTGTCAATTATAACTTGTGAACGTGTCTTCTTTCAGTTGTTCAAAAACCTGTGGCCAAGAGGGCCACAGACAGCCATTAGGGTGGAGGTCCCTCTACAAAACCTCCAGCACAGGTAACGAAATTTTTCTTGTTTCCTGCTAGTTTTAAACATCCTGGTTTTCAATGCTGCGTTCTAAACTAACTCCATTTGGGTCTTTCAGAGTCCTGCGCCTAAGAAGCGACCTGCATTAACGGTCGAATCTTCGAGTGGCGACGAGGACGAATCTCCCCCAGTTCCTCTTAAACGGAGAAAGGTGAAGAAGACTGCCCCTACTCCTGAGCCTCGACCTACGATCAGAATCAAGGTCGCAGGGAATAAACCCAGGCCACCTCCTGTGATCATCGAAGAGCCCACGGAGGAGGAGCTAAACGTCTTGCTCAGCAAACCCGTTGAGAGTAACAACTCTAGCCCTGGGGCTGAAGTTCCTGTACAGGTAGTGCCTTCGACCACTTTCAACTTAGGTGTCGACGATCACACATTCGATTGTGTATCTCTCTAAACCAGAATATTTTTCCTCTTCTATTTTCAGGAGACCGCTGGAACTTCAGCACCAACTAGGCATCCTGTCGAAGGTTCTGATTCCTTTGTAAACAGCGCAGGGGAACCCATTCATCATCCTTCTTCTTTCGTCGGTTCTGCCAACGAAGTAAATCAAACTTCGGAGCCACAAGACTCTGCTGACCATAGCAGACAACGAGAGGAGGAACTGGTGGATGATGAAGTCCTTGCTGAAACAGAGGAACAACACCAGGAGGAAGCCCAAGTGGTTAATGAGACAGAAGAGCAACATGATGAAGAGGGTCATGTTGATGTTGATGTTGCTGAACAAACTCAGCCCCAAGTCACCACTGTTGCAGAAACGATCACCTCGACAAAGCCCAGGTCTAAAGAAGACTTGGCCCTTTTGAAGCAAAATGATCCAATTGGCTATCTGAATGCCATCATTGAGAGCAGGGAGAACTCATCCGACCCTAGCCATGATGCTTCCACTGCATCAGGGAAGTCTACTTCGACTTCTCCTCTCGATGAGGCCTTGAAGAAAGTCAAGGCTCAGTTCTTTAAGAAGGATTTGATGAAGGCTTTGAGGGGGATCCTACTGCCCAGTCTTGTTTGGGAGTTGTCTTGGGTGCAGTTGATTTGCTTGTTGTTTCTCCAGAAATTTCCAGCTTCATCTTGGAGTTATACTCCATCATTGACCAAGTCTCTGCGGACTATAATCGTCGAAGGGGGTTCAACAGCCAACTCGAAACACTGCATGGCAAGAGTTCTTCTTCTTTGACCGAAGTAGCTGAATCGACTTCTCGAATTGCAGAATTGTCGAAACAGAAGACGTCCAAGCAGCAAGAAATCGAAGCCATAGATCAAGATAGCGCCTCTATAAGGGCACAGATCGAGGAGTTGGAGGCCAGATTAAACACTAACACTAAGCGCAAAGAGGAACTCCTTTCGACTGTTTCGGACGCAGAGAGCCAAGATGAAGTTACTCAAGGCCTAGAGTTCGCTGAAAGGGCCCAAGCCCTAGATGATCAGATTGCCAGACTTTCTCAGGCGAATGCCTTGTGTAACAAACGGCTGGAGTTGCAGCAAGCCAAATATCTTCGACTTAAAGCTTCCATCCCTTTCTAATTTGCTGAGCACCTCATTGACCATGTACTGTAATTTTTGTAATACAATGCAACCATTTTGGTTAATCAATATATCGTTTTCCATTTTGGCTCTTTATGGTTACCTTAGTCATTAACTGTTATTTATTTTGATCTCTTCGAGCATAGGTTTATATTTTTTCAAATATTTGCCGTTTACCCTCAAAAGTCTTTTATCTTCGCTTAACTCTTCGACCTCATAAGCTCCACCAGAAAAAATTTGAATAATTCTGAATGGTCCTTCCCACTTGGGTGACCATTTTCCCAAGCTTCGATCTCTTCGATCCATGGGGAGAATCACCTTCCAAACTAATTCTCTAGGCGAGAATGCCTTAGGCTTTACTTTTTTATTGTAAGAGTCTTCCACTCTTTTCTTCTGAATTCTCAGTAGGTCAAGAGCGCGTAGTCTTTCCTCGTCTAAATCTACTAGTTCGTCTAACATCATATCCCAATAAACCTCAGAGGGAATATCTTGATGTCTCTGAACCCTCGCTAATTGAAGACAAATTTCTGCTGGCAGTACTGCGTCATGACCGAAAGTTAGCCGATATGGTGTTGTACCTGTGGCTTCTTTTGGGGACGTTCGACAGGCCCACAAGATCTGGTCTAACGTCTTATGCCAATTTTTTGGCTTCTTTCCTACATGCTTTTTTATCAGGCCAATCACTATTTTATTCGCTGCTTCGACTTGACCATTCGCCTGTGCGTAATAAGGTGTTGATGTTAGGAGTTTAAAGCCTGTTTCTTGAGCGAATTCCTGCATCTTTCGACTAGTAAACACTGACCCTTGATCAGTTGTTATAGTCTTAGGGATTCCAAATCTGTAGATTATGTACTTTTGAATAAATTCAATGACATTTTCTTGGTCTGCATTGACTAAAGGGATAACTTCGATCCATTTAGTGAAATAATCAATGCCTACCAGTATATACTTCTGGCTCTTTGATGATGCTGGTCGAATCTCTCCAATAAGATCCAACGCCCATCCTCTAAAAGGCCAAGGTTTCACTATTGAGTGAAGTTCATTTGCTGGTACATGTTGGATGCCCATATGGGCTTGACATTCCTGGCAACCCTTCGCGAACTCAACACAATCTTTCAAGATAGTGGGCCAGTATAGTCCTTGTCGAAACAACAACCATTTCATCTTATGGCCTACTTGGTGAGCCCCACATGCTCCAGCATGCGTAGTCGAAAGGGCTAAGTATGCTTCAGTTTCGCTTAAGCATTTTAGCAATACCCCTTCAGGCGTCTTTTTGAATAACTCATTACCCATGAGTACGTAACTCAACGCCCTATATTTTATTTTTCGTTCTGTCAAAGCTTCTAGATTTTGTAGATAATCTACAATGGGTTTCCTCCAATCTTGCTCTGACAAATTATCTATGAACGAAATTTCGAAGTTCCTTTGATCAGCATATCCTAGTCTTGTCGATTCCAAATCTGTTGGAGACAGGCTGGTTGCTTTTATTTTTCCTCGAACTTCGATTGCTTTTTGTAATCTCGTTTTTGAAATTTTGTACCCAAATGCAATCTGTGCCAAATCATTGGCTACTTGATTTTCCAATCTAGGTATGTGTCGAATGTTAACCACTTCGAACTTTTTCAATAAACGATTTGCTATCACAAAGTACATAATAAGATTTTCTCTTATGCATTTACACTCTTTTGTGACTTGCTTAACGACTAACTCTGAGTCTCCCATTATTTCGACTCGAGTTGCCCCCAATTCTAACAATATCTCAAGGCCAGTAATTAGAGCTTTGTACTCAGCCTCATTGTTCGAACAAGTACCTTCTATCTTGTTCTTGAATGTTGTTGTAATTTTTTCTGGAGAAATAATTAACACCCCTACTCCTGTTCCATCATTATGGCTGGAACCATCGAAGTAGAATTTCCAGGGTTCTATCTCCACGTAATTTATGTTTTCAACCTGAATTGAGTGGTCGACTATAAAGTCTGCTACCACTTGCCCTTTTACTGCCTTGAGAGGCATAAAGGTCAATGAATACTCAGTTAATGCTAGTGCCCACTTGCCAATTCGACTGTGCAAGATGGGTTTCGACAACATGCATTTGAAAACATCAAAATGAGACGAAACATACACATCAACTGGTTTTATATATTGTTTGAGCTTTGTACAAGAGAAATAAAGACATAGACATAATTTTTCAACTTCGCTATATCTAGTTTCTGCATCGTTCAAAACTCTGCTAAGATAGTAAATGGGTCTTTCGACTCCATTTTCATCTTCCTGGGCTAACATGCTTCCCAAAGTTTTGTCGGATGCAGCTATGTACAATCTCATACTCCTATTGCTACAAGGAGGCACCAAAATAGGCGGCTTGGTGATGTACCCTTTGATCTTGTCGAAGGCTTCCTGTTGCTTTTGCCCCCACTCAAATCCTTCCTTATTCAATCGAAGTAAGGGTGAGAAGGCTTGAGCTTTTCCACTTAGGTTAGATATAAATCTCCTTAAGAAATTTATCTTGCCCAACAGAGATTGCAGTTCCTTCTTGTTTGTTGCCGCTTTCGCTTCCAAGATTGCCTTTGTCTTGTTCTGGTTGATTTCGATTCCTTTCTTGTGGACGACGAAGCCCAAGAAATCTCCATCTTTCACACAGAACGCACACTTTAAAGGGTTCATTTTCAGACCATGTTCTCTCATTCTTTCAAATGATTGTCAAAGGTGGTCTATATGGTTCTTCCTGGAAACAGATTTTACAACAATATCATCAATATATACTTGCATAAAAGTGTTAATAAAATCATGGAAGATAGATTTCATCGCTCGCTGATATGTTGCCCCAGCGTTTTTTAGGCCAAAAGGCATCACTACCCATTCGTAAGTGCCTAAAGCCTCGGGGAATCGAAAAGCTGTTTTCGACACATCTTCTTCAGAAATGAAAATTTGATTGTATCCTGAGTAACCATCGAGCATGCTCAGGTACTCACGGCCAGCGGCAGAATCGACTAGCATTTCCGCCACAGGCATATGATACTCATCTTTGGGTGTTGCAGCATTCAAATCTTTGAAATCTATGCATACCCTCAACGTACCATTTTTCTTAATTACTGGCACAATGTTTGCAATCCATTCGACATACCTCGTAGCTCGTATGAATTTGCACTTCAGCAGTCTTTCGACTTTCATTTTGATCTTCGACAGTATTTCTGGAGCGAAGCGTCTTGGACTTTGCTTGACTGGCTTTTTTCCAAGTTTGATTGGCAATTGAAGTTCTACCAATCCTCTGTCGAGACCAGGCATCTCGTCGTAATCCCATGCAAAGCAGTCCTTGAACTCCTTTAGTAACTGGATCACTTCAACCCTGAGCTCTGGGTCTATTTTGGCGCTGATATAAGTTGGCCTTTTCTCTAACCCTTCGCCCAAGTTGATTTCTTCTAAAGGATCCTGTGCTAACATTTTGATGTTGTTCGCCAGGGGGTCCTTTTCGAATCCCAAAGGCTCATCGTCATAGATGGCGTCGAGCCTTTGCTCTTGCATTTCTTCTGTCATGAGATCAGGAGGTTCTGGGTCGAAATCTTTTCGAGGACCTATATCTAGTGGTTCTGGGTCGAAATCTTTTCCAGGACCTTTAGAAGGTAGCTCTTGGTCGTTGGCTTGGGTGGCCATATATTTTACTTCGGCTTCGAGAGCCGCTATCATCCTTGTTTCGGCTACGTAAGCCGAAATTCGCTGTAGTGATTGTGACTCAGTCATTATCACTGAATTCACTTCCCCAACCAGTTGGGTGGATGTCAGTTAGCCCACTGAAATCAATGTGGGACAAGTCTTCTTTGTCCCATTGAAAGCCATGCTCAGGGTGCAGATACAAGGAACAAAAAGCATTTGGCACTGGCGCCATGTCGAAGTCAGGTGCTGGGCATGGCCCAATGTGAGCCAAATTTTGGTCGAAGTCAGCTCTCCCCAGGTGATTTACTTCGCCCAAGTAATAGCTCTAATCCGCTTCTATATTTTCGACAATTCCATCAGGACGCCATAATATTAACCTTTGGTGCATTGATGATGGTACTGCTCCAACACCATGTATCCATTCTCGGCCCAACAATAGATTATAATTTGGTTTAGCCGATATGACCATAAACATAGTTGATCGAAGGATGGATCCTACTTTGAGGTCTAATTGGATCACACCCATAGTGGTCCCTATTCCGCCTTCATAATTCGACATGACCATGTTATGAGGCTTGATGTTTTCATCACTCTTGCCTATTTTTCTTAGCATGAAGTGGGGGATTATGTTGATGGTTGCCCCACAGTCCACCAAGATCTTATTTACAGTGGCTTCTTCGAGTTTTGCCCTTATGAATAAAGGCTTAAGGTGACTTTTCATCGCCTCAGTAGGTGGTTCGAAGAAACCATTTTTCTCTTCAGTACAGCCGTTATCCATGACGAAGTAGCATACTGGCCTATGCTTGGCCATTTCCTGTTCGACTTCCCAGTCGTTCGATTCGTCCTCTATCTGGCGGTTGAACTCTCTTGGCAAAACTGAGACTATATTCACCATGATATCTAGGGTGTCATCAGACTCAGAGCCATCTTTGTCACTAACCTCGCCTTGGTTAGGCCATACCAGTCTATTGGTCACTGGTTCCCTCTCCAAAGGCTTTCTTTGCCTTCGTTGGGGGACATTTAAACTTGATTCTGGTCTTGGTTCGTTGATAGCTTCCCTCTCAGCCTTGCGCCGCCTTTGGTATCTTCTCCATTGGGATCGAGTCATTGGATTCTTTCCCTTGTAGTTACTTGATACCTGGGTCACTTTGGAGGCAGCAACGTGAGGTTCTTTCTTGAGTGTCAAAGATGAACCTCTTGGCACTTCGAAGGAGTGCCACCTTTCTTCACTCGGTCTCTTTCTACTCGATGTTTTGAGCCACGTATCAACTGGCACATTGGTTGGAGGCCTGAAAGTTAGTGGCCTCCTTTCTTGATTTGAACCCTTTTGGTAGGTTATATTGGGGTCATGTCGAACATCAACACCTTCCCTTCTTTTATTTGCTGCTCTCACACCTTCGATGTGTTCATCAGCTTTCTTGTCAAAAATGGAGCTGCATCGAGGACACAGCATTACTTCTGACTTCTTCTTCTGGCATCTTTGTAGGAAATCTTCCAGATTTTTGTTTTCCCGAGGGAAAGCCGTTTTGTTTGCTTGCTCTTGCCTCATGGCCTCCTCTGAAGCTTTTGATTCAGAGATTTCGACCATGTTGACATTCATGCTGTCTTTAGAAGCAATAGTCATCTGCTTCATTTGGGCCTCCAGGTCTCCTGTCTGGCCTTGCGCTGCAGCCAAGTAGGAAATGGGTTTGGCTCCAGATTTTGAGGCTCCACCTGTCTCCAGTCTCGGGCCTTCAGCAGCTTTTTGGACTGCTTCGATTGTCTTTCTAGAAAGATTCCCAGAAAAATTGCCAAAGATTGGCATGTTGATATGATCTTTAGTGACTTCGACCATAGTTATTCCTGGCCTCTTCGCCTGACTCCTGGAAGCCTCGATCACATTCACCTCTGAAGGTTCAGCATAATGGGCTTCAGCCTGCAGAGGGTTAGAGTCCACAGTCATGGGGGTCTTATCAGCGAACTTCAATCTCCCTTCTTCGATAGCATTCTGTACGAGATCCCTGAAAAGAAAACATTGATATGTTTTATGGCCCAGAAAATTATGATATTTACAAAAGCCTCTTTTCTTTCTTTGATCAAGAGGAGGCACTTTTACCCCTGGGGGTATTATCATTTGGCCATCTTTTACAAGTAAGTCAAAAATTTCATCACATTTTGTAATATCAAAACTATAAGTCTTTTTAGGGAACCTATCATTGGCCCTTTCAGGACCAGTGGGGTTTTTTCCACTTGAGGGGACTAGTAGTTTGCAAGAGTATGGTGGCCCTTGTTTTAACTCAGCTAAATCGACCTCACTTTCTTCGACGGTTATAGGTTCGTCGAATGTTTCTGGATCTTCATCGTCCATTTCGACATACGATATCCTTTCTCTTTTATGAGTTTTTGTCGCCCTGGCTTTTTCAGCTTTAAGGCGTTCTACCTGTCGAACCCTATCAGCCAATTGGGCCATGTCTCTCAGGTATTGAGTGTCTAATTTCTTCCTAATGGAGTAATCTAGACCTCCTGCGGCTATTTCGACTAACTCATGTTCTGGCACTTGTGTAAAGCATCTTGCCTTGAGCAACCTGAACCTATTTAGATATTCGTCTATAGGTTCAGTGAATCGCCTCTTTACACTGGCCAATTCTTTCAGGCTTATCTTGGTTTGTCCCATGTAGAATTGCTCATGGAACAATCTCTCCAGTTGGGTCCAATGGTGGATCGAATTAGGGGGAAGAGTTGTGAACCAAGTAAACGCATTCTTTGTTAGGGAACTTGGGAAATACTTAATCCTTAGGTTCTCATTGTTTGAAATCTATCATGCTTCGATCAAGTATCTTGCCACATGTTCGACAGTGGATTCTGTCGTGTCCCCTGAAAACTTAGTGAACTTAGGGACTTTGCATCTAGGAGGCAAGTCCGTTTGTAACACATATTCTGACAGCGGGGATGTAAAATTGGGCCTACGGAAGCCCGTATTCATCCCATTTTGCATCATGATTCTTTCAATCATGGCTGTCAAGTTATTTTCCAAACCCATATTCTGGTATTGGATCTGCTGAACTACTTCGTCAGCATTTTGGTTTCTATTAACCATCCTTACTTCCGGGGCTATGACTCTAGGCTCTTCGACCCCGGGTTGTTCCATTCGTACCCTAAGATTTTCTTCGACAGGCTGCTGGACTTGGTTAATAGTGGTTTCTCCCTCTAGAAGTATACCCTGGTTTCCCCTTATCCGTGCCCTTTGGGGTTGTCGAATAGGTTGGGGTACCCCAAAAAAGTCAGCCAGACGCGCCATTTGCGCTGTCATTTGCTGATTCGACTGGGTGGTATTTTGTATTAGAGGATTTAGCATTGTGCTTAAAGTTTGTGCCAACATTTGAACCATATCGTGGTTGCTTTCGACCATTTGCTGCCTCAAGACTGCTGTTGAGGCATTCGTAAGGCCATGCATTACTTGGGACGTTCCTCCTAAGAGTTGGGTCCTACCCCTGTTCGCCATACCAACCCCAGATCCTTGGAGTGGCGAAGAGGCGCTCACTAAGGGGTCTGAAAAAGTGGACGCAGCATTCGTCAGGCTAGCCAATTCAGAAGTTGGCATGCCATATAGTGGTTCTCGATTTAAACCGACTGTCGAAAAACCTGGGGGAACATATGGCCTAGTTCCTTGGTTCCCCCTTGGTGGGGGAGTTCCCAAAGGCATTCTGGGGCCAGTAAATGGAGGTAATGGCCCCGTTTGTGTAACCGTTACTGCTGGTGCTGAACCAGCGGTTACCGCTTCACTTACGGTTGGGATAACCGTTGCTCCCACGCTTGTTTGTGGGATTTCTCCATTGTTTGGCGGATTCGCCATCTCTTCAACTCTTCTCCTAGTATTGGTTTCGTTGGTGTATATTCTACCACTTCTCAATAACATCCAATACTCTCGAAAAAGGAGGATATTTTATATAGAACGGTTAAACATGAAAATCAACACAAGGTCCCACCGGGTGTGCCAATTTGTTTACCGTGGAAATTGGTAAACAACCGCTGATCTTCCAAAAGGTTACTTATTTGGTGACTAGCAGGATCGATCAGATTGATCCTAAGACATGGTTGATTTTCTGGAGTTTGACTAATCCTAATGGTGATTAATGCCGGTAAAGTAAAGACACTTTAAGTAAATTGCATGAAGAAAAGCTTGATAGAATAAATAAAAGCGTTAAGTAAAAGGCTTCGACGGAGATAAGTAAATGAAAAGCGATAAATTGCTTGAATATAAAAGACTTTGATTAATTTAAATGGTGTTTCACACATACATTCTCAATGATTCTTTCGCTCACGCTGGGTACTTGAATCTAAATGAGTGACTTGTATAAGATGATGAACACACGCGAAAACTACGCGAACAACTAGTATTTATACTAAAACAAATCCTAAGTAACCGCTGGGCAGTCACGCTGCTTCGAGATGACGCCACATGGCACGCTCACAGCCTTCGACGCTTCTGTCTTCGGCACGTTGCACTTGGTAACTGCTGGGAACCTTTTTCCATCCAACAATTCAAATCTCAAACCGTTCGACCTTGGGCGTCAGGTACCTTTCTCGAGAGGTTCCTTCGACGTCGAAGACAACAAGATTCCCGCTTAAAGGAATTTCTCTAAGTATCTTATCATTCTTTGATGAGCCCTCGACAAGATCAGCTGGTCGAAGCCTTCTTATGTAGGAAACACTTTTGACTCATAATTAATGGTCTGTATTGATAGCAAACAAGAGTGTCGAATTTAGGAGCCAACAATCGCAAAGTCTATCTTTGATGAACTTTATCTTAGGCAGTCCAACAACAAGGTCATGCTTAATCAATTTTTTTAAATGCTCCATATGAATATGAGCGATTCTTTTGTGCCATAGGCATGAGTCGTTGTTGTTTGCCATGAGACATTTAACCTTCAAAGACAAATCGTTAAGGGAAATAATAAAAATATTATTTACTCTTTTACCTTTAAGTTTAGCCTCATGTGTGACTTCGTCTTCTATCAAACATTCATCTTTAGTGAACTTGATCTTGAAACCTTTGTCACATAGTTGGCTAATACTTAGTGTAGTTGTTTAGTTATTGGCATGCATTTTTGGTAAAAGCAGGTGTGTGAATGTCATGACTGATGTCATAACATTCTAGTTTATTAGGTACTGATTTATTAGGTACCTTTGCAGAAAAATATTGTCATACAGGTGCTGCTGTTTATGAGTGTGTATCTGAGCATTTTGCAAAAAGATCACATTTACCAAAATCAGTAGACAGGAATTCAGATGTCATAACAAATGTTAAGACATCCTGTTCTGAACTAACAGTTATGCAGTTTGGGTAATTCTGAGTTTTTTCAGGAAAATGACTCAGTCTTTCCAGAACAGAAAATCTCGTGGACTTGGGGTTAATCTAGCTCAACCCTAACCTGGTTAATAAAGTCCTGTGACCAAGTCTTAAGGTAAAATGGAATTAACCCTAGCTTTTTGTGGATACCCTAACTGAAGATGCAGTTGCTATATATTCAACATGGCTGTTGTTTGGAATTTATCCCTTTTGACAGAAGATCATTTAGAAGCTGTATAGTTTTAACTATTGTAATCCAAGCAAATATCATTGTGATAAGTGACTTGGAATAGGTTTTAATTGTAAGGGTTTTGTATCACTCAAAGCTTTTAAGCAATAGTGTTTTGTGTCTCTTGACTAAAGCTTTGAAGCAAAGTCAAGTTAGGTTTATGTATCACTCAAAGCTGTGAAGCAAGAGTGTTTGTGTTGCTTGATTAAAAAGCTGTGAAGCATAATCAAGTGTATGTCTTGAAGAGTGTCTTCATTAAATCATTAGTCAATTGTTTTAAGTATCACTGCTGTGATTGAGGGGGAGTGAGTAGGAACTCAGGTTTAAGTTGTACTTAGATTGAAGTTGCATTGGGTAGGTCTTAAGTGAAGGAGATAAACTGGTTGGTTTATTCCTGAATTAATATCTCTTATAGTGGATTTCCTCCCTGGCTTGGTAGCCCCCAGAGTAGGTGTTGTTGCACACTGAATTGGGTAAACAATTGACTGTGTTCTTTACTGTTTTTGTATTTACTGTCTTATAGAAAGTCAGATACGGTGTCATAACATTGAACGTGACATTGAGTATCTACAGCCAGAATTTCAATTGGCATCAGAGCAGGCACCCTGCCTGTATTACTGGGTGAGATCTAGGGATATCACTTTCTGGCACTATGGACAAAGAAGGATTTTTTGGAAATAGACCACCCATTCTGGATGGAACAAATTATGACTACTGGAAACCTCGTATGATTTCCTTCTTAAAATCTCTGGACAAAAAGGCTTGGAGAGCTGCTGACAAAGGATGGAACCATCCCACCATAACTGAGAAAGATGGGACAATCAGTCTGAAGCCTGAGGAAGAATGGAGTAAAGAAGAAGATGAGTTAGCCCTGGGAAATTCGAAAGCTTTAAATGCCTTGTTCAATGGAATTGATAGAAACATATTCAGACTAGTACATCAATATGAACTGGCCAAGGAAGTTTGGGACACTCTCAAAACTACCCATGAGGGCACTTCCAAAGTAAAAATGTCAAGGCTTCTGATGTTGACTACCAAGTTTGAGAATCTAAAAATGATGGAAGATGAAACCATTCATGAGTTTCACATGAACATCTTGGAGATTGCCAACACCTCAGGAGCACTGGGAGAAATGATGTCAGAAGAAAAATTGGTGAGAAAGATTCTCAGATCCTTGCCTAAAAGATTTGCAATGAAGGTAACTGCCATAGAGGAAGCCCAGGACATCAGCAAGTTGAAAGTGGATGAACTTATTGGGTCTCTTCAGACTTTTGAGATGGGGATCACTGAAAATGGTGACAAGAAGAACAAGAGCATAGCACTTGTATCCAACACTGATGTTGAAAACAAGGAGGATGAAGAAGAAAATATGTCAGAAGCTATAGCCATGCTTGGAAGACAATTCAACAAACTCATCAAAAGAATAGATCCAAAGTCAAAGTCTAATGTTCATAACATTCCCTCTGATATTGACAGTTCCAGCAGAAGACCAAGGTCAGAAGAGAAGGGAAATCAAGGCAGAGGAATTCAATGCCATGGTTGTGAAGGATATGGGCATATTCGAGCTGAATGTCCTACCTTTCTTAAGAAACAAAAGAAAGGAATGACTGTTACTTGGTCTGACTGTGATTCAGAAAGTAATTCTGAAGAAGAATCTTCCAAACTAGTTACTGCTCTAACTGGTGTTTGTACCTCTGAAAGTGACACTAGTGATGAAGAAGTGACATTTGAAGAACTGGCTGATACTTACAAGGAATTGTGTATCAGAAGTGCTGAAGTCTGTGTGCAGAATGAGAAACAATCAAAACTCATCATAACGCTGGAGGCTGAAAAAAGGGCAGACCTTGAAACTATAAGTCATCTAGAAGGGGAAGTTCAATTGCTGAACTCACAACTGAACCAAATGACCAAATCTGTCAAGATGCTGACTAATGGAACAGATAAATTGGAAGAGATTCTTCAAGTTGGACAAAATGTGGGAAACAAATCTGGACTAGGATTTGTGGAAGCTAAGAAATCTGGTGCAGACAAGAAGATCAGGCCTGTTAAACAAATGTCAAAGCAGATGTCTCAACACAACTCTCAACATCAGGAACAGAGATATATGAAGAAAAAGTACCAAAGATGGAGATGTCATCATTGTGGGAGGTATGGCCACATAAAGCCTTTCTGCTTCAAATTGCATGGATACCCTAATCAAAACTCAGGTGTTAAACCTAAGTCAAAAAGGGTACCACATACTCCTCAATGGAAGAAAAAGGCTACTGCCCTGATAGCCCACACTTCCCTTAGAGTCTCTGCAAAGGAGGGATGGTACTTTGACAGTGGGTGCTCTAAGCACATGACTGGAATAAAGAACATTCTCAATCATGTTAAACCTCACACCACTAGTTATGTGACCTTTGGAGATGGTACTAAAGGTGAAATCAAAGGAGTTGGTAATTTGGACTGCCCTGAAGTTCCAAATCTGAATGAAGTACTATTGGTAAAAGGTCTGACTGCTAATCTCATTAGTATCAGTCAATTGTGTGATCTAGGATTCAAGGTCAACTTCTCAAAATCTGAATGTCTAGTAATTAATGAAAAACTAGAAGTTGTAATGAAAGGAATCAGATCTAAAGATAACTGTTACTTGTGGCAGCCTGAGAACACTAATAACTCCACTATGTGTTCTATTACCAAAGAAGAGAAAGAGATGAAACTGTGGCACCATAAACTTGACCATCTTCATCTAAGAAGAATGAAAAGAACTATCTCTATAGAAGCAGTCAGAAGGATTCCAAGACTGAAAATTGATAAAAGGAGGGTTTGTGGTGAACATCAAATTGAAAGGATTGGTAAAAAGAGATATGTCTATGATGTGGTGAATAACCTTGAAGTTTTTAGAGAACAGTGCAAGAAAACCCAAAGAGAAGGATGTATTGTCAGAATTAGAAGTGATCATGACAAGGATTTTGGAAACAACAAGTTTAATGAATTCTGTTTCTCAGAAGGAATGAGTCATGAAGTCTCTTCTCCTATAACTCCTCATCAAAATGGAGTTGACAGGAGGAAAAATAGGATCATACAGAAATCTGCCAGAGCTATGATTCATGTCAAAAGATTGCCTTTTCAACTCTGTGCTAAAATAGTTGCAGCTGGTAATAGCTGTTCTCAAATTATCTGGACAAAACAGATGCTCACTGAGTATAATGTCTCACAAGATGTTGTGACATTGTATTGTGACAATCTGAATACAATCAATATTTCCAAGAACCCTATTCAGCATAGCAAGACCAAGCACGTTGACCTTGTAGAGAAGAAGACAATTAAACTGGTACATGGTATCATTAAGCTTCAGCTGGTTGATTTTTCTACCAAGGCTCTTGATGGAAATCAACTTGAAAACTTGAGGGGCAAGATGGGTATTTGCCAACATTAGCAATTAATTTTGCTTAAAGCAAGGGTTGAAGGAGTTATTTTTAGTGGGTTAATCATATGTTTTTCCAATTCTTTCAAAATTATTAAGAAGTTGAATAGACTCTCATTTGCCTCCTACCTCTCACGACTTTACAACCTATTCCCTTCTCCTAATCAAAGTTTTCTCTCAAATTGCTACTGGTGCTCTAAGTCAATCAAAATGTCTCAAACATCATCTTCAACCAAGGCGACCACTTCATCTTCATCATCTGCCCAAGATTCTCGAGCAATCACCACATGCATTGATTCTGAAGTCCTGGAGATCACTCTCTCAGAGAAATGGCAACTGACCCCTCCAAAGTCAAAAAGCTGAGAACTAGGCATGCAGGAAGAGCTCAAGCTACTACTTCCGGCAATCCTTCTCATCCTTCTTCATCTGTACCAAATAGGGAAGGATCAGCTCAAGTACATCAATCAATTGCTAGGCTTGTTACAAGAATACTAAGCGAAAACCACTCTGTACCGGGGATTTCTGTCCCATTAAATCAAGAATCAGCAAACCCAAATGTTGAAGCAAATGTAGATGTCTCTGAGAATGTTGTGACACCAAATGACAACATTCAGAACCCTTCAGAGAAAACTGTTGATCCACCTGTCATTGATGTGGACGAGGAATACTCAGACAATGATCTAATTGCCAATGTAAACCCTAGCATAGCTAGGAGAATGATGAAAAGAAAGGGCAATCAGAATGCTGCACAATGTATGACCAAAGAGAAACCTGCTAATAAGAAATCCAAGGCTGAAGGCAAGACTGAGGTAGAATCTGTGAAAACTGGTCAGTCCAAAGGGAAGGTGAAAGCCCAAGTGCATACTGGTAGACAACCAATTACAAAGAAAAGAAAAGAACCTGAGTCTTCTGATTCTGATGAGGAATCAGAGTTTGAGATTGATGCTGAAGAAATTCCTATCAGAAGGAAACTCCCCTCCAGCAAAATGGCTAGGGTTCCTGAAGTCCCAACAGACAACATCTCTTTTTACCACCCTGACAATGCCAACAGATGGAAGTATGTTTGCTTAAAGAGAATAGCTTTAGAAAGAGAGCTAAACAATGATGCCATGGAGTGCAAGGAAATCATGGACCTGATTAAAACTGATGGACTGATGAAGACTGTGGTAAAATTTTCCAAGTGCTATGAAAATCTGGTCAAGGAGTTCATAGTTAACTTGTCTGATGAATATGCTGATGGAAGGTCAGCTGACTTTGAATGTGTTTATGTTAGAGGAAGAAGGGTTAATTTCTCTCCATCAGAAATTAACAAATTTCTTGGAAGATCAAATGAGGATTGCCCTGAACTAGAAGTCACTGACAATGAAGTTTGTCAAACCATCACAGCAAGACAAGTCAAGTGCTGGCCCTTGAAAGGCAAGCTGAATTCCAGCAAACTAAGCATGAAATTTGCCATCCTGCACAAGATTGGTGCAGCCAACTGGGTCCCTACAAACCATAAATCTACTATCTCCACAGGATTGGGGAGATTTATTTATGCTGTGGGAACCAAGACTAAATTTGACTATGGCAGGTATATTTTTGAACAAACTCTAAAACATGCTGGTAGCTTTGCTATCAAAGGCCCTATTTCCTTTCCCTCCCTCCTGTGTGGAATTATCCTTGCACAGTACCCTGATATCCTGGTGGCAAGAGATACTGCTTGCAAAAGAGATCCTGCTCTTGGGTTACACTACAAGCTGTTTCAGGGATCTCATGCTCCTGATATTGTCATAACATCAGCTGAGACATCATCTGTGAAGACTCAGTCCAAAACATCTGATGTTATAGCTGTATTGAAAGAGACCTGCAAAGAGCTGGAGACTAGGAAAAAGACCCTAGAAAACCTAATTGCCAGGTTAGAAAAGGAGGAAGCTGAAGGAAACAGAAGGGAAGAGGGTGCAGAAGCTGAAGATCAACTCAATACTGAAGAAACTAGCTCCTCTGAAGGGGACAGTGCTTAACGGTTGGTGGAGTTGTTGCTGGTTCCTGGTGGAGTTTGCAAGTGTGTTCATATTTTAGTTGTTGTTTTTAATACTTTTGGGATGACTGTATAATTTTTAAGAACATGTATCTTTGGCCCATTTGTGGCTAAAGAGGGGGAGATATTATTTTGTGGTCAATTACTGTCAATTACTTGATAGACATTTTATTTTTCTGCAGTCATATCTATTCTGCTGCTATCTATCTCTGATTGCTTAGGGGCTTTAGCCAAAAATCTGCCAAAGGGGGAGTTTGTAGTTGTTTAGTTATTGGCATGCATTTTTGGTAAAAGCAGGTGTGTGAATGTCATGACTGATGTCATAACATTCTAGTTTATTAGGTACTGATTTATTAGGTACCTTTGCAGAAAAATATTGTCATACAGGTGCTGCTGTTTATGAGTGTGTATCTGAGCATTTTGCAAAAAGATCACATTTACCAAAATCAGTAGACAGGAATTCAGATGTCATAACAAATGTTAAGACATCCTGTTCTGAACTAACAGTTATGCAATTTGGGTAATTCTGAGTTTTTTCAGGAAAATGACTCAGTCTTTCCAGAACAGAAAATCTCGTGGACTTGGGGTTAATCTAGCTCAACCCTAACCTGGTTGATAAAGTCCCGTGACCACGTCTTAAGGTCAAACGGAATTAACCCTAGCTTTTTGTGGAAACCCTAACTGAAGATGCAACTGCTATATATTCAACAGGGCTGCTGTTTGGAATTTATCCCTTTTGACAGAAGATCATTTAGAAGTTGTATAGTTTTAACTATTGTAATCCAAGCAAGTATCATTGTGATAAGTGACTTGGAATAGGTTTTAATTGTAAGGGTTTTGTATCACTCAAAGCTTTGAAGCAAGAGTTTTTTGTGTCTCTTGACTAAAGCTTTGAAGCAAAGTCAAGTTAGGTTTATGTATCACTCAAAGCTGTGAAGCAAGAGTGTTTGTGTTGCTTGATTAAAAAGCTGTGAAGCATAATCAAGTGTATGTCTTGAAGAGTGTCTTCATTAAATCATTAGTCAATTGTTTTAAGTATCACTGCTGTGATTGAGGGGGAGTGAGTAGGAACTCAGGTTTAAGTTGTACTTAGATTGAAGTTGAATTGGGTAGGTCTTAAGTGAAGGAGATAAACCGGTTGGTTTATTCCTGAATTAATATCTCTTATAGTGGATTTCCTCCCTGGCTTGGTAGCCCCCAGAGTAGGTGTTGTTGCACACTGAACTGGGTAAACAATTGACTGTGTTCTTTACTGTTTTTGTATTTAATGTCTTATAGAAAGTCAGATACGGTGTCATAACATTGAACGTGACATTGAGTATCTACAGCCAGAATTTCACTTAGAAGATTGTGCTTTAGTCCTTCGACATAAAGAACATCTTCAATTGATGTGAAAGGTGGACCACAAACTTTGCCTATGCCAAGAATATTTCCTTTGTTGTTATCTCCATACGTCACATAACCCTTGTCCTTAAGAGTTAGATGTGAAAATTTGTCGATATCTCCCGTCATATGCTTGGAACAACCACTATCGAGATACCGTAGATTTTAAGTGGTCGTCAAGCTTACCTACAAAACAAGATTAGGTTTTGTTAGGTACCCAAGTTGCTTTGGGTCCTTCATAATTAGTTCCTTTCTTAACCCACACATAATGCCCATTTGCCATGCCAAAGTTTCTAACATAACAAGCATTAGGTGTGTGTCCTCGAATACCACAATAAAAACAAGTATGTTCAAATTTACTTCTATATATAGAAGGATAAGATTTCTCCTTGGAGGGTATTTTCTTTTTAGGATAGTGATGAACTATTTTGGGAGTGATTTCTTTCTCTTTGGTTGGTTGATCGCTAGCCTTGACAAAGATGGTTTTGTTGGTACTTGGTTTTGAAAATTTTGAGTATCCAAGACCATTTTTGTCATTTGAGTATCTTTATTGGCTAAGAACACCTTCCAATCCAATTTGTCCTTTTTCATACCTTTCAATAACCCTTTTCAATTGGACAATTTGGAAAGAGAGAGATTCACACTTTGTGCATACAAAATTCTGTTTTTCATCACTAACTTTTTGCTTTTCATCTTTGAGATCTTTTTCAATAGATCCACATTTTTCTTCCAACGATGAAATTTGTTTCTTTTGTGATGAGTTAGTTTTGTACAAAATTTTGCATTCATTTAACAGTTCATTTATAGCACCTTGTGCATCACTCTCAAAAAGAGAGAATACGTTACTAACCTCATCATCTTCGCTTTCGGAGTGGTGTGAGGCCATTAATGCAAGATTGGCACTTTCGTCGCTATCAGAGTCGGATGACGAACTTAGTTCAACATCTTCCCATGCAACATATGCTTTCTTATCTTTTGATTCCTTCTTGCCTTTGTATCCACTTTTCTTTGAAAGTTTTGGACAGTCCAGTTTGATGTGACCTTGTTTACCATATTCATAACAAGTAACTTCTTGTGTTGATGAGGATCCTTCCTTCTTCTTGAAGTGTTTCTTCTTCTTTGAGTGCGAGAAGGCTTTGTCATTTTTAGCAAAGAATTTTCCAAGTCTTCTAACGAGAAGCATGAAGTTTTCATCTTCATCAGGATTATCTTTCTTTTCGTCTTCCTTGGAGTCAATCTTCAAGGTAATGTTCTTAGACTTCTTTTCTTGATTTTCACGCTTTTCCAATCTACCAAGTTTTATCTCGTATTCTTGAAGTTTTCTGAACAAGGTTGCGGATGTCATAGTAGCGAGACTCTTCTTTTCTGAGATTGTCGTTACCTTTGGTTGCCATTCTCTAGTCAAGGATCTGAGCACTTTTAGGTTCAATTCATCATTAGTCAATGTTTTGCCAAGAGCCCTTAGATGATTTGTTAGATGCACAAATCTCTTTTGTAAATCAAGAATGGATTCTCCGGTTTGCATACGGAACAATTCATATTCTTGACTTAACATATTAAGTCTCGATCTCTTTACTTCAGTTGTTCCTTCATGTGTTTCAACCAGTGTATCCCAAATTTCTTTTGCCATTGTACATGCTGAGACACAGAAGAATTCATCCATACTAAGTGCGCTTTGAAGGAGTTTTATTGCCTTTTTGTCATACAAGACCTTTTTCTTATCATCATCATCCCATGCAATTTTAGGCTTTGATGAACCAACACCGTTTACTACAGTTACCGGAACAAAAGGGCCATTTTGGACAACATCCCATATTTCTTCTCCTTGTGCTTCTAGATGAGCCTTCATACGGATCTTCTAGAAATCAAAATATTCACCACAGAATAGAGGAGGCTTGTTGCTACTGCCACCGTCTCTGAACACAGAATTGTTGTTTGCGGAAGCCATTTTGGATCTAGTAGGAACATGTTACCTATAACCTACTCTGATGCCAATTGTAAGTTCATATGCGCCTAAGAGGGGGGGTGAATTAGGTTCTTTAAAACTTTTTCTGAATTGTATGAATATTTTTGCACGAGTTTCTTTTCTTTTCTGATAAGTGATGAAAGCAGTAAATGCGAAAAGTAAAGAACACAAAGATGTATCCTGGTTCCCCTCACAGTTCGAGAGTACTCCAGTCCCCTTTCAACATGAAAGAGATTTCCTTATAGTTGGTAATTTGTACAAAGACTACCAAACAACCAAGAACAATCCTCTTGGACCAAGAACAATCCTCTTGGATTTTCACTAAGACCATAAAGAGAACAATTCTCCCTAAGTGTCTTTCTTGTTTCCAACAATCCTGAAAACAAGTATACAATAGTTTGTTTGATTTGTATAAGAGTTTGAATAATGAAAGAGCAATGTCAATCACTTGATTGATCTTTTCTATTCAATATGAAATTTAAGATGGAATACTCTTCTAAGTGCTCAAGAATAATTTTCAGTATGCATATGAAAATGATGAACAAAAATCTTGAGTATAAAGAGTATGATCAAAAGAATAGAAAGTAATAATTGTTAGTGATTGTTGTTGTTTTTTCAAAATTCTAAATGAAAATAATTTATAGTGTAGTAATACCTCTTCAATGAATCATAGCAATGTTTAAACCATTTTTACTAAACAAATGTATTTGAAAAGATACAAAGATTGCCATGAAAAGGTGTTACAAAAAGTTGCTGGAAAAATAAAAAATTTCAAAAACTTAAGCACAACAACCGGTTGCACTAAAGCAACAGTCGATTGCTGTAAAAGCAACGTTTAAAAAATTTGAAAAATATAACTATGACAACCGATTGTCATTGAGGAGCAATCAATTGCTCATAGGCCAACGTTCAAAATATTTGAAAATAAAACACATGACAATCAATTGCTGCTAGATGACAATCGATTGTTATCAAACAGAAACTTTTGTTTTTTGACTGCAACCGATTGTCCTAGCATGACAATCGATTGCTTGTGTACAAAAATTGAAAAATCATTATTTTCAAAGATTTTAAGCAATTTAAAACATCCTTCTTCAATCATACATAGTATATACTCAAAATATTATTTTAATAAAGTGAATGCATGATTAAAAATAGTTTTGAGCACTAAGAGCATAAGATCAAAAATTTCATATACCTTAAGCCATAAGTCTTGAAAAGTTGATCTTGATCAATGAATCTTGCTTGAGATGAATCTTCTATCTTGATCCATTCATTTTTCCATGCTAGCTTGTCTTCATCAAAACTTTTGGAAATCTTGATTTCACAGATACTGGTCTTCATCAAAATCAGTGTCATTAACTGAAACCACAGGACTAGGCCCCTTCCTTTCCTCTTGATTCTCTCCCCCTCCAGATGAATGGGACAAATCAGTTTCCTGTCGCAAATTGTTCCCGAATCCGTGACCCATATTCAGGAGGACCACCTTCTTCTTCTTTTTCTTCTTCTCTTTCAAGATGAGAGACTTCAAATCTTGCTTCCCTTTGGCCAGGTTCAGGAACAGGTCCTGGAATTGAGCATTATGTGCTTGAAGAGCCTTGATGGCTTGATCAGTAGGTGTTTCATAAGACATTATGTGCTGAAATAAACAGCGAAGAAGATAAGAAACCTGTAACGGTACATGTGATGAGGTGCATGATAATGGAATGCATATGAAATGATTTCACAGACTTAGGGAGATTCAAATTTGTAAATCAAAATAAAACACACTTTATTATATTAAACTGGTAACAAATGTTTAACAATGCCCTCAAGGCGTTTACAAAAGAAATAAACTGAAAAGGAAATCTAAACTAGAAATAATAAAAGACATCAGAAGTCACATGGTCGTTTTCCTTTCGTGCTGACATAATCGTTGATTGTCCTTTCATTCTCAAGCTGCCTTGTAAGCCTCAAGATCTTCTGTTCCTGCTCATGATATTTTTCTCTATAGGTATCTCTTTCTTCCTTTAACTGGATCCAAGATCTCTTCAATTCCCCCAGATCAGTAGGCATGTAGGGATGGAGGAATGTATAAGGAACACCTTCTTCATTAGTATGCTCTACAATCACCGGCAAAACAACTTCATATGGCATCCCCAGCTTTTGAGAACGAGCTCGAACCCACTGGAGATAAGGCTGCATCGGGAGGGAAGTCTTCAATCCTAGCTCATGTGGGTCAGACCTGTTCACCATGCCCCAAGTTCGTATAAACCTGCGGCGATGTCCCTCAACATCCCCCCTTGTAGTCAAAGACAATGCCTGTAAGCAGCAGCTCATGGGGACCATCTCTCCGAGCGCGTCCAAACTGTCGTAAAGCCAAACAAGGATTGTAGGTTATACCCCCTCGAATTCCAAGCAACGAAACATTAGGGTATTCCCCAAATAGATCAATGACAGCTACTCTTTCCATATCTTTAGAACTCCAAAGGATGTCCGTATGATCAAGGGACATGATTCTGTAAGCCTAACCTACACCTTCCTCATTCTTCAATACAAATTTGTGGAGGTGCGAAATAAACCACCTCGCCAGCAGCAGCGTGCAACACATGAGGGTTCCCCTTCTCCTTACAGTACGGGTATAAAGAGCATGCAGAATATCATCCAAGAGAGTAGGCACCGGGTTACGGGACATGAAGATCTTGACTGTGTTCACATCTATGAAGGCATCTGGATTCGGGATAAGAACCAAGCCGTAGATGAGGAGAGCCAAGATGTCTTCAAATGCTTGAAAGTCCAAACTATCCCAGAACTGTTGAGCTTGATCGATCAAAAACTCAATCGAGAAACCTTTAACCCCACTCCGAGTCTCCCAGTTAGATACTACATCAACCCTTTTTAGATGTAGGGCTGAAGCAATGTCCTCAGGCCTAGGAACCTCCTCCAAACCTGTAAAGGGTGTCTGCTCTAGAATAGATATACCCAGTAAATCAGAAAACTCCTCCAAAGTAGGGATTAACTGATAGTCCGGGAAGGTGAAACAGTGATGCAACGGGTCAAAGAACTGAAAAAGGATGCTCATCATCTGCTCATCCAAATTGGAAGTGACCAGGCTAAGGAGATGACCATGTCTTCTAACAAAGGAAGAAGTATCAGGAACTTTTGAAACCAACTCTCTGAGGTGAGCAGGTATCTGCATGAAGTTGACTCGAATGGTATTTCTGAGCATAGAGGCCATAATCTGCAAAACAGAACAAAGATGAATCCCCTCGGTCTTTTAAGTTGTCAGTCTAATGAAATATGCATGCCATGTCATGATGCATGATGTCATGATAAAACACACAACAGGTATAGCAGGTATCAAACATTGTAAAGGCAAACAAGTCACACAATAGCCCTTAAATTTCAGGCTGGCATGGAGTTTAGGTACTACCCTCTTGCAGTTTAGTTGGTTCATCTTGTCCTAATAATAGTAACCGGGTTCTAGAGGTTCTCAATATCACTGACCATCCTCCATCGGTCACAGATTCAGCTCACGTAATCTTTTCTTGCGGCTGGAACCATCTCGAGAGTATGGTGTCAATGAGTGTAGCATCTTACTACTTCCTATGGCCAAGTTGGTCAATTATAGGTTCTAAGGTCAGTTGATGCTTAACGACCCATATAGCAGCCCCATATTCTCCTTGTTGCTCCACAAAGGATATCGGTACTAACTAATGAGCCACATCAACGTAGCTACTGCTTCAACCGTATCGGTCTACACCGTACAGTTCCCTCACAGTCTATTGCTACTTACCTAAAAGGTGTCCCCCAGATCCGGGTTAGGATCTATAGTAACTCCGATACAAAGCCCATAAAAATAAAGCAATCAAATCAAACAATAGAAAACAATATGATGAACTAATCCTAAGTTATACCCCACTTATTAAATCCCCAGCAGAGTCGCCAGTTCTGTGATACGGTGGCCAGAACCGGGACTGTTTTTAGGAATTACCGGTTTGCGTTTTGCGTTTGTGTTTGCAAAATGTCGCGGTAATCAAGAGTCGCCACCGACTTTTATTTTATCCAACAAGGAAAGGGAAAAAGCACAGAAAAATTCCTTTTTCGAGATATTTCTGAGTACGGGGGGTGGATTATAGAAAGGGAAGGTATTAGCACCCTTTCTATCTATTGTTATTTATGGGCTCTTAGGTACTTTCTCATCATTTTCAAAATTGCTTCTTTGTGTTTGTGTGATTTGAAAAGCTTTTGTTTTGACTTAGATTTAACATTTGCTTCTGTCTTCAAGAGTGTTACGAAGTGTTTTTGAAAACTTTGTTTGTAAAAGAGTGTAGGTGTGAAAAAAGTTTTTTTTTGATTGAGCAAGTACTTAAGAACTAATCTATCTACTCGAAAAAAGAATTGTTCTATGTTTGTTTCCTTTAGAAAGCGCTATCCCACTATTAGTGAGTAGGTAGCACCGCCGTTGAAGTTTGAGGGTCAATTCGAAAAGGGATGTACGATCACTAAAGCGATGTTAGGACGTCTTAGTAGTAACCCTAATGTCTTAGATCAATTATTCGAGGCAACAATATTTGAGGCAACCATTCCGAGGCAACTTTGATCTTTGGGACAAAAGGACGAACACTAAAGCATCCTATACCTAATGAGCGTTTACCGAAGGCAACCAAGTGAGAGTGTACCCTAGGAGTGCGCATGTGCGAGTGATTCAATTTCAGATTATTATCTTTGCACATTTTAGGGTTATCTAACTGTTTTAAAGTTTTACATACATTCTTGTCATGCATCCTAATATCATACATCTAACAGTTTAATATTTTGCGGAATTTAAAGTGCGGAAATTAAACTAAGTTATTACAAGGCTTCGGTTATTTACATAGCCAAAAACAAACCCTTAAAAATAAAGCGATAAATGAAAGGTAAAAATCCTAATTAACTATTACAACTTGTGAGCAATTACATTAATAGGATAAAAATAAATAATAAAAACGCACGCGAGGAAAATTAGATCGGAAGAGAACTAGGGTTTTGACCCTTTCTAACCTAATTAAAAGAAAAATTGTTTTTTTTTTGTTTTTTAATTATTTTCAAGAAAAATGAATTACGTTTTTAAATTAAATACAAAAATAATTAGCTAATTAAATTAATTAATGAAAACAAATAAATGGCCTATTTTTTTATGTTTTTGGTTATTTTAAGAAAAAGGAAATATTATTAAGTTAGAAATAAAACCATAATTATTCTAATTAATTTTAATTATTTACAAAAGGAATTAAAGTTGTCTAATATTAACAACCTAATTAAATTAATTTATTTTTTGATTAAAAAATAAAGTCTAAATCTAATTTGGTGAAAAATATTTTTGTGATTTTTTGATAAAAAGAATTATTTGATTTGGTTAGTAAAACAAATAAATAAAATTAAATAAAACAAATAAAAAAAGAATAGAGGAAGAGTTATTGGGCCTGGGAAGCAATCTGAAGAGGGGTATGAATATCCAAATCTGGGCCCAAAACATGGTGGTCCACGTTGACTGGCCAGATTCTCCACTATGCATTGACTAAGGCCTTTGGTGCTCCTCCAGATGATAGCCATCAGATCAGGATCTCAAGACACTTGGCCAATTTGATTATGAAGATGTATGGTAGTCCTTGGTCTTTGTGGAACATGGGATCTATAGAAAGAATTCAAGAAAAATGCAAATGTTGGAGGCAGGGGTCGAACCCCTGACCTCAAGCTCCCCAACGCCTTAACGCTTACCTAGCTACCACTGGGCCAATTGTGTTAGTTGTTATAATAAACAAAATAATAATTAAATATTAAAAAGGCAATATATATCAATTCAGCGTGCATTTTTTCAAATAGGCGAATGGTTATTCGCCATGTCTTCGTCTTCTCCAAGGATATGTTGTTTTAGACAACAGACCTTTACCCACTGACACTCACCGTAGCTAAAAACATGGGCATATCAAAAATCATGTACAAGCACAATAAATCAATGGTGATGGTACCAATCCATTCGTCTCAGTCTCACGAACTTCATGGTACCCAAATTGTGGCCTAATTTCACCTGTACACCAAGATCCCAATTTGAACCAAAAAACCCTAACAATGGTGATATCTCATACAGTTCATGAAAATGCAATTAATTATTACAGAAAGCTTACAAATGTTCTAAGGATTAAGAATCTACAAATATTTCATGCTATAGATTACACAATTATGTAATTTGAATTCAAGAAAATAGCAAATTCGTGACTGATTTATAGCGCGTTTTGGTACTGGAAAGGCCTTGTTCTTGATTGATTCTGCTTGCTGGGGATCCCAGGAAGCGATTGGGATGATCAAAGGATCTTGAAATTGCTTCAAAGTATGAATTCTTGTTTGCACTTTTTCTTGTTTCTTTCAAGTTTGGTTCTTGATGATGCGCCTCTCTCTAGCCTTGTTTTAGGTCTGCCAATGATCCTTATGTACTGAGGAATGAATTAGGGTTGTCAATGTGATCACAATCTTCCTCCATTATTGAATTTTATTTGGATTTGATTCACTTTGAATATCTTTTTAAAATTAGGAAAATTCAATCTTTTTGTCCATACCAATGCTTTGCACGATTTCAAATGCTTGCCAACTGGATTTGAGACCTGAAACAAGTACAAAATCTTGAATTTTCAATGCTTTAGATTTTTCTATGATTTGTTTTGATTTAAATTGATTAAATTCAAATAAAAATCAAAATAAATAATAAAAACAAGATAATGACAAGTGGCAAGGGCTAGGGCTCGTGGACCATGTTTCCAACTCAAAACCAATGCAAAAAGTTAGGCCCATTAAGAAAAATTTGCAATTTAAGGCATAGTTGACTTTTGGCAATTTTGCAAAAAGGGTCAACTTCACTAATGCATAACTTCCTCAATTTTGAATCTTTGAAGGTGTTATTTGACTTTTTAGAAAGCTTGAGATTTCTTCTAAGCAACCCTTTTGGTCTTATCTCAATTTGATATTCCATGATCATGTATGACGCTTTGACAAAAAAGATGTTTTTGTTGACTTTTCAAAATGACCTATAATGTCCAAATCCATAACTTCTTGTGGGTGCATATTTTGAACTTGGGAGATGAATATGGATTGTAGAGAATGGCATCCGCTTCAAAAATGAGCTTTGGATGGGTCATTTCTCATAAATTATGAGAAAGTTATGCTTGGTCAAAGTTGAGTTGACTTTTCCAACAAAACCCTAATTTAGCAACTTTTGGTTCTTGATGAATTATGAGCAATCCTTAATGAATCATGATCAACCCTTGATCAAATGATGAAATATACTTCAAAATTAGTATGTTGACCAAAAATCTTGAAGTTTGACTATATGTGGGCCACAATTGACTTTTTCCTTAGCATAGTCGATTTTCAGGCCTTTGAGCAATTGACTGAGCAAACTTTCTCTGCAAGACTTGAAATTTGACATGTATGATCTTGAGAACATATTAGGACAATGGTGAGAATTTGGGATCCCTTGGAATCAAGTATCTTGATGCAACATGAAACCCTAATTTGAGGTAGACTGCCTTAGGAGGGAGCTTGTCTGGTCAACCCTTGGACTTCCTTGAGCAACTTGAAGATCTTTCTTGAAATGTTTTGAGAAATATGGGAGGTAAAATTTTGGGGTACAACAGTAATCGTCAAAGATTCCTTAATTACCTACCGAAGTAGTAATCATCAAAGATTCCTTCTAATAACCCTCCATATGCAGCTTTACACAGGCTCATCCTAAAGTAGCCCCACACAGACTCCTTCTCATATATCTCCATATGAAATTTAACACGGGCTCATCCTGAAGCAGCCCTACACAGGCTCCTTATAATACAATTCCATATAGCAATTAATTTCATTCTCCCCGGAAAGTTACTGTGAAGCCTGTATTTCAACCAAAAAATAATAAACTTTCATCTCTCTAGTCCAGAGATAACTCCTTAGTAGAGCCTTGGACAACTGAAGTTCCTAGACTCTATTCCCCATTGAGTTTTCCTCATGCAGGAGAACAACAAAAATCAACATTCCCCAGCTGACTCCTCCTCAGACAGCAGGAACAGGAATTCCCCACAAAGAGACCTCATATGAAGTCAGCACCTACATTGGATGGCGTCTTTAAGCCCATATCTAACAACTCTCAGTCATCTTCTCCAAATGGAATCTTTAAACCCATTCCCTACACAATCAACCATCACATCATCGAGTGCGAATTTTTGGGCACTCTAGTGTTCAATCATCTTCCACCTTCAGATCACGAAAGGAAAACAAGCCAATCTAAATCTTCAAGTTTAAGAAGATTGAACAGGGGCGGCTGTTGTACCCCAAAATTTTCCCTCCATTTTTCTCAAGACATTTTCTCATAAGGATTTTCAAAAGGGCAAGTTTGCACAAGTACAATTGGAGTTTTAGATCTCAAGCATCAAATCAAAAAAAGGTAAGTTAGCCTTGATTCATAAGCTTCAATTGGGCATCTAAAATCCTTCGAGCGAGCTTTTTTTTCAAAGTATTTGATTAAGCATTTGGTCCCCTTCAATCAAGATTTAGTCCACCAGCTTTGATTGAGCATTTGGCCTCCTTCAATCAAGTTTAATTCACAAAGCTTCGACTGAGCAAAAGGCTCTTTCAACTTGCCTTTGATCCACAAGGCAAAAGGCCTATTCATGCTTGCCTTTGTTTCACAAGGCAAAGGCTTCTTCAGAATTGCTTTCGATCCACTAGGCAAAGGCCCCTTCAACTTGCCTTCTATCCACAAGGAAAAGGACCCCTTCAACTTTCCTTTGATCCACAAGGCAAAGGCCCCTTCAACTTGCCTTTGATTCACAAAGCAATGGTTATCTGCATGCAAGCTTCGACTGGGCAATGTCTATCTTCAGGCCAGCTTTGACTCCACCTCTAAAACCCCTCAACATAGTTTCTACACCATGACACACAATATGGTCCATTCGAAGAAGGATTCAAAAGGTCCATTCGTAGAACATGAATTTGGTGGATTGGAAGGGCATGCATGTGGTCCATTCAAAGAACACAGATGTGGTCCATTCGAAGAACACACATGTGGTCCATTCAAAGAACACACATATGGTCCATTCGAAGGATACATGATTATTGAAAACAAGTTTGTTTTATGATGAGTCTTGGTCCAAGATGCTTGCTGGCCAAAAGGCTACGTGCTACCAAGCCCAAGCCTCCTGCATAATTACATTCGAACGAGGTAACAAAAGAAGCTTCGACTGGCTAGAAAGGAGTTTTTGATTGGGCTAGTTGAAAAGTTTCAGATCAAGCTGCTAAGGCAGATAGGGGATCAATCGAAGAAGCCACAATAATGAAACCCAAAGCCATCGAAAGGAGAAATTCAGAGCAAATCGAAGAATAAAGCATGGAGGCATTCGAAGGAGTCAGGGAGTGAAACATGTCCAGGTTCATCCCAAAACCCAAAAGGGCAGGAATCCATCAAAAATGGAAATCCTTTAATTTGTCTGATTTTTCCTTCAAAGCCTAGTTAATGGATGTCCCTTGTCATTTCAATTCACCTCCACCCCTATAAATACAAGCCTAAAGATCCACTGTCAAGGGGGTAACGACGAAAAAAGAGATAAGAAACACATTGCCAAACGAAAGTATTTTTGCCACACACACACGTTGCCCCATAAAAGCTCCACAAAACTTCCAATGTTTTAACAAGGCTGTCAGAATCGAAGCAATCTCTATAGGCCTCCTCAATCCAAAATAAGCACCCCACTGGTAACAAACCTTCAACCTCAAATTCATTTCATATGTAATATATTCATCTTGCATAATGTTTATCTTGGGTAGTGTGTTACATGTAAAGTCTAAAGTAACAGGGTACCTTTACTAAGGTATGTGAAATGGGTTCCTTCGAATCCTAAATCCAGCTCAGATGGCGAAGAAGGATGTGTGCATTCGAAAGGACCTGGGTTCGATACCTGGGCCTTGCAAATTTTATTTTTTTCTAACATGTTATGCAGTTTCAATGCTTCCTGGCTATGCACACTCACCATATACCATCAAGTCCAGGCCATTAGATGCACATTTGATCCAGATCCAATGCCTTAAGCACACAGCCTCACCATGGACCCTCCTGGGGATCTCCCAACTAAATACAAGGGCAGATCTAGGCTTCTCTCACTTGGCCCCAGCAAAGTCCACTTCATATCCCCCCATTTCTTTTTCTATTAGGCCCATTTGTATTTTTGTTTTATCTTTACTATTTATTACTTTTAATTCTGTTTTAATTTGTTTAATCATTAAAAACAAATAAAAATCACAAAAAACATTAGGTTAGTTTTTTTTGTTAATTAAATTAATTCTGTAAATTAATTAATTAATTAATTATTTTAACTTTTTCTTTAATTTAAAACTAATAGACTTAGGATTTTAATTAAATCATTTTCCTAAAATAAAAACAAAACAAAAAGATTTGCTTTCACTTAGGATTTAGACGTTATTTTCAATTCGTGCATATTTATTTACTTTCGCACTTTTTTTTCCATATTATTGTAATTGCTTACTGGGTTGTAATAGTTAAAATTAGGACTTTATTCTCTAATTTTTATTTCTTCCCCAAATTTTGGACTATGTAATTAATCCCCCTCCCCGAAGCTTTGTAATAGTATAGATTTAAATTCCGCATTTTAAATTCCTGCAAATTATTAACTGTCTAGATGCTTGACTTATAGGATTGTATGGCAAGAACATAAAATAAAGCGCTAGCAAACCTAATGCAAAAGACAAAAATAACTGAATACGACACAATTACACATATACACCTCTAGGATACTCCCATTTTGGTTGCCTTCAGAAAATAGTCACAACTCTCGAAACGTGAGAGATTTTAGTGGCTACCCTCCGGTTTAAAAAGATCATAAGTCCCTCGATGACCCTCTCGATGTTGCCTCGGTAAACAATGATCTTAAAACCCTAGGGTAGTTATTAAAACTTCTTGCCAAGTTGCCTTCGTGACTATAAAATATCCCTTCAAATGTCCCTCAAACATCCAAGCAACTATGGCTACCTACTCACTAATAGTAGGATAGCATTGTCTAAAGGAAAGGAGGAAAAGAACGACCCTTTTGAGTAAAGTAGATAGTTCCTAGATGCTATGCTCAAAATCAAATTTTACACTTACACAAAACAATTTTCAAAAACCTTTTCAAAAACGCTTTATCAACACTCTTGAGGACTGATAATAAAGTTATCATAAAGCAAATTGCTGCACTAAGGCATTTCAAAATACTTTTTTAAAACACACAAAAACACAAGGTATTTAAAAAATGAGCTAAGCATCTAAAAGCCCATAGATAACTACGGATGGAAAGGGTGTTAACAACTTCCCTTTCCATAATCTACCCCCTTACTCAGAAATAATCTCGATAGGTCTTTTTATATTCTTTTCACCCTTTCCTTAGTTGGATAAAATAAAAGTTGGTGGCTACTCTTGCTTACCGCAACATTTGCAAATACAAACGCAAAACCAGTATAACAGTCGGTTCTGCCACTGTATCACAGTAGTCCAGGAAAAAGTTAAGGATTAAAGCGTATAACTATGTCCAGTGGAATCTCTATAGCCAGCTTTATTACCAGGGTCCGAATTTAAATGATCCAAGATCAATTCAATCAACTTCTTTCAATGGCAAGGGATAATGTTCGAAGACATAGGGGCAATAGAGGAGTTGGAACACAATGAGATCACTTCCACATGGCTATTATTTTTGCTTTCACTTTGTATTTCCTTTTATTCTTTTGACGATTTCCTCTTACTTGGATCTCTGTCTCTTTGTACAAAAATGCCTATTCATGGGAAAAACATCAATACAAATATACTTTGAGGTGCAAACTTTTTGTTTTTTTCCTTCTGTTTTGCGTGCAAAAGCGTCCAATTATTACAAATGAACATATGCATATGAACATGATTAAACTATCTAGCAAATGTATGCTTGAAAACAGTAATAAGCATCTCCTTAAGGCATTTGAAGCTATCCTCAGAGTTATTTCATTAACATTATCCCCTCAAAGTTATTTCATTAACATTATCCCCTCAAAGTTTGGATTCATGAAATCCCCAGCCAGAGTTTTAACCTCCAGAGAATCCACTCCTCAACTGATTTGAAGAGGTCTTATGGAGTCCCTTCTTAAAGAATACACCTCCTCTGCAGATCGTCAAATATCATCTTCAACAAAATTATAAATTCCCCAGATCGAGTTTACCCCTCAGACTAATATCAAGGGACCAAAGCCCCTAATCCCCGACAAAATCATTATAATCCTCAATAGAGTTGTTACTATAACCGAAAGTGACTGCAAAGTCTGGAATCCGACCAGACAACAGTTAACTCCTTTCTCTTCAAAAGCAAAGTTACTGAGAAGCCTGGACCCGACCAGATACTAGTTCAACTTCATCCTCCCTCAATTTACTGTGAAGACTGGACCCGACTAGATAACAGTTTGAGTTGCTGAAACCTGGACCCGACAAAATAACAGTTGATCTCAATTTCAAGTTACTAAAGCCTGAACCTGACCAGATAATAGTTTAACTTCTCCAATTACTACAAAACCTGGACCTGACCAGATAACAGTTCAAGTTGTTGAAACCTGGACACAACCAGATAATAATTAACCTCAAATTCAAATTGTTGAATCCTAGACCCGACAGGATAACCATTCAAGTTTCTAAAACCTGGAC
Source organism: Vicia faba (assembly GCA_948472305.1). Lineage (NCBI taxonomy): Eukaryota > Viridiplantae > Streptophyta > Magnoliopsida > Fabales > Fabaceae > Vicia > Vicia faba. Next base: position 1,201,537,316 of record OX451736.1, on the reverse strand, counting down.
CCGACCAGATAACAATTAACCTCAAGTTCAAGTTGCTGAAACCTGGACCCGACCAAATAACAGTTAACCTCAAGTTTAAATTGTTGAAACCTGGACCCAACCAGATAACAGTTAACCTCAAGTTTAAGCTGTGAAACCTGGAACCCGACTAGATAACAGTTTAACTTCTTTAATTTTCTACAAAACCTGGAATTCGACCAGATAATAGTTAATTTCATCTTCCCCAGTGAGTTGCTGCAAAGCCTGGAATTTGACCAAATAACAATCAATTTTATTACCCCCAGCAAGTTGTTGTGAAGCCTGGAATCTGACCAGATAACAGCTAAAATTTCTTCCTCTCCAATCAAGAGATATCTCCCCAGTAGAGCAATGGACAACTAAAACTCCTGAACTCCATTCCCCAAGCAAAAATGAACGCTCCCTGTAGATATTCCTCAAGCAAAGTCAATGTTCCCCAGCGGATTTCTCCTCAAACAACAAAACAGGAATCCCCAGCAGAAACACTTTAAACAAGTTTGATACGGTGGGAAAATTGACTTTTGGTTTTGCGTTTGTGTTCGCAAATGTTTCGGTTTAGCAAGAGTCGCCACTGACTTTTTATTTTATCCTAAGGAAAGGTCAAAAAGCACAGGAAAGACCTTTGAGATGTTTTCTTGGGTTCAGGGAGTAAATTATGAAAAGGGAAGGTGTAAGCACCCTTTTCATCCATGGTTATCCATGGGCTCTTAGTTACTTGTTTAGATCACTTGCTTTTGCTTTTTAATTGTTTGAAATGGTGTTTTATGTGTGGTTTTGAAAGATGTTTTGAAAAGATGTCATCGTTGTGGCAACCTTTGTAATGATTCTTGTTTGAATGTATACAAAGGTGTTTGGTCTTTTGAAAAGATTTCAATGTTTGAAAGTTTGATTTGGGAAATGTTTTGAAATTGTGTTGTGAAGTGTGTTTGAAAATAGCAAGGATGTTTTGCAAGCTTTTGATCAAGTAACTAAGAGTTATCTACCCTATTTTACTCAAAGATCTTTCCTAATATGTTTTTAACCCTTTTGACAGTGTTATTTCACCATTGCATTTGGTGAACAACCTTGTGTTAGGATGTTAGACGGGACAGGCGCGAGTTATCGTATAGACCATGATAGCAATTGTGTCAAGTATTTTTGGCAAATTTTTGAGGGACTTGATCATTTTGTTTAGGCAACCAAGATAGCGTCATCGAGGGACTATGATCTTTTGTTTTGTTTTTGTTTTGCCAAAGTACCCAACATGCATAACATGACCCATTTTTAAGGCAACAAGTGGATTGTAACCCTAGGGATGCAAGTGTGCATTGTGTTTGATTTTCATGCATTTTTGTCTTTGATTAGGTCAAGCTACTTGTTGATTTTGGATTTTTGCATACTAACCCTAATCTCTAATCATGGCATAATTGAAAGCATAAAGTGCGAGAATTAAAAGTCTAAGCTATTACAACATGATTATGGGGATGGGGGTACAATCTTTGAATTGGGGTGTATTTGATAAAAAACATAAACCCTAGTTTACTATTACATCTAAATTGAATTCAAATGCATAAATAAATGGATAATATTTAAATAAACAAAATAAACAAATATATCAAATAATATGAATTATGCAAAAAAGGTATTTGTTTATTTATGTATGTAAAAATATTTAATGTAAAAATAAAGAAATAAATAAAAGATTAATTTTGTTAGGTTAAGGGTGAAACTCTAATTTATTTAAGAAAGTAAATATATTAATTATTTTATTTATATACAATAAAAATAAAATAGTATGTGTAAAAAAAAATGTTTAGAAAAGGTATTTTTAAGTATATTTAATAATAAAAATAAAAGTGTAATATTTTATATTTTTATTCTAAATTATTCTAATAAAATAAGAGTATATACATATATATGTATTAATTATATTAAATATATACAATAAATAAAATATATACAAAAATAAAAATATATTTTAGAAAAAATATTTTCAGTATGAATAAAAAAAAAAGAATAAAAATAAAAGTATAATTTAGATATATTTTTCATGTTTTGAATAAATTATATAAAAGTAATTAAATTGTTTTTTATGTTAGGAAAATAAAAATAAAATGCAAAATAAATGTGAAAAAATTATAAAAATATTTTTGAGCATTTTTTATATTTGGAAATAAATAAACAAAATCAGAAATGAAAATAAAAATGCAAAAATATAAAATAACAAGAAATTGGGCCAGGGGGTGCAAAAGGAAAAAGGGGGGTGTCAATAGTGAGCCAGGCCAAGCCAAGCCCATCACTTCATCTTCAACCTTCAGATTTCAAACAAACGCGCGCTCCTGTTATCCAATATGGACATCCTGCATACGAGCTCTATTGCAAAAACACATAACATCAAACTTATAGAGCATTTCAAGAAGAATCCAACCATATAAACAACTTGTCTTAACTCTAAAAGAGCAGAGATAATTTCTCTGGCCCTAAAATCTGATCTAGTTTTTTCAGTATGTTCATGGTGAAATTCTCTTATCATGCTTAATATAAATGAAAACTGAGCATATGTACAGCTTCATGGCAATGAATACTACATTTTTTATTCACAAACCTAAGGCTAAATGTTCCTAAATAGAGAGGTAGGAAGTTGACAAAAACCTGTTTCAGCTGACTTCGTGTAAGGCAATGTAGAGCTTTTCAACAAGGCTTGAGATGTCTGGGAGCTTGTTTGGACTTCACTTGACCTTCTCCAATAGCCTGCTTGCCTTGAATGTCCTTGAATTAGCCTATAGAACTCAACTTGCACAAGCTCAAAATGAAAATGGCAAACTCTGTAAATGGAGTTACAGTTGGTGTTTGAGGTTTTGAATAGCTTGGATGGATGGAATGGAAGGTGTTTGAACAGGTTTTGGCCAAAACGCACGAGCCAAATGAGTTATGGAAGTCAAGTTGCAGGTTTTGCCCTGTTTTGCCAATGGGGTGTGATTTCTGGATATGGGGTGTTTAGAGGTTCAAGCAATCGTGTTTCTGGCTCAAAGGGGTGTGAGAAAGATGTTCAAACTGTTTGTATAAGTTTATCTTGGTTGGTCTTCTAGTTCTCATGTGTTTTGCATATTTCTTGTATAAGAAGCAAAAGTGGGAAGTGATATGTAGCAGGCCTGTACAGGCTATCCAACCCCTTGTAACCTCTGCTCTTGGCCCCTCTAATTTGGGGATTTGATTATCTGCAAGAGATCTTGGACCGATGCTCAAAGATTGTGGTTTGACATAAAGCACATTTAAGCAAAAATGGAAATGTACCTTTTTTTACGTAAGGCTTAATTTTGTGTACAATGTCCTAATGACCAAAACAATAGCTTAGACCAATGGATTTGCATTAAATTATTGAGTGTGATATGGTTTAGAGGCCTGTAAACTAGTGTAAGCCATGCTGACTTGAAATTGCAACTTGTATGAACATGAATATGCCATGGATGAAAAGTGAGTTTTTGCCAACTTCAAGCCTTCGATTCTCCCTAACCACAAATGTGTTTGGAGAGTTCTTGGACAATTTGGAAATCTTGTAACATGATCTATAATCCATCTTTGAAATGAAATTTGATATTCCAAGTGGAACTATGTGAAAAATGGCCATGAAGATAGGTCAAAATCCTGCCTAAACTAGGGCAAAATTTCACTAAGTTAAAAGTTTTAGGGACCCTTATTCCAAAAATCATAACTTAAGATCCAAGCTTAGTTTGAGAAAACTTTGTGTACCAAAGTTGTAGACTTTATGGAGGACTACAACTTTCATGTTGGAGGTTTTGTTTGAATCCATTTGCATCATGGTGAAAATGTAGGGCAAAGTTAGGGAAAATTAAGAAAATTTCATAACTCAGAAAAATTCTAAGTTATGAAATTTTTCAATTTTAAACCCTAATTTGCAATTTTGGGTTTCTTGATGAACAAGCTTCATGTTTGGACACTTCTTGATGAAAAATTACCCCTGGCACTTGATTTTGACAAAAAAGTCAAAGTTTGACTTTTCAGTGTACAATCAAATTTTGATCAATTGACTGAAAAATTCATCTTTCAATCTAATGCATTTGAGATCTTTTGAACTTGTTGAATAGGTAAAGATGGTTTCATTGAGTCCTTGACTCCATGGTTGAGCCCAATTTGCCATTGGCTAGGTCAAAAATCAGAAATTGCCTTTGTACAGTCAAAACCCTAAAAATGACCATTTTGCCCTTTTGGTGATCTGATCAATTTTCTTGTGGAATTGTGGTCCAAACTTGATCAAATGGTTCATATGAGTTCATAATGTTGATGTGGGTCAAAATTCATGAGGTTTGACTGTAAATTGGCCACAGTTGACTTTTTCCCCAATACAATTGATTTCTAGGTCAACTGTCCAATTGACTGGGCAAAAATTTGATTCAAGGCTTGAAACTTGGTATGGTCAAACTTATGAGTCCAACATGAAGTATGAAAGTCACTTTGAGCATTAGAAGTCCAAAATTCTTTGTGCAAACTCAAACCCTGATTTAAGTCAATAGTGCAAGGAGATGTCTTGAGCAGAGCAAACCCTAGCTTGATCTTGAGTTCAAATAGCCTTGTGATGAGAAATGTTGATAAAATGAGAGGGAAAATTTTGGGGTACAACAGTTGCCCCTGTTTAATCTTCTAGAACCTGAAGAGTTAGATTAGCAAGTTTGTCTTTCGTGACTAGAAGGTAAAAGAGGATTGGACACTAGAGTGCCCGTAGATTTGCACTCGTCAAAATAACGCTGAGGGAATGGACTTAAAGATGCCATTTGGAGATGATAGAATCTTGCTGGAGATGGGCTTAGAGATGCCATCAAAAATGTTTGTTGAATATCAGTAGAATGAACATCAGAATGGTATCCGTATCTGGAACATATCTGAGTTGTATCTGAAATTGAAGTATGTATGAGTAGCAGAATGACTTCCGTGTCTGGAGTGTATCCGTATTGTAACTGGGATCCGGATAAATGACAGAATGACTTCCGTTTCTGGAGTGTATCTGAATCTGAATTTGATAGTTGAATCTGAATGAGAAATAGAATGGCCTCTGTGTTTGGAGCGTATCTAGTCTGTATCTGATTGCTGAAGTCTGAATGAGTAGTAGAATGACTGTCGTGTCTGGGGTGTGTCCATACTGTATCTTTACTTGAAATTCTGAATGAGTAATAGAATGACCGCCGTGTCCGGGGTGTATCCATACTGTATCTGAAATCTTTGAATATTTGTTAAAGATAGTTTTTTAATCTTATCCTGAAAAGGGTAAAATGTTAGCTAAAACACAAAGTTATGTTGCATGATATGTATGATGCAATAAAATGTGTTCTATCAATGTTTATGGTATATGAATGTAATGTATGCGCATGTAAGCTGATTAGTTGTCTTGCTGAGGAAAATAAATCCTAGATAGATGGAGATAATGAAATCTTTGACTGCTGCCGGGGAAAATAAGCCCTTGACTGCTGCTGGAGATTCAAAAACTTTGATTGTTGAGACTGAGAATGTCCTTTGGACTACTGCGGAGGAGTGAAAATCCTTGGTAACTTGTGGGGAAATGAGAATCCTTTATGACTTTCGTAAGAAAATAAGGATAACTCCGACGATTTCTACTGGGGAATTAAAACCTGGGAGGTTTCAACCAGAGATATAGGAATAAGAATCTTCGTTCTGCTGAGAAATAACTCTATGGGGGAGAATGTTTATCCTGCTGGGGAGATCAGGAGTTTGGGTTGTATGCCAATCTACTGGGGATTCCTGTTTTGTTGTTTGAGGAGAACTGCGCTGGGGATATGCATTTCAAGGTTTTAGCTTTTATTGAGGATATGAATGACATATTGCAGGGGATTTCCTCCGGTATAGCATAAAGACGTCTTCCTATACCTTCAACCTATCAGTAATTATCCTTTCTTATTCCGTTTTATTTGTAAGCAGTGATTATATTCAAATGCACATGCTCATTTTGATAAATCATTGGACGTTTTCAAATAAAACATAAGTGTAAAAAGAAAGAAAAGGCAAACAAATTTCTGCACTTTGAAGTATCTTTGTATTAACTTTGTGTAAGTATTTTGTACAAAGGAGACAGTCATCCTAGTAAGAGAATGTTGTCGTAAAATTGAGAAAAAATTTATACAAAGAAAGATGGCTATGTGTAACAATTCCATGGGGTTCCCATTCTGCTATAGCCTTCACAACTCTGAGTATCTTATCCATTCGTTGCTTCGTCGTAGATGATTGGATAGATCAGAAGCTTGGAGCTTGTCCGTGAAGAGATTGTCCTTAAAGTGATCCGACGAGACATAGTCATACGCTTTAATTCCCTAACTTTTTCCTGGATCTCCCTTTCAGGTTTTCGATCCACCGGGAAACCCTTTTTTGCCCAAGTCGCCCTTTCGAGTTTTCAACTTGCCGGGTGTACATATTTTTTTTTATTTATCCCTAATTTTTTCCTGAACCGCCCTTTCGGGTTTTCGATTCACCGGGATGCCAATTTTTGCCCAAGTCGCCCTTTCGGGTTTTCAACTTGTCGGGTCATTTATGCGTAGTATCTTTTGACTATGTCTGCGTTCGCAGGGTGTGGCAGGTTGTCACCGTCTATGGTGGTCAGAATCATTGCTCCACCAGAAAAAATGTTCTTGATCACAAACGGTCCTTCATAATTAGGAGTCCATTTGCCCCTGGGATCACTTTGCGGCAAGATGATCCGCTTGATTACAAGATCTCTGACTTGATATACCTGACGTCTGAATTTCTTGTTGAAAGCCTTGATCATCCATTTTTGATACGTCTGACCATGACAAACAACAGTAAGTCGCTTCTCGTCGATCAAATTAAGTTGATCAAGCCGGGTCGGAATCCAATCGTCTTCACTTAAACCAACATCCTTCATAATCCTCAAGGAAGGAATTTGAACTTCCATAGGTAAAACAACTTCCATGCCATATACCAAAGAAAAAGGGGTTACCCCTGTGGAAGTACGCGCCGTGGTACGATATCCATGCAGAGCAAACGGTAACATCTCATGCCAGTCCTTGTAGGTGACTGTCATCTTTTGAATGATCTTTTTGATATTTTTGTTTGCAGCTTCAACAACACCGTTCATCTTTGGCCGATAGGGAGATGAATTGTGATGTTGAATCTTGAACTACTCGCACAGAGTGGTGATCACAGTGTTATTCAGGTTTGTACCATTGTTTGTGATGATCCTGTCGGGGATACCATACCGACATATGAGGTTCTGCTTGATGAAGCAGGAAACCACATTCTTTGTAACGGAGGCGAAGGAAGTGCTTGGACCCACTTGGTAAAGTAATCAATAGCCACCAGGATGAAGCGATGTCCATTGGATGTCGTAGGCTTGATCTCTCCAATCATGTTGATTCCCCACATCGCGAATGGCCAAGGAGCTATTAGAACGTTGAGAGGGACAGGAGGAATATGTACCTTGTCAGCATAGACTTGGCATTTGTGACAAGTACGAGAATATTGATGACAATCAGCTTCCATGGTAGACCAGTAGTAGCCTTCCCTTAGAATCTTCTTAGCCATCGTATGTCCGCTCAAGTGGGTGCCAGGTGTGCCACTATGTATTTCAGTCATGATCAACTCAGCTTCAACTTTGTCCACACAACGAAGTAGAACACAATCATGGCTGCGCTTATATAGGATACCATTACTCAGGAAGAACTTGGCAGCAAATCTCCTTAAGAACTTTTTGTCGTTGACTGAAGCTCCTTTAGGGTTTTCTCGAGTCTTGAGATACCTTTTGATTTCATGAAACTAGGGTTGTTCCACTACTTCTTCGGTATTAATCTCATGACAATGTGCAGGTTCGTCCATTCGCTCGATGGTGATTTGGGGATCCTCATTATCCCAGTTGAGTTTAAACATGGAAGACATTGTAGCTAGAGCATCAGCTAGCTGATTTTCTTCTCGCGGAAAGTGTTCAAAGGTGATCTGCTCGAAAAGAGGTAACAATGTCTGGACATGTTCTTTGTATGGGATAATATTAGGATGTTTAGTATCCCACTCTCCTTTGATTTGAATGATAACCAAAGCTGAGTCCCCAAATACGACCAAAGATTTGATTCCCAAGTCAATATCAGCCTTGAGACCAAAGATACAAGCTTCATATTCGGCCATGTTGTTGGTGAAGCTGAAGCAGAGTCTAGCAGTGAAAGGTGTATGGCAACCTTCTAGAGAAATAAGTACCACACCGATACTGTTGCCAAGTGCATTTGAAGCACCACCAAAGTACAAGGTCCATCGGGATCCTTGTTCAGGTCCGTCATACGGTCCGTTACCTTCAATGTTGTCCAATGTCATAATGTCCTCATCAAGGAAGTCGAATCTCATAGATTGGTAATCTTCGACGGCTTGATGAGCTAGATGGTCAGCTAGTACACTCCCCTTTATAGCTTTTTGGGTTGTGTACTAGATATCATACTCAGTCAGGATCATCTGCCATCTAGCGATTCTTCCGGATAAAGCAGGCTTCTCGAAGATGTACTTAATTGGATCCATTTTAGAAATCAACAAAGTGGTATGTGTCAACATATACTGCCTTAGCCGGCGAGAAGCCTATACCAAAGCGCAGCAAATTTTCTCGAGCAGTGAGTAGCGAGTCTCACAGTCGGTATACTTTTTGCTCAGGTAATAAATGGCATGCTCTTTTCGGCCAGACTCGTTATGTTGGCCTAGTACGCACCCCATTGAATTATCCAAAACGGTCAGATACATGATTAAAGGCCTTCCTTCGACGGGTGGCATCAAGATAGGAAGTTCCAGCAAATACTCCTTGATCTTATCAAAAGCAACTTGACAATCATTGTTCCATTCAACCACCTGATCTTTCTTCAATAGCTTGAAGATTGGCTCGCAGGTAGATGTTAGGTGAGAGATGAACTTTGCAATATAGTTTAAGCGTCCCAAGAAACCTCTAACCTCCTTTTCAGTGCGGGGGGCATGCATTTCTTGTATAGCTTTGACTTTGGCAGGATCAACTTCAATGCCTTTGTTACAACGATAAATCCCAAAAGTTTATCGGACCTGACTCCGAAAGTGCACTTGCTAGGATTCAGTTTGAGCTTATATTCCTTCAACCTAACAAACAACTTTTGCAGATGGTCTAGGTGTTCTTCTTCTGTCTGTGAACGGGCTATCATGTCGTCTACGTATACTTCAATCTCATGATGTATCATGTCATGAAACAAAGCTAACATGGCTCGCTGATAGGTTGCCCCGGCATTCTTCAGTCCGAATGGCATCACTTTATAGCAGAAGGTACCCCACTGCGTAACAAAACTAGTCTTCTCCATGTCTTCGGGGGCCATTTTGATCTGGTTATATCCCGAGAATCCATCCATGAAGGAAAATACCTTGTGTTGAGCTGTGTTGTCAACCAAGATGTTAATGTGTGGTAGTGGAAAATCATCTTTAGGGCTGGCCATGTTTAGGTCTCTGTAGTCCACACACATTCTGACTTTTCCGTCCTTCTTAGGCACGGGCACAATGTTAGAAACCCATTATGGATAGGAAGTAACATCCAGAAAGCCAGCATTGAACTGCTTCATCACCTCAGCTTTGATCTTTTCGGACATGTCGGGCCTCATTCGGCGGACTTTCTGTTTGATTGGTGGACAGTTTTCTCTTGTAGGCAGACGGTGAACCACAATATTTGTATCTAGTCCCGGCATATCTTCATAGGACCAGGCGAAGATCTCAACAAACTCATTCAACAACTGAACTAAGCGCTCCTTGACATTTGGCTTCAGGTTGGCACCCACTTTAACCTCTTTTCTGTCTTCCTCTGTTCCCAGATTGATAGTCTCTAACAACTCTTCATGGGGAAGAATATCCATTTCTTCTTGTTGCAAAAGTCTAGCTAACTCTCCAGGCACTTTACAGTCTTCATCACCTTCGTACTCGGCATGATTGACCAAATCTTCAGAGTCACTGAAGGCCAAAGCAGAATAGTCACCCCTGGAATCAGGAGTGGATGGGTACCTGCATTTTGTGAGTGTGGGTGTGTGTAAGGGATATCTGTGATCGGTGGATCTGGAACTGACTGTTTAACGCTGGTTCGCGAAATGTCGCGGAAGCAAGAGTCGCCACCGTCTTTTATTTTCTCCAAATGGAAAGGACAAAAGCACAGAAAAATTCCTTATTGAGATTAGTTCTCGGTTCGGGAGGTAGATTTATAGAAAGGGAAGGTGTTAGCACCCTTTCTATCCATGGTTATCCATGGGCTCTTAGATACTTGCTCATTTGTGTTTTTAAATTGTTTGTTTGCTTTTCAACTGTGGGTTTAAAAAAAAGTTTCGTTTAAAATTTCAGTTCGACTCTTGTATTAGTCCTCAAGAGTGTTTGAAAAGTTGTTTTTGAAAGCTTTTTGAAAAGTGTCGGTGTGAAAAGAAGTTTTTTTATTTGTTTTGAATTTAGAGCAAGTATCTACGAGTCATCTACCTACCCTAAGGAATTCGTCTGTGTAAATGTCCTTAAAATAGTGCCATCACACCATTGAGAGGTAGGTAGCACCACCGTTGGAGGTAGTCGGGTCAATTCGGGGATTAGGGACAGTGTGGTCACCAGAGCAATAGGAAGACACCTTAGAAGCTACCCTCATGCCATGTTCATGGACATGAGGACTTACTAAAACATCCTCTACTCGACGACCACTTTTCGAGGGGCAAGGCAACAGTGAGGCGTACCCTAGGGGTGGTGTGTGAATTGTGTGTCATTTTCAGTTATATTTGTCTTGTTCATGCATTGGTGATCTACGCTTTGTTTTTATTTTTGGCATTCATTCTTTCATGTGGTTATTAACAGTTAAAAGATGCGGGAAGATAAAAGTCCTACGCTATTACAAAGGCGCGGGTCTACATCGCCAAATTAAACCAAGACCCAATTTAAATAAAATATGGAAAATAAATGTCCTAATTAATCTATTACAAGGCTTTGGGGCAATTACATGAACTTTAAAAAAGGAAATAAAAGTAAATGCGCGAAAAGAAATAAAATCGGGAATGCGAGGGCGTTGGACCCTTTTAAAGAAATTAAATTGAAATCATAAATTAATTAAATTAAATAAAAGCAAGAACTTATTGTTTTGGAGTTTTTGTATTTATGGAATTTAATGAGAAAGTTAATTATTATAAGAAACCCTAATTCTAATTGTTTTTAATTTATTAAAAAAAAGTTTAAGTTTGACCTAGTTTTAACCTAATTATTTAATTACAAGTTATTTATAAAATAATTAAGAATAATAATAAGAAGAAATTTTAATTATTGAAAAAAAGAATAAAAAGCTAGAAATCCTAATTTTTATGTTTTTAATTTATTTAAGAAAAGAAGTTTAAAGTTAAAACCCTAATTTAAAGCTAAATTAATTATCAAATCTATTTACAACAAAACCTTAATACATTAAATAATAAACAAATATATTTTTATTTTTTACTTTCTGGTTTTTTTTTTGTATTTTTATGTTATAAAACTTATTTTATGAATTAAAAGAAAAAAAATCATTAAATTAAAACAAACAAAAAGAAAAACAATGAGAAAAGAAATACAAACATAGGGGGGTTTGTTGGCCCTTTTGGAGGTGTATTTGAGCAACTTGGCCCACCATAGTCAGGCCTTTTTTTGACTTCTTCTGATTACGTGTGCATGCGTTGACTAGCGTCCAGGGTGATCTGCAAGTTCTAGCTTTTGGATGGATCTCTGGAGACATGTGGCACGCTAGGAGGTGAAGGCGCATGGTGGATCCTGGGGCATGTACTGCATGGAAGTATGTTATGGAAAAAAATATGAAGCATAGTGGGGGACCTGGGAATCGAACCCAGGTCCCAAGACTTACCAAACACACATCCAGCCATCTGAGCTAGCACGTTTATTCATACACAATATAATAAGAAAACATAATATGGGGAAAACGTCCACTACGCTGATAAACGCGCCAAATATTCAAACGTACCAATCCCATGCCTACAACTCAGCGTCTTCCTCATGGCCTCTTCTTTATTGCCTGAAAATACAAACAGATAGCGGGGGTTTTAAACCCCCACTAAATAGCACAGTGTAAAATAACGATTAGCTTATGAGCAAAAAGAAAAAGGGCGCGATGTGATCGAAAGCTTCGTCTGAATGTCCTGAGTCCAGTGATCTAGGTTTCATGGACTAATTGTTCCATATGAAAGAAGCCCCAAAATTAGAGCTCTGAAACCCTAAAACGCTTCCATGGCAATTTTTGATACAGGGCCTAATAACTCAATTGGATTGTATCATTAGCTTCAGAAATTGCATATTAGTATGAATCAATACTTAAAACGTGTAAAAGATGTATGCAAATTCAAACACGAAAGTGAAAAAAATTATGAACATGGAAACTTCATTCTACCAATTCTTGAGGTTAGAGGAGTGGAAAGGGATTGAGAAAGCTTCCTTGATGCGTCAGGAAGGTAATGGAATCGTTCTTTGGCCTTCAAACACCCTCTAGCTGTGTTTTCAGTTTTGAACTTTTTGACAAAAAATGCAAAGTTTGTTTGAGGTCTGAGGCGCAGCTTCCAGGTCTTTAGCATTAGGTTTAGGTTTGTGTTTATATGAGGAATGAATTAGGGTGAAAATCCAAACCAAGAAACCTTTGCATTGATGTTTCAAATATTTGATTTTTAATGTAATCTTTTCAATCTTTTTCGTGCCCTTTTGATACCAATCATGGCCAAGTCTTTCCATATTAGTGATGCAAGAAATCTTGAGTGATTAAAGAGGGCATATGCTGCATAAAAAGATTTGGAAACATGTGTTTAGCATTTTTCTTATAATTAATTTTAATTAAATAGATTAAATATTCAATTAATTAATTAAAAATAGGAAAATAACTCCCCTTTGGGTCAATGGGTCGTGCATAGCTTTTGGATGATGATTCTTGGAAGAAATTGAGGCCCATTAGCAATTTTGAGGCATTTGAAGCAAAGTTGACTTTTCAAAATTCCCAAAAATTTCCCAACTTCCACAAAGCATAGCTTGCTCAATTTTTAAGCTTTGATCATGTTCTTGGACATTTTGGAAAGGTCTTGAAGTCCTCTAACCAATGCCTTTGGTCCCATGTCATTTTGATTTACCAATCTCAAGTTATGGTCTTTGACTTAAAGTGCCTTTTTGTTGACTTTTGAAAATGACCTATAATGTTGAGATTGATAACTTTTTGTGAGAGCATTTCTTGGACTTGAAGTGTGAAGAAGAGTTGTAGGAAATGTCATTCTCTTCAAAATGAGATTTGGGTGGAATTTTTCTGAAAAACCATGTGGAAGTTATGCCTTGGTCAAGTTACAGTTGACTTTTTAAACAGTCCAAATATAGCAACTTTTGCATCTTGAGACTTTTTGAGCCATGCCTTGAGAGTCATGATCAAGAATTGATCAAATGATGTTTGTGGCTTCAAAATAAGATGTTGACCAAAAATTTGGACTTTTGACTGTCAAATGACCATTTTGCCCCCGCAGTTGACTGTTGAGCAATTAGGGTTTCTGACTGTGCAATTTTGTACTGTAAGTCTTGAAACTTGGCATATGGATGCTTGACCATGTTTATAGGCATGTGGGACTTGTTTGGACCCTTGAAAACTTCAATTTCTTTGCCAGAACCAAAACCCTAGTTTTTGACTGTTAGGAGACCATTGAGCTGTGCAACTCTTGAGAGATTGTGAAGCATGCTCTTTGCAAATCTTGAAGAATATGGGAGGGAAAATTTTGGGGTACAACAGTTGCCCCTGTTCAATCTTCTTAGACCTGAGAATGTAGATTGGTTGGCGTGCCTTTCGTAATTCGAGGGTGGAAGATGATTGAACACTAGAGTGCCCAGAAATTTGCGCTCACATAGTAGTGTGATGGTGGGAATGGGCTTATAGATGCAACTTGGAGATTGATGGATAGGATGATGGGCTTATAGGTGCCATGCTGAGAGATGATGTATGAGTGGATGGGCTTATAGATGCCATCTGGGTGTCAATCGCGTAAGAGATTCCTTAGCGAGAACTTGCGTACCTGAAAAAGAAAATGATTACCTGACCTGTTACAGAAGCTGGTCTTCAAACTCTTTGTATAGATGCGCCCTGACTGGTTACAGGAATTGAATCTGGAGCTTCAAAAGGTGATGAATGAACCAGGGATGGTTACTACCTCAACGGGACGGTGAGAGAACCTTGGACGATTACTACCTCAACAGGAACGCTGAGAGAACCTTGGACGATTACTACCTCAACAGGAACGCTGAGAGAACCTTGGGCGATTACTACCTCAATAGGAACGCTGAGAGAATCTTGGAGCGATTACTACCTCAACAGGAACGCTGAGAGAATCTTGGATGTCTTCTACTGGGATAAGAATCAGGGAGATCTTAGGGTCGATCTGACTGAACCGGAGAAGGCCTTGGAATATCTTCAACTGGATAAGAATCAGGGAGATCTTAGGGTCGATCTGACTGAACCAGAGAAGGCCTTTGACTGGATAAGAATCAGGAAAATCTTAGGGTCGATTTAACTGAACCGGACAAGGTCTTGGAATGTCTTCAACTGGATAAGAATCAGGGAGATCTTAGGGTCGATCTGACTGAACCAGAGAAGGCCTTTGACTGGATAAGCATCAGGAAAATCTTAGGGTCGATTTAACTGAACCGGACAAGGTCTTGGAATCTTCAACTGGATAAGAATCGGGGAGATCTTAGGGTCGATCTGACTGAACCAGAGAAGGCCTTTGACTGGATAAGAATCAGGAAAATCTTAGGGTCGATTTAACTGAACCGGACAAGGTCTTGGAATATCTTCAACTGGATAAGAATCAGGGAGATCTTAGGGTCGATCTGACTGAACCAGCGAAGACCTTTGACTGGATAAGAATCAGGAAAATCTTAGGGTCGATTTAACTGAACCAGGCTAAAGTCTTGGACATAGCTGAGAGCTTAACTGGATCTTTTCCTGAAAGGTAAAGGTCATTCATATGCAATGCATGATATGTATCAAGCAATGATGTTCTCAACATAAATGAGATTGTAAGGTATGATGCATTTATGTATGTATCATGATGTATGTGATGTTTTTGTATGTTTTCGTCTTAGGAAAATAAATCTTTGACGGGTGCCGGGAAGTTAAATCCTGGGCTGATGTAGAGCTTCTGTTTCCACTGGGGAGTGATGGTTGCAAGAATACCGGTAGGAGCAGATGACTCCGTT
Source organism: Vicia faba (assembly GCA_948472305.1). Taxonomy (NCBI): domain Eukaryota; kingdom Viridiplantae; phylum Streptophyta; class Magnoliopsida; order Fabales; family Fabaceae; genus Vicia; species Vicia faba. The sequence goes on along the minus strand of OX451736.1, from coordinate 1,201,522,079 downwards.
GGGGAATAAACTTGGCGAATAGAACACTCTGAGGGGAGAAAATTACTCTAGCGATATTGCTAGGGAACAATACTCTGTGGGGAGAGAAGTACTTTGCTGGGATGTTGATGATAACTTCGCTGAGGATACCGTCGTTATATTGGAAGTGTTAATAGACTTCGCTGGGGATAGGAAGACTTCGTCGGGGGCAATCTTTCCATGGCCTTTGGCTGAGGATAACCCAGTTATACCCTGGTAAGGAAATAACCTTTGAATAAAGTCGGGGGACGCGTTCGTGCTCTGTAGGGGATAAGCTTCCAGAATCTACTGGGGATAAGCTTCCTGCTGGGGAGATGGATTCCAACTTTCCTGGGGAAACTGGATTGGACTCTCCTGGGGAAATTTTGAACTATATTGGGGAAGTGACTCCATTGAATGTTTGATATACCGCCGGGGAACAATCTTAGATCAAGACTGCCGGGGATGCTTGTTTAAGAATATCTGTATATCGTGCTGGGGAATGTTGAGATCTGCGGGGGTACCCAAATTCCTTAAGGCTGATAATAGCTTTGCTTGGGGAGAGTGCATTGACTTGCTGACTCGCTCTCTGGGGAATTAAGATATACTGGTTATGTTCTTCCGCCGAACTTACCTTGGTACTTTGGTGGACAGAACAATTGGATCGCTTAGACCACTCATTATTGCCCCTGTTTCTAATGTTACCTGTAATTAATCCTTTGTTTCGTATGCAAATATTCATGAGTTAGCAAATTATCGTCAATGCATATATCACAAATTGAACCTTGGACGTTCTTCACAAAACAAAACAGAAAAGAAAAAAAACAAATGGCAATTTGAGCTGAACAGTGATTTTTGTATTGATTTTTTTTTGAATTGCCTGTAAATAGGCGTTTATGTACAAGAGGCTGACGTCCTAGTAAGAGAACGCCGCCGAATAAGAGTTTATACAAATTTGTACAAAGGAAAATAAAACAGCTGTGTGAAAGGAATAATCCCACTGGGTTCCAACTCTGCTATCGCCTTTATCTCTTCGAGTGTCTCATCACTTGATGACCTAGCTGAAGATGAAGCTGATTGATCAATGCCGTCTGAACTTGATGTTGATACCGGATTCTGGATGCAAGGTGATCCAATGAGACATAGTATTACGCTTTATCCTTAACTTTTGCCTGGACCGCCCTTTCGGGTTTTCAGTCCACCGGGATACCCATTTTTGCCCAAGCCGCCTTTTCAGGTTTTCGACTTGCCGGGTGTACAGATTTTTTTCATTTCATCCCTTCATTTTGCCCGAACCCTTTTGGTTCGCCGGGAAGCCCTAATTTTTGCCTAGGTATGTCAACCTAGCAGGTCTTTTTTTATGCGTAGTATCTTTTTACTATGTCTGCATTGGCGGGGTGAGGAAGGTCGTCACCATCCATGTTGGTTAGAATCATGGCTCCTCCTGATAACACATGCTTAACCACAAATGGCCCTTCATATGTAGGGGTCCATTTGCCCCTTGGATCACTCTGAGGAAGGATGATACGCTTGATTACCAGATCCCCAACTTGATATTCTTGTGGTCTGACTTTTTTGTTAAATGCCCTGATCATCCGTTTTTGATACTTTTGACCATGACAGATAGCAGCAAGTATTTTTTCGTCAATTAAGTTTAACTGATCAAGTCGTGTCTGGATCCAATCATCTTCACTCAGGTCTGCATCCTTCATTATCCGGAGAGAGGGTATTTGCACTTCGATCGGTAAGACTGCCTCCATACCGTAGACCAAGGAGAAAGGAGTTGCGCCGGTTGACGTCCTGGCTGAGGTACGGTACCCATGTAGAGCGAACGGTAACATCTCGTGCCAATCTTTATAGGTCACTGTCATCATCTGCACGATTTTCTTAATGTTCTTATTTGCTGCTTCCACAACCCCATTCATCTTCGGTCGGTAGGGAGAAGAGTTATGGTGCTGTATCTTGAACTGCTCACAGAGCTCAGTGATCATTTTATTATTAAGATTGGTACCGTTGTTTGTAATGATTCTCTCTGGGACGCCGTATCGACAAATCAGATTGTGCCGAATGAACCGTGCCACAACACTCTTGGTTACAGTGGCGTAGGAAGCTTCCTCAACCCACTTCGTGAAGTAATCAATCGGTACCAGGATGAAGCGATGCCCGTTGGATGCTGTAGGTTTAATTTCACCAATCATGTCTATGCCCCACATTGCAAACGGCCAAGGTGCTGTCAAGACATTCAGAGGAACTGGAGGAACATGCACCTTGTCGGCATAAATTTGGCATTTGTGACATGTCCGAGAATGTTGGTAGCAGTCGGCTTCCATTGTGGACCAGAAATACCCTGCCCGAAGGATCTTCTTTGCCATAGTGTGTCCACTGGAATGTGTTCCGAAGGTCCCTTCATGTAGCTCTTCCATGATCCTTTCTGCTTCAGTCTTATCCACACAACGCAGTAAGGTCGAATCATGGTTTCGCTTATACAGGATGCCATTGCTAAGGAAGAACTTCGCTGCGAATCTTCTCAGAAACTTCTTATCATTGACAGATGCACCTTCAGGGTATTCCTGAGCTTCCAAGTATCTCTTCACCTCATGGTACCAAGGCTTCTCAGTTACCAATTCAGTCTCGAGATCACAACAAAATGCGGGTTCGTCCAATTTCCAGATGATGATCCAGGGAGCCTCATTGTCCCATTTGACTTTGAACATGGAAGACATCGTAGCTAACGCGTCCGCCAGCTGATTCTCCTCTCTAGGGAAATGTTCAAAGGTTATCTCTGTGAAGTGGGGGATCAATGTCAACACACATTCTCTGTAAGGAATAAGATTCGGATGTTTCGTATCCCACTCGCCTTTGATCTGATTGATCACGAGAGAGGAATCTCCGAAGACACTCAGAAACTTGATCCTTAAGTCGATCGCAGCTTGGAGACCCATGATGCATGCCTCATACTCCGCCATGTTGTTGGTGCAGTTGAAACATAGCCGGGCAGTGAGTGGAGTATGAGTTCCTTGGGGGGATATGATCACAGCGCCGATGCCGTTACCCAAAGCGTTGGAGGCTCCGTCAAAGTGCATAGACCATCAGGATCCTTCCTCAGGTCCTTCATCCGGTCCAGGTACTTCACAATCAGTCACTATCATGATGCTCTCATCTGGAAACTCGAAGTTCATTGACTGATAGTCGTCTACTGCCTGATGTGCCAAGTGGTCTGCCAATACACTTCCTTTGATGGCTTTCTGAGTCGTGTACTGGATGTCGTATTCTGTCAAGATCATTTGCCATCTTGCTATTCTCCCAGACAGAGCAGGCTTTTCAGATATGTACTTTATTGGATCCATCTTTGAGATCAACAAGGTAGTGTGAGTCAGCATATACAATCTCAGCCGGCGAGCAGCCCATACCAAAGTGCAGCAAGTTTTCTCAAGCAGTGAGTATCGGGTCTCACAGTCGGTAAACTTTTTGCTAAGGTAATAAATGGCATGCTCTTTTCGGCCAGACTCGTCATGCTGCCCCAGCACACACCCCATTGAGTTGTCAAGTACTGTCAGGTATAGTATCAGAGGTCTCCCTTCAACGGGTGGCATAAGAATGGGTGGTTCTTGGAGATACTCTTTGATTCTGTCAAAAGCGGCTTGACATTCATCATTCCAACGTACTACCTGATCTTTCTTCAGCAGCTTGAAGATTGGTTCACAAGTAGCAGTTAGGTGGGAGATGAATCGGGCAATGTAATTTAGGCGTCCTAAAAAGCCTCTGACTTCTTTCTCTGTCTTAGGAATTGGCATCTCTTGAATAGCTTTAACCTTGGCAGGGTCCACTTGAATACCCTTGTCACTTACAATGAAGCCTAACAACTTTCCAGATCTTACCCCGAAGGTGCGCTTGTTCGGGTTCAACCTTAGCTTGTACAGTTTCAGACGGTCGAACAATTTTTGCAGATGATCCAGGTGTTCTTCCTCAGTTTGGGACCTTGCGATCATGTCGTCAACATACACTTCTATCTCATGATGGATCATGTCATGAAATAAAGCAACCATGGCACGTTGGTAGGTTGCCCCAGCATTTTTCAGTCCAAAAGGCATGACCTTGTAGCAGAAGGTGCCCCACTGAGTAACAAAGGTAGTTTTTTCCATGTCTTCAGGTGCCATCTTGATCTGATTATAGCCTGAAAAACCATCCATGAAAGAGAAAACCTTATGCTGAGCAGTATTGTCAACCAGGATATCAATGTGAGGTAGGGGGAAGTCATCTTTGGGGCTGGCCCTGTTCAGATCCCTGTAATCAACACACATTCTGACCTTTCCATCTTTCTTTGGTACCGGCACCACATTAGCAACCCACTGGGGGTAGGAAGTCACTGCAAGAAACTCGGCATCAAACTGTTTCATAACCTCGGCTTTGATCTTCTCAGACATCTCTGGACGCATACGGCGGACCTTTTGCTTAACCGGAGGGCAGTCTTCCTTGGTAGGCAAATGATGGACCACAATGTCGGTATCCAACCTGGGCATGTCTTCGTAGGACCAGGCAAAGATCTCCACATAATCACGTAACATCTGAGTCAATTGTTGCTTCACGCTGAGCTCTAGGTTGGCACCAATCTTGACTTCTTTCCTATCTGCCTCAGTACCCAGATTTTTTGTTTCCACCGGCTCTTCGTGTGGTTGAATTTCCCTCTCTTCCTGGAGTAACAGTCTTGCAAGCTCGCCAGGCACTTCGCAATCATCTTCACCTTCGTCTTCGGCTAAGTTGATCGGATTTTCGAAGTCATAACTGGCAGTAGCAGAGTCGTTACCAGTGAGATCTAGAGTGGATTGAAACCTGTATGAGTGAGTGTGTGTAAATACAGCTGTTTTGCAATATATAAAGAAAGGAAAGAAAGAAAAGGAGCATAAGATTTGAAATGCGAGAAAACGTCCAAGGTCTTTATTCATGATATATGAAATGACAATTAATATACCCTCACAAATGAAACCACGGTGCCCCGGGTAAGACACCGGGCCATAGAGTTTTAATTCATTGTTTATTACAAATAACAAAAACAAAGGAGTTTATTACTGCGTAACAAAAGTAACAGGAGTATGATCTTTAGCAGTCCAATTGGTCAATCCACCATCAGTCGTCGGGTAAATCCAGCTATTGAACTCTGACTCTTCTACTTCATCTTCATCCCCAACAGCATTCACTTCTGGATTGGTGATGAGCACATGAGGTCTTCTGATCCTAGCTTTGCGCACAGCCTTCTGAGCCTCTGCAGTAAAACCCAGTCCAAACTTGTCAGTTTTAAGAGTGAAATCAGGGAGCCTGCCCCAGTTAGCACATTCACCTTTCTCGATCACGGCCCGGGCATCCTTCAGGGAAGCCATCTTCAAAGGAACATCCTCTTCAACCACTGTTTCTGCCGCTGCCAATGTTGGAGGTACCTCTTCAAAATGCTGAAAGGGGGTTTCAATAAACTCCCCGTCCATCTCAATATACCTGAAGGAATTCAAATGGCTCACCATATACTCCTCCTCTCCCTGCACAGTGACAATCTTCCCTCTGACGGGGTACTTGAGCTTCTGGTGTAGGGTAGAGGTCACTGCCCCAGCTTTGTGGATCCAAGGTCGACCCAGTAGACAAGAATACGATGGACGGATATCCATCACATAGAAAGTAGAGTCGAATACTTGAGAACCCACACGAATAGGAATGTCTACCTCTCCATGGATCATCCTCTTAGAACCGTCAAAGGCTCTGACAATGATGTTGCTAGGTTTCAGCTCCAGGCCCTCACAATCCAACCGGTCTAAGGCCTTTTTGGGTAACACATTCAGGGAAGAACCGGTGTCCACCAACACGTGCGCAAGAGTAGTGCCCCTGCATTCAATAAAGACATGCAGGGCATCATTGTGGTTCTTTCCCTTAGCAGTAAGGTCAGCATCCGAGAAACCCAAACCATTGTCAGCTGTCAGATTGGCTACGCAATCAATAAACTGGACTGCAAATGTCTCCTGTGGCACATGGGCCGTCTTTAGAAATGAAATCAGGGCCTTAGCATGGGCCTCTGAGCACAGCAGCAAGGAGAGCATGGAGATCTTGGAGGGGGTATGCCCCAGCTGTTCAACAACATTAAAGACGCTCTTCTTGATTATCTTCAGAATTTCCTCCATTTCTTATTGGGAGGCCTCAGCATTCACAAATTTTGGTGCCTCCATCCGGGCAGGCTCATCTTCAATCCCTTTGCCCCGAGCATTAGACGACTCGGCGGCAGGGGAAACAACTTGATCAGAAATGGGAACAGGTGTACTTGCAGGTGTTATAGTGAGGGGTCTTCGAATAGTTGGTGGCGCAATGTCAGGCGAGAAGAGCCTGCCACTGCGGGTAACTTTGGTTGGACCAGTGATATTGCTGATGCTGGTGCCAGTGTCAAACTCTTGCTTTATTCCATGTACATACACATCTGCCTCATAGTGCCATGGGACAGCCTTATCAGATTCATAGGGGAGAGGCCCCGGAACAGTAATCACAATGGGTGCAACAGTCATGATTTTAACCGGCTTCCTCGGGAGAGCCTTGATCGGATTATTGAAAATGGTAACAACAGATACTTCTTCCACCGGAACAAATGGAACAGCGGTCTTCTTGAAGAGAATCTCCTTGCTGTCCATCAGGCTTTGGATGCCTAACTTCAGCAAAGGACAACCAGAAAGGGAAACAGCACAGAAAAGGCAACCTTCACTACAACCCGGAAATAAACCGGCCAACAATAGGTTCCTCTTAACAGTCATCAGAGGAGTAGCTACATCATTCACAAAAACGGCATACACATATTCGTCAACGGCATTCACTCCATGCTAGGGCATAGGAGCAGTCACCACATTTGACCTCTCAGGCGCTTCAAATTGTATCTCTTTTGCGTCAATAAGGTCTTGCACCTTATTCCTTAAGGCCCAGCAGTCATCAGTAGAATGCCCCGGGCTATCAGAGTGATAAGCACAGCGGGCATTCGGATTATACTTGGGAGAGGCAGTATTCACAACCTTCGGGGACTCCCTGACAGTCACCAAATTGGTGGATAGCAACTGCGGCAAGATTTGTGATAGAGTCATACTCAGCCGGGTAAACTCTCTTCTGGGTCTTTCAGCCCTTTGCGGATTGGTTTGCCGAGGAGCGGCAGCAGGCTTAGCAATCATTACCGCGTTGACAGATTGGCGGCATTCTGGTTTCTCTTGCCTTCTAGGCCCATATTCAGCACGGGCCTCCTTCTTAAAGGGTTTCTTCTCAGCACTTGAAGATGCACCCTTCTGAATTTTACCGGACTTCATTCCAGCCTCTATTCTCTCCCCAGTCAGAATAAGATCAGTGAACCCTGCAGACGAGTTACCGATAAGATGATTGAAGAATGGCCCGGAGAGGGTCCCCAAGAACATATCTACCAGCTCACGATCAGTCAACGGAGGCTTCACCCTGCCAGCCAGATCCCTCCACTTCTGTGCATACTCCTTAAAACCTTCGCTTGATCCTAGGGACATACCCTGGAGTTGGGTACGTGTAGGAGCAAGGTCGGCATTATATTGATACTGCTTATAAAAAGTAGTAGCCAACTCCTCCCAGTTACGAACTTTGGTCCCATCCAGCTGATAGAACCATTCGAGATGAGTCCCTGAAAGACTCTCCTGGAAGAAGTGGATCCACAAGTTCTTGTCCACTGTGTACGGTTGAATCTTCCGCACATAAGATATGAGGTGTAGCTTAGGGCAAGACGCCCCGTCATACTTGGTGAAAGATGGTGCCTTAAATTTGTGAGGAATGATCACACCAATAGATAAGCCCAAGTCTCCGAAATCCAGCCCAGGCACTTGTTGGATCTCCATTGCATTCAGTCTGTCTTCCAACTGCTTATACCGGTCTTCAGCAGGAGGATACTGTTCCTCATTGAAGTCAGTCTCGTTGTCAGAGACTACTGGACTAGGACCTTTTCCCCCTTGGGGACTGCTCATGCCTACAGAAGAACCAGCTTCCTCGTTCTACAGAGTGTTGCCAAACCTTTGGCCCGTGTTAAAAAGAATAGTTCTCTTCTTCTTTGTCCCCTTCTTCAGGAGTAAAGCCTTCAGCTCTTCTTGGCCTTGAGCCAAACCCATGATCAGCTCCTGAAATTGCGCGTTCTGCGCCTGAAGGGCCTTGATAGACATCTCGGTTGATGATGAGTCAGGGTTCATGATGCTTAAATAAACAGCGAAGAACAGTAAGCAACCTGAAAAGAAGAAAACTTGCTATGCACATGATGAATGATATGTGTTTATGCAATGCATTCAAGGGTTCGAAAATTCAAATTTGTTGTAGACAAAAAGGAACACACATTATCATTAAGGAAATAATTGTTCAGTACATCAAAGCCTTATGGGCACATATTACAAAGCAAATCAATCCCAAAAGACACTACGCATCCTCTTTGGAGCTATGTAGGTGTTGAGATTCCTCTCCTCGTGCAATAGGCGGGTGAGCTCCAAGACCTTCTTTTCACTAGCATGTAGACTGGTCTCAAGAGAATTTCGTTCTTCCTTAAGCTGGATCCAGCTCTTCTGCATCTCTTCCCAGGACGTGGGCATGTCAGGATGTTGAATGGTGTAGGACACCTCTCCTTCCAAGACTGGTTCTTTGATCACAGGGAGCACATGAGGATAAGGCATTATTAACTTCTGGGAGCGGGCTCGTACCCACTTGAGATAAGGTTCCAATGGGATGCAATTCTTGTGCCCCAGTGTCTTGCTGTCTATGTTACTGGGCATCCTCCAAGCTCTGATAAATCTCTGGCGAAGTCCTTGTGCATCATTGTCGAAGTCAAAAACTATGTCAGGAATTAACATGTCATGAGGGCCATCCCTCCGGGCATAACCAAACTGTCTCCAAGCCAGGCATGGGTTGTAAGTGATACCTCCTCTGATTCCAAATAAAGGAACATTAGGATACTCCCCACAACGATCAATGATAGTGACATCCTCTCTGGACCGAGAACACCAATGTATATCTGCATGTGTAAGAGTCATCAACCGTTGTGACCATCTCAAACCCCGCTCGTTCTTCAAAACTGATTGTGGAAGGTGCGAAATAAACCACCTTCCCAGGAGAGGAGTGCAACACATAAGGATACCTCTTTTTCTCATGGTTCGAGTGTAACATGAGTGAAGGATGTCCCCCAGCAACGTAGGTATAGGATTCCTGGACATGAAGATCTGGACAGCACTGATATCTATAAGCTGATATGGGTTAGGGAACAACACCAAACCATAGACAAGGAGGGCCACAACTTCTTCAAAAGCTTGTAAGTCAAGGGAGTTCCAACATTCCTGGGCCTTTTCAAACAGAAACCTGGCTAAGAACCCTTTGATGCCACTTCTAACCTCCCAGTGTCCCTTAGGTCAGATGATTTTAGGTGTAAGGCTTTAGCAATCTCTTCAAGCTTGGGTTCCTTTTCCATACCGTTGTAGGGTAGTTGATCAAGGATAGGGATCTTCAGAAGCCGGGAGAACTCTTCCAATGTAGGCACCAGTTGATAATCCAGGAAAGTGAAACAATGATGCAGAGGGTCAAAGAACTGGAACAGGACCTTTATCATATCTTCCTCAATGTTGGTATTGACCAAGCTGATGAGTCTTCCATGTCTTTCACTAAATGAAGAGCTCTCGGGAATCCTGGATATAAGCTCCTTAAGCTGAGGAGGGATCCTTACAAGGCTGATTTGAATTGTCTTTCTGCGAACAGTTTCCATGTCCTACAAAACAAGAACAAAGATGAAGATTCGAACCCCTGAAATGGTTAGTCAATGCATATGATGCTGGATGATGTCATGATGCTATGATTAAACACACCACAAATATTTACAAAGGCAAACATGTAAGGCACACAAGTGACACAAGACAAGCCCTTAGAGTTTAGGCCAGCATGGGGTCTGGGTATTACCCTCTTGAAGTTGGTGGGCTCAACCTGTCCTATTAGAAGTAACCGGGTTTTAAGGGTCCCAATATCACTGGATTGCTTTCATTGTTCATCGTTTCGATTTAGCCACTGAACTGGCGACCGAAATATTCCAGGAAAGCAACCCTCAATTGAGTGTAGTATCGAGTATCAACCAACCTCGGACTGCACCAAAGTCAGTTATCTCACTACCCTAAAGAGGCCAAGATAGTTCAATTAAGGTTCCTAAGGTAAGTTGATGCTTCACGACACCACATGGAGGCCCCGTACTCTCCTTGACTGAACTCAAGGGTTACCGGTACACACCAAAGTGCCACATCAACGTAGCAGACTGTTTCAACCATGTCGGTATACCCCGCACAGTTCCCTCACAGCCTTGTTGCTACTTTCTAAGAAGGTATCCCCCAAATCCGGGTTAGGATCTATAGAACTCCCAAGACAGTCCCACAATTTAAAGCAAACAAGTCAAAGCAATTGAAAACACAGTGATCTTAGTCCTAAGGTACACCTCACTTTAAAGAGTCCCCAGCAGAGTTGCCAGTTCTGTGATCGGTGGATCTGGAACTGACTGTTTAACGCTGGTTCACGAAATGTCGCGGAAGCAAGAGTCGCCACCGTCTTTTATTTTCTCCAAATGGAAAGGACAAAAGCACAGAAAAATTCCTTATTGAGATTAGTTCTCGGTTCGGGAGGTAGATTTATAGAAAGGGAAGGTGTTAGCACCCTTTCTATCCATGGTTATCCATGGGCTCTTAGATACTTGCTCATTTGTGTTTTCAAATTGTTTGTTTGCTTTTCAATTGTGGGTTTAAAAAAACGTTTCGTTTAAAATTTCAGTTCGACTCTTGTATCAGTCCTCAAGAGTGTTTGAAAAGTTGTTTTTGAAAGCTTTTTGAAAAGTGTCGGTGTGAAAAGAAGTTTTTTGATTTGTTTTGAATTTAGAGCAAGTATCTACGAGTCATCTACCTACCCTAAGGAATTCGTATGTGTAAATGTCCTTAAAGTAGTGCCATCCCACCATTGAGAGGTAGGTAGCACCACCGTTGGAGGTAGTCGGGTCAATTCGGGGATTAGGGACAGTGTGGTCACCAGAGCAATAGGAAGACACCTTAGAAGCTACCCTCATGCCATGTTCATGGACATGAGGACTTACTAAAACATCCTCTACTCGACGACCACTTTTCGAGGGGCAAGGCAACAGTGAGGCGTACCCTAGGGGTGGTGTGTGAATTGTGTGTCATTTTCAGTTATATTTGTCTTGTTCATGCATTGGTGATCTACGCTTTGTTTTTATTTTTGCATTCATTCTTTCATGTGGTTATTAACAGTTAAAAGATGCGGGAAGATAAAAGTCCTACGCTATTACAAAGGCGCGGGTCTACATCGCCAAATTAAACCAAGACCCGATTTAAATAAAATATGGAAAATAAATGTCCTAATTAATCTATTACAAGGCTTTGGGGCAATTACATGAACTTTAAAAAAGGAAATAAAAGTAAATGCGCGAAAAGAAATAAAATCGGGAATGCGAGGGCGTTGGACCCTTTTAAAGAAATTAAATTGAAATCTTAAATTAATTAAATTAAATAAAACCAAGAACTTATTTTTTTGGAGTTTTTGTATTTATGGAATTTAATGAGAAAGTTAATTATTATAGGAAACCCTTATTCTAATTGTTTTTAATTTATTAAAAAAAAGTTTAAGTTTGACCTAGTTTTAACCTAATTATTTAATTACAAGTTATTTATAAAATAATTAAGAATAATAATAAGAAGAAATTTTAATTATTGAAAAAAAGAATAAAAAGCTAGAAATCCTAATTTTTATGTTTTTAATTTATTTAAGAAAAGAAGTTTAAAGTTAAAACCCTAATTTAAAGCTAAATTAATTATCAAATCTATTTACAACAAAACCTTAATACATTAAATAATAAACAAATATATTTTTATTTTTTACTTTTTGGTTTTATTTTGTATTTTTATGTTATAAAACTTATTTTATGAATTAAAAGAGAAAAAAAATCATTACATTAAAACAAACAAAAAGAAAAAGAATGAGAAAAGAAATACAAACATAGGGGGGTTTGTTGGCCCTTTTGGAGGTGTATTTGAGCAACTTGGCCCACCATAGTCAGGCCTTTTTTTGACTTCTTCTGATTACGTGTGCATGCGTTGACTAGCGTCCAGGGTGATCTGCAAGTTCTGGCTTTTGGATGGATCTCTGGAGACATGTGGCACGCTAGGAGGTGAAGGCGCATGGTGGATCCTGGGGCATGTACTGCATGGAAGTATGTTATGGAAAAAAATATGAAGTATAGTGGGGGACCTGGGAATCGAACCCAGGTCCCAAGACTTACCAAACACACATCCAGCCATCTGAGCTAGCACGTTTATTCATACACAATATAATAAGAAAACATAATATGGGGAAAACGTCCACTACGCTGATAAACGCGCCAAATATTCAAACGTACCAATCCCATGCCTACAGCTCAGCGTCTTCCTCTTGGCCTCTTCTTTTTTGCATGAAAATACAAACAGATAGCGGGGGTTTTAAACCCCCACTAAATAGCACAGTGTAAAATAACGATTAGCTTATGAGCAAAAAGAAAAAGGGCGCGATGTGATCGAAAGCTTCGTCTAAAATGTCCTGAGTCCAGTGATCTAGGTTTCATGGCCTAATTGTTCCATATGAAAGAAGCCCCAAAATTAGAGCTCCGAAACCCTAAAACGCTTCCATGGAAATTTTTGATACAGGGCCTAATAACTCAATTGGATTGTATCATTAGCTTCAGAAAGTGCATATTAGTATGAATCAATACTTAAAACGTGTAAAAGATGTATGCAAATTCAAACACGAAAGTGAAAAAAATTATGAACATGGAAACTTCACTCTACCAATTCTTGAGGTTAGAGGAGTGGAAAGGGATTGAGAAAGCTTCCTTGATGCGTCAGGAAGGTAATGGAATCGTTCTTTGGCCTTCAAACACCCTCTAGCTGTGTTTTCAGTTTTGAACTTTTTGACAAAAAATGCAAAGTTTGTTTGAGGTCTGAGGCGCAGCTTCCAGGTCTTTAGCATTAGGTTTAGGTTTGTGTTTATATGAGGAATGAATTAGGGTGAAAATCCAAACCAAGAAACCTTTGCATTGATGTTTCAAATATTTGATTTTTAATGTAATCTTTTCAATCTTTTTCATGCCCTTTTGATACCAATCATGGCCAAATCTTTCCATATTAGTGATGCACGAAATCTTGAGTGATTAAAGAGGGCATGTGCTGCATAAAAAGATTTGGAAACATGTGTTTAGCATTTTTCTTATAATTAATTTTAATTAAATGAATTAAATAGATTAAATATTCAATTAATTAATTAAAAATAGGAAAATAACTCCCCTTTGGGTCAATGGGTCGTGCATAGCTTTTGGATGATGATTCTTGGAAGAAATTGAGGCCCATTAGCAATTTTGAGGCATTTGAAGCAAAGTTGACTTTTCAAAATTCCCAAAAATTTCCCAACTTCCACAAGGCATATCTTGCTCAATCTTTAAGCTTTGATCATGTTCTTAGACATTTTGGAAAGGTCTTGAAGTCCTCTAACCAATGCCTTTGGTCCCATGTCATTTTGATTTACCAATCTCAAGTTATGGTCTTTGACTTAAAGTGCCTTTTTGTTGACTTTTGAAAATGACTTATAATGTTGAGATTGATAACTTTTTGTGAGAGCATTTCTTGGACTTTAAGTGTGAAGAAGAGTTGTAGGAAATGTCATTCTCTTCAAAATGAGCTTTGGATGGAATTTTTCTGATAAACCATGGGGAAGTTATGCCTTGGTCAAGTTATAGTTGACTTTTTCAACTGTCCAAATATAGCAACTTTTACATCTTGAGACTTTTTGAGCCATGCCTTGAGAGTCATGATCAAGAATTGATCAAATGATGTTTGTGGCTTCAAAATAAGATGTTGACCAAAAATTTGGACTTTTGACTGTCAAATGACCATTTTGCCCCCGCAGTTGACTGTTGAGCAATTAGGGTTTCTGACTGTGCAATTTTGTACTGTAAGTCTTGAAACTTGGCATATGGATGCTTGACCATGTTTATAGGCATGTGGGACTTGTTTGGACCCTTGAAAACTTCAATTTCTTTGCCAGAACCAAAACCCTAGTTTTTGACTGTTAGGAGACCATTGAGTTGTGCAACTCTTGAGAGATTGTGAAGCATGCTCTTTGCAAATCTTGAAGAATATGGGAGGGCAAATTTTGGGGTACAATAATATCCATCCTTAAACAAAATAAAATGTAAAAGGAAAGAAAATGAAACACAAAACTTTATAGATGAAAAACGTCCATGATTCATTAAAAATGGCATATGAAAATGAAGAATCAAAGCCCTTACAAATAGACCTATATGCCCCGGGTAAGGCACAAGGAAAAAGAGTGTACGAATTGTTTAAAAGTTATTACAGACCGACACAGGAAATATTCAAAAGATAAATTACTGATTGATGAAAGTAATGGGAACAAAGTCTTTCGCCTCCCAGTTGTTTAGTCCCCCTTCAATGGTTGGAAAGATCCAATCTTCAAAATTGCCTCCTTCTTCATCATCTTCTAAAGCATGAACCCCATGGTGAGTGATCTTTAAGGGTGGTCCTCCAGCCCGGGAGCGACGCACAGCTTTCTGGCTAGCAGAACTGAAACCCAATCAGAACTTTTCTGTCTTGTGAGGAAAATCTGGCAGCTGACCCCACATTGTACTTCCTCCCTCCTTGATTACAGCCTCCGCATCTTTAAGGGATGACATCCAGGACACAGGATTGGTAATGATGGGCACATCAGTCATTTTCTTGGCTACCGCGACCTCAGGAGAAACCTCTTCAAAGTGTTGGAAAGGTGTTTCTATGAATTAACCATCTAACTCCACGTAGCGAAAAGAGTTAAGGTGGCTTATCATATACTCCTCCTCACCATGAACTGTTATGATCTTACCCTGGACTGGGTATTTTAGCATTTGGTGTAGAGAAGAAGTGATTGCCCCAGCGTTGTGGATCCATGGCCTTCCCAACAAGCATGAATATGAAGGACGGATGTCCATCACATAAAAAGTAGAGTTGAAAATTTTCGTACCCACTTTGATTGGTATGTCCACTTCTCCGTGAACCATCCACTTAGAACCGTCGAAGGCTCTAACAATGATATTACTGGGTTTTAAAGTCAAACCTTCACAGTCTAGCCTGTCCAATGCTTTCTTTGGTAGGACATTTAAGGATTAGCCGGTATCAACCAGAACATGAGCAAGTGTGGTTCCTATGCACTCTACCGAAACATGCAGCGCATCATTATGCTTTCTTCCCTTGGACGTTAGATCGGCATCAAAAAAGCCTAGACCATTGTCGGCTGTAAGGCTGGCTACACACTCTTGAAACTGATCTGCAGAAGTTTCTTGAGGCACATGCGCCGTCTTCAGGAATTTGATCAAGCCTTTGGCATGAGACTCGGAGCAGAGCAATAGAGCTAGCATAGAGATTTTTGAAGGGGTTTGCCCCAGCTACTCTACGACATCATAGTCGCTCTTCTTAATTATCTTTAATATTTCCTCCATTTCCTTTTGGGTGGTCTCAGGGATAACCAAAGCCTGAGCCCTCGTCCTGACGGGTGCTTCTTCGATTCCCTTACCTTTATCAGCAATAACAGCAGAGGGTTCAACTTCGGGAGTAACAATTTCCTCAATCACTGGGCTTCGCACAGATATCTTGACAGGCACAGAAACACTTGAGGGTCCGAAGACTTCCTGTGGAGGAGCAATCTCCAGAGAGAAGATTCTTCCGCTACGAGTTATCTTACTTGTCCCCGCAATATTTCCCACATCAAGAGTTTCTTCATCGGAATTTTCTTGGACTGATTCGATCTGCTTGACACCATGGTAGAATATCTCTCCTTCATAATTCCATGGTATCGTCTTGTTAGACTTATATGGGATAGGCCCGGACATGGTAATCTTCAGCGGTACAAACTTTGGATCAGGTGTAATCTTAACAGGCCTTTTGCAGGTCTTGGAAAGATTGTCGGAAATGGTGATTATAACAATGTCATTGATTGGAGTAACAGAAGTAACAGTATCAACAGGAGTTTTTTGAAAGAGTATTTCTTGAGTATCCATCAGGCGTTGGATGCCTGATTTCAATAGCGGACAGTCGGATTGCAAGGTCGAACAAAAGGAACAATCTTTTTCACATCCCGAAAAAATCTCGGCTTTCAACAGATTCATCTTGATCATTGGCAATGGAGTTATTAATTCATCAACAGTGGTAACATGAAAATCTTCCACAATCGCATGGACATTATGACCATGTTTTGGCATAGGAGCGGATATCACATTAGGTTTTTCGGGAGCATCAAACTCTACCTCCTTAGAATCTATCAAATCTTGGATCTTGTTCTTAAGGGACCAACAGTTGTTGGTGTCATGCCCCACACTATCTGAATGATATGCACATTTTGCATTTGAATGGTAATAGGGAGAAGAGGTATTTGGGTTTTTCGGCGCTTCTTTCAAGTTGGTAAGGTTCAACTTTAACAGATGAGGGAGAACCTGAGCTGGTGTCATATTGATCCGAGTGAATTACCGTTGTGGCCTTTCCACCCTATTCTGGTTAGCCCTAGGTTGACTGCTTCGAGGTTGATCGGTTGAAGAGTTCTGAATCATCACAGCCCCCACCGTTGGTCGGCGCTCCATTCTTCCTTGATTTCTCTGGGAATAAACAGCAGAAGCTTCTTTCTTAGCTGGGAAGGTCTTCTTGACAGCAGTGGAAGCAGTTGCATCCTTCTGAATTTTACCACTCTTAATTCCAGCTTCGACCCTTTCACCTGTCAGTATTAATTCGATGAACCCTGCAGATGAGCTCCCGATTAAGTGATTAAAGAATGGACCTGACAGGGTCCTCAAAAACATGTCAACCAGCTCTCTATCCGACAATGGTGGTTGCACCCTTCTAGCCAAATCTCGCCACTTCTGGGCATACTCCTTAAATCCTTAATTTGAGGCCATACCCATACTCTATAGTTGAGTATGAGTAGGAGCTAAATCTGCATTGTATTGGTATTGTCGGTAGAAAGAAGCAGCTAAGTCCTCCCAGTTATGAACATCAGATCTCTCAAGTTGATAAAACCAGTCCAGTTGTGTACCCGACAAACTATCTTGAAAGAAGTGGACCCACAGATCCTTATCAGAAGAGTGAGGTTGGATCTTTCTGACATAGGACCCCAGATGCATCTTCGGACAGGACAAACCGTCATATTTAGCAAATGTCGGTACTTTGAACTTGGGAGGAATGACGATCCCAGCAACCAACCCTAGTTCTTCGAAATCCAACCCGGGAACTCTTTGTACTTCCATGGCGGCCAGCCGATCCTCTAGATTCTTATACTTATCATCCGCATGAGGATATTGCTGCTCAGAGTAATCCTCCTCCTCTTCTTCCTCTTCCTCTTCAGCTTCAGACTCGGAGGGCATTACAACTCCTTTACCTTTACTAACCCCTTCATCATACGTAGAGGGGAACTCGAGGACCTTTCTAGCCTGGATCTCAAACCTTCTTCCCATAGTGGCCATACCAATCCTTTTCTTCTTTTTCTCTTTGTCTTTCTCTTTCTCCAACAGTTCTTTAAGGTCCTCTTGACCCTTTGCTAAGGTCATGAGGAGTTGTTGGAATTGAGAATTCTGTGCTTGTAGATCTTTAACCGTCTGCTCTATATCCATCTTGCTGAAATAAACAGTAGAAAGATAAGGAAACCTGGTGTGAAGACCTGTTTATGCATATGATGAATGATATGTTATTCATGTAATGCATTCAAGGATTCGGAAATTCAAATTTGTTACAAACAAAAAGAACACACGTCATATTAATAAGAAGAAATTTGTTAGTACATAAATGCCCCATGGGCAGAATATTACAAAGCTTCTTAATGTAAAAAGACGTTGCGCATTATTTTTGGCGCGATGTAAGTGTTGAGAGTCTCCTCTTCATGAAGTCGGCGGGTAACTTCCAAAACCTTCTTATCACTGGCATAGAAGTTGGCTTCAAAAGTTTTCCGTTCTTCCTTGAGCTGTATCCAACTCTTTTGCAATTCTTCCAATGGTGTTGGCATGTCTGGATGTAGGAGGGTGTATGGAACCTCTCCTTCCATAACAGGCTCTTTGATCACGGGGAGAATGTGAGGGTAAGGCATCATAATACTCTGGGCGCGGGTTCGTACCCACTTGAGATAGGGCTCAAGGGGGATGAAATTCTTGTGTCCCAGTGTCTTACTATCCACTTTGTTGGGCATCCTCCAAGCTCGGATAAATCTTTGTCGAAGTCCTTAAGCGTCGTTGCCGAAGTCAAAAACCAAGTCAGGAATCAGCATGTCGTGAGGGCCATCCCTTCGAGCATATCCAAATTGTCTTAGAGTTAAACAGGGGTTGTAGGTAATGTCTCCCCTAATGCCAAGTAGTGGGACATTAGGGAATTCCCCACAACGATCAATGATGATGACATTTTCTCTGGACCGCGAACACCAATGAACATCAGAATGTGTAAGAGTCATCAATCGTTGTGACCAGCTCAAGCCTTGTTCATTATTCAAGACTGACTGGGGAAGGTGAGAAATAAACCACCTTGCTAGAAGAGGAGTACAGAACATGAGAACACCTCTTTTCCTCATTGTTCGTGTGTAAAATGAGTGTAGGATGTCCCCAAGAAATGTAGGCACAGGATTCCGCGATATAAAAATCTTGACAGCATTCACATCTATAAGCTGATCAGGGTTTGGGAACAAGACCAACCCATAGATGAGGAGTGCTACAATATCTTCAAAAGCTTGTAGATCTAGAGAATTCCAGCAGTCTTGTGCCTTCTCAAACAGAAACTTTGCCAAGAAACCCTTGACACCACTTCTGGTTTCCCAATGACCCTTGATGTCAGATGGTTGCAAGTGTAATGCTTGAGCAACATCTTCAGGCTTTGGTTCTCTTTCCGTACCGTTGTAGGGTAGTTGATGAAGAATAGGAATCCTCAGGAGCTGAGAAAATTCCTCCAAAGTAGGTACTAGTTGGTAATCAGGAAATGTAAAGTAATGGTGTAGGGGGTCAAATAACTGGAAGAGAACTTTCACCATGTCTTCTTCAATGTTGGAGTTGACCAAGTTGAGGAGTCTACCATGTCTTTCACTGAAGAGAGAATTATATGCAATCTTGGAAGTAAGCTCCTTGAGTTGAGGAGGGATTCTCATAAGGTTGACTTGAATTGTTTTCCTGCGAAGAAATTCCATGACCTACAAAACAAGAACAAAGATGAAGATCCAAACCCTTGAAATGGTTAGTGGATGCATATGATGCTTCATGATGTTCATGATGTATGCAAAAGCACATATACAAGCAAATCACACAAGATCCTAATTTCAGGCTTGCATGAGGTTTCATAGGTAAGTACCCTCTTGAAGTTAGTTGGCTCAACCTGTCCTATAAATAGTAACCGGGTTCTAAGGAGCTCAATATCACTGGATTATTTTCTGTGTTCATTGTTTCAGTTTAGCCACTTAACTGGCGACTGAAATATTCCAAGAAAACAATCCTCAATGAGTGTAGTATCGAGTATCTACCAACTTCAGACTGCACCAAAGCCGATCATCTCACTACCCCTAAAAAGGCCAAGATGGTCAAGTAAGGTTCTAAGAGTTCATTAGTGCTTCATGACATCACTCAACGGCCCCGTATCTTCTTTGATTGACTCAAAGGCTACCGGTACCCACAAATATGTCACACTAATATATTTATTGCTTCAACCATGTCGGTATACCCCGCAC
The DNA here is from genome assembly GCA_948472305.1 of Vicia faba. Classification (NCBI taxonomy): domain Eukaryota; kingdom Viridiplantae; phylum Streptophyta; class Magnoliopsida; order Fabales; family Fabaceae; genus Vicia; species Vicia faba. The sequence continues at coordinate 1,201,502,279 of OX451736.1, read as the reverse complement.
AGTTTCCACAACGTATTGCTATTTACCTATGAATGTTTCTCAAATATCCGGGTAGAGGATTTCAAACCCAAACAATAGGACCAAATGTAAAGCAATCAAAGTAAACAAGATAATCATGCAAAGGTGATCTAAACCCTAAGTTTACTCCACTTTTAAAGTTTTCCCCAGCAAAGTCGCTAGTTCTGTGATACGGTGGGAGAACTGACTTTTGGTTTTGCATTTGTGTTTGCAAATGTTTTAGTTTAGCAAGAGTCGCCACTGACTTTTTATTTTATCCTAAGGAAAGGTCAAAAAGCACAGGAAAGACCTTTGAGATGTTTTCTTGGGTTCGGGGAGTAGATTATGAAAAGGGAAGGTGCAAGCACCCTTTCCATCCATGGTTATCCATGGGCTCTTAATTACTTGTTTAAATCACTTGATTTTGCTTTTCAATTGTTTGAAATGGTGCTTTATGTGTGGTTTTGAAAGATGTTTTGAAAAGAGGCCATCGTTGTGGAAACCTTTGTAATGATTCTTGTTTGAATGTATACAAAGGTGTTTTGTATTTTGAAAAGATTTCAATGTTTGAAAGTTTGATTTGGGAAATGTTTTGAAATTGTGTTGTGAAGTGTGTTTGAAAATAGCAAGGATGTTTTGCAAGCTTTTGATCAAGTAACTAAGAGTTATCTACCCTATTTTACTCAAAGATCTTTCCTAATATGTTTTTAACCCTTTTGACAGTGTTATTTCACCATTGCATTTGGTGAACAACCTTGTGTTAGGATATTAAACGGGACAGGCGCGGGTTGTCGTATAGACCATGATAGCAATTGTGTCAAGTATTTTTGGCAAATTTTTGAGGGACTTGATCATTTTGTTTAGGCAACCAAGATAGCGTCATCGAGGGACTATGATCTTTTGTTTTGTTTTTGTTTTGCCAAAGTACCCAACATGCATAACATGGCCCATTTTTAAGGCAACACGTGGATTGTAACCCTAGGGATGCAAGGGTGCATTGTGTTTGATTTTCATGCATTTTTTTCTTTGATTAGGTCAAGCTACTTGTTGAATTTGGATTTTTTGCATACAAACTCTAATCTCTAATCATGGCATAATTGAAAGCATGAAGTGCGAGAATTAAAAGTCTAAGCTATTACAACATGATTATGGGGATGAGGGTACAATCTTTGAATGGGGGCGTATTTGATAAGAAACATAAACCCTAGTTTACTATTACATTCAAATTGAATTCAAATGCATAAATAAATGGACAATATTTAAATAAACAAAATAAACAAATATATCAAATAATATGAATTATGGAAAAAAGGTTTTTGTTTATTTATGTATGTAAAAATATTTAATGTAAAAATAAAGAAATAAAGAAATAAATAAAAGATTAATTTTGTTAGGTTAAGGGTGAAACCCTAATTTCTTTAAGAAAGTAAATATATTAATTATTTTATTTATATACAATAAAAATAAAATAGTATGTGTAAAAAAATATGTTTAGAAAAAGTATTTTTAAGTATATTTAATAATAAAAATAAAATTGTAATATTTTATATTTTTATTCTAAAATATCTAATAAAACAAGAGTATATACATATATATGTATTAATTATATTAAATATTTACAATAAATAAAATATATACAAAAATAAAAATATATTTTAGAAAAAATATTTTCAGTATGAATAAAAATAAAAGTATAATTTAGATATATTTTTCAAGTTTTGAATAAATTATATAAAAGTAATTAAATTGTTTTTTATGTTAGGAAAATAAAAATAAAATGCAAAATAAATGTGAAAAAATTATAAAAATATTTTTGAGCATTTTTTATATTTGGAAATAAATAAACAAAATCAGAAATGAAAATAAAAATGCAAAAATATAAAATAACAAGAAATTGGGCTAGGGGTGCAAAAGGAAAAAGGGGGGTGTCAATAGTGAGTCAGGCCAAGCCCAGCCCATCACTTCATCTTCAACCTTCAGATTTCAAACAAACGCGCGCGCCTGTTATCCAACATGGACATCCTGCATACGAGCTCTATTGCAAAAACACATAACATCAAACTTGTAGAGCATTTCAAGACGAATCCAACCATATAAATAACTTGTCTTAACTCTCAAAGACCAGAGAGAATTTCTCTGGCCCTAAAATTTGACCTAGTTTTTTCAGCATGTTCATGGATGAAATTCTCTTAGCATGCTTAATATAAATGAAAACTGAGTATATGTACAGCTTCATGACAATGAATACTACATTTTTTATTCACAAACCTAAGGCTAAATGTTCCTAAATGGAGAGATAGGAAGTTGACAAAAACCTGTTTCAGCTGACTTCGTGTAAGGCAATGTAGAGCTTTTCAACAAGGCTTGAGATGTCTGGGAGCTTGCTTGGACTTCACTTGACCTTCTCCAATAGCCTGCTTGCCTTGAATGTCCTTGAATCAGCCTATAGAACTCAACCTGCACAAGCTCAAAATGAAAATGGCAAACTCTGTAAATGGAGTTACAGTTGGTGTTTGAGGTTTGGGAAAGCTTGGATGGATGTAATGGAAGGTGTTTGAACAGGTTTTGGCCAAAACGCACGAGCCAAATGAGTTATGGAAGTCAAGTTGAAGGTTCTGCCCTGTTTTGCCAATGGGATGTGATTTCTGGCTATGGGGTGTTTAGAGGCTCAAGAAATTGTGTTTCTGGCTCAAAGGGGTGTGAGAAAGATGTTCAAACTGTTTGTATAAGTTTATCTTGGCTGGTCTTCTAGTTCTCATGTGTTTTGCATATTTCTTGTATATGAAGCAAAAGTGGGAAGTGATATGTAGCAGGCCTGTACAGGCTATCCAACCCCTTGTAACCTCTACTCTTGGCCCCTATAATTTTTGGATTTGATTATCTGCAAGAGATCTTGGACCGATGCTCAAAGATTGTGGTTTGACATAAAGCACATTTAAGCAAAAATTGAAATGTACCTTTTTCTACTTAAGGCTTAATTTTGTGTACAATGTCCTAATAACCAAAACAATAGCTTAGACCAATGGATTTGCATTAAATTATTGAGTGTGAAATGGTTTAGAGGCCTGTGAACTAGTGTAAGGCATGCTGACTTGAAATTGCAACTTGTATGAACAAGAATATGCCATGGATGAAAAGTGAGTTTTTGCCAACTTCAAGCCTTCGATTCTCCCTAACCACAAATGTGTTTGGAGAGTTCTTGGACAATTTGGAAAGCTTGTAACATGCTCTATAATCCATATTTGAAATGAAATTTGAGATTCCAAGTGGAACTATGTGAAAAATGGTCATGAAGATAGGTCAAAATCCTGCCTAAACTAGGGCAAAATTTCACTAAGTTAAAAGTTTTAGGGACCCTTATTCCAAAAATCATAACTTGAGATCCATGATTATTTTGAGAAAACTTTGTGAACAAAAGTTGTAGACTTTGTGGAGGAATACAAGTTTCCTGTTGAAGGTTTTGTTTGAATCCATTTGCATCATGGTAAAAATATGGGGCAAAGTTAGGAAAAATTAAGAAAATTTCATAACTTAGAAAAATTCTAAGTTGTGAAATTTTTCAATTTTAAACCCTAATTTGCAATTTTGGGTTTCTTGATGAAAAAGCTTCATTTTGTGTCACATCTTGATGAAAAATGACCCTTGGCACTTGATTTTGACCAAAAAGTCAAAGTTTGACTTTTCAATGTACAGTCAAATTTTGATCAGTTGACTGAAAAATTCATCTATCAATCCAATGCATTTGAGATCTTTTGAATTTGTTGAATAGGTCAAGATGATTTAATTGAGTCCTTGACTCCATGGTTGAGCCCAATTTTCCATTGGCTAGGTCAAAAATCAGAAATTGCCTTTGTACAGTCAAAACCCTAAAAATGACCATTTTGCCCTTTTGGTGATCTAATCAATTTTCTTGTGGAATTATGGTACAAACTTGATAAAATGGTTCATATGAGTTCATAATGTTGATGTGGGTCAAAATTCATGAGGCTTGACTGTAAATTGGCCACAATTGACTTTTTCCCCAATACAGCTGATTTCTAGGCCAATGACCAATTGACTGGGCAAAAATTTGATTCAAGGCTTTAAACTTGGTATGGTAAAACTTATGAGTCCAACATGAAGTATGAAAGTCACTTTGAGCATTAGAAGTCCAAAATTCTTTGTGCAAACTCAAACCCTAATTTAAGTCAATAGTGCAGTGAGATGTCTTGAGCAGAGCAAACCCTAGCTTTATCTCGAGTTCAAAGAGCCTTGTGATGAGAAATGGTGACAAAATGAGAGGGAAAATTTTGGGGTACAACAACAAGGTTTGAAGATACACATACTCTTTATCTCCAGCAGCAGTCCGGGATTCAGCTTCCCTTTAGTCCCCAACATTTGTCAAGGATTTATTTTCCTAGACAAAGTTACATTTCAATAACATTCGTTCATCATAAAACATACATGATAAATGCATACATCATAATCTCATTTATTTTGAGGACATCATTACGCCATGCATACATCTGCATGCAACTAACCCTCTTCCTTGCAGGAAAAGTTCAGTCAACAAAATAAAAGTCCTCTTCTAGATGGATTTACTTCTACAAGTTAATAATAGGCAATCAACAGGCCTCTTCTGGTTAGTGTTATTTCCCCAGTGAAGTCACCAAGAAAAGACCTCTTTTGGTTTACATTTATCTCTTCCAATTAAAAACAGGCAAAAGACATCTATAGTTTCAGTATAAATCGACAAAAGATTTATTTTAATACTTCTCCCTCGATAGTCACTCTGGATGGCATATGTAAGCCCATCTTCGACAAACTCTTCATCACTTCTCCAAATGGCATCTCTAAGCCCATTCCCAGTAATCAACAAATAGTTCACCTCATGCACAAGCGAGTGCAAATTTCTAGGCACTTAAGTGTTCAATCATCTTCCACCTTCAAGTCACGAATGGCAGACTCGCCAATCTACCTCTTCAGGTTTAAGAAGATTGAACAGGAGAAGTTGGTGTACCCCAAAATTTGCCCTATTTTTTCTCAATACATTTCACAAAGGACCTCCAATGCTCAAGGATTATCAAGGAATTGATCAGACAAAATCACCTCAGAAACACTGAGACCACAAACTAGGGTTTTGACTGAGAACGATTGATCATTGACTTTTGACCTAATACATTACTTAATGGCTTGAAGAATAATATCAAAGAATTAAATATAACATTTTTACCCAATTCCATGGCTTAAATCATTTATCAAGATCAGTGGATTGATAGTTGAAACTTGGTCAACTAATGGAAAGTCAACTGATACACCAAAAGTTAAACTTTGACTTTTCAGTCAAAATTTGATTTTCAAATATCACAATTGATTAAGACATTCAAAATACAAATATTGATCATCAAGAAATCAAGAAAATCAAAAGTCAATGTGGAAGGTCAAACTTTTCAAGACTTAGAAATTTTTCTAAGTGTTTTTTATACATGATAATTTCATTACTTCATACCATTTTTTCACCAAGATGCAAGATGATTCAAAGAAAACTTTCAACATGAAAGTTGTAGATCTTGATGATATATACAACTTTGATTTTCTGATCAAGATTTAGAAGTACTTGGATTTTGAGTTATAAATTCATGAAGTCGTGGCAGTTTTGTATACACACTTAGAGAAATTTTCAGCAGGTTTGGTCAGGTTTTTATCCCAACTTCTTAGCCAATTTTCATCAAGTTCCAATTGGATTCTTGAAAAATAGAAAACATAAAGGTTGTAGAGGATGTTACAAGCTTTCTAAAATGTAAAAGAACTCATTGAGATCATACTTGAGCTAAGAGAATCAAAGGCAAGAAGTTAGGATTTCAAACTTGATTTACAAGGAAGATTTGTGATGAATAATGAACCAAAACCCAAACTATGATGCATAATATTCACTTTACAGGCCTCAAACTTGTATATAACTCCTTAATTAAATTCTTACATCAAAGAACTCATTGAGATCATACTTGAGCTAATAGAATCAAAGGCAAGAAGTTAGGATTTCAAACTTGATTTACAAGGAAGATTTGTGATGAATAATGAACCAAAACCCAAACTATGATGCATAATATTCACTTTACAGGCCTCAAACTTGTATATAACTCCTTAATTAAATGCTTACACAACTGATTAAACTATGATCAAAGTGTTTGAGCCTTTGTCCAATTGATCATTCCATTTTTGGAAGAAAGTAACATATCCATTCATGAAAAGTTAACTTTAATCACAAAGTCAATTTCTTGAGCCTTTAACTTGTTGTTCTGATCACACTCAACTCCTACAAGTCAGAGCAAACATGTTTAAAGTGATCAACCACTTTAGATAGCTTGGTACAAACATTGGAAATATGTCCTTCATGCTTGCTTCAAAAACAAGCAAGATAGTCATAACATGTGATTTCAAAATATGAGTTATTTCAAGTCTCGAACCTTTTCTATAAATAGAGAGGTCATTTGCAAGATAAAGGGACATACGTTTTATTGTGTAGACAATCCCTCAAAATCTCATACTCTCAAAAAGCCATAACTGTCTAGAAATCCTCCACTCTTGAGTTTTGAAGTCCAAATCTTTGAACCTCTCACACTTTGCAAATTTCTATCCAAACAAACCATCCACCACTCTACACACCTCATACAGGAGTTGTTAAAACACAAGAACAATTTTTGTTATATCATCATCACCATTTTCCAAAAATAGCCACCTGTAACTTAGCTTCTGCAACTCTAAATCAAATCACAAATTTCAGTGTCAAGGTAAGTTTTCTTGACTTTGAACTCTTCATACAAAGCATCATTAATGGTTCATTTGTGAAGATAAAATGTAGATATCTTTGTACTTGAAGCTAATCACATGCTCACTATTCATTTTTATCAATTATATGTTGAGAACTGACTTATACCGATAATAGAAAGATGTTAGAGCTAAAAAATAGCAGCATGAGTCGACATATACTCACATGAGTTGACACATTTTAGTGACAGAATAGAGTATGATTCGACACAAGGCCTTATGCATTGAGACATGCTGCTATCCATACCCAAAATAGAAAGACAAAAGGTGTATGAGTCGACACCAAACACGAATGTTTCGACACAAACAAGAAATGAGTCGACACATATCCTTATGTATCGACTCATACTGAGTTGATTTTGGTTTTACAGGAACAAGAAGGGTTATGTGTCGATGCATAGATGCATGTGTCGACACATAATGGTTTAAAAAAAATTCCTTTCTTTTTACACTGTTTTTATATTTTTTTTATTTATTCTTGTTCATTTCTATTCAATATGGTTGTAATAATTAGGCTTCTACTTCATTCCCATTTGTAAATTGTACCCCCATCCCCCAAGTGATGTAATAGTTTAGGATTTTAATTTTCGCAATTTATCGCTTTAATATAATTGTTAGTAATTAGGGTGTATATGGTAAGATAAAATCAACCGTTAGAAAACCCTAATCTCAAAGACAAAAATGCATGCAATCAAACACACTTTTCACACGCGCACCTCTAGGGTAATCTCACTTGTTGCCTCTGAAAATAGTCATGTCCCTCGAATGTGGGACGCTTTATCAAAGACCCTCAAATGAAAAGATCGTAGTCCCTCGATGACCCTTCGACGTTGCCTTCGGTAAAACGATCTCAGTCCCTTACAAAAATTGCTAAAGCGTCTTACAAGTTGCTTTCTATGACTATACGATTGACCCACGCCCGTCCCTTCACATCCAATGATAGGGATTCTTATCAATCAATGGTAAGATAGAAATATCTAAAGGAGGAGGAAAAGAACTAAGACTTTTTGAGTAGGTAGAACGTTCATAGTTGCTTGCTCACATCAATCTTCAAAACATCTTGTAAAAAAATCACCAACACTTTTCCATGAAATATTTTCAAAAGTAAACACTTTGTATGCATTCTTATAGAGACGAGAATCATTACAAAGTTCGCTTAAACGAAGACACTTTTCAAAAATACTTTCAAAACCATCACAAACACATTTCAAACAAAGAATTTCAAAGTGATCTAGAAACTAAGATCCTGTAGATAACTACGGATGAAAAGGGTGCTAACACCTTCCCTTTTCATAACCTACCCCTCAAACTCAAGAAAATTCTCAAAAGGTCTTTCCTATTCTTTTAACTCTTTCCTTTATTGGATAAAAGAAAAGTCGATGGCGGCTCTTACTATCCGCAATAATTGCGATCAAACGCAAAACAACCAAGTCACTTCTCCCACTGTATTACAGATGGGTATGGAAAACGATTTTTTTTTCAAGATATGCTAAAAATAATTTTCATGGAGATGCAATGCAATGTCACGTTCAAGTTTAAGATAATGACATAAGTAAGAAAATCCAAATGGTTTTAGGGACAGTGACTGATAGGGATAGATATGAGAAATACCCCTAAGGGCTTAGGGATAACAATGGATATAAGAACACCTTATTTGGGTAGCCTCCCTATAATAGGTCAGTTCTAAATCTTTTCTACCCAATCCCCTCACGTGTAGGCTCTAGGATTTTTGGATAAAGGATCCTAATGTCACGGATTATACACAGAGTTTAACTATAATTAAGGGTTGGCCTAACCAATGTGACCTTTCGGGATAAGCCTCGTCTAGGAGGGACCTTAGTACTGACCCTTTCATATTTGATAATATAAGGTCACTGTTAGGTCTGTGATTATATGGTTGGCAGCAATTTTGGTAAAACAAATAGTTGACACCATTTTTATTAACATGTTCTATTTGAGAAGAACATGTATTGCAGCCTAATGTTGAGAAAGATGTCACAACATCTTGATCAGCTGGTACAACAGGTTCTGCAAGTGTCTTATTTGACAGATGTCCCAGCAGATGTTGTAACATGTTGCAACAGAACATCATATCAATACAACTGGATTTTATCCTTGAATATTTGATTGAAATATATGAGATTCTGGAGGTTTCTAGTACTCATAACAAGCACAACCAATCAAGGATTATTAAGAATAATTGTAGATCTGATTTATTTCATAAAAAGGATCCTTTATACTTTTTAGAAAATAATTGAAATATTTGTTTTTGTTTCTATTTTCGTGGAGAATATTCTGCAGAGATTTAGAGTTAAAGATTATTTATGATTAAAGAATTTAAGCCAAACTGCGAAAGCTTATATAAGGAGTCATCCAAGACCTAGTTTTTAAGATAGTTTTTATTGTAAAACCTTGTTAAAAATAAGGGTGTAGGGTTTGATAGTTCTTAGGCTCTCTGTGTGTTTTTTATTGTATGTTCTCATGTATCTCTGATACATTTGAGTTGACTGATTGTTACTTGCTTGTCAAGTTATTGTTCTTACTCAAAGCCTGTAGGCTCGAGTTGAGTATTATTCTTAGTCAAGCTTTTAAGCAAACTAAGTATTTGTAATTTGAAAGTGTGTTCTTCCTTTTTGGGTTTCTTGAGACATTCCCTGGGTCTGAGATTGTTTGATATCATTATGGTTATTGGAAGTGAGTAGGTTCTCATATCTAGGAGATACCTAGGTAGAAGTTGCATCGGGTAAGAATTAAGTGATAAGTTGTAAATGGGGGAGTTTAGCTTAGAATTAATATTGTTGATAGTGGATTTCCTTTTTGGCTTGGTAGCCCCCATAGTAGGTGAGTTTGCATTGAACTAGATTAATAATTCCTCATGTTCTTTACATTTCTGTACTTAATATTCCCGCGTCTTCTTTCTATTTTTAGCAAGTTTGTTTCATATCACCATACGTCGTAACATATGTTATGATATTGTGTGTTGTTAAGACATCAATCTTGACTTCTATTATTATGTGTGCCAGAATTTCAATTGGAATTAAGAGCAGGCGTCCTATTTTGTTTACTGGGTGAGATTCAGGGATATATTTCCTGGCATTGTGAACAAAGAAGGATGATATAACAACAGACCACCCATGTTGGATGGTTCAAACTATGACTGGTGGAAAGTTAGAAGAATAGATTTTTTGAAAGCTATGGACAACAAAGGTTGGAAGGTTGTTTTGAAAGGATGGAAGCATCCTGTTGTGAAGGATATTGACAAAGATGGCAAAGAGACTGGAATTGAAACTATGAAACCTGGAGAAGAGTGGAATGAATATGATGATAAAGAAGCTATTGGACATTATAAGGCTTTGAATTCTCTATTCAATGGAGTTGACAAGAATATGTACAATCTGATTAATACTTGTATTGTAGCCAAGGAAGCTTGGGAAATTCTCAAGACAACTTATGAAAGTACCTCTAAAGTTAAGATTTAAAGACTTCAGCTTCTCACTTCAAAATTCGAGAATTTGAGGATGGATGATGATGAGACAATTTAGGAATATCATATGAAGATTCTTGAAATTTCCAGTGCATCCAGTGCATTATGAGAGAAGATGTCAGAAGCAAAGCTGGTCAGAAAGATTCTTAGGTCCTTTCCTAGAAGATTTGACATGAAGGTCACAATAATTGAAGAAGCTTGGGACATCAAAAACATGAGAGTTGATGAACTTACTGGGTCACTTCAAACATTTGAATTGGCTATTGGTGACAAGGCTAAGAAAAAGAACAAAGGCATAGCTTTTGTATCTAATGCTGAAGATGATAAAGGTCAAGTTGAGTTGGACACTGATGAGGATCTGTTTAATACCATTGTTCTACTTAGGAAGCAATTAAATAGAGTATTAAAAATATTGGACAGAAGAGGAAGACCAAATGTCAAGAACATCTCATATGAAATCGGTAACAATCTTGATTCTCAGAAGAAAACAAGACCATAAGAGAAGTCTAGTCAAAATAGAGGCATTCAATGCTTTGAATATAAAGGATATGGTCATATTAGACTTGAATGTCCCAACTTCCTCAAGAAACAACACAAGGGTTTCACTGCGTCTTGGCTTGATGATGATAAGTCAGAAGATGAAGAAAATTATGAGACTGACTAACTTGTGTTGCTTCTATCTGATAGATTGGCAGATGAAGTTGATGCTTGTGATGAGAATGATATTTATGAAGACCTGGATGTGTCCTACAAGGATATTTGTGATAGGTGTGAAGAAAGCCTCAAGAAAGAGGAAGATCTGAGGAAGATCATTACTGATTTGGAGAATGAAAGGAAGAAACACCTTAGTATTGTTTCTCATCTTCAAACTGAGGTAACACACTTAAATTTCAAGCTTGATAACTTGACTGATTCCATAAATATGGTGAAAGAGTATAAAAATACCAGGGTTCATTATCAATCTGATAATAAACTGAGGAAAATGTCAGAAGATGAGGCTTTTCCTTTTGAGAAGAAGAAAGAGATCAACATGTCCAGGCATATGTTACAACATTCTAATAGAAAAAGAGAATTGTCAAATCAACCTTAATCTACTTGGAGATGTCACTACTATGGTGAGTATGGTCATATAAAGCTTTTTTGCTTCAAATTATATGGATATAAAAAATATTCAGTCAGTTCAAAGGCTAAGAAAGTGAGCGAGAAGAGGAGTATTAAAAATAAGGATATTAACCTTATAGCTCATACTTCCTTGAGAGACTCAACTAGTGAAGAGTTGTACTTTGACAGTGGATACTTTAGACATATGACAGTGGTTTAGAAGATGTTGGTGGATGTCAAGCCTCACCCTACAGGTTCTGTTGGATTTGGTGATGGTTTTAACGGAGAAATCAAAGGAGTTGGAAAGCTGATGTGTGATGGATGTCCCGGGTTAGAAAATGTGTTGTTTTTCAAGGTTTGTTAGTCAACTTCTCAACTTTCTAATCAAGGTTTGTTAGTCAACTTCTCAAAATCAGAATGTCTGGTTAAATATGAGAAAGAGGATGTTCTAATGAAAGGGATCAGGTCCAAATACAACTAATATTTGTGGGAATCTCATATAGTTGCTTACTCTTCCACTTGTCCAACAACCAAGGAGAATGAAGTGAAGTTATGGAACCAAAAACTTGGACATGTTCATTTCAAAAGAATGAAGGAAGTGATATCTGAAGAATCTATTCGAGATATTCCAAAGCTCGAGATTAAAATAGGAGAAGTATGTGATAAGTGTGAAAGTAAAAAGCAAATCATGATGGCACGCTCAATGTTGCAACATCAGACTACTTCCAAAGTTTTGGAACTTCTTCACATGGATGTAATGGGACCATTGCAGATAGACAACCTAAGAGGGAAAAGGTATGTCTTTATGGTTATGGATGATTATTCTGACTATACTTGGATGAATTTTCTAAGAGAACAATCAGATACCTTTGATGTCTACAAAGATCTGTGTCAAAGCATTCAAGAAGAAGATGTGTGTAATTGTCAAAATCAGAAATGACAATGACAATGAGTTTATGAATTCAAAATTTTCCTAATTTTGTGATTCTAAAGGAATGAGCCATGAGTTCTCTTATTCCTGGAAAACTCAAGGAGATAGAATTGTTGAGCAAAAAACTAGAGCAATAAAAAAATTAGCTAGAGTGATGCTTAGTGCCAAGAAATTGCCATTTGAATTTTGGGCTAAAGCTATGAATATTGCTTGCTATATTCATAACTAGGTCACATTGAGGGGAGTTATTGTCTTTACTCCTTATGAGTTATGAAAAGAAAGGAAGCCTAAAGTCAAATACTTTCATATTTTTGGAAGTAAACGTGAGATCTTTGCTGCCAAAGATCAAGTGGACAAGATGATACCATAGGGGGTGAAAGGATATTTCTAGGTTATTATTCGAGCAGAAGAGCATATAGGATCTATAACTCCAGAACAGGTATAGCTATGGAATTTATCAATGTAATAATTGATGATTCAGTTGCTGAAGAGAAACAGGATGCTAGAGACGATGTTGGAACATCCTATGTGCAAACTGATCAAGCACTAGAAGAGGAGACTTGTGAATTAACAAACACTAGTTCAATGAATTCTCCATCCAACACAAGTCTGTCTACAGAGGGAAAGATGAAAAAATTTAGGGATCTAACTGTAAGTCACCCTGATAAAGGTAACATCACTGAATTTAAAAATAAGATATCAAATACATATGGATGTGTTACCTTGAGGGAAACAAGATGAAGTTTCTATAAACTGACGTTGAAGAGGTGTGATATCAAGAGAGATGTCATGATATTTCATACTGAAGATTTGAATTCTTTCAAATATCTTATTCAACATGACTGGTACAAGGATTTTGATATTTGTAAGCAACTGATCAGGAATCTTGTTGAAGGGAAGGATGATACTCTGGAGCTTATGGACAACAAGGAACAACTTGTTGTTATTTAAAACAGTGGGATTGAAACTTGTACTATTGAAGAGTTTTAGTAATTACATAAATGGAGGAATGTAACTAACACTGCATCTTTCCTCTATACTTTGAGGCATGACATGCCTGGACAAATTGCTATTGAGAAGGAATGGAAGAATGGTGTTCTGCAAGACAGTAGGGCTGGCTACAACACTAAGGAATGGAGAAGGATCTTTGACAGGGGAAATAGGTGGAAAACCACCTGAAGTTTGCCAAGAACTTGTGTTTCCATCTGTGTGCTTCCTTCTATGGTATTCGTAGTGTTCAATATGTGTTTCCATCTAATGTATTACCTGAGTGTAATATGTTATGAAGTGCTCTGTGTTTCCATTGTGTATATTTACTTTGTTCCTTTTTGTTAACATTTTGGCTTAAAGGGGGAGTAAAGTGTTGTATTTTGATGTTACATCACATGTCTTGAAATTTTGATCTAGCATTGTGATAGGACTATGTGCTACTGCTTTTGGGAGAGTAGCTATTTGTGTGGTTTCTCATGCAACTATTCAGGGGGAGCATGAGTGTTCATGCTTGTGTGTGTGTTGAAGCTGCTTCTACTGTTGTTCTAATGCATGTGCTCTAGTGTGAGATTTTTCCTTGAGGGGGAGAACCTATTATGTATGACATGGGGAGTTCTATACTTGTGTGATTGTACAAGATTCTGAGTTGTGTTGTGTTTACTTGTGGTTTTATTCCTCTCTCCAGAATATTTGGTCTTTGGTTGTTTTATCTAAAATTGGCCAAAGGGGGAGATTGTTAGGTCTGTGATTTTATGGTTGGTAGCAATTTTGGTAAAACAAATAGTTGACACCATTTCTATCAACATGTTCTATTTGGGAAGAACATGTATTACAGCCTATTATTGAGCAAGATATCATAACATCTTGACATATGTTCCAGCAAATGTTGTAACATGTTTCAACAAAACATCACATCAGTACAACTGGAATTTATCCTTGAAGATTTGTTTGAAGAATATGAGATTCTAGAGGTTTATAGTACTCATAATAGGCGCAGCCAATCAAGGATTGTTAGGAATAATTGCAGATCTGATTTATTTCATAAAAAGGATCCTTGAGACTTTTTAGGAAATATTTGAAATATTTGTTTTTGTTTCTATTTTCATGAAGAATATTTTGCATGGATTTAAAGCTGAAGATTATATATGATTAAAGAGTCCAAGTCGAACTATAGAATTTTATATAAGGAGTCGTCCAAGACCTAGTTTTTATGCATAATTTTTATTGTAAAACCTTGTGAAAAATAAGTGTTTAAGGTTTGATAGTCCTTAGGTTCTCTGTGTGTTTTCTATTGTATGTTCTCATGTATCTTTGATAAATTTGAGTTGATTGATTGTTACTTGCCTGTCAAGTTATTATTCTCACTTAAAGCCTGTAGGCACGAGTTGACTATTGTTCTTAGTGAAGATTTAAAACAAACTAAGTATTTGTAATTTGGAAGTGTGTTCTTCCTTTTTTGGTTTCTTAAGACATTCCTTGGGACTGGGATTATTTGATATCATTACCGTGATTGGAAGTGAGTAGGTTCTCCTATCTAGGAGGTGCCTAGTTAGAAGTTTTACTAGGTAGGAATTAAGTGATAAGTTGTAAATGGGGAAGTTTAGCTTAGAATTAATACTTCTGATAGTAGTTTTACTTCCTAGCTTGGTAGCCTCCAGAGTAAGTGAGTTTGCATTGAACTGGGTTAACAATTCCTTGTGTTCTTTATGTTTCTGTACTTTATCTGCCTGCGTCTTCTTTATATTTTTAGCAAGTTTATTTGTTGTCACCAGATATCATAATATATGTTGTGACATTGTGTGTTGTTAAGACATCAGTCTTGACTTCTGTTATTGTACGTACCAGAATTTCAGTCACCCTAGGTGAAACAGTTCTAGATAAATGTTCCCATAATCATGGACCATATCCGGATTATCACACACTGAGGGGCTAGCCCTTCCGTGAAGATGAGTCTAAATAGATCTACTCTAAATGGAATCTACATACCAAGAAATGAGATGGATATCGCCCCTATTGATATGACAGGACTACTGTCTTAACCTATGTTTTTTTCTCAAGCTCGAGTTAAAGCTTCACATAAAAATAATTCCAAAAATTGATATATATATATATATATATAAAGTAAAATGTAAATAATAAAATCAGGACAAAGAAATAAATAAATAAAATAAATAAAAAACATGCACAAAAAACAAACACACAACCCTAAAACTAGAGGGTAGGCATGAATCTCTTTAGGGTGTCCCCAGGAGAGTTTCCATTTGTCGCAGCTGGAAATATTATAGAGTCGCCATAATATTTAATTAATTTTGCAGTGTCATTCCTGTGATACGGTGGCAGAACTGACTGTTAATACTGGTTTGCATTTTTTTGTTTGCAAATGTGCGGTAAGCAAGAGTCGCCACCGTCTTTTCTTTTATCCAACAAAGGAAAGTGTGAAAAGAACAGAAAAAGATCTTTTCGAGATTTTTTGAGTAAATTATGAAAAGGGAAGGTGTTAGCACCCTTTCCATCTGTGGTTTTCCACGGGCTCTTAGAGGTTTGCTCATTTTGAACTACCTTTGTGCTTTGTGTTCGAAAATGTTTGGAAAATGCCTTAGTACGGCGAACTTTGTAATGTTTATCGGGATAGTAGAGAAAATATACAAAGTGTTTTTGAAATGTCTTTTGAAAAGTAGTTTTTGTGTAAGTGAAAAAAAATGTTTGAGAAAACTTCTAACAACTATCTACTTTTATACTCGAAAAGGTTGTTCTTTTCCTCTTTTCCTTTAGACAGTGATATCCTACTATTAGTGAGTAGGTAGCTTTGTCGTTGGATGTTTTGAGGGACAATTGGAGGGATGTTACAGTCATGAAGGAAACTTGTAGAGAAGCTTTAGCAATTCTGTTTTAGGGACTAGATCATTTACCGAGAAGGCAACTGTAGGGTCATCGAGGGACTATAATCTTTTGATTTTACGGGTCTTTGCTAAAGTGTTCCTGCCTCATGACTGTTTTATTGAAGGCAACCAAAGTGGGTGTACCTTAGAGGTGTATATGTGCAAGTGTGTTATATTCAGTTATTTTTGTCTTTTTGTTAAGTTTTCTAACGTTTGATTTCAGTCTTTATCATATAAGCCTAATTACTAGCAGTTGATATATTGCATAATATTAAAGTGCGGGAATTTAAATCTACGTTATTACAATGATTCGGGGAGGGGATTTACATTATACAAGGATAAAGGGGATAAAGTAGTAAATATCCTAATTTTATCTATTACACCCGGTAAACAGATACAATAATAGTAAAAAATACAAAAATAAATAAACGCACGTAAAGTAGAAAACACGTCTGAAAATATAAAAAGAAAATCTTTTTTTTTGCTTTTGGTATAAAAGAAAATAAAGCCTAAGTCAATTTAATTTTAATTTTAAGAAAAATATGTTAAAATAATTAATTAATTTATTCATAAATTAATTTGATTAATAAAATACTAACCTAATATTTTTTGTGATTTTTGATTTTAAGATTGATTCAAATGATAAAGTAAAAAAAAACAAAGAATATGAACATAAAAAGCCTCCTTCGATTGCAGAGAGGAGATGTCTTTCGATCTAGGAAGGAGGTGTCTCCTTCGATCCAGAAGGCTATGGCTCTTTCGATCCAGAAGGGAGCTGCCTTCTTCGATTCAGAAGGGCAATGGTCAGCTTCGAGCCAGAAGGCTATGGCTCCTTTGACCTGAAAGACTATGTCTTTTGATCCAGGAAGGCAATGGCTCCTTCGATCTGGGGTGCTGGATCTACAAAAGTATGTTAGTGAAAAAAACGCAAGACCTGGGTATCGAAACCCAGGTCCTTCGATCTTGCGCGCGCTGGGTCCTTTCAGGCTATATCTACAGTAAGTGTTAGCAAACGAAAAACATGACCTGGGTGCCAAACCCAAGTGTTGTACCCCAATTTTTCCCCCTAAGATCCCTTCATCATACCATGTTGATTCATTCACAACAAGATCATACTAGGATTCTTGGTTCCCCTCCCTACATTTAGTTTTTCCCTTTTGAGGGATTACTAAGCACCTTGAC
This sequence comes from Vicia faba, assembly GCA_948472305.1. Lineage (NCBI taxonomy): Eukaryota > Viridiplantae > Streptophyta > Magnoliopsida > Fabales > Fabaceae > Vicia > Vicia faba. The sequence goes on along the minus strand of OX451736.1, from coordinate 1,201,484,908 downwards.
TTATGTTCCTTTTTTGATCATGAATATTGTTTTGATTTCTTCATTTAACTAATAAAATTCAATGTTGGTTTGTCTTGCTTATTATCCATATAGGTAAAGGCAATGAGATTTAACAAGTTACCCCATGGGTTCATGAGTTTATGTCCATAAAGCTGGAGAAGTTCAAACCTCGCCATTGGATTGGTTTTGGAAGAATTGGCATGGCAAGGTTGTTTTGGTTCATCACATTTCAAGGTTATTAGATTTGACTCAAAAGTAAAAAGCGTTGATTAAAGAAGTTGTCATGTTTGGACAAGGCCTTGTTCCTATTGGTCACAAGATCATATTTCTCTCAAATTTCAAGATATGGAAGTGGCTTTGGTGGTTAATAGTTTTCATTATCATCCTCAACAACTTCTATTCACAAAGAAATAATGTTGGTACAAGAAGTTTTTTCAAGCTTGTCAAAGTTCCTCAAAGCATTTTCTTGATCTAGGAGCTAGGGTTTTGAATTTCAAAGGAGTATATCTTTCTCACCTTTTGGTATTTTTGAGTGATTGCAAAGACATCATTATCTTCAAAGGGTTATTAACAAATCACTTCAAAAGTTCCAAGGAGTTTTCATGAGGAAGAGACTTGATGAGGAAGCAAGATTACAAGTCCTCTAGATGAATCCCCAATTTTCCATGTGTGACTTCAAATGGTCATAACTAGGTCAGTTTTTATCACCTTGAGTCCATTCTTTTTCCATAATTATCTAGAAGATGTGAACTTTATGTCTTCTTTTATGTGCAAAGTGAGAAAATGGATGGAAGTTTCCTTAAAGATGTAAAGGGTTATACGTCATTTCATGATTTTTTTCCAACTTCAACAATTCATAACTCTCTCAAATTTTGGAGATTTTTAATGATTCAAGTTTCAAAATGTCATTCAATAGATCTACTTCATGCCATATTTTTTGGTCAAGAGAAAATTCCAAGTGGAAATCCATGTTTGGATGCAAGACATTATAGGTCATTTTTGAAGAAGAATTTGGAATATTTCTAAGCATGGAAAGTCAACCCTTTTTCTTCAACCTTGACTCAATACAACTTTCAGCTCAAGCATCCATTTAACTCCATTCTTTTTCCATTGCAAATCTTGTAACCTCATCTTTCTAAAGCATCAAGAATCATGCCTTAAGACCCCTTGAGTTGAGAATGCCATTGTTTCAAAAGTGCTAACTTGGAATTGAAGTTTCATTGCAAGTCAGAATTTGAATTTCATGTTACAACCTCTAAACCTTAAATTAGCACACGTTTTGGGTCTAAACATGATTAGCCAACTTTCCCAAGTGGATTAGTGCATCAAAACGCAAGAATTGGATGAGTTTTGGTGAAGTTTGGATCACACTTCACTCGTGCATCAGGTTTGCACGAATTCCCTCCAAAACACATCATTCACTCTTCCTTTTGATCCCATTTACTTCTCTTATAAATACATGAACTATCCCATTCATTTCCCCAAGCTTGGATAGCCAGAATCACCCTGCCAAACTTGTTTCCTAACTCAGAATTCAGTAACTTCAAAATCCATTCTCGAGCCTTTTTCAATCCAATTTTTCCATCAATTCACCTTCCTTGATCTTCCCTGAAGCTAACCACATAATTACATTCAAGAATTGTGCCCTATACTGCTCCATAGAAGTCTAGTTTCAGAGCTCTGCAACTCAACTTCAATAGGTAGATTCCTTTATCAATTCTTCAAAACTCCGATATCATTGTGTTGCTCTTATTGCCTTGGTTCTAGTCGCAACACTTACCTTTTACTGGAAACACGTTTTGACCATGAAATTTCAAATCCCTTTTCAAAACTTTTCTTCCAAATTGCTTGAGCTACAATTTATATAAATTTGGCACGACGGTGGGGTTGTCTTCGTCTTGAAGAGACGAAGCGAATGGCATAGGTCTGAGCTCATGATTTTATAGTTTGAGAGACCTTCAATTCGTGATGGTTGGAGGTTGAAGATGACCAACATGTCATCTTCCAACCAATAAAGGCGCGCCATCTATTTTTTTCAAATTCTGATTTAATTAATGATTTTGTACATTATTCACTAATGACCATGATATGCACAGCGTGCCAGGTCCCTTGGATTTGATTACAAACGCGTTTTGACTCTCATCCAATGGTCCACATATTTTACTTTTATTTTCTTTTTCTGATTTTTATATTTTAATTGTTTTAAATTTCAAAAAATCATAGAAAATTCATTTTCAGTCCAAAAAATCTGAAAAAATTATGAAAAATATTTTTGATTATTTTTATTTTTTATTTTTATTTTTTCACAATTTAATTTTGTGTTTTGGTATTTTTTATAAATTTACACTTTATTGGAATTGCTTTAAATGTTTAAAAATACTTTTATACACTTTTAAATTCTGAAAAAATCATGGAATGATCCAATGATATTGTGATAAATATTGGTGACTTTATTTTATTTTTGTTTATGACTTTACTATTTTTTAGCATTTTTTTTATTTTACCCATTTATTTTAATTTTAAAAATAGTTTCTGACTTTAAAAAATTACCAAAAAATTTGTAAAATTATTTGAGCTTTTTTTCGGATTTTTCTATGGTCTTACTTTTTGTTTCTTGATTCATTTGAACATAGTTCATATTTTTCTCTTTATTTTCTATTTTTAAACATTATTTTTTAACCCTTTTGTGTATATTAAAATGTGATATTATTTTGTGACTATTTTCTGGCTGATCTTTGGTTAGATTTTGGATCATGAACTTTATTAACATCATTGGATCCAAGGTGTTGAGTTTAACTTCATAAAAATGGATGAATGATTTTAATAACAGTTTGATTAAAATTTAATTCAAATGTGGTTTGTATATTTTTTCCCATCCCTCTTCATCTCATCCATTTCTTATTGCACTAAATATTGTTGGAGTGTGATCTCTATATCATGTCTCAAAATAAATGGTGCATAGATTGCTATTGACCGACCTCAAAATAGGTGTGACTTCTATATAAGTCCACTTACGATTGCTTAACATAGCGCTAAATTTTGTCCCGATTCGAATAAATGATCATTCATGGCCTAAACTTATGATTGCAAGCCCAAGTATATTAATTTGATCTCTTTGATCCAATAACCTTGAGATTCATTGTATGGAGGCTTTGGTTCTACCAATCCTCTAATAGATCTATAACACATTTGGTCAACGCGGATCACTTAAACATCGTTGATCATTAAATGGTACTTGTGAGAATTCCAAATGAATGATATACTTGACAAAAAGCAAATGCAACTTGTTGTGTGGAGGCTTTGGTTCTACCAATACTCTAATGAGTTCCAAATGCAAGCTTCAAGATGGTCATCCAACAAACCACTAATTATTGACTTGTCTTACCTTATGCTTTTATTCTTTTTTATGCTTTATGTACCATTTACTTTTAGCATTTACATTTCACGCCATTTTCATCTTTTCTCATTTGAGCATTTACTCTCTTGTCATTTTTAGTTTGCTCACCTGAGCTTTTCTTTTCCTTTCTTAAGATACTTAATAATCAACATAAACTCTAAAAAATATTTAACGGTACTTGGACTGTTTGGTTACTATCCTTGGCTTTATGGAGCATGGGACTTTTCTTGGACTTAGGATTAGAAACCCTGGCCTATCTTGGAGACCTTGTGATCTTATCTGATTATTCTGTCTGGAGTTCTTGAGGTTTACCTCAAGACATTGGATTGCTTGTTTGTTTTTGTGTGCAGGTTTTTGTGATTACACCCTTTGTTTGTAATCTAGAATTCACCCGTATACAGTCGTTACTCTGCCCAATTTTTGTGAAGACTTAATACACTTGAAGTTTGGTTCTCTCAAGAGGTCTAGTTTTTTTGCTTGATTAGTTTCAATCCAAGGAATTAGAATTCAATCTTGGCTCATAATGTCAAGTATTGGCTTCTTGTTGGTTATATGGTTCTTATCCCTAGCTTTTACCTTATGCTTTAGGTTAGTTCCTTCTTCTCCTCCCATCCTCTTTAATTTTAAAAATCTTCTCCCTCCTTTTGAAAACTCTTCTTGTTTTTGAACTTGAACCACTTTCATAATAAACTTGGACTTATGTCCGTGCGTTTTCAAAATATTTTCATAAATAAACTCCAATCAACTTAATAATACCTTGACATTTTTTGTGAGAAGGCTAAAATTCAATCAATCTCATTTCAAATCATTTTGCCACTTTGGCTTTTATCTATAAACTTTTCTCAAAAAAAAAGATTGAACTCTTGTCAATCCTTGTAGTGTTGCAAACAACTATACTTCTACAATATGTAGTGAAGAGAGATATTTTCCACTTGGGTGTTGAGTGAGGCATTGTTGATTTTAAAATCCAAGCCATATCCTCCACTTTGAGATGATGCAAGTTCTCCTTTCCCATAATTGCGGGTAGTAAGTATGTTTTCCATACGGACAATGACGATGATGTTTTATCTCATAAAATTAACCAACACATTTGTGTCTTAAATTTTTTAAAAGAGGAACTATGTGTACCCTGATCTCCTATTGCACGAAAAGGTGGTATGTAGGCACTAAAGGTTTGCAACCGTGGCAGGTGCAAAAATTATAAAATATATATATTTATTTCCTCACCTCCACCATCCATTTTTTTTATATACAACATTTTTTATAGCCAAAATATACAGATTTTTTACAAAGAGGCTCCTACGGAGTACCGTAGATGTTTAAGGTGCTAATACCTTCCCTTTGCATAACCAACCCCCTTCCCTTGAATCTTCCCCCTTCTTTTTGGGTCATTCGCTCTTTTACCATTCCTTTGGAAATAATAAAGTGCAGTGGTTATTTTTATTTTGATTTATATAAAGTCTAGTCAATCCAATGGCTTAGTCTTAAACATTTCTACCGCTACACTAAGCCCTTTGATTCTGTCTAGGATGATAAATCGAATGGAACAACAAATATGGACGTGTTATGCAAATACAAAGTTTGAAAATTTACCCTCTCTTATTAGTAGTTGGAACCTTCGATTTGGGAACTTTCTGGATGTGGGTACCTTCGATATGGATCTTCTGGGCGTGGATACTTTTGTTGAAGGGTTTCTTTGGCTTGGATTACTTATGAAAATTTTGACAACCTTTGGTGGATTTTGTGGGCAGCGTCTCTCCAATCTTTTCGTTCTCTCCTTTTTGTTTGCAAGCATACTGCTTATATAGAGTGGGAGGGGGGGGGGGACAAGAGAAATAATGTTTGTAACAGCCATTTGAATGCCATGAATACCAATATGTAACCTTGGCCAAAGTTAAGGGATCTTGACCATTTTTGAATTTGGCATAGATGTGGACATGCTGGCCTTCGAATGCTCTCTTTCGAATGGGCTGATGGCCTCCTTCGAATGGCCCTGATTCAGCTCCTTCGAACGACTCTGATGAAGCTTCTTAAAATGTCTCTGATGAAGCTCCTTCAAATGACTCTGATTCATTTCCTTCGAATCTGCCTTCTTTGCCAGCTTCAAAGTCCAATTCGAATCTATTCAGAATTTTCCTTATTAGAATCCCTTTGACTAGCCCTTGGCCTTGATGGTTCTCTTGAAATTTTGTACTGAAATGCCATTCGAAAGACCCTTTGCCATGCCAATCGAAGGACCTTTGTCCAAATACCAATCGAATGATACTTTGTTCTGATACCAATCGAAGTGCCTTTCTTAGACGCCAATCGAAGTACCTTGTTGATAGATCGAAAACTTCGTTCTGCTCTCTTTGAAATCCTTCAGTTTGGACCAATCGAAGTGATGTTAAAATTCCAATTAAAGACGCCTTTGTTCAGATGCCAATCGAAAGACATTGTTAAAATTCCAATCGAAAGGCCTTGTTAACAGGCCAATCGAAGGACCTTTGTCCATGCCAATCGAAGGGTGCTATGAAGATGCCAATCAAAAGGCATTTTGGAGATGCCAATCAAAATACATTTTGTAGATTCCAATCAAAAGGCATTTTGGAGATGCCAACCGAAAGGCACTTTGGAGATGCCAATCAAAAGGAAACTTAAAAACATCACTCACAAATTTTCCTTTTCTTTAGGAAAAGGTTTGTGACCAACCATGTAGGGGAAGACCTTGAAAGACATGAGAGGGAAAATTTTGGGGTACAACAGTTGCCCCTGTTCAATCTTCTTAAACTTGAGGATGTAGATTGGCTTGTCTACCTTTCGTGCTCTAAAGGTGGAAGATGATTGAAAACTAGAGTGCCCAGAAATTTTCACTCGTCTGAAGTGATACTGTTAGTGAATAATATCGGGAATGGGCTTACAGATGCCATTTGGAGAAGGTGACAGGAGACTATCGGAGATGGGCTTAAAGGTGCCATCCACGGGACATGACGGAGAGTCATCAGAGATGGGTTAAAGATGCCATCCAGATGAATGTTGATTTCATGAGATATTCCTTGGTGGGAATCCCTATTCCTATTGTTGAGGATGACTCCAATGGGGGATGTTGATTTCTGTTGTTTTAATGTTTGAGGAAAACTCTATGGGGAATAGAGTCTAGGAACTTCAGTTGTCCATGGCTCTACTGAGGGGTAATCTCTGGATTGGAGAGATGAAATTTTGTTGTTTTCTGGTTGAAATCCAGGCTTCGCAGTAATTTGCTAGGGAGAATGAAATTAACTGCTATCTGGAAATGTATCAGAATAAACTTGTGTAGGGCTATTTCAGGATGAGTACGGGTAAGACTTCATCTGGAAGTTTATGAGAAGGAACCTCGGTAGGGATTTTTTAGGAGATATATGATAGGGAGCCTGGGTGGTACAGCTTCAGGATGAGTCCGGGTAAAACTGCATCTGGAAATTGTAAAAAGGAACCTGGGTAGGGTTGCCTCAGGATGAGTCCGTGTAAAATTGCATCTGGATATTGTGAGAAGGAACCTGGGAAGGATTGCCTCAGGATGAATTTGTGTAAAACTGCATCTGGAAATTGTAAAAAGGAACCTGGGTAGGGTTTCCTCATAATGAATCAGTGTAAAACTACATCTGAAAATTCAGAAAAAGGAACCTGGGTAGGGTTGCCACGGGATGACTTTGTGTAAAATTGCATCTGGAAATTGTAAGAAGGAACCTGGGTAGGGTTGCCTCGGGATAAGTCTGTGTAAAAATTCAAACGGAGCCTGGGTAGGGCTGCTTCGGGATAAGTCTGTTTAAAACTTCAGAAGGAGCCAGGGTAGGGCTGCTTTGGGATAGGTCCGTGTAAAACTTCATAAGGAGCCTGGGTAGGGCTACTTCGGGATACGTCCGTGTTAAACTTCAGAAGGAGCCTGGGAAGGGCTGCTTTGGGATAAGTATGTGTAAAACTTCAGAAGGCGCCTGGGTAGGGCTGCTTCGGGATAAGTTCGTGTAAAACTTCAAAATGAGCCTGGGTAGGGCTGCTTCAGGATAAGTCTGTGTAGAACTTCAGAAGGAGCATGGGTAGGGCTGCTTCGGGAAAAGCCCGTGTAAAACTTCAGAAGGAGCCTGGGTAGGGCTGCTTCGGGATAAGTATGTGTAAAACTTCAAAAGGAGCTTGGGTAGGGCTGCTTCGGCATAAGTCTGTGTAAAACTTCAGAAGGAGCCTGGGTAGGGCTGCTTCGGGATAAGTCCGTGTAAAACTTTAGAACAAGCATGGGTAGGGTTGCTTTCAGATAAGTCCGTGTAAAACTTCAGAAGGAGCCTGGGTAGGGCTTCTCCAAGATAAGTCCGTGTAAAACTTCAAAAGGAGCCTAGGTAGGGCTGCTTCGGGATAGGTTTGTGTGAAACTTCAGAAGGAGCTTGGGTAGGGCTGCTTAGGGATAAGTCCATGTAAAACTTCAGAAGGAGCCATGGCAGGGCTGCTTCGAGATAAGTTTGTGTAAAACTTCACAAGGAGCCTGGGTATGGCTGCTTTGGGATAAGTCTGTGTAAAACTTCAGAAGGAGCCTGGGTAGGGCTGCTTCGGGATAAGCCTGTGTAAAACTTAAGAAGGAGCCAAGGTAGGGCTACTTCGGGATAAGTCCGTGTAAAACTTCAGAAGGAGCCTGGGTAAGGCTGCTTTGGGATAATTCCGTGTAAAACTTCAGAAGGAGCCTAGGTAGAGCTGCTTCGGGATAAGTCCGTGTAAAAATTCAGAAGGAGCCTGGGTAGTGCTGCTTCGAAATAAGTCTGTGTAAAACTTCAAAAGGAGCCTGGGTAGGGCTAGTTCGGGATAAGTCCGTGTAAAACTTAAGAAGAAGCCTAGGTAGGGCTGCTTCAGGATAAGTCTGTGTAAAACTTCAAAAGGATCTTGGGTAGGGATGCTTCGGGATAAGTCCTTGTAAAACTTCAGAAGGAGCCTGGGTAGGGATGCTTTGGGATAAATCCGTGTAAAACTTCAGAAGGAGCTTGGGTAGGGCTGCTTCGGGATAAGTCCGTGTAAAACTTCAGAAGGAGCCTGGCTAGGGCTGCTTCAGGATAAGCCCGTGTAAAACTTCAGAAGGAGCATGGGTATGGCTGCTTCAGGATAAGTCCATGTAAAACTTCAGAAGGAGCCAGGGTAGGGCTGCTTCGAGATAAGTTCGTGTAAAACTTCTGAAGGAGCCTGGGTAGGGCTACTTCGGGATAAGTTCGTGTAAAACTTCAAAAGGAGCCTTGGTAGGGCTGCTTCGAGATAAGTCCGTGTAAAACTTCAGAAGGAGCCTGGGTAAGGCTACTTCGAGATAAGTTCGTGTAAAAATTCAGAAGGAGCCTTTGTAAGGATGCTTCGGGATAAGTCTGCGTAAAACTTCAGAAGGAGCCTGGGTAGGGCTGCTTCGGGATAAGTCCTTGTAAAACTTCAGAATGAGCCTGGGTAGGGTTGCTTTAAGATAAGTCTGTGTAAAACTTTAGAAGGAGCCTGGGTAGGGCTTCTTCGGGATAAGTCTGTGTAGAACTTCTGAAGGAGCCTGGGTAGGGCTGCTTCGGGATAAGTCTGTGTAAAACTTCAGAAGGAGCTTGGGTAGGGCTGCTTAGGGATAAGTTTGTGTAAAAATTCAGAAGGAGCCATGGTAGGGCTGCTTCGGGATAAGTCTGTGTAAAACTTCAGAAGGAGCCTGGGTAGGGCTGCTACGGGATAAGTCCGTGTAAAACTTCAGAAGGAGCCTGGGTAGGGCTGCTTCGGGATAAGTCCGTGTAAAACTTACAAAGGAGCCTAGGTAGGGCTACTTCGGGATAATTCCGTGTAAAACTTCAGAAGGAGCCTGGGTAGGGCTGCTTTGGGATAAGACTGTGTAAAACTTCAGAAGGAGCCTGGGTAGGGCTGCTTTGGGATAAGTCTGTGTAAAAATTCAGAAGGAGCCTGGGTAGGTAGGCTTCGGGATAAGCCTGTGTAAAACTTCAGAAGGAGCCAAGGTAGGGCTAGTTCAGGATAAGTCCGTGTAAAACTTCAAAAGGATCTTGGGTAGGGCTGCTTCGGGATAAGTCCTTGTAAAACTTCAGAAGGAGCCTGGGTAGGGCTGCTTCGGGATAAATCCGTGTAAAACTTCAGAAGGAGCCTGGGTAGGGATGCTTCGGGATAAGTCCGTGTAAAACTTCAGAAGGAGCCTGGCTAGGGCTGCTTCGGGATAAGTCCGTGTAAAACTTCAGAAGGAGCTTGGGTAGGGCTGCTTCAGGATAAGTTCATGTAAAACTTCAGAAGGTGCCAGGGTAGGGCTGCTTCGAGATAAGTATGTCTAAAACTTCAGAAGGAGCCTGGGTAGGGATACTTCGGGATAAGGCCGTGTAAAACTTTAGAAGAAGCCTTGGTAGGGCTGCTTCGGGATAAGTCCGTGTAAAATTTCAAAAGGATCCTGGGTAGGGCTACTTCGAGATAAGTTCGTGTAAAACTTCAGAAGGAGCCTGGGTAAGTATGCTTCGGGATAAGTCTGTGTAAAACTTCAGAAGGAGCTTGGGTAGTGCTGCTTCGAGATAAGGTCGTGTAAAACTTAAAAAGGAGCCTGGGTAGGGCTGCTTCGGGATAAGTCCGTGTAGAACTTCAAAAGGAGCCTGGGTAGGGCTGCTTCAGGATAAGTCTGTGTAAAACTTCAGAAGGAGCCTGGGTATGGCTGCTTCGGGATAAGTCCGTGTAAAACTTCAGAAGGAGCCAGGGTAGGGCTGCTTCAGGATAAGTCTGTGTATTACTTCAAAAGGAGGGAGAAGGAACCCATATAAGATTGCTTCATGAAGAGCCCGTATAAAGCTATATTTGGAAGCCATAAGAAACCCGTGTAAGATTGCTTCCTGATGAGCCTGTGTAAAGCTGTATTTGGAAGTCAGAAGAAACCCGTGTAAGATTGCTTCCTGATGAGCCTGTGTAAAGCTGTATTTGGTCGCACAATAATTACTCTGTTTTGTTTCAGGAGCTAATCCTGGACCAGTTGAAAATTATTGATGATAAATATTTGTTGATTGATATTTCCTGAAAAGGTAAAGCGTTAGCTGTATGCAATGTCATGATGTATGAAATGCATTGTGTAATAATGTTCTCAAAATAAATGAGATTGGGATGTATGCATTTGTATTGCATATGCTATAACGTTTGTAGAATGGTGTATGAATGTAATATGTAAATGTATCAGTTGTTCCATTGCAGTGTTATTGAATTAGGGAAAGTAAATCCCTGATTGTAGTCTGCGATGAAGAATGTAGGTCTTCATATTTTGTTGAAGCTGAACGGCTGGGAGATGATCTTACGTTGTTAGAGAAATAAAATCTGTTGGAGAAGGAAAGCTTTGTGCACTAGCTGAGGATTTTGTGAAATCCTATTGGGGAATCCTGAGAAGTTTGACTACTTTACTGGGGAAAACTTGACGTCGAAGTAGTAGTTAGAAATTCCTGTTTTGCCAGGGATACAAGAACACCTGACATCACTAGGTTGTAAGTTAAGGATATGGCAGCGACTTTTTAGTAAGATTCTCCTGCCTCTATACCTGCTAGAGAAAGTATCTGTGGAGACTTTGTGGATGGTTTCAGTGTCATCCCAACTCCTGGGGTGCTTGGTAAATGCTGATCAGGATGATAAGTCTTCTACTGATTAGATAAGTGATGAGATGACAGGACGTAGTCGTACGCTTTAATCCCTAACTTTTTCCTGGACTGTCTTTTCAGATTTTCAGTCCATCGGGATACCCTTTTTTGCTCAAGCCGCCCTTTCAGGTTTTCGACTTGCCGGGTGTACAGATTTTTTCATTCGTATATCCCTAATTTTTGCCCGGACTCTTTTGGTTCGCCGGGATGCCCTTATTTTTGCCTAGGCTAGTAAACCTAGCAGGTCTTTGTTCATGCATAGTATTTTCCGACTATGTCAGTGTTCACCGGGTACGGAGAATTGTCACTGTCCATAGTAGTAAGTGTTTCCACACTGCCAGGAGATGTTTGTTTGATCGTATAAGACTCGTTGCTGGAATTCATGCCCAATGCCCCAAGTGATTCAGATGGAGATCTGCCCCTGGCTATTTGGCATCTTTGAGAGATTCCCTGAATCTTGACTTGACTGCCCCAGGTCAGCTGGACATTATGTCATGCCCCTTGATTATGAAATGCCTATCATTGGAATGTCCTTCCATCTGAGGTGATCCTGCTCATTGAGAGGATTTTTGTTCACTAGATATTCGTCACACGAATTTCTCTGCTGTTGAACAAATAGTCATATGCAAACAATGGTATTTTAAGAATGCAAAGCTTATGTCTGTCTTGAAGTTTGAAAATTCATTTTTTAGTAAAAGAAAACAAATTTTCTAAAAGTGTGATGTCAACTCAAGATTTATAGCAAGTCCTACAGGAGTTAGGATACCTTTTGTAAAAGTATGCTTTCGAACTAACCCATGCTTCAGCTAGGACTTTTAAGGTTTGTAGCGTGGCCTGGTTCACGGTTTAAGAAAAAAAAGGATAAAGGCTCAAATTTATTTTTACCCACCATTTCTTCATGATGTTCTTCAGTCCCATGCTCAGTTAATTGTGCATTAAATCCCAATTGAGTCTGACATCTTGTCCTTGATGTTCCAATGATGGTTCAGATACTGACAGTTTATTTTGAATAGGCAGTCATTTTTGTAATCTTTTTTGTCGAGGATTTGTAGGACCTCTTTTTTTTATTTTACTATCCCTGCTTTTTTCCTGAACTGTTTCTTTTTGTGATTATAGTCAGCGGGATGCCCCAGTCTTTTTCGTAAGTCTCCTTCATAGGTTTTGACTTTGCAGGCTTTTATTTTGAGATATAATGACTTCCTGTCTTGACGATTATGCAGAACCATCATCGTCTTTTGATTTGGAAGGACGTATTTGATTCCATTCATTATGTACGAAGCAAAATATTGCGACTGAATGTGCATCTGAATTAACTGAGAAAACTACCCTGTCCCAGGTTATGATTAAGGGTTTAATATGCATGAAAATAAAAACTCCTACTTCTTTGGCTCAAAGGGGTTGACTAGGGATTATCTTCCTTATAACTCCACTATTTGAGATTTGAAACAACACCTGTACATCGTCAGCAAGGTCTGTTCAAAAGTATACTGTAGAGATTATGGTATCATTCTCGTCATCCTCCCTCTAAAGGTTTAGAGATTTTTAACCATGAGTTTGAATATCACAAAAAGGAAATAAAAAGACAGTTTGAATATAATTAATACGAATGAAATTATTCAAGACAAACATATGCAATGTATTAATATGAATAACCAAAATTTGACATAAAGATAAATATTTTAAGCAACAAAGGAATTACAACTGATAATTCAAATAAAAAAAAACGCTCTCAATTTCGGCCATGATTTGGCATGGGAGCAGTGATCACGTTGGGAGTATTAGGAGAGTCAAATTTGATCTCCTTGCTGTCGATCAAATCCTGAATCTTGTTCTTTAAAGTCTAACAGTTGTCGGTGTCGTGCCCTGGGCTATCAGAATGGTAAGCACATTTTACATTAGGATTGTACTTAGGAGAAGAGGTATCAGGTTTTTTGAGGAGGATCTTTTAGTGTAATCAGATTCGCTTTTAGCAATTATTGTAATGCTTGAGACAAAGGCATATTAATATCAGTGTAATGCCTCTCTTTATATTTTATCCTATGCCTATTTCCCCGTTGATGTTGAACGGGTGTAGGATCAGACATTAACACTGCTCCCACGGACTGATGGTGGTTATTTGTACTATGGCGCTTTTAACCATAGACAACATTAGTTTCTTTTCTACCACCAAATGGCTTCCTCTCAGCATTAGAGGATGCCGCCATTGGAATCTTCCCACTCTTGATACCGCTTTCAATCCTCTCCCCAGTCAGAACCATTTCTGTGAACCGGGATGAGGAACTCCCAATCAGCAAATTAAATGGGCCTGTCAGAGTGCCCATGAACATATCCACCGTTTCACGATCATTTAGAAGAGGTTGTACCCTGCCGGCTAGATCCCTCCATTTCAGCGCATATTCCTTGAACCCTTCTCTTGAGCTCATGGACATATTCTGCAATTGCACTCAAGTTGGTGCCAGGTCAACATTGTATTGGTACTGCTTGTAGAAAGAAGCAACCAAGTCTTCCCAGGTATGGATTTCAGTTCCTTCTAGCTGATAGAACCAATCCAGTTGAGTTCCAGCCAAACTTTCTTGGAAGAAATAGACCCATAACTTCTGGTCAGTAGTGTGAGGCTGGATCTTTCTGTCATATGACCTCAAGTGAAGCTTGGGACAGGAAACATCGTCATATTTTGCAAAGATAGGGACCTTGAAATTAGGTGGGATGACCACCTCTGGAACCAAACCCAATTCTTAGAAATCCAGACCAGGCACCCTTTGAATCTCCATGGCATTGAGCCGATCCTCCAGCCGTTTGTATTTATCATCAGATGGAAGATATTACTCCTCATAATAGTCAGGTTCATCTTCTTCAGGCGCTGGATTGTTGTCTCCTTCCTCTGATTCCTCGTTATCTTCCTCTTGATTATCCCCTCTCTTTGATGGTGTTGCAAAATCTAGAGCTCGGTTAGCTGGTCTTCTTCTTCTTCCCAAACTCAAAACACGAACTAGTTTCTTTGCCTTCTTAGCCTTCTTTTTGACTATCAGAGCTTTCAGGTCTTCTTGCCCCTAGGTCAGAGTCAGGAACATTTATTGGAACTGAGCATTTTGAGCTTGAAGGTATTTGATTGTTTGTTCAAGAGCCATTTCTTTACTTGCTAAAATAAACAGTGAATAAGATGAGAAACCTGCTTCGAAACCTGTTTATACCATAACATGTATGATATGCGTATGCAATGTTTTCAAGGACTCGCGGGGTAAACAAGAAGATGTCAACAATTGAAGTTTACAGTCTTGATTGAAGAACTTCGTATCGTTGAAGGTCCTTTTACAAGAGTCAAGCTCACCATATCAAGTGGGTCATAGCCCATGACTCAAGTTGTCATGTTTTGGTCTTTTGACGGCATTCGCTAGAGGAAAATAAATCCCCTTTCCCCTTGCTAGACGTCTGATTTATCACAACCTGCATCACAAACCCTTGAGATCCTTGAAATGGTTAAGGAAATGTTGTGGCATGATGTTATGATATGTATGATATGCGTTAAGCAAAAGTGTAAGGTGATGTAAGAAAGTAAACCCTGCAAGAAATCCAAGTTATTGGATAATGACTGTAAACAAATCCTGCAAGTGAAATCACGTCGTTAGATAAAAACCCAGCAAGTAGCTCAAGTTGAAAGCAAACAAATCACACAAGCAGCCTTAGGTTTAGGATTGCATTAGGTTTGTAGGTAAGTACCCTCTTGAATGTTCAGTTGGCTCAACCTATCCTATTAATAGTAATCGGGTTTTAAGGAGCCTCAATATTACTGACCTTCCCTTCAGAAATTATTTCAGCTCTGCACCGAAGTATTGCGGCCAAAAAATCCTGAAAGTCCAGCCTCAATGGGTGTAGTATCGAGTAATAACCGATCTTCGGTCGGAACCAAATCCGGTTATCTCACTACTTCCTAATGGCTAGGATGAGTCAATCAAAGGTTCTAAAGGTCAGTTAGCGCTTAGTGACACTATGAGGAAGCCTAATGTTATCCTTAACTTACTCAAGGAACATTAGTATAATTTAAAGTATCGCACAAACGTAGCCACCACTTCGTCCGTATCGGTCTACGCTGTACAGCCTCCATGGTTTATTGCTACTTACCTAATAAGGTGCCCCAGATCCGGGTGTAGGATCTTTTATTAACAACCCAAGTAAACCCTTTAAAGATAAAGCAAGCAAAAACACAATAAAGCTTTTAAAATGATGAACTAAAACTCTAAGGTAACCCCACTTTTTATAACCCCCAACAGAGTCGCCAGTTCTGTGATATGGTGGCATAACCGAATGTTAATACTGGTTTGCGTTTTTTGATCGCAAATGTGGGGTAAGCAAGAGTCGCCACCGTTTTTTGTTTTATCCAACAAAGGAAAGAGTGAAAAGAACAAAAAAAGACCTTTTCGAGATGTTTTCTGAGTAAGGGGGGTAGATTATGGAAAAGGAAGGTGTTAGCACCATTTCCATTAGTGGTTTCCCACGGGCTCTTAGAGGTTTTCTCATTTTGAAATACCTTTGTGCTTTGTGTTCAAAAATGTTTGGAAAATGCCTTAGTACGGAGAAATTTGTAATGTTTCTCGGGATAGTAGAGAAAATATACAAAGTGTTTTTGAAATGTCTTTTGAAAAGTAGTTTTTTGTGTAAGTGAAAAAAATGTTTGAGCAAACTTCTAACAGCTATCTACTTTTATACTCAAAAAGGTTATTCTTTTCCTCTTTTCCTTTAGATAGTGCTATCCTACTATTAGTGAGTAGGTAGCATGGTCGTTGGATGTTTTGAGGGACAATTTGAGGGATGTTACAGTCATGAAGGCAACTTGTGGAGACGCTTTAGCAATTCTGTTTTAAGGACTAGATCATTTACCGAGAAGGCAACTGAAGGGTCATCGAGGGACTATGATCTTTTGATTTTACGGGTCTTTGCTAAAGTGTTCCTGCCTCATGACTGTTTTATTGAAGGCAACCAAAGTGGGCGTACCTTAGAGGTGTATATGTGCAAGTGTGTTATATTCAGTTATTTTTGTCTTTTATTAAGTTTGCTAATGTTTGATTTCAGTCTTTGTCATACAAGCCTAATTACTAGCAGTTGATATATTGCATAATATTAAAGTGAACGAATTTAAATCTACGCTATTACAATGCTTCGGGGAGGGGATTTATATTATACAAGGATAAAGGGGATAAAGAAGTAAATATCCTAATTTTATCTATTACACCCAGTAAACAGATACAATAATAGTAAAAATACAAAAATAAATAAACGCGTGTAAAGTTGAAAACACGTCTGAAAATGTAAAAAGAAAATCATTTTTTGTTTTTGGTATAAAAGAAAATAAAGCCTAAGTCAATTTAATTTTAATTTTAAGAAAAAGATGTTAAAATACTTACTTAATTTATTCATAAATTAATTTGATTAATAAAATACTAACCTAATATTTTTTGTGATTTTTAATTTTAAGATTGATTCAAATGATAAAGTAAAAAAAACAAAGAATAGGAACATAAAAAGCCTCCTTCAATTGCAGGGAGGAGATGCCTTTTGATCCAGGAAGGAGGTGTTTCCTTCAATCCAGAAGGCTATGGATCTTTTGATCCAGAAGGGAGCTGCCTTCTTCGATTCAGAAGGGCAATGGGCAGCTTCGACCCAGAAGGCTATGGCTCCTTCGACCTGAAAGACTACGCCTTTCGATCCAGGAAGGCAATGGCTCCTTCGATCTTGGGTGTTGGATATGCAAAAGTATGTTAGAGAATTAAAATGCAGGACCTGGGTATCAAAACCCAGGTCCTTAGATCATGCGCGCTGGGTCTTTTCAGGATATATCTGCAACAAGTGTTAGCAAACGAAAAACATGACCTGGGTGCCAAACCCAAGCCCTTTGATTCTGTCTAGGATGACAAATAGAATGGAACAACAAATATGGATGTGTTATGAAAATACAAAGTTTGATCATTTACCCTCTCTTACCAGTAGTTTGAACCTTCGATTTGGGCACTTTCTGGATGTGGGCACCTTCGATCTGGGATCTCTGAACATGGATACTTTTGTTGAAGGGTTGCTTTGGTTTGGATTACTTATGAAAATTTTGACAACCTTTGGTGGATTTTGTGGGCAACGTCTCTCCAATCTTTTCATTCTCTCCTTTTTGTTTGCAAGCATGCTACTTATATATAGTAGTAGGGGGGACAAGAGAAATAATGTTTGTAACAGCCATTTGAATGCCATGAATACCAATATGTAACATTGGTCAAAGTTAATGGATCTTGTCCATTTTGAATTTTGCATAAATGTGGACATGATGGCCTTCGAATGCTCTATTTGAATGGGCTTATGGCCTCCTTTGAATGGTCCTGATTCAGCTCCTTCGAGCGGCTCTAATGAAGCTCTTTTGAATGTCTCTGATGAAGCTCCTTCGAATGACTCTGATTCATTTCCTTCGAATCTTCCTTCTTTTCCAGCTTCAAAGTCTAATTCGAATCTATTCAGAATTTTCCTTATTAGAATCCCTTCGACCAGCCCTTAGCCTTGATGGTTCTCTTGAAATTTTGTACTGAAATGCCATTCGAAATACTCTTTGACATGCCAATAGAAGGACCTTTGTCCAGATACCAATCGAATGATACTTTGTTTCAATACTAATTGAAGTGCCTTGCTCAGACGCCAATCAAAGTACCTTGTTGACCGATCGAAAACTTCATTCTGCTCTCTTCGATTTCCTTCAGTTTGGACCAATCAAAGTAACGTTAAAATGCCAATCGAATACGCCTTTATTCAGATGCCAATCAAAAGACATTGTTAAAATGCCACTCGAAAGGCCTTGTTAACAGGCCAATTGAAGGACCTTTGTCCATGCCAATCGAAGGACGCTATGCAGATGCCAATCGAAAGGCATTTTGGAGATGCCAACTGAAAGGCATTTTGTAGATGCCAATCGAAAGGAATTTTGGAGATGCCAACCGAAAGGCACTTTGGAGATGCCAATCGAAAGGAAACTTAAAAACATCACTCACAAAGTTTCCTTTTCTTTAGGCAAAGGTTTGTGAACAACCATATAGGGGAAGACCTTGGAATACATGAGAGGGTAAATTTTGGGGTACAACAATTCCCTAATCCCCCCCCCTAAGATTCAACATATCATATCATTTGCATTCATTCAAGATCACAAGCATGGCATCCTCCTAACCTTGACCCTTTGGTTCAACCTTTATGGGAGATCACCAAAAACCCTTTGTATTTTTTTTGCATCTATGTTTGTTTACATTTGTTGTTATCTTATTCAAAATACAAAAATATGTGTCGCTTTCTTTTCTTGTTGTTCAAGGTAGAGACTTGCAATCAAAGGATCAAGATTGGTTTCCAATGTAGGGTTTTAGTTCTCAAGGTCAAAGTGTGGTCAATGAGTGGTTCTCAAGAGCTTTTACTTCAAGGCATGACCTATAATTTTAGGTCATATTCATGTCAAGCTCCATTTAACATCATTTGGTCAAAGTAAGTTCAAGTTTGGTGCATGATTTCAAAGTTGATTCAAGGATGGTTCATGTATTTATTTACATGCCATCTTTATATAATTCTCAAGAAATCATCAAGATTAATCAAGGACAATTAGGTTCCCTTCAATTTGTGTTTAGGTTATCATCATTGGGCATTTGGATGCAAGAAAATATCAAAAATCACAATTCGGTACATGTTTGGTTGACCTAAAAACAAGTATGCCATGTCACTTGGTCCAAACACCATAACTCTCTCATTTATCAACATTTTTGGAATCTACTTTGAGCAAAATGTCACATTTGAACTCCTCTACAACTTTGTTTCAAAGGTTAAACATCAATTTTTCCTCTAAAGGATCTCAATTTTGGAATTGGACATGATGCCCATGTGTGCATAATAGTTGGTCCAAAACATGGTTCAACCTAATGCCTGACCTAGACATCAAACCATGACCTGAACTTGTCATCCATGCCATTTTCAACTCAAGCATCCTTTTAAAATGATTCTTTTTTAATTTGATTTTCCATCATGAGAAGGTCATTTGGAACGAGGAACATTTCAAAATGCACAAGAGAATCTCATTTGGCCTAAGCTCCAACTTGGTGCCCTCAAATCTTCTTTGCACGCATGACCCGTAATTAGAAATTGTCCAAAAACTCACTTGGGTCCACCAATCACATATGTAAGTCATTTGTCTTTGAAAAATGTGTAATATAGAGTGCAAAATGACCTGAATTGGTGCCAAGCTCACCCATTTCATTTCTCGTCTCACACAAATTGTAAATTGGAATATCTCAACTTTGATCACACATTCTAGATCTAATTTCACATGTACCATGACCTCATTGAGTTTCCTATAAATAGAGGACCATTTTTGCTTCATTTGCAAGCTTAAACAGCCACAAAACCTCTGCCATATTCACTCCCGAAGAGCTACAAAAACTATAAACCCTTGTTTCGTTTTAATCTTGGTTTAACTTCAAATCTCTGCCCAGAATCATTCATCGATACCTTCTGAAGCTAACTGAACCATTACAGAAGCTTGCCACCTCCTACAATCTTTAACTTGATTTCATCATTGTTGATCTTCGAAGCTTTAACTGGAAAGGTAGATACGAGTTACATTTCTGAACAAACAAGTTACCACGCTCTTAGTCTTAATTCACTGATTCAATGTCCTCACTTACCTTGAATTTATTCTTTGAATTAGTTATTTAATTTTACTTTGAAGCACTTAGGGTTTTTTGAGTTTCTGAGAAAATTCTCTCTGCTTAAAGCCAATCAATGGCTATAATACAGAGAGACATGAATAATGGCAAGAGTAGAAGCTTAATCACGTGGTATTAGAGCTTAAAACTTAAAGTTCATAGATCTGCATAAATGGTTCCAAGGTTGAAAACAATGATGTTGTTCGCGCACTTTGGAGGGATAATTCAAGTTCCATCCAATCACCACTTGACACGCATGATAGCCGTTAATCTTTTTCTTGCTTTTTTTTGTTTTAATTCATTTTTAATTCCTTTTTCTTTTCTGATTTATTTTAAATAGCTCCTTTAATATTTTTTGCTCTAATTTTTTCATAAATCACTAAAAATATTTTCTACCACATATTTTTTTTCCAGATTTTAAAAATTACTTTTAGCATTTTTTGCTATTTTATTTTTAATTTTCATGCATTTTAAAACATTTTTCACTCCAACTTTTGATATCTAATTATTTGGAATATTTATGTCTTTCTCAAATTTTTGTGGCATTTTATTTGGTGTTTTGATGTCCTCTTTAAAATTTTCCTTTTAATTTCCATTTTAAATTAATTTTAAAACCATTTTTTAATTATATTTTTGATATAATTTGTTTTATTTTTGTTGACCATTGGATCTTGACTTAGTTGATCAATGCTTTATCAGTTTCAATTGGTCTTTGAATGATGTTTTGGTTGATTGAACTTTCATCATTTCAAACTTATTATTTTTGGTACTTTGGATTAATAATAAGTTTATCTCATTGCATTGTGAACTTGAATGGTCGAGATTGATGATAGATGATCCCTTGTACAAATTCAAGTGAGCTTGATCATCTCCCCTTCTCCATCTCCTTCTTTTTTGCTTTTATTTTGAAATTTGTGTGACATTGTTTTAGGAGAATAATTTTGTATCATTTCTCTAATATGTTAACCTATAAATTGTTACTGAATTAACTCATAAAGGTGTGACTTCTATATAAGTCTACTTACGATTGCTTAACATAGCGCTAAATTGTTCCAACTCGGTTGATGCCACATTAACACTAACATTGAAATATCAATTGTGTTAACATTTATTTTATGCACTTTATTTTTATTGAAATTTAATTTTATGCTATTTACATTCATGTCATTCACATTCTTGCAATTTTATTTTTCTTTTTTACTTTATGTCTTTATCTTTTTGTTTCTATTTCCTTATTGCTTCAAAACAACAAAAACATTAATAAAATGGCTAAAACCTTAAAAAAAATTAATCTGGATCTTGTGGACTTTGTGTTATTATTCATTGCTTGAGGAGTATTTTGGATCATGGACTTTAGGACTTATTGCTTTCCCTTTCTTGGAGTGGTTGTATTTTAGACCTTGTGATTCATCTGGACCTTTGAAGTTTAAATCAAGACTTAACCTTATTCTCAGATAACTTTTTTATTTTCTTGAAGACCTGGATTTCTCTTTGTGGCTCTGTAACTTAGGCTTTCATCTAGATCTCTTTGTGTTCATCGTCTTCCATGGCTTGATCTTGATTGATTCATCTGTTTATATGATTGCTTGTGTGATTTGCTTGTCTTGTGGCTTAATCCAAATGGAAATTACTGCTTATTTTGACCAATGACGAAAACTTGCTCCATCTTGTGGTTAGTTCACTTGCACACACAAAGGCTTTCTCTTGGGCTATCTTACAATGAGACCTTTTATTTCATCTCATTTACCTTTTATACTTTAGGATAAAGTCTTCATCTCCTACCCACTTCTTCAATTTTCAAAACTTCTACATATTTTCATAACTTCTTATTTCAAACTTCACTCTTTTTCTTAATAAACCTTGACTTTGTCAAGTGATCATGAAATTTTTCTCTCAATAAATGCTAAAACACTTAAGCATATTCAAACTCTTTTCAAAACATCTAAAAAAGACAAACCTCGTCAAACTTCTTTATGTTCCTTTGTGAATATTTCTTGTAAAACCTTTTCAAAAGATTGGATATTAGTCTATTCTAATAGTGATACAAACCACTATAATTCTATAATATGTTGTGATGTGATTGACATTTTCCACTTGAATTTTGAGGCATACTTATTGAGAAAATCCAAGTAAAGTTCTCCATATCAAGATGATGCAATTTCTCTCTTCCCCATACTCACTACTACAGAAAAGGCCTTTAACAATGGCTGGAAATGATATATAATCACGCATGACTAGTCGTTGTTATGTAGCATATGGTTGTATGTGTTACTTTTAATCACGGCCCAGTAATCGTAGTAGTAAACTGCAAAGTGTGCGTCCTATAACAACGGTTGTGAGAAATAATCATTATGATATTGTTTATGAATAAATCTCATTCGTATCATACCAGATTCAACAATATACCATTTACGAATTGATATCAAAACTGTATCACATCAAAGTATACGTAAGTAGGAAAATCAAAGAAGGGAAAAAGATATATTAAAAGAAAAGTAGATATAATCATCCATTCAACAACTCAAGGAATTAAAGAACCAATAAATGAGAAAACTTGACATGCATGAAATCTTTTGGCTTTTAGACTTTCAAGAATCACAGAAGAGGAAGAATCAGAAGAAAAATATAAAATAGGAATTACTCTTTGAACCAAAACACAAAAAGAACTTCATCCAAAGAAATTAGAGAAGAAGAAAAACCAAACTGAGTACTTATGCTTAAGCTTCCAACAATGTTGAAGATTTTCTTCCTCCTCGGAATCAAGAACTATTGAGGCTCATGAGAGCTCTCAGACAGAGGAGAGTAAAAAGAAGAAGAAGAAGAAGGAAGACGATTTTTTTCGATTCTGATGATGATGATGATGATGAATCAGATTATACTTGGTCAAACTTTCTCTGGGCCAGAGGATTTAGACATGATTATTAAGGCCTTATGTAATGAAAGTTATGTAATGAAAATTTAATCATTCTGCTTAATTTTAGGGCTTTCTAACTTTCTTAAGATTATCAACTTAAACTATCAACTTAAAATATCATCTTAAACTATCAAGTATAAAATCTATCAACTAGTATACACACATCTTTGAAAAGCTAACATAACAAACATATTGCGATGAACTTACTCGTAAGAAATCGTATGATAGTTGCATTCCTGTCGAGTTTGTTGCATCTGTAATTTCAACATCAACTATTACATTTCATAACAAAGTAAACATTAAACATAAACGAGATAACAAAACATAACATCTTCAAATTTCCAGAAAATCACTCTGATTTCAGTTTGTTCTTCAAACCCTTTTTCTTCTTCTTTGAATCTTCACACATAACCTTCAAATAACCCATGGCTTCCACAACTTCTAACTCTTACTTCATTTCCACCTTTTTCTCTCATGTCTTCATCCCATATGAACAAATTACATGTCTCATCAATCCTCCAAAATGTACATCTCCAAAAAAGCCTTTCTTTATTTTGTCCTTTCTTGCATTGGTACGAAACCATACGACCATTACAACCATATAAATTTGCAGATCAAGATTTTACAGAAGAAGAAAACATAGAAAAACCTTTGGATGAGTTTGTCTTCAAATATGGTGTTAGTGTTAGGGTTGTTTCGTCTTGTTTCTTTTTTCAGTGAAAAATGGATACTGAGAGTTTAATATATATAAATTTATCATGACAATCATTACTGTGAACCGTAATGATATTATTTTTGAATAATTGTAATTTCATAAAAAAGTGTTAGTATGTAACAACGGTTTTACAAAATAACCTTAGTTGTATCCATATTATTTTTAATTTAAATATAGATAAAAATGAAAAGGCGCACATTAACGTAAAAGGAATAAAATATTTGAGGGCAATGAGGTTCAAACCCATGAAACCTTGATGGTATCACCAAGGTGCTCTCATCAACCATTATTATACCCTTAAAAATTTTACTTAAAAAATAAAAAAATGTTAGCGCATGAGTTTAGAATTGTTACTACGATGTTTGGAAGAACCGTGTGACTTTGACATTATTGTATGCGCGTTTTGTAGTAGTGACTTATGTATAGTAACTTGTGTTTTCCACTCGAATAAGACGAAATGTCTTTTCAATTTAAAATCAATCAATAAACTTCGATGAATATTTTTATCACGAACTACGAGACTCTAATTTCCTAGTTGCACTATAGGGATACGCAGGCATAGGCTCTCAAAGTCTTGGTGAGTAAAAACATGATAAAACACTTCTTTTCTCATATCCCTAATGTTTTTGCAAACAACCCAATTTTATCATAACATAGATTTTCAAGAGGTTCCTACGGAGTACCATAGATGTGAGGGAAACTAATACTTTCCCTTTGCATAACCAACCCCCGTATCTACATCTCTCTTTTGTTTTTTTTTCGCGTTGGGTTTTCTCGGTATTTTCTCTTTTCTTTGGAAACAATAAAGTTTGGTGACAACTCTTGTTTTTTGAGTTAAGTTAATCAATCGCTTAATCTCAATTTTCCCGCCGCGATACTAAGGAATGGAGAAATTACGATAAAAATCTCAAGGAAAAGATAAGACGGTCATCGCAACTGAATATAGGTTCAGGAGTCGGTTAAGTGAGTGAAAGGTGTTAGGCACCACTCCCCTCTGTTGTACTTAACGGAAACCTCCTACATGTTTAGGGTTAAGGTGTTTGCCAAATAATATTTTTCTAATTGTTTATTTCTTTCTTTTAATTACTTACAAAGGAAAGGTTATTTACACAAGGTTAAAGTGGGAAAGAGTTAGTTAAAATTAGTGGACTCGCCAATGCTTTATGGCCTTATGCATATGTATTCTCATCAAGTGATGACGAAATCAGAGTCATCGTAATTCACAGTTTATTTGTTTGGTTAATTTATGGAACAATGTAAGATCACCTTCGAGCGATAAACATATGTCTGTAACTTACTCGCAAAGTGGAGACTTAGGCTTGTTTCTTGTTCGCATTTAAGTAACCGGATCATTCCTTTTTTAAAAAAAAAAGTCTTGGTTTTTATTAACTTAGATGAAAAAAAGTTTGATTGGTTAGCTATTTTTTATTCGTTTTAATTTTTTTGATTAATTGAGAAAATGAATTTAATTAAAGGAAAATGCATGTTTTTGTTATTTTTGAATATTTGAAACTAAATAAAAAGAAAATATTTTTTTGATGATTTTATGATTTAATTGGAGAAATTAAATTAAGCTAAATTAATCCCTAATTAAACTAAAGTTTATTAAAACATAATTAAACTAAAATTATAAAACAAAGAACTAATTAGGATTAAGGAACTAAAAAAATAGTTAACTAAAAAAACAAATTAAAACACATAATAAAAAAATAATAAAACATGAAAATAAACATGAAGTGTGGAAAATAATCGGTTTGGTTGTTATAGTGTTGTTTTTCAATATGTATTTTTTTTATTTTAATTTTTTATAACTTAAAATTAGAACTAAATGAAATAAATAAAAAATAGAAAAAAAATATAGAAGATAATATTTTATTTAGAAATAGTAATATTGAACAAAGATTTTATTTAGAAAAAAAACGAAAAAAAAATGACTACACAAAATAAAAACATAAATATCACGAACAAAGATCATAAACAGTGTGCAAAACAAATAGCAAAAAATGAAATTTAATCATACTAAATTTAAACAATAATAAATTATAGTCTACATCAAACACAATAATCAGACACTGGCTTAGAGGTATGAAAAAAGATGGTATCAATCTGGAGTGTCGTGACCATAATAAGTTGTTTCCTCTCTTGTTTTCTTTCTCTTCTTTACGCTCTTCATTTTCTCCTTCAGCGTGGGATTTTTTGGTTCAGATTCAGAGAGGCTTTAGGGTTTAGTTGTTGTTGTTATTCAGTGTGAAGAACAATAATTTTAGAGACTAATTTATGAATCGTGGATCATGAAAAAAAATGTAGAAAAGAGATCAATTTATAGATGAATTTTAGGTCAAAAATTCATGTCTGATTCATCTATTTTTCATCTATTTTCAACAAGACTTGTAGATTGAAATTTAATTCATATCCTAATGAACAAGTTTATGAATACAATGAATTTGTGACTTATTCCAATTTTCTATATCAATTTGTGCATGATTTGATTCTTTCTTTGTTTGATTTTAAAGATTGTCTGTTGTTTTTGATTTTTTTGACTATTTTATGCATACAAATAATGATAAAAATAAAAAATAAATTAAAAAAAAAGCCTAAAAATAAAAACACAAATATGATTTAAATAATAAAAAATAAACGAACGTTTGACTTTTTGAGTCTTTCTTTATAGATAAATTAATCTATAATAAAAAATATTAATTTAAATCTAAATCTAAATAAATATAATATTAGTACAAATCTGAAAACTAATAATAAGATAATTCTAATTTAATCTAAAAATTAAATCCACTAAATGAAAAACTAGATAAAATAGTATTAAAACAAATAATAATGATAAAAATAAAAATATGATTTAAACCTAAAATAAAGTAATAATGATGCTAAAATAAAATGCTAATAATAATGAAAGAAAATTAAATCTGATAATAGTAATGATAATATAATAATAACTAAAATATTACTACTAATAATAATAAATATATAAAAATTACAATCCTAATAATTAAATAAAATCTAATATTAATAGTGATTGGAACAATAATAATAATAACCTAAAATTAAAATTAATTCTGATTACTATAATAATAAAACTAAAATCTAATAAGAAAATAATATTAATAAAAAAATTATAAAATAAAGTGCGACAAAAAACAAAAAGAGAAAAAACTAAAATATGAGGGAGGTGGGATTCAAATTCAAGTGAGATTCTATAAACATGCTCTTCTATCAAATATATTATTTTATTTATTCGATATAAAGTGACACTAGAAAACATATAAAAATTGAATAAATTTAAGGTATGACATCTTTTATTATCACATACGGTCAACCTTAGTGAAATCTTTTTATATAGTAGCGTAGAGACATTTTTCATGTTAAACAATTTATTTATATGAATCTACTTCTTTTAAGAGATACGTGTATTTTTTCAATTCACCCGTTTATATTCTTAAATGCTTTGACTTCAAAACTTTCTCACACACCTAAAATCATATAAGTTAATTGATGTTTTCCTAATCATAATTGAATTAAGTGCAACACGGATGGAGCTTTAAGAGAAATTTTTAGAACATCAACTTGTGGTGGATTATTCATGGATTATTTAAGGAATATTATTGGAATCTTTCTTAGCTAATATTGAAGTTTGCACGTCCTTTTAAATGTGCTAACAGGTAGAAATAGAGAAATTTTCTATTCGAAACAGACTCAATATTGATAAATCGTGTATTTTTTTTAATGTGAATATTATTTTTTTGATATCTTTTAATTAATTGGAATATTATTTTACACATTATATGTTCCTTTATATATAAGAAATTCCACATTTAAAAAAAGGTAAATTTTTAGTTAACCTTTTAAAGTTGGGGTAATTTATCCCTAATGACTTATATCAATGAAATTTTGTCATATAAATTAAAATTTTTAAATTACATATTATCCAAACATTTTAAAGAATCAAAATTAAATCAAAAAAAAATATATAAGTTGATTTTTAAGTAATAAGATGTTGATATGTCAAATGCGAATAATAATTCTTATATTTAATGGAAAAGAGGATGTTGTACACTTTTTTTAAGTGACAAGAGACATAAATATAATACCTTAAGATTTTGTATTAATACGTGATTGAAATTTTTTATTTTATATTGTAAAATTTAATTGATATAAGTCATTAGGACTAAATTACCCTCAATTTTACGAGGAGTAATTTAAATCTCACCTTAACGAAAATGAATGTACAGATAAATTAATTAATATAGATTTTTTTGTTGTTGATTATGGTTAGATGAGATAGGTTTTATTTCTCATCTTATTTTTTTATTTAATAAATTGTTTTTATAAAAAAAAAAACTAATTTGTGAAATTTGAGAATTTTTTTTATTAATAATCATGTATTAAAATAATATTTCGCAAATAACCGCGTTTCGAAAAAAATTACGCAAATAATCATGTTTCAGATGACTCCCCAAAGGAGCAGCCATCTGAAATGGCGCATGCGCCTATCTTTTAAGGGGAGGCGCCATCTCACTTGGCGCCTATGTGCTTAGGGCATTCCCTAAGCCAAGTGAGATGGCGCCTAGGTGTTATTTTAGGGCAAAATGTGATTTATTTATTTTTTGTCCGGTGCGTTGCGTGTTGGATACAGGATCAACAAAATGGACTTTTTATTAAAAAAAAATAATTACATCCAACTGTATTATATTAAAATAACAGATTAAAAAAAACAGATAAAAAAAACGGATAAAAAAATACAGGAAAAAAAAAACAGATAAATCAGTGATCTCCCGGAACCCGGTAATGTCCCCCGGTTCCGCATCCCCGTCCTCGTCTTTCTCGTGCTGGGTGTCATCGCGTTTCCTGCTGCGGCAAGGTCGATGGCCCAGCGAAGTCAATGCGGTCAGGATCCATAAAATCAGTCAGATCTCTATATCTAGAAGATCCGCTTTGGTACAGTCGGTTACCCATACCCTCAAAGTTTGGTCGTGTTGGCGGTGGGTGGGGTTCCATAGTGGGTCTGTAGTATTGGTCGTCTGAGTACGGTGGGTAGGAAGGAAATGGATCTTGGGGTGTTTGGTATTGAGGATGTTGGGTGGTTTGGTGATATTGTGGTTGATGGTAGGCTGGGTCGGTTTGTTCGTAATCTTCCGACATTCCCATATCAGGGCTAAGGCTGGATGTTGAGGGGCCCATATTGGGATATACGGAAGACTGGAATTGTGTGTGGGGTATGCGGGTGTGCTGGTATTGGGATTGGTATTGTGGTTGGGTGTGAGGCATATCGGGGTATTGGTAGTGTGGTGGTGATTGTGGTTGGTTATTTGGCATTTGAGTGTAATTGTGTTGTGGTGGGGACTGTGGTTGGGTGTTTGTGGGTCTGTTTCTTCTTGGGGGTTGGTGGGAGGTTGATGGGTTTTAGGTTTGTTGTTGGGGAAACGAGGGTTGTGCCCATTGTGTGTGTGGGTCTACCAAGTACCTTGGATGAGACACGTGCATTTCAGGGTTACTAACCGACCTGTACCAAGACAAATATTGATCCGTGTGTCGTATATTACCTTGATTAAGGAAAACCGGGAATTGCAATACATAGCGGTGACGCCTCTGCCACATCTTACACCATTCCGGAGCGAAGTCTTTCCAGTTGGTAAGACCCCACTGGGCGTCGACCCTTTTAAGATGCCATGGGGACAAACAAGTTGGATCACTTGGTATCTCTTGATGCATTCCGAACTGCATCTTCACACGGTCGTTGTGGTGCATCTCCACAATGTTGAACTGAATGATTGCAGTCTTCGCGGTCTAAGTTGCTGCATCCTCCGGGTTTGGATCATGGCCCAAACCCAAATATGGTCTCCAGACGAACTGCGATAAAATTTAAATCATGTTAACGCAAAAGTAATGTATAAATAATTTAAATGAAGAAAAGTTAAAAGCTACGACGTACGTCATCCGGGCCTAAGTGATCCAACAGATTGCGGTATAATGCGACATTGAATCTTGGATTCTTGCCGTAATCCATACCCCTCACGCAGTACCTAAAGGAAATGAAAAACATTTTATTCTTAGCATATATTTGGGGAAGAGATGAATAGTAATAAATGCTATAACTTGATGACTTACTTTGTTGCGTACGGGAAACCGAAAGTGTTGTTGTTGATGGGGTTTAAGGACTCCATCCTCCACCAACCCCAGGCTTGTAGTAAAAAAGCGCACCCATAAAATGTACATTTTTCCTTGACTGCATTTTTGCACAAGGAACTATATAGGTGGGCTAAAACTGCAGAACCCCAACTATATTTTCTTGTTTTTTCAAAATTTCTTAGTAAATGTAAATACATAAAATTTACACTATTTCCCGTACTTTCGGGAAATAAAAAGGTACCAAATAGTATCATAAGATAAGTTCTGGCTTTTACTACCCTGTCATTCTCGGAGGAATTTTCGTTTAATTCCAAACTTGCATAATGACTTTTCAGCTCAGTGAGTAGTATTCCCTGACCTCTCGCACCACCACCTTCTACCATATCCCTGCCCAACAGTTCTTCACACTGAGAGTTGGGTTATTGAACCGACCCGTTCACGGCCTTACCGTCGACAGGGAGACCTAGTAGCATGTACACATCCTCTAGCGTGATGGTACATTCACCTATTGGTAGGTGAAATGTATGGGTCTCTGGTCTCCACCTTTCCAACATTGCAAGAATGAACTTCGAGTCAATGGTGCAGTTGGAGATCTTTATGACATGTCCAAAACCTGCGTATTCCAGATATGGTACGATAAATGGATCGGGAGCCAGGTAGTTGTGAGAATGGATTCTAAATCTTTTTGTGTCCTGAGTTCATAATGTAACATGTGTAAGATTAAGTAAGACGAAGAACGCATTATCTGAAGTATGAAAAATGTATAACCAAAATAGAAAATTACAAATACGGCAATGTTTTCCCTTGTGCCTCTGTGAGTATCGCCCATTGTTAGAAGAGCCATTGTTTAAAATGCTTGAGATTATGAAAGACTTAGGAAGAGATAGAGAGTATGAAAGACTTAGAAAGTGTAAGAGATTATGAAAGATTTCGTAGCAGAGAGTGAGACTTGTGTGGGTGTGAGAGATGTATGATATGGTATGTATTTATAGGCAAATAAATTTCATATAGTGGTTGCTGGTGCTTGCATGCATGCGAAGTGTCACTCTTGCAGGCTAGGTGGCAGCCTAGGGGGTTACATATATGCATGCATGCATGTACAAAAAGTGAAAGGTGTCACTCTTGCAGGCTAGGTGCAGCCTAGGGGGTTACATATATGCATGCATGCATGTACAAAAAATGAAAGGTGTCACTCTTGCAGGCTAGGTGGCAGCCTAAGGATGTATCACGATTGGACAGTAAGGGAGGCGCCATTGGACTTGGCGAAAGAGTACAAAAATGAATGGTGTCTCCACCCCAATTGGCGAATAAGTGGTGTCCTTTGTTGCAGGCTAGGCTCAGGCTACGTGACAGCCTTTGGGATTCCTTGCCTGAATGCATGTAAGCCCATTGGAGGTGATGGGAGGAGACTTACAACATACAGTATAGATGCAGAGTAGGCGCAGGCTAGGTGGCAGCCTATGGGGTTACATATTTGCATGCATGTATCACGATTGGACAGTAAGGGAGGCGCCATTGGACTTGGCGAAAGAGTACAAAAATGAATGGTGTCGCCACCCCAATTGGCGAATAAGTGGTGTCCTTTGTTGCAGGCTAGGCTCAGGCTACGTGCCAGCCTTTGGGATTCCTTTCCTGAATGCATGTAAGCCCATTGGAGGTGATGGGAGGAGACTTACAACATACAGTATAGGTGAAGAGTAGGCGCAGGCTAGGTGGCAGCCTAGGGGGTTACATATTTGCATGCATGTATCACGATTGGACAGTAAGGGAGGCGCCATTGGACTTGGCGAAAGAGTACAAAAATGAATGGTGTCGCCACCCCAATTGGCGAATAAGTGGTGTCCTTTGTTGCAGGCTAGGCTCAGGCTACGTGACAGCCTTTGGAATTCCTTTCCTGAATGCATGTAAGACCATTGGAGGTGATGGGAGGAGACTTACAACATACAGTATAGGTGCAGAGTAGGCGCAAGCTAGGTGGCAGCCCAGGGGGTTACATATATGCATGCATGTATCACAATTGGACAGTAAGGGAGGCGCCATTGGACTTGGCGAAAGAGTACAAAAATGAATGGTGTCGCCACCCCAATTGGCGAATAAGAGGTGTCCTTTGTTGCAGGCTAGGCTCAGGCTACGTGACAGCCTTTGGGATTCCTTGCATGTAACACTATTAGAAGCTTGGGGGTTGCATCCTTACTTAATTGAAATTTTTAGTCTTACGTTTATCATAACATTCATTCACTTAATCTGTCAAACCTTCCAACCTTCAAACGTTCTTACAATCAAACCTTCAAACCTTCAAACAATCAAACATATAAACTTTCAAATCACTCATAAAGTTCAAACATTCCAACCTTCAAACCTTACAGCATTCAAACATTCATACAATCAATAAACGTCAAACATTCCAACCTTTGAATCACTCATAAAATTCAAACATTCCAACCTTCAAACCTTAAAACAATTCTACGCAATGGCCTCTGCACCATAATTTGTCGTCAAAGCACATTTCAACGGTGAGACATACATTTGTCCCACCGCTGGGTTTTTGTTTAGAGACACATACAACATCCGATTTCTCTTAAACGGGAAAGCCAATTTCTCGTACTTCAAAAAAGATTGGAGGCCAAACTTGAACGAGGCCCGGTGTCCCAGATATTTTATCAGAATCCAGTTTTCTTTGGAAACAACCAAGTAATTTTTTATAAGGTTGAAGTTCAA
The DNA here is from genome assembly GCA_948472305.1 of Vicia faba. Lineage (NCBI taxonomy): Eukaryota > Viridiplantae > Streptophyta > Magnoliopsida > Fabales > Fabaceae > Vicia > Vicia faba. The sequence continues at coordinate 1,201,452,699 of OX451736.1, read as the reverse complement.
GATGAAGAGGATCTCCAGAATATGTTTTCCATCCATGTCTATTCTGGGTACGACTCTATTGAGTTGTACGTTATGCTGCGAGAGCCTCAGGTGATACAAGAGGTTGATCCTTTGGAGAATGAACAAGCTAAGGTAGATGCAGTTAATGATGAAGAAGAAGATAACGAGTTAGAGTTTGATGAAATGGTGAATGATGATTCCGACGATGATGGCATCCCTAGTACTCCTGCAAACAAAATCTACACACCACCTCCGCACATGACAAACTTCAACATGGGCAGAGATGAACCTTCTACTGACTTATTTTTCAATCCTTATATGCAGTCGGATGAAAATTTAAAAGATAAGGACAAATTTCGTAACAGAGAGGAATGCATCAGGGCCATTAAAAAATTCCACATGCTCAACTCGGTTGATTTTAAGGTGGATCGTGTTAGCCCGGAAAGGTACAAGATCAAGTGTGTCCACCCTGACTGTATGTTCAAGTTGACTGCATCATACAGATTAAGGGGTGACTGCTGGGTCATAGGTTCCATGACTACCCACACTTGTGTAAGTTCCACTCAATCACAAGACCACCGAAAACTCAACTATGATCTCATCTGTCAAGAAATCCTACCCCTGGTCAGCAACGACCCATCTTTGAAAGTGAAAACAATCATCTCCCACATCACCACAGTTTTTAACTACACTCCGTCTTACCGTAAGGCGTGGTTAGCAAAGACTAAGGCGATTGAAAGGGTGTACGGAAACTTGGAGGAGTCATACCAAGAACTTCCCCGCTACCTGAATGCACTCAAGACGTATTCTCCAGGTAGTGTTTACGTTCTGGAAACAGTGCCAGCATACGCCCAAGATGGTAGTCTACTAAATGGCAACGGAATATTCAGTCGCATGTTTTGGGCATTTCAACCATGCAAACCAATTATACAAATTGATGGGACTTGGTTGTATGGGAAGTACAAAGGCACGCTACTGATGGCAGTTGCACAAGATGGCAACAACAACATTTTCCCCATTGCCTTTGCCCTTGTCGAGGGGGAGGCCGGTGGTTCTTGGAGCTTTTTCCTGAAAAATCTGCGGACACACGTGGCTCCTCAACCAGATCTCTGTTTGATCTCAGACAGACATGCCTTCATTGAAAGTGCCTACAATAATCCAGCAAATGGTTGGCATGACCCTCCTTCTACGCATGTCTATTGCGTTAGGCATATCATCCAGAATTTCTCGAGGGAGATCAAGGACAAAACATTGAGGAAAGCGGTTATGAATGTGGGATATGCATTGACACAACCCACATTCAAATATTACCGCAACGAGATCCGTTTGTCAAATCCGGAAGCCGGTAGGTGGATCGACAATATTCCGGTGGAAAAATGGACTAGGTCATACGATAATGGCCAAAGATGGGGGCATATGACAACGAATCTTATTGAATCAATGAATGGGGTATTCAAAGGCATACGAAACCTCCCAATCACTGCCTTGGTAAAATCTACGTATTTTAGGATGGCTGCGTTATTTGCAAAAAGAGGTGAAATATGGAATGCGGTGTTGCAATCTAGACAACTATGGAGTGAAAGCTGCATGAAATACATTAAGGCTGAAAGTGCTAAAGCCAACACTCATATGGTTATACGGTTTGACCGACACAGCCACAACTTTATTGTGAAAGAGACAATCGACCATAATGAAGGCCTGCCAAGACAAGAATATAGGGTCATGCTACCTTCTCAATGGTGCGATTGTGGCAGGTTTCAAGCATTTCGTATGCCTTGCTCTCATGTCATTGCCGCTTGTGCTCATACCCATCAAGACGCGCTGCAACTTCTGTCAAACATTTACAAATCTGAAACGTTGCTCAATGTTTACAACAACAACTTTCCTTTGGTAGCAAAACCAGATTATCGGTCTGCATACGACGGTGAAATAGTGTGGCACAATGACCAAATGCGAAGGAACAAGAAGGGTCGTCCCAAAAGTAAGCGCATCACAACAGAAATGGACGATCTTGACAGGTTGGAAAGAAAGTGTAGTTTATGTCGTCAGGTCGGACACAATCGCAAAAACTGTCTGAATCGGGCGTCTGGCTCGACCACATAAATATTGTAATACATAAAATCTTTTCTTAATTGTGTTGTAAACATTTGGGTTTTCCGTTAACAGATTTTGCTACAATTAATAAAATGCGTACAAGAATAATTAACGATATTCCATCTAGGAAATTACAACTGTTAACACAATTTCATCTGACCCATGCATCATTAACATTACATCGCTGTCTGTTTTGACTTCCTCCAACCACACATTAGGTCTTCCTGTCGCATGTGAGGTTGTTGTTCGTTTTCGCTGGATCATTCGAATTTTTTCCTCCTCCGCAATGTCTTCATCTAGCCATCGCATCAACTCCCGCTTCAGACGCTCCATGGAGTGAATGTGCCAGAATTTCATTTTCATCGCAGGTTTCGTGGCGGAGAAGATAACGTAACCATCTCTGCTAAAAATCATAGGCGACGTCATGACGCAAATAACAGAGTACAAAATAAAAATATAGTGCGAGAAAGTGTGAGAAATTTCAGAGAAACGGACGAATTATTTATAAAACAACATTTTGCCCTAGTTTTGCCCTAGGAGCCAAGTGAGATGGCGCCTCCTCTCACTTTTAAGGAGCATGCGTCATCTCACTTGGCTAAAAGCCAAGGGAGGCGCCAAGGGCAAAAGTGTAGGTGCATGCGCCAATTCAGATGACTCCTCCTTTGGAGAGTCATCTGAAACATGATTATTTGCGTAATTTTTTCCGAAACCCAGTTATTTGCGAAATATTATTTTAATACATGATTATTAATAAAAAAAATTTGAAATTTGAGCAACATTATATTCATTGTAACCAAATAAGGAAAAAACACGTTTTAAACTTTGTTATTCCTAATTACCAAAAATATCACTTGTATTATATAGTATGTCTCTTAAAAGTGAACAAACAATTGTAGTACTTAATAAGAGTGAAAGCCGTGGGCCGAGTTCGTGTCACATACGTGGTCCTGTTTTCTGCCGCCTCACCAATAAGCTATATACAAATATACTCTCCACAAACACACTCACTTTCTTAGTAGCAGTAAATTCAATTCAATCACATAAGCAACTTAGTTTTCTCATGAATATTTTTGAGTCACAACACCACTCTGATACATCCTCTTCTTCTTCGGTAAGAAGCTCGTCAAACAGTAATAATGCAGAAACGTTTTTGGCATCTGAGAGACCAAAGAAGCTAACAGGTAAAAGAGTATTCAAGGAGACAAGGCACCCTCTGTACCGAGGAGTACGAAAGAGGAACAATAACAAGTGGGTTTGTGAGATGCGAGTTCCTAACCGTAACAAATGCAGCAAGTCGAGGATTTGGCTTGGAACATATCCTACGCCTGAAATGGCTGCACGTGCACACGATGTTGCTGCACTCGTTCTTAAGGGAAAATCAGCCTGTCTTAATTTTGCTGACTCCGCATGGCGGTTGAGGTTGCCGGTGTCAAATGATGCAGAGGAGATAAGGAAAGCTGCGACGGAAGCTGCTGAGTTGTTTGCTGTTGAAGACAACAATCAGTGTGAGGTTAGTGTCGGTGATGGAGTGGTCATGGAAGATTCCAATGATAAACATGTTATGATCAAACAAGTTCCGACGGAATTTGAAGAGATGCATGATATGCTTTTGAGTATTGCAAATGAGCCTTTACGTTCCCCTTCTCCTTCCATTACAGATTATGCCACTAACTGGTGTCACATGGACATGTTTGACACTCAAGTTTCATCATTGTGGGACTTCTCGAATTTTTTTAGTTGAGCTAGAAAGGAAGTCACTTTCATTTTTTTGGATTTCAACTAGATTTCGAAACACAGTATTTAAGATGTAATTAGTTAAAATTTATTGTTAGTTTCTCACTTAAGTTCTGTATAAGTTATTGTGAATAATTCATTAGCTTAAGTTAGGAATAATCACTTAGGTTTGATTTTTGAAGAAGTTGTGATAGTTACTAAGTTATTATAGGAATAATTTAATTCAACGCCATTCATTCTTGTAATGACTAATTATACTTAATACAACGCCATTCATTCTTGTAATGACTAATTATACTTAATACAACACTATTCATTCAATTCTTTTTTTTCTTTCTTTCTTGTGTGATATTACTGTTATAAGAAACTAAATATAAAAGAGTTTGTTTCGTTACTTTAATAAGAGAAAGTTGTGATTTTAGTATTTACACATTGTTCACATTAAGAGTGATATAATGAATGGGTTATAATAGAGGATTAAAATTGTACATTCCAAAATTCTTAGGACAGGATTACAAGTCAGATAGAAAGATATGATCAAGCAAATCGGAAGTCGAGCATGGAGTCGGTGTATATGGAGAGATTGAAGTCGATATATAATGTTGGAATGTAAGTGGCATAATTAGATAGATCTGACGTGTAAGATTGGCATAGCCGTTATAGTACTCCAAAAGCCGCATAAGAGTTACAGAAGTTAGTAAATAGGACGTTATACCTCACGATGAGGAGGCTGGAGTTAAGAAATCCTCTTTATGGCCGAAGATAGGGATTCATCAATCAATGAATGCAAGACCTAGGGGTGGAGGTATAAAATGGAGTCTCTCCGAGAAAAAGGGGACAACCAAGACGCAAAACAATAATAGAAAGATAACAACCACGAAAATACAGAAACAGCTGTGGTCTCGCTTGATTAACTTCGGGGAGGCTATCCAAAAGTGTTTATCAGAAATATTTGGCGCCCACCATGGGGCCTAGGTAAACCTTTTCCTGGCCATACATCAATATAACTTTCTCAAAGATGTTTGGACCATCACTCAACAGTGAGGATCCTCCTCCGGACATGGCGCACTTGTTGGCCGTTATGGAAGTTCTTTGACACAAAACAAAACCCTACAAGATAGTGTCCAGACACTCCAGGCTCAAAGCAAACCAGACAGGGATATAGAGGAACAATTATTATATCCTCAAGCCATCCTTTGATGGCAAAAGCGACCCACAAAGAGCATATCATCTCCATCAATAATCATACGACCATAATCGGTGCGTCCGACTCCCTAAAGTGCAAACTCATAGTCGGGACATTCAAGGACGTCGCCTACGCTGGTACATGAGCTTGTCGAGGTTCTCAATCACTGGTTACCAAAACATAACCAGAAAAATTATACAACATTTTGCAGCCAGCAAAAACATGAAGGTATCCACTACCAGTCAATTCAACATACATCAGGGCCCTTCTAAATCCCTCCGCGAATACATGACATGTTTTAATGAAGAAACCATAAAAGTCTCACACCAAAATCAAGAAATGTTTATAGGGGATTTCACAACGGTCTTAGGGTCGACCACTTCAATGAGTGTTTAGCACATAAGCCGGCCTCCAACAAGGATGAAGTAGTAAACTGGGCCAAATGTTACATTAAGGGCGAAGAAAGTAACATGGAAAAGCGATCTTGAGATGCCAAGGAGAGACCCCAAGCCAAACAATGGGGATCAAAACAAAGAAAAACTCATTAGAGATACCTAGCCCAAGATAGACCAGTAACTCGACTCGTTCGGAGGCCGTACAACAACACCCCGAGGTCTACACACCATTCAATTCCAAGCGAGCAGAATTATTGTGTGAGGTGGCATATCTCAGTCTACTACCAAAACCACCTCAGCATAGAATAGAGTGCGGTGATGGGAAAAGACTACGGTTCTTGGTGTTCTTACCACCGTATAAAGGGCCATCATACGGTAGATTTTCATCACCTGAAGAAAGAAATTGAGATACTCATTCAACGAGGAAAACTATTGTCATATGCGAAAGATGTTGGGGGTCGGCGGAAAAAAGAATCCCTTCTCGGAGGGAGTCAAGCTCGGAAGAACCCTCTACTAAGAAGGGAAAGGGCACCGAGGAAATGCGTGAAACCCAGGTATCATGCCACACTGACAATAATATAACAGGATGACTCTTCGGGAGAGGTGATACCAGCTCGGCGAGGAAGAGCTACGCCCCAATAATAATGCATATTTCTCAAGAAACATCACCTAAATCGGGAGAAGATAAATTGGTCGCGGTTAGATTCTCAAGACGAGATTCAAAGAACATATTGACCCATGAAAATAACTCGATGATCATAAAGTTACAGATACACGATTGGAGTGTTAAACGGGTGTTGATCGACCCAGGAAGTTCTGTCGATATCTTGTACTAGGATGCTTTCAACGGTATGGGTATGGACATGTTTGAGTTGATACCTTTCAAAGGATCCCTGGTCGGTTTTTCCAGGGAGCAGGTCTAGGTCCTGGGACACTTACCCGTATTAATCGTCTTTAGAAGCGGAGACAACTCCAATTCCATCAAAGTAAGATACATGATCGTAAATGCAACATCGCTATACAACATCATAATCGGTAGACCAACTTTCAGTGTACTTGAAGCTTCCATGTTCACTTTGTATCTCACCATGAAGTATCCGCTAGATTACATGAGAATTGGGGTCATCAAGGGTGACCAGGGATTGGCGTGGAAATGTTACAAAGATAGCTTGAAGCTGAAAAAGAAGTCAGTACAGGACCGACTGAGGGAGACAAATCCCTTGAAAGTTAATTTGGTGGACCTTGATCCGAGGGAAGATCTGGAGCCTGATATTTTAACACCTATTAGGGACCTGAAAAAGGTGTAGATCAGAGTCGACGAGTTCCAATCTACACATATCGGTTCCGGTTTGACCCAAAAGTAAGAAGCGGACATCGTCTAAATAATGAATGATAACATGGACCTCTTTGCTTGGAAACCTTCTAACATGCCGGGAATCGATTCATACATTGTGTGTCACTAGCTCTCTATTGATCCAACACTCAAAGCGGTGGCCTAGAGAAAATGCAAGGATGGGGAGGAGAAAAGGCATGTCGTCTCAAAGGAAGTTGGGAAACTATTAAATGCTGGATTTTTCCAGGAAGTAAAGTATCCCACCTGTCTATCCAATGTTGTCATGGTTAAGAAGAAGACCGAAAAATGGCGCATGTGTGTAGACTTCACATATCTCAACAAAGTTGGCCCTAAAGATCCTTACTCATTGCCCCACATTGACAGACTCATCGATGGGTCATCAGGATTTTGAATGCTTAGTTTTATGGACTCCTAATGTAGATATAATCAGATAAGGATGAACCCGTTGGATGTTCCTAAAATGGCCTTCTTGACTAGTATGAGCAATTACTTCTACGAGTTGATGTTGTTTGGCCTAAAAAATGTAGGGGGCTACTTACCAGTGATTGATGGATATGGTGTTCGCTTCATAGATCGGAATGAACCTAGAAGTTTATGTGGATGACATGATGATCAAAAACCTAGAGAGAAGGTATCACGTGGAAGACCTTGAAGAGACATTCAAGTTAGTAAGGAAATTTGACATGAGACTCAATCCCGACAAATGCACCTTCGGGGTATTAGCCGACAAGTTCTTAGGATTTATGCTCACACATAGGGGCATAGAGGCCAGCCCAGAAAAATGTCAGCCGATCATTGACATGAGGAGCCCAATGTTGATAAAAGAAGTATAATTGTTGATCGTTAGTTTAGTTACCTTATCCCAATTTTTATCATGTCTCGGCGATAAATCCGTACACTTCTTCACGACTATCAAAAAGTCTTCCAAATTCGAATGGACGGAGGAATAGGAGAAGGCGTTTAGAGGTGTAAAGTTTTTCCAAAATAAATTAGTTTATCTTTTTAGTTTGAACAAAAATATTTAAAGATAATTTCTTAAATAAATTAGTGTATATTTAAAAATAAAAATAGATTATTAGTATGTTAGAATACAATTTAGTAATTAAAAATTTTAGAAAAATAATTTTTTTTAAGTTGTTATTTTAATATCATAATTTTTTTATACATCAATAATATTTTAAAAAAGAATGTAAAAATATATTAGTAATTAATTTAAAATTTATGTCAAATAACAAGTATATTACTCTACTTTTTTTTATTTGTTGAATGTTAGTTTGTTAATAAATTGGTATGTAGTGTTAGAATAAATGTACCTTATTTGTTTGTTAATGATTTCTTATATTTAAATATATGTTAGTTATTTGATATAATTGACCAAAATTTAAAAATTTATCGAAATAGATCATATTTCCTTTTTTTAAATTTAAATGGAAATATTGTTTTTCATCTGTAGTATGGAATATTATCAGTATTATCATAGTTGGATGTACGATAGAACATTTTTCAATAGAAATGAGTTTAAACCATAAAAGGTTTGCTTATTAAGGACTTAGGAGTGAATATCCTTAAGAATCGGTAATTGATTGTGGAAAATATGATATTGCAATGTTAATTCAGAGTTGTTACATGAATAAATCATACACCTTCCCTAGCATGCTATTTATATCTGTCGAAACCAGTCATCGTATTTGTTGTACCACAAAATTTTCCCTCCCATTTTCACACAAGACATACTCCTAGAGGTTCTCAATTGCTCAAGGTTGACCAAGAATTGACCAGACAATTCTCCTCCCAAGGCAATGAACCCCCAACTAGGGTTTCAATTTTCATCAAGATGGTTAAGATCCAATGGTCTCAAATGCTTTCCATGGTCCTAATATGTCTTCAAGATCATCCATGCCAAGTTTCATGCCTTTCTCAATAAGCTTGCTCAGTCAATTGCTCAAGTATTAGAAAATCAATTGTGCTAGGTCAAAAGTCAATTGTGGCCCATGTACAGTGAAACTTTAATATTTTTGGTCAACATCAACATTTTGAAGTTATATCCATCATTTTATCAAGGGTTGATCATGATTCCTCAAGAAATGCTCCTAACCTATCAAAAGTAAAAAATGGCAAATTAGGGTTTCTATAGGAAAAGTCAACCAAACTTTGACCAAGCATAACTTTCTTAATCTTTATCATAAATTGTTCTACCAAAGCTCATTTTGAAGAGAATCCAATTCCCTACAACTTCTCTTCAGCCCCCAAGATCAAGAAATACACCATTTGAAAGATATGAGCTCAAACATTATAGGTCATTTTCAAAAAGTCAACAAAAGCCACTTTTTCCCAAGACCTTTTACATCAAGATAACATCTTCAAATGCAACATTGATCAAAAGAGGGATTGAAGTAGACATCTTAGGATTTCCAAAAAGTACAAGATCATATTCATGAGATAAAATTTGAGCAAGTTATGGATTTCCCAAGTTGGGAAAATTTTGGAAATTCCAAGAATGGTGCATTGAGCAAATTTGAATTTTTGGGTCAATGGCCTAACTTTTTAAGGTTCAAATATCTTCCTAAGGTCATAGAGGACCTCTAATCTTGTTTTTTCATGGCCTTGCATTTTCTACCTATTTTTTACATATTTATTTTAATTTATTCCAAATAAATATAAAATAAATGGTATAAAATATTTGGAAATGGGCTTAGGCATGTGGGCTAGTGTTTTGGATTAGTCTTGAGGCCTATTTTTCGTGCAAACCTGACCAGATTCATTGAACATGAAAAAATGGCATGAAATCTCAAGTTTGGTAATTTTTCAAATTTATGATATTGGTTTTAAACCATGGCTTTATGGGCTTGATTTTTTCCTCCTTGTCTTGTCCCCTCCTTCTATACTATAAGTACATCACCTTGGTAAGCCAAACACACGCATATACACTGCTTGGTAAGCCACACGAATTTCACAAAGATCCAAACATTATCAAAACTCAGATCACTCAATCCAGCTGTTCCCAGGCCAAACCAAGCACCTTATCCATTCCTTGAAGGTCCCGGGAGCATACCCTGACCCTCCTTGACGCCCAACACACTCTAGAACCACCACTTTCAATCGTCACCGTTTTTGGTAAAATTCTAAATTTCAAATTCTTATTTCTGCGTGTTTTTGAATGCTATGACATATATGTATTAGTTACTAGGCATCATTAGAACAGGTTGAACGCCTAGCGTGAAGTTCATGACGCATGGATCATAAAATGCCATGATCAAACCGTGTTATGGTTTTTGATCTGTAACTCAAGATGCAGGAGCTTTTTGGCCAATCTAAGGCCAGATTCGTGATCAGGGTGAAATTCTAAGTGGAATAGGGTCTTGTTCCAATCTTAAAATTAACAAATTTGCAGGTTTTGTATTTTGATATGTCGGAGAAGACGACCAGAGTTTGACTCCGGCGTCCCTCCGGTCAGTTGACTCAGGTGGGGGCTGGCGTGGCAAGATCGCGTGTCCTGATTGGCCCATTCAAATGCAAAGGGGCCCATCAGCGCATGCATATTATTTTTTAATATATTTGGAATCATTTTTACATATAATGCTATGGTTGTGTATTGATAAACTAATTGCAAGGTAGCCCAGTGGTAAGAAGCATGTGTGTTATCCTGAAAGGCCTGGGTTCGAGACCCAGGTCCAGCCTTTTTCATTTTTTAACAATTTCATGCAGATTCTATACTTCAATGGCCAGGAGCATGCTATACGCCTTCAAACCGCAACCACTAGGTCATGATTGATCTAGATCCAAGGGCTTGAGCATGCAGGTCCAGCATATGCCATCAAATCCAGTCCTCACTGAATCCAAAAGCAAGTATGGGCTCTTTATTTGAGCCAAACGTTTTTTCAAACAACACACCCCCATTTTGTTTTTGATGACCAGGCCCATGTTTTGTTTATTTTCTCATTTTTATTTTATTTTGTTTATTATTTTCAAATGTCATTTTTTAACAAGTCATCAAAAATTCAAAAATAAAATAAAATAAATAGATTTAGAATCTTTCTAAAATTATATTAATTAATTATTTAATTATTTTAATGTTATTTTATCAATTTAAAATCAAATTAGACCTAGGTTCACTTTAATTTAAGTTATTTTCTTAATAAAAAAATACAGAAATATTAGAATTAGGATTTATTTCATCCAACTTTTTTTCTTCTCTAATTTAATTTTAGGTATTTATTTTCACTTAGTTATTTTATTAAAGATCAAATAAAACAAACAAAAATATGTTCGTATCTACTTAGAATTTTTACTAGGTTTTTAGACGTTTCTTTATTTCGCGCGCTTATATTATTATGTATCTGCCTATGGTTTGTAATTTTTTTGCGTGCACATTTTATTTCCTGATTATGTATCTGCCTATGGATTGTAATAGCCCTAATTAGGATTTTTTTATTTTCCGCACTTTACATTTTAGTCATATATAACTGTAACTGTCCTGAAGCCTTGTAATAGTTATAGGAACTTTATTTCTTGCTTTTATATTCTTTATATGCTTGTACATAAACTGTTAGTGAGTTAGGCGTGCATGATAAGTATTAATAAAATTTAATCATTAAGTCACTAACTTCAAGATAAATATCTAAAAAAGCGCATTGTTGCACACTTGCACCCTTAGGGTATTCCTCACTTGGTTGCCTCGGAAAATAATGGTCATGTCCCTCGAACGTAGGGATATGTTAGCAATGACCCTCAATTTAAAAGTCATCATAAAGATCATGGTCCCTTAATGTCACTCGAGTTTCCTACGAGAAATGATCTTGTCCCTCGATGTTGCCTATATGATGACACTCCCTTCAAAATGCTAAGGTATCCTTACAAGTTGCCTTCGACGACCATAAACGTCCCTTTCGATAGTCCCTCAACATCCAAAGATAGGGCTACCTACTCACTAATAGTAGGATATCAATATCTAAAGGAAAAGAGGAAAAGAACATCCTTTTTCGAGTAGGTAGACAATTCTTAAGTACTTGCTCAAATCTGATTTTTTTTACACACTTTCAAAATTCTTTTCAAAAATGCTTTATCACACTCTTGAGGACTGATACAAGAGTTATCATAAAGCAAATGGAATCTTTCAAAACACACAAACACGAAAAAAGTTTTCAAAATGAGTAAGTATCTAAGAGCCCGGGGAAAACCACGGATGGAAAGGGTGCTAACACCTTCCCTTTCCATAATCTACCCCCTTACTCAGAAAATCTCGAAAAAATGTATTTTTCTGTTCTTTTCACCCTTTCCTTGTTGGATGAAAGAAAATTCGGTGGCAACTCTTGCTTACTGCGACATTTGCAAACAAAAAATGAAAACTAGTATAACAGTCAGTTCTGCCACAGTATCAAAGAACTGGCGAATCTGTTGAGGACTAATAAAATGGGGTTTACCTTAGGGTCTAGATCATTATGTTTTTCTTTGTCTGTTTGATTGCTTTACTTTTAGGGGTACTGTTTGGCGGAGTCAAATGATGCAGAGGAGATAAGGAAAGTTGCGATGGAAGCTGCTGAGTTGTTTGCTGTTAAAGACAACAATCAGTGTGAGGTTAATGTTGGTGATGGAGTGGTCATGGAAGATTCCAATGATAAACATGTTATGATCAAACAAGTTCCGACGGAATTTGAAGAGATGCATGATATGCTTTTGAGTATTGCAAATGAGCCTTGACGTTCCCCTTCTCCTTCCATCACAGATTATGCCACTAACTGGTGTCACATGGACATGTTTGACACTCAAGTTTCATCATTGTGGGAATTCTCGAATTTTTTTAGTTGAGCTAGAAAGGAAGTCACTTTCATTTTTTTGGATTTCAACTAGATTTCGAAACACAGTTTTTAAGATGTAATTAGTTAAAATTTATTGTTAGTTTCTCACTTAAGTTCTGTATAAGTTATTGTGAATAATTCATTAGCTTAAGTTAGGAATAATCACTTAGGTTTGATTTTTGAAGAAGTTGTGATAGTTACTAAGTTATTATAGGAATAACTTAATACAACACCATTCATTCTTGTAATGACTAATACTACTTAATACAACACTATTCATTCAATTCTTCTTTTTCTTTCTTTCTTGTGTGTTACTACTATTTTTTTTTTGTTTATCAACATATTCCATTCGTTTAATTAATCATTTATGAACTATTTCTTGTATGACGGTTATAAGAAACTAAATATAAAAGAGTTTGTTTCGTTACTTTAATAAGAGAAAGTTGTGATCCTAGTATTTACTTATTGTTCACATTAAGAGTGATATAATGAATGGGTTATAAAGGAGGATTAAAATTATACATCCCAAAATTCTTAGGACAGGTTTACAAGTCAAATAGAAAGATATGATTAAGCAAATCGGATGTCGAGCATGGAGTCAGTGTACATGGAGAGACTGAAGTCGATATATATTATTGGAATGTAAGTGACATAATTAGTCGGATCTGACGTGTAAGGTCGGCATAGCCGTTACAGTACTCCAAAATCCGCATAAGAGTTACAGAAGTTAGTAAATAAGATGTTATACCTCATGATTAGGAGGCTGGAGTTAAGAAATCCTCTTTATGGCCAAAGATAGGGATTCATCAATCAATGAATGCAAGACCTAGGGGTGGAGGTATAAAATGGAGTCTCCCTGAGAGGAAAAGGGGACAACCAAGACGCAAAACAATAATAGCAAGATAGAAACCATGAAAATAGAGAAACAATTGTGGTCTCGCCTGATTAACTTCGGGGAGGCTATCCAAAAGTGTTTATCAGAAGTATTTGGCGCCCACCGTGGGGCCTAGGTAAAAAATTTCCTGGCCATACATCAATATAACTTTCTCAAAGATGTTTGGACCATCACTCAACAGTGAGGGTCCTCCTCCAGACATGGCGCACTTGTTAGCCGTTATGGAGATTCTTTGACAGCAAAACGAAACCTTACAAGATAGTGTCCAAACACTCCAGGGTCAAAGCCAACCAGACGAGGATATAGAGGAACAATTGTTAGATTCTCAAGCCATCCTTTAATGGAAAAAGCGACCCACAAAGAGCATATCATCTTCATCAACAATCAGACGATGATAGTCGGCGCGTCCGACTCCCTAAAGTGAAAACTCATAGCCAGAACATTCAAGGACGTCGCTTGCGCTAGTACATGAGCTTGTCGAGGTTCTCAATCTCTGGTTACCAAGACTTAACCAGAAAAATGATACAACATTTTACAGCCAGCAAACACAGGAAGGTATCCACTACAAGTCAGTTCAACATACGTCAGGGCCCTTCTGAATGCCTCCGCGAATACATGACATGTTTTAATGAGGAAACCATAAAAGTCTCATAGCCAAATCATGAAATGTTTATAGGGGCTTTTCAGAACGGTCCTATGTCCGACCACTTCAATGAGTATTTAGCACATAAGCCTACCTCCAACATGGATGAAGTAGTAAACTGGGCCGAATGTTACATTAAGGGCGAAGAAAGTAATATGGAAAAGCGATCTTGAGATGCCAAGGACAGACCCCAAGCCAGACAAGAGGGATCTGACCAAAGAAAAAATCATTAGAGATACCTAGCCCGAGATAGACCAACAAATCGACTCATTTGGAGGCCGTATAATAACACCCGGAGGTCTACACACCGTTCAATGCCAAGAGAGCGGAATTATTGTTTGAGGTGGTGCATCTCAGTCTACTACCAAAACCACCTCGACATAGAATAGTAAGTGCGATGATGGGAAAAGACGAAGGTTCCTGGTGTTCTTACCATCGTATAAAGGGCCATCATACGGTAGATTATCATCAGCTGAAGAAAGAAATTGAGATACTCATTCAACGAGGAAAACTATTGTCATATGCAAAAGATATTGGGGGTCAACGGGAAAAAGAAGCCCTTCTCGAAGGGAGCCATGCTCGGAAGACCCCTCTACTAAGAACGGAAAAGGCACCAAGGAGGTGCGTGAAACCCAGGTAGCATGCCACATTGTCAACACTATAGCAGGAGGGTTCATCGGGGGAGTTAAGACCAACTCGGCAAGGAAGAGGTATGCCCCAACAATAATGTATGTTTCAGAGGAAACGTCACCTAAATCGGGAGAAGAGAAATTGGTCGTAGTTAGATTCTCAAGACGAGATTCAAAGAACATATTGACCCATGAAAATAACCTGATGATCATAAAGGTACAAATACACGACTGGAATGTTAAACGGGTGTTGATCGACACAGGAAGTTCTGTCGATATCATGTACTAGGATACTTTCAACGGTATGGGTACGGACATGTCTGAGTTGATACATTTCAAAGGTTCCCTGGTCGGTTATTCTAGGGAGCAGGTCTAGGTCCTGGGACACTTACCCTTACTAACCATCTTTGGAAGAGGAGACAACTCCAATTCCATCAAAGTAAGACCGACTTTCAGTGCACTTGAAACTTCCATGTCCACTTTGTATCTCACCATGAAGTGTCCTCTACATTACAGGAGATTTGGGGTCATCAAGGGTGACCAGGGATTGGCGCGGAAATGTTACAAAGATAGCTTGAAGCTGAAAAAGAAGTCAGTACAGAATCGACTAAGGGATATAGATCCCTTAAAAGTTAATTTGGTGGAACTCGATCTGAGGGAAGATCTGGAGCCTGATATTTTAACACCTATTAAGGACCTGAAAAAGGTGTAGATCAGAGTCGACGAGTTCCAATCTACATATATAGGTTCCGGTTTGACCCAAAAGGAAGAAGCAGACATTGTCTAAATAACGAATGATAACATGGACCTCTTTGCGTGGAAACCTTCTAACATGATGAGAATCGATTCAGACATTGTGTGTCACTAGCTCTCTATCGATCCAACACTCAAAGCGGTGGCCTAGAGAAAGCGCAAGGATGGGGGGAGAAAAGGCATGTCGTCTCAAAGGATGTCGGGAAACTATTGAATACTAGATTTTTTCAGGAAATAAAGTATCCCACTTGTCTATCCAATGTTGTCATGGTTAAGAAGACGACCGGAAAATGGTGCATGTGTGTAGACTTCACAGATCTCAACAAAGTCGGCCCTAAAGATCCCTACTCGTTGCCTTACATTGACAGACCCATCGATGGGTCATCAGGATTCCGACTGCTTAGTTTTATGGATGCCTAATATAGATATAATCGGATAAGGATGAACCCATTGGATTCTCCCAAAATGGCCTTCTTGACTAGTATGAGCAATTACTTCTACGAGGTGATGTTTTTTGGCCTAAAAATGTAGGGGCTACTTACCAGCAATTAATGGATATGATGTTCACTTCACAGATCGGAAGGAACCTAGAACTCTATTTGGACGACATGGTGATCAAAAACCCAGAGGGAAGGTATCACGTGGAAGACCTTGAAGAGACATTCAAGTTAGTAAGGAAATTTGACATGAGACTCAATCCCAGCAAATGTACCTTCGTGGCATAAGCCGACAAGTTCTTAGGCTTTATGCTCACACATAGGGGCATAGAGGCCAGCCCGGAAAACTGTCATCCGATCATTGACATGAGGAGCCAAACTTTGGTAAAATAAGTCTAACACTTGACCGGTAGTTCAGTTGCCTTATCCCGATTTTATCCTGTGTCGGCAATAAATCCATACACTTCTTCACGGCTATCAAAAAGTTTGCCAAATTTGAATGGACGAAGGAATAGGAGAAGGCGTTCATAGGTGTAAAGCTTTTCCTAAATAAATTAGTTTATATTTTTAGTTTGAACAAAAATATTTAAAGATAATTTCTTAAATAAATTAGTGTATGTTTTAAAATAAAAATAGATTATTAGTATGTTAGAATACAATTTAGTAAGTAAAAAATTTTAAAAAAATAAATTTTTTAAAGTTGTTATTTTAATATCATTTTTTTTTGTATATGAATAATATTTTAAAAAATAATATGAAAATATATTAGTAATTAATTTAAAATTCATGTCAAATAACAAGTATACTACTCTACTTTTTTTATTTGTTGAATGTTAGTCTGTTAATAAATTGGTACGTACTGTTAGTATAAATGTACCTTATTTGTTTGTTAATGTTTTCTTATACTTAAATATATGTTAGTTATTTGATATTATCGATCAAAATTTTAAAAATTTATCGAAATAGATCATATCTCCTTTCTTTTAAATTTAAATGGCAACGTTGTTTTTCATCTGTAGTATGGAATATTATCAGTATTATCATAGTAGAATGTACGATAGAACGTTTTCAGATAGAAGTGAGTTTACACCATATTTTAAGGAAGGAGTTAAAGGATTTATCAAATTTGTGTTTACTCAAGAATATTGCCGAAGCAAAGGGGGGGTAAGATGTCAGTGTTTAAAGTGTAGTTGTAGATATGTAATCAGTGACCCAAATGAGATGAAACTTCACTTGGAGAGAGTGAGTTTTAAATAAAATTATAGGGTTTGGACATCTAGTGGAGAAGAACTACCGCATATTGGACCAGAGATAAATATAGAGGCTTCAAGCAGTTAATTACATATGCAATACAAAGAATAATTTAATCTAATAAATGACATAGTCGGTGATGCATTTGGGTTGAATGTTGCTTATGACAAATTCAAGATTTTGACGTGGAAGAGCTTCTGAAAGAGAAAGCACGACAAATTTATCTGTTGTTGAAAGAAATAAATAAACCCTTATTTAAATTCTCCTCGGATTCAAGACTATCAATGTGTGTGAGACTCTTGGATAGGAAGACAAATTGGAATGTTCACAGTCAGTGTTTAGAACTTTTTACGAAAATGATGTTGGATGCTAATCCTATGAAATAAAACATGCCTACAAGTTATAATCATGTAAAGAGGATGGTGTCAAAGTTGGGGTTAGAAGTAAAAAAGAATTATCATTGCACTAAAGGTTGAATATTGTTTCATGATAATGAGTTTGGTACAAATAACAGGGCATTGGAGGAATGTAAGTTTTTTTAAGAGTCTAAGGTATTTAGTTTGCAATAAAGCCATTGATTGAAAGCAAAAACGACTGGAAGTGAATTCCATGTTCTATCTTCTAATAATACCAAGATTGTAGATAATATTTGCATCAATGCATAGTTTAAGCCAAATGACATAGCATCATACAAACAAAATTAGTTCAGTCATGATGAGTCATGTGTCTGATAGTGAACATGGAAACACTCTGGTCAAGCACATACTGATTTTTCCACATATCCCATAAATTCTAGAATTGGATTATTCCCTGATGGTTTTACTTTGTATATACAAGCTCTCAGCAATTGCCTATTCTTATTGGCCAGTTATTGTTACCCCTTACAATTTCCCTTCTGAGATATACATGACAAAAATTTGATTGATGATTTGAAGAGATTATGGATAGGATAATAGACATATGATATATTTCGTAAACAAAACTTTATAATGTGAATTTTTTTATATGGACAATTAACAACTTTCCTGCATATGACATGTTGTCTGGTTGAGGTACGCATGGAAAAATGGGATGTTTACATTGCATGAGACGCTCAAAAGAGTTTACTTTGAAAAGTGTTGGAAAAATATCACGGTTTGACTGTAAAAGTAGGTTCTTACCTATAAACCATGTGTTTAGAAGAAATAAGAATGCTTTCAAAAATTGACAAAATAATGTAATAAGTATGTTTCCCCCTTGGTTGTCACCGGCTAAAGTATGGAATAAAGTTTGAGGCTACCAAAAGTCATTGATTATGGAAAATCTTGCTTAATTCCAGAATACATGGACACACACAATTAGACAAAAAGATGTATTTGTTGAGACCTCCCTTATTAGAAGTATTTGTTTCCAGAATTTTTTCGATAATGTAAGTTCGAGAAAGTCTTTTCACCTAGTTTCTTTGTTTCTATGGAGAATATTTATGTTCATATTTCATATGAAGCTTTCATTGGTGGTCATGTTCGATATGGATGTATATATCCATTTGAATGATTAATGGGTGATTCAAGGAGATCAGTGAAAAATAAGGCCACAGTTGAGGGGTCCATATGTGCATATTACTTGCATCGAGAAACATCACATTTTTATCTCATTATTTAAATCGCATAATACGGACTCCAAGAAGTCAATTTACCTTATCAGTCTTTTTCTGCCCCGAACGTCCTTCTGGAAAGACGAATGCGCATTGGCTGACTGATAAAGAATTACAATATGCTCATGTTCATGTATTGATTAATTACGTTGAAATTAAATCATATATTGAGTAAGTATATCAAAGTATATATTTATTTTAAACACCCTGGATATAATACTTATTATCTTAAAATGTGCTCATTATTACGATGTAGGGAATTTAATACATTTATTTTCAAAGCACCCATGAACAAGCATCGACTAGTTAGATACATGATTGTTTTTCAACATGGTTCAAGCAACAACTATCATCCACTGTTGCTCCAAATCCATAAATATTCCATTTGAGAAGCTTTTTATGAAGGGCCTCTTTAACGTGCAAATGAATGACACGCATACTTTGTGAACAAATATAACTTTCACACTAAAACATGGGCAAAAGGGAATAACACCATAAACAATGATGTATTCGTAAAAGGAGTTACAGAGGATGGTGAAGACAACTTCTATGGTGTTATTACACATATTTATGAATTGGTATATAATTATATGGATCGGAAAATAAATGTGTCTTATTTTATTGTGATTGGTATGATCCATCTTCCAGAGGGGCAAAAATAGATAAAAAAGTATAACATTGTTGAAGATCGAACAAATTGAAGATATAAAGAATATGACCTATTCATAGTGGCACATAGTGTTAGGAAAGTTTATTACGTACCTTATCCTTCAATTCATCCATGTAAATGCAGATGTTGTGTTGTAATCAAGTCCAAACCCATTAGTCATACTAGAACTGACGATCTAGTGGAAGATGTTACATATTAATGACCTCTCGGCAATTCAAGGTTAAATTAGGTGATCTAAATGTGTTAATTCATTAGCAATAACTTTCAAATTCATATTTCAAGTTATTACAAAGTTGAATAAATAGACTAGTTTAGATAATTATACTAATGGTCAGAAATCCCTAATTATCTAGATCCATTATTACGCCCGTAAGTGAAAAAAAGAATTAAACACAATAACACTTAAAATGAGATAATAACATTGAAAATGCTTAACAAATCTCAAATAGACATATGATTCAATAAAGTATAAACAAGGTTCATCTCAAAAAGTCTTAATCTAGAGAAACTTAGCTACTCATTGATAAGGTAACAAATACCATGAGTGGAGAAGTTTTCATCATAAAAATATATGGTAGAACTTATCTCCAATATGCTCCAAAATCACTCCTTGAATGACCTTGGGCGTCACTTTCTCTCTCTGATTCAGAACCCTTGAAAAAAAGGCCAAATTTTCCTTTAAATAGAAAAAATGTGTTAGCTGAAAAAGAAGTATATTGTTGCGATAGGTCAGTAGCGTGCCGTGATTCAAGCCTCATCACATTGTGATAGGATGCATCATGCACGTGAGAATTCCATAGGTAAACACACATTTTTCCTTATTTTCTTCACAATTTTGCACCAAGTCTTTATATCTTCTTCATATTGACTTTTGGATCAATTATTCACCTTCTAACATGGTTTTAGATATTTCTTCTTCTGAATTTAACTGAATTTCTTCAAAAAAAAAACGTAATGACGACTGACATCACATACCAAGATGATGAGATTTCACAAGTTAATAAGGTGGTTGAAATTTAAGAGCTTACAAATTGGTGTGGTACTGTAGTTGAGTGTCAACAAATTGATTCCGCTTCCTTGTTGTTAAACAAATCTTGAAATGAAGAGCATGGGGAGTTAGAGTTCAAAGACAACAACGAATCAGATGAAGACGATGAAGATTTTGAGGATACAAAGTTTGAATAGGAAGCTTTTGAAATATTATTACTTAATGTATATTGTGTAATATATTACTTGAAATGTAATACTCAATGTATTGAATAAGATGTTTTTTTTAATATTTTACCCATTCTACTTGTGATATTGTTGGTTTATTTATTTATTTATGTTTTTCTCAAAATAGACAAAAATTCCACACCGACCTGAGGATAAGGGTTAGTGTAAGAAGGTCTCCTGCACAAGGATTGTTGTTCGCGAGGTTCCTGAGTCTCCTATGTTTATTTCTATTCCATTTTCATTTAAGGTGGTTCATCCGACTGTGCTTCCTACTCCATCTTCTATTACTTTATCCATTTCTCCATCTTACATTGTGTTAATATCCTCATATGATTTCTCTAAGTTCCCTTTTGAGTGTCAATTGTTTTTTTACCAGTCCCCTTGGATATATAATGGCATATATGTAGTCGGATGGATCTAACATATGTAACCCACATTTTTATCTATATCATCGATGCAGTCGAGATGATCTAGCATTCTACAACCTATATTCGTATGTATGTCATTGATGTATCCAGGAGGATCTAGAAGTCTGTAACCCGCATTTGTACATGTGTCATCGATGGAGCCGAGAGGATTTAGCTTAACGTTAAATGTTTTTTATAATTATGTTTTCATTTGTTTATTTAATTAAACATGCACCCTCATCTTGCAGGTTGAGGATTTAGAACTCCACACCCCACACATTCGTCTTCATCATCCATGCATTTCATGCACAAGGATCATGATGACCTTGATTTCGATGATTATGAGGAGATCGATTGATTGGAGAGGCCTAAACTTGAATATGAAGATGAATTTAAGATGGGTCATTGATCAATCACCATTTGTACTATAGTTCTATTGCTTATTCATCAAAAATCCAGGAAAATTATAACACTTTGTTCTTAGTTAGTAGTTATTTTGAGTCAATTTTTATTCAGTTGCTATTTTATTGCTTAGGATGAATGATTAAAGGTTTGATCACTAAGGACTTAGGAGTAAATACCCTTAAGAATCAGTAATTGATTGTGGAAAATATGTATTGCAATGTTAATTCATAGTTGTTACAAGAATAAATCACACACCTTCCCAAGCATGCTATTCATATCTGTTGAAACCGTTCACCGCATCTATTTACATTATTCGCAATTATTTTCATAATTTAGAAAAATAATTCCCTGGATTAGTTTTTGTTTAATTGGACAACAATTAGAACTCAATATCTATGTGCAGTCCTTGAGATCAACATTCGGGGAAGTTTCCTCATTATTACTGCACATGCGAATTAGTGCACTTGGTAATTTTCTGATCAAGTTTTTGGCGTCCTTGTCGGGGACTGTCAAATTATTGAGTTCAATTTGAGATTCGGTTAAAATATGGTTGCTCTGCGACTAAAATATTTTTTATGTTATTATTTTATTTTTGTTATTACTGATTTTGGTCTAATTTGTGTATGCGAGGAAAGCCCTTAGCTGAATTTCTTTTTGACGCGGAGATCAAAAGAACCTTTCGCGCAAGGCGCAGACAAGCTCGATTAGCTAGACTAGAATTAGAAGAAGAAGTTCCCTTAGATAATTCAGGTTCAGAATCCGAAAAGGAAGAAGAAATTATGGGTGAAAACCCGCACCACATGAGAGACTTCTTGGAGACTATGGAGGAGCAAAGACTCCAGCAGGTTGGTTGACTATTGTGAATCAATCGATAATTTTTACAAATTTTCAGCTCACCCCTCAATGATCCTACAGCTCGAGAATAAATCTTTCATTGGAAAGATAAATGGAGATGCAAATAAGCATTTGAAAAGGTTTCTTACTATGAGCACTACTTCGAAGATTGAGGGGCACGCAGAAGAAGCGAAGAAATTAAGAATATTTCCATTCACACTATCTGAAGATGCTGAAGAGTGGTTTTACTCACTGCCTGGTGGGAGTATTACTACTTGTGAAGATATGGAAAAAACTTTTCTTGATGAGTACGTTCCTGCTTCTGTTTATATTCGCAAAAGATATGATACTGTGAATTTTAAGCAGAAAGAAGGAGAGTCACTAGGTGATGCTTATAAGAGGTTCAAGAAGTTATTGGTAGCATGTCCTACTCACAACATGGATTAAACTGGGTTTGATACGGTGGGAGAACTGACTTGAGGTTTTGCATTTTGTGTTTGCAAATGTTGCGGTTTAGCAAGAGTCGCCACCGACTTTTCTTTTATCCAAAAGGAAAGGTGAAAAGGCACAGGAAAGACCTTTAGAGATGTTTTTGATTTCGGGGGGTAGATTATGAAAAGGGAAGGTATTAGCACCCTTTTCATCCATGGTTTTCTATAGGCTCTTAGTTACTTGCTAGATCACTTGCTTTTGTTTGAATTTGTGCTCTGTGTGGTTTTGAAACTATTTTGAAAAGGTGCCATCGTCTAGGCAAACTTTGTAATAGTTCTCGTTCAGAAGAATGTATACAAAGTGTTGACTTTTTTTTGAAAATATTTCAATGTTTGGAAAGTGTTTTGAAAGTGTAGGTGATTTGTTTTTGAAAATAGCAAGGATGTTTGTTTTGAAATTGAGCAAGCAACTAAAAGTAATCTACATACTCAAAAGGTCTTAGATATGCTTTTCCTCCTCCGTTAGATGTTGCTACCTTACCATTGATTTGGCAAGAAGCCCCATCGTTGGATGTTAAGGGACGAGCGTTGGGTCATTGTATGACCATGATAGCAATGTTGTGAGATGACTTAGCACTTTTTCTTTAGGGACTAAGATCATTTTTAAAGGCAACTTTGATAGCGTCATCGAGGGACTACGATCTTGTATTTTTCGATTTGTTTATGCTAAGACATCCCACATGCATAACATGGCCATTTTTGTAAGGCAATAAGTGGAATTACCCTAAGGGTGTGAGTGTGCGAGTGTATTGGATTGCATGCATAATTTGTCTTGATTAGGGTGATCTATTTGTCAATTTTCATATCTTGTCATACACACCCTAATTACTAGCATATATTGAAAGCAATAATAGTACGGGAATGTAAAGTCCTACGTTATTACAATGTTTAAGGGGGGTGGGGGTACATATTTATGAATGGGGGTTGCAAGTTAAAAATTCTAGGTTACTATTACAACCATATTGAAATAGATAAGAATGTACAAGAAATATAAAAATGCTTATTTATTTAAGAAAAGAAGTAAGTTTTGTTTAATAAAATATTTTTTTGTCCTTTTGTGTTAAAAGAAAATATAACATAAGAATATGAAATATATTTTTGGTGTTTTTTGATTAACAATAAAAAAAAAATATGATGGCAAAATAATAAAAGAGAAAGAAAACAAAATCAGCGCAAAATGCTGAAAATAGAAGAGGTCAGAAGCTCTGACTTTGCCTTGCTGCACAAAGAGAAACATGTTAGCAAAAATGTGGAAGTGCAGAAGTTCTGGATCTTCTGAGAACTCAGAAGTTTTTCAGAAGTTCTGACGCAACTGTCAGAACTTTGCCTCTTTCCATCCCAGTCAGAACATCTGCAGCTTAGTCATTTCTTATAGAACAGAAGTTGCACACAGAACAGTTATGACAAATTTCATGAAATATCAGAAGCACAAATCAGAGGCAACATGTATTTGGTAATTCTGGTTCTGAGTCCTAATTTCCTTATGAAACTCTGGATAAGGATTTATTCTATTTAGGCAAGCAGATGCATGAATTTTCAGAATATGTACATCATCAGGATCAGAATATCTACATTGTGCTAAATATGCAAAATCTGACAATGCTTAATCAATTATGATGAGAGTCAGCAGAAAACTTACCTTGCAGCTGGAAAGGATTCTGTGAACTGGAGATTGGTCTTGAATTCTGGTGATGTTCTGAGCAACTTCTTCACATACTCAGCAGGATGGAAGTTTACAACTTCTGGAACAGCCAATAGGTGATATTCTGACTCCTTTGAGGTGGAAATGAATGGAGAGTGTATGGCAATAGGAATACAGAAGTTAAGGTAGCTTCTAATGTGTGAATCAGCGACTGCGTGCATGGCTTTAGTCAAGAACACTTGAGGAAAACAATGGAGTTTGAATGTAATGAATCAATGCTAAGATTTTGGTATTTTGTGTTTATAGTTTCCTGGGTTCTTGGAATTTTTGCAGTGGTTCAAAGCTTCCTTTCTCAATTCTCTCACCTCTTTCACAAAATTTTTTTTGGGTTTTTTCAGTGTGCAAATGGTGTTCTATTTATAGGCAAAGTTTTTGCAGTTGGGGCAGTCAAGTGATGCCAACATCATGTGCTAGATGCTGACTTACTCTTGAAGTAAGCTTAAGCAAGTGGGGGTTCAATGCATTCAAGTTGGATGGTTAACAGCGCCTCAACTGGATTTGGCAGCTTGAATTAAGGAAAAGTAGAAGTAGCGCGTGGGTCTAGCATGCTTTTGCACAAAAGTTTGTCTTCCCAAGACAGTAGGGGTACACGTTGGGAAAATCCCTTGGATAGAGACTTCACAAGTGGTTGTGAACATTAAATGGGTTCCCATGTGAAACTCTGCATCCTTGCTTGACTCTGGATTAGAAGTTCCGCTTCAACGCAACATCTCATCTTCTGATCTTTGTATCTTCTGGCTTCAACATGTTCTGAGGGATTCTTCAGAACTTCCAGTATACTTACATCATGCTTTGTTACCTTCTTTGTTTTAACCTTTGCAAACTCTGACTGAACCTTTGTGAAAACTGGTCCAGAAGTTCTGAACACACTCTGTCTTGAGAATATCTAGAATCTGCTGAGTATGAACACTGGCCTAGAAGTTCTGAAATTGTCACATTTGTTTCTTCCAAAATAAAATTTTACTTTTGAAACTCTTGATGAAGCAAACTTCATATTCCAACATGTCTTGATGAAATATGAGTTTTGAGATTTGATTTTGATCCAAAAATTCAAAGTTAGACTTCTCAGTGTGCAAATGACCATTTTGCCCTTGTGAATGGTTTGCTTGGAAAATTGATAATTCAAGGCCTGGAGACTTGATAAAAGCAAACTTGAGGATCCAGGGTGATTTCTTGAGAAATGAGAGGGCAAATTTTGGGGTGCAACAATTGCCCCTGTTCAAACTTCTTGAACTTGAAGAGCTAGATTGGCAGATCTGCCATTCGTTACTTGAATGTGAAAGATGTTTGAACACTAAAGTGCCCAGAAATTTTCACTCGAAGATGGATGGTGAATGGGCTTATAGATTCCATTTGGAGGAATGTTGGTAAACGCTGGAAGAAGTATCAGCACAAATCTCTTATTGATTCATACTAAACTGGATGTTTTACCTGTGAGAAAAGGGGTTAGTAACATGCAGATGCTTGGATGATGTTCACCAGATGTGGTATCATGCTAAATGTATTGGTATGTACATGCTATGATGTATGAATGTGAAATGTGTGTTTTCGTCCGGGAAAATAAATCCCTGACTACTGTTGAGGAAATCTTTGGAGGTTGAATCCCTGATTTCCTGTTGGAAATGAAGAGCATGCATATCTTCAAATTTTATTGAATGGGTGCTTTTGCTGGGGAACATCACTCAAATATCAGTTGTTATCTGGTCGGATCCAGGCTTCACAGTTGTTGAGGATGAAGTAGTCGGTTGCTATCTGGTCGGATCCAGGTTTTGTGGCGACTTACTGAGAGAAGAGAGGAATTAATTGTTATCTGGTCGGATCCAGGCTTTGCAAAAAATTCCTTGAAATTGAATAGTCATCTGGTCGGGTCCAGGTTTCACAATAACTTACTGGGGATGCAGAGGTTAACTGTTATCTGGTCGGATCTAGGCTTCACAGTAATTTACCGGAGGAAAGGATGAATTAACTGTTATTTGGTCGGGTCCAGGCTTTGCAGAAAATTCATTGAAATTGAATATCCATCTGGGCGTGTTGCCTGGACCCGACACAAACAGTATATTGTAAATCCTGGACCCGACCAGATAACAATTAACCATGATGAGGTCAATTGCTATCTGGTCGGGTCCAGGCTTCACAATAGACTTCTTGAAAATTTTTATCTGGTCAGGTCCAGGCTTCGAAGATTTCTGAGGTGAATTTAATTGTTATCTGGTTGGGTCCAGGCTTCACAATAAACGGGTTGAAAAATGTTATCTGGTTGGGTCCCGGCTTCACATATTTCTGAGGTGAAGTTAATTGTTATCTGGTCGAGTCCAGGCTTCACAATAAACTGCTTGGGGATTAGTTGTTATTTGGTCGGTTTCCAGGTTTCACAATGAATCTCTGAAGGTGATTGCTATCTGGTAGGATCCAGGCTTCGCAACGGCTTTCTTGAAAGGACGGAAATGAGGATTGATATCTGGTCGGGTCCAGGTTTCTCAGCCCTTTGTTGGGGATAGAGAGACAACTCTACTGGGGAGAAGAAGTTTAACCTTAGTTGGATTGAGTTCAGGTTCTTCTATATCTTTGGAGAGTTAGGCTATTATCTTGTCGGGTCCAGGTTCATAGCCTTTTGAGAAATGAGATCAACTGTTATCTGGTCGGGTCCAGGTTTCAGTAATTCAAGAAGTCAAACTGTTATCTGGTCGGGTCCAGGCTTCAGTAATTTGAAGAAGTCAAACTATTATCTGGTCGGGTCCAGGCTTCAATAATAACTTGAAAATTGTGCTAATATCTAGTCGGATCCAGGCTTCATAGCATCTCTTGGTAACAATAAAGGCTTTGTTGAAGGCTTTACTTGGGATCAGGGGTTGTGGCCATGTGATTTGCAGTCATTTGAAAAGGGAAATTCAAACTGGAAAGTATAGGCTCAGTCAGGCAAGGTAGACTCAGCTTGGGGGATACACCCAACTAGGAATGATGGGATCAGCCGGGGATGATGGGCTCATCTGGGGATGATGGGCTCATCTGGAGAGGATAGATTATGTTTGGAGAAAATAGCCTTGGTCGGAGAAGATGCACTCAGCTGGGCAATTCAGACTCAACTGGGGAATTTGGGTTCAGCAGGAGAATTCAGGTTCAGTTGGAGAAGATATACTCAGCTGGGGAAGATATAATCAGCTGGGGAAGATATACTCAGTGGGGAAGATGGGCTCAGCTGGGCAATTTGTACTTACTGGGGAGTTTGTACTCAACTGGGCAATTCGTGGTGTCTTGATTGTTATACGTTGAGAAATTTGCACTTGGCTGGGGGAAATAACTCTGTTGGGGAAATAAACCCTGTTGAGGAGGTGAATTCCCTTTGGGAAGAGATCTCCTAGGCTTTAGATGGGGAGAAAGTTGCCAAGAGTTTGAGACTCTGGCCGGGGATTATCTCGTGTAAGGAGATTTTGTGGGCAACTCCGTTGGGGAAAGGGTTATCGTTGTTATCCTTATGGGGATAATGATGATGAGATAACTCTGTGGGGCTATTTCACATACATTAAAGGGATGCTGACTGATGTTGTATGCTGATGCTCTGTTGATGTTGTTGCTTAGCAGGACACATGTGCCAAATAGCTTTAATTATGTTCATATGCATATGTTCATTCAATTTTAGTCATTGGACAAATTTGCATTCAAAATAGAGATAGAAAAGCTTTGCATTTCAAAGTGTATTTGCATTGATATTCTGCCCATGAATAGGCGTTTTTGTACATAGAGACGAAAATCCTAGTAAGAGGAAATCGCCGAAAATAAAATAAAATTGAGAATGAAAACAAATAGCCATGTGAAATGATCTTATTACCTTCCAACTATACTATTGCCCATATGTCTTCGAGCGTCCCTTGCCGCTAATCGAAATTGATTAGATTAATCCTGGACCATTTGAACTTGGACCTTAGTGATAGCATTGACTGTGTTAACTCCACGGGACATAGTCATACGCTTTTAATCCTTAATTTTTTCCTGAACCGCCCTTTCGGGTTTTCGGTCCACCAGGATACCCTTTTTTTCCCAAGTCGCCCTTTCGGGTTTTCAACTTGCCGGGTGTACAATCTTTTACATATATCCCTAATTTTTGGCCAAACCTTTTGGTTTGCTGGGATGCCCTTATTTTTCTTAGGTGTGTCAACCTAACGGGTCTCTTATGCGTAGTATTTTTTAACTATGTCCGCGTTTATAGGGTATGGGAAATCTTCACCGTCCATGGTGGTCAGTATCATGGCACCGCCGGAGAAAACTCTCTTGACAACAAAAGGTCCTTCGTAGGTGGGGGTCCATTTTCCTCTAGGGTCACCTTGTGGTAAAATGATGTGTTTTATTACCAGGTCACCAACTTAGTATACTTGAGGCTTAACCTTTTTGATGAAAGCCTTGATCATCCATTTTTGATACATTTGACCATGGCAAATAGCAACTAATTGTTTTTCATCGATCAAGTTCAGCTGATCCAATCTCGTTTGAATCCACTCGTCTTCGCCTAAGCCTGCCTCAATCATAATCCTCAGCAAGGGAATTTGAACTTCCACTGGCAAAACAGCTTCCATGCCATAGACTAGAGAGAAGGGAGTTTCCCTAGTTGATGTTCTAGCTGAAGTACAGTAGCCATGTAGAGCAAATGGTAACATCTCATGCCAATATTTATAGGTCACTATCATTTTCTGCACAATCTTCTTGATATTTTTGTTGGCCGCCTCGACTGCGCCATTCATTTTCAGTCTATACGGAGAAGAATTGTGATGCTTGATCCTAAATTGAGTGCACAATTCCTTGATCATGGCATTGTTGAGGTTAGTCCCATTGTCTGTAATGATCCTTTCAGAAATACCATAACGGCAGATGAGGTTATGTTTGATAAACCTGGCTACCACATTCTTAGTTACTGAGGCATAGGAGGCAGCTTCGACCCATTTGGTAAAATAATCGATGGTGACAAGGATGAAACAATGTTCGTTGGAAGAGGTTGGTTTGATTTCCCCTATCATATCAATGCCCCACATTGCAAATCACCATGGAGTGGTCATGACATTCAGAGGGATTGGAGGTACATGGACCTTATTAGCGTAGATTTGGCATTTGTGACAAGTTTTTGAATGTTGATGACAATCGGTCTCCATCGTTGACCAATAGTAACCTGCTCTTAAGATTTTCTTAGCCATCGTATGTCCACTTGAGTGAGTACCAAAAAGACCATCGTGCATGGCTTCCATGATTTTCTCTGCCTCCTTCTTGTCCACACATCAGAGTAGAGTCGATTCATGGTTGCGTTTGTACAATATCCTGTTACTTAGGAAGAATTTGGCTGCAAATCTTTGTAAGAACTTTCTGTCATTGATAGATGCTCCCTCTGGATACTCTTGTGATTCAAGTTATCTCATTACCTCATGGTACCATGGTGTTTCTACATTGGTGTCGAGCTCATAGCAATGTGCAGGTTCATCGAATCTTTCAATTGTAATCATAGGGGCTTCATTATCCCATCTGACCTTGAACATTGAAGACATGGTTGCCAAAGCGTCAACCAACTGGTTTTCTTCTCTAGGGAAGTGCTCGAACGTAATCTCCTCGAAGTGAGGAATCAGGGATAGCACAAGTTCCTTGTAAGGGATAAGATTAGGGTTTTTAGTGTCCCAATCTCCTTTTACTTGGATGATCACTAGGGCGGAGTCTCCGAACACATTCAAATGCTGGATCCTTAAGTCAATAGCAGCTTTTAGACCTAAGATGCATGTTTCATATTCGGCCATGTTATTTGTGCAATCGAAGCATAGTCTGGCAGTGAAAGGAGTGTGGAAACCTTCAGGAGAGATGATCACAACACCAATTCCATTTCCTAAGGCATTAGAAGCCCCATCGAATACCATAGTCCATCGGGATCCTTGTTCAGGTCTGTCATATGGTCTAATTTTTACACAGTCGGTTACTAGCATAATATTCTCATCAGGGAATTCAAAGTTCATTGACTGATAATCATCCACAGCTTGATGGGCCAAATGATCTGCTAGTACACTTCCTTTGATGGATTTTTGATTTGTGTATTGAATGTCGTACTCAGTCAAGATAATTTTCCATCTGGCTATCTGTCCGGAAAGGGTAGGTTTCTCGAAGATGTACTTAATCGGATCCATCTTAGAAATCAATAAAGCGGTATGAGTAAACATGTACTACCTTATCCGGCGAGCAGTCCATGCTAAAGCACAACCAGTTTTCTCGAGCAGTGAATATCTGGTTTCACAGTCGGTAAACTTTTTGCTTAGGTAGTAAATTGCATGCTCTTTTCGGCCAGACTCGTCATGTTGGCCCAAAACACACCCCATAGAATTCTCTAATACTGTCAAGTACATGATCAATAGTCTTCCTTCAACTGGAGGCATGAGAATAGGAGGTTCTTGTAGGTATTCCTTAATTTTGTCAAAATAAAATTGGCATTCATCATTCCATTTGGCTACCTGATCTTTCTTCAAGAGTTTGAAGAGTGGCTCACAAGTAGCAGTTAAGTGTGATATGAAACGGGAAATGTAATTGAGACGACCCAAGAATCCTCTGACTTCTTTTTCAGAATGGGGGACTGGCATTTCTTGGATGGCCTTTATCTTGGCAGGATCAACTTCAATGCCTTTATTGCTGACAACAAAACCTAGAAGCTTTCCGGAGCGTACTCCAAACGTGCACTTGTTAGGGTTTAACCCCAGCTTGTACTTCTTTAGTCTTTTGAATAGTTTGTGTAGGTGACTGTGATGTTCTTCTTCGGTTTGTGATCTAGCAATCATATCATCCACATATACCTCTATCTCATGATGAATCATGTCATGAAATAAAGCAACCATAGCCCTTTGATATGTTGCCCCTGCATTCTTTAATCCGAATGGCATGACCTTGTAGTAGAAGGTTCCCCATTGCGTAACGAAAGTAGTTTTTTCCATATCTTCGGGAGCCATCTTTATTTGATTATATCCTGAGAAGCCATCCATGAATGAGAATACTTTATGCTGAGCAGTATTATCGACTAAGACGTCAATGTGTGGTAGAGGGAAATCATCCTCGGGGCTTGCCCTATTCAGATCCCTATAGTCTACGCACATGCGAACTTTCCCGTCTTTCTTTGGTACTGGCACTATGTTGGCCACCCATTGAGGATAGGATGTTACAGCTAGGAACCCTGCATCAAATTGTTTCATTACTTCGGCTTTGATCTTTTCAGACATATCAGGCCTCATGCGACGAACTTTTTGTTTGACAAGAGGGCAGTCTTCTTTAGTTGGTAGACGATGAACCACGACGTCGGTATCTAACCCAGGCATATCTTCATAAGACCAAGCAAATACTTCCACATAATCGCGCAACATCTGAACCAAGAGGCTCTTGACACTGCTTTCCAAATTAGTGTCGATTCTGATTTCTTTCTTATCTGACTCAGTACCCAAGTTGATAACCTCTACTGACTATTCATGTGGTTGAATAGATTTTTCCTCTTGTAATAGGAGTCTGGCTAGTTCTCCTGGAATGTTACAATCTTCCTCACTTTCGTCTTCGACTTGGTTGATAGGACATTCAAAGTCATAGTTGGCAATAGTAGAGTTATTGGCAATATGGTCCAGAGTGGATGTAAACCTGCAAAAAAGTGTGTGTGTGTGTGTGTGTGTGTGTGCATGTAAGATACATGGCTATTTTTTTTGACAATGTATTTAAAAGAAAAGAAAGACAATGAACACAAATATTTGAATGCAAAAAAGTCCAATATACTGAAGGATCATATGATTTGATGAACATAAATAAAACCCTTGACAAAAGGACCAGAGTGCCCCAGGCAAGGCACATAGCTTAAAGGTCGTTGTTTAGAGATAATATTACAGACACAGAGTTCCTGAATTGATAGAAAAAGTAAACAGTAATTACTCCTCAATGAAAGAAACAGGAGTGAAATCCTTTGCATTCCAATTGTTGAGCTTCCCTTCGGTTGTTGGGTAGATCCAGTCTTCAAAAGCACACTCATCATCAGAGTCCTCTATAGCGTTCACTTCATGACTTTTGAGGTGGAGAGGCGGCTTTCCAGTACGAGCACCTCTAATTTCTTTCTGAGCTTCAGAGGTGAAACCTACCCCAAACTTGTCTGCCTTGAACGGGATATCGGGGAGCTGACCCCACATCTCATTGTTTCCTTCTTCTACCACAGCATGGGCATCCTTAAGAGAAACCATCTTGGGGATAACTTTATCGGCTCTTGGAGTGTCGGAGGATTTTCTGGTGGCGGCTACAACTTCAAACGTCTGGTAAGGATTTTGTATGAATTCGCCATCCATTTCTACGTACTTGAAAGAATTGAGATGGCTTACCATAAATTCTTCTTCATCGGAAACAGTGACAACCTTCCCTTGAACTGGATATTTTAACTTCTGGTGGAGAGTAGAAGTGACGACACCTGCCCCATGGATCCATGGGCGACCAAGCAAGCAAGAATACGCAGGCCGTATGTCCATTATGTAGAATGTGGAGTTGAAAATCTGTGAACCAACCTTAACTGGGAGATCCACCTCTCCATGAACCATCCTTTTCGACCCATCGAATGCCCTCACAATAATATCACTTGGCTTCAAAACCAAACCTTCACAGTCTAGCCGATCCAAAGCGCCTTTAGGTAACACATTTAAAGATAAATCTGTGTCCACCAAAACATGTGCCAGAGTGGTCCCTTTATATTCAACAGAAACATGCAAGGCTTTATTATGATTCTTTCCCATGGGAGTTAAATCTACGTCGGAGAACCCCAGACCATTGTCAGCTGTCAGACTTGCTACGCAGTTCTCAAATTGGTCGGCTGTGGTTTCTTGAGGCACATGAGCCTTTTTCAGAAACTTAATCAAAGCTTGTGCATGGGCGTCAGAACATAGCAATAAGGACAACATTGATATTTTAGAAGGGGTTTGCCCCAACTGCTCTACTATTTTGAAATCGCTTTTTTTGATGATCTTCAGAATCTCCTCCATCTCTTGAGTGGATGGTTCTTCCATAACAGACTTTTTAGCAGGTGCCTCTTCCCCAGCAGGCTCACTTTCTTTCTCCTTCCCTCTGGCGCCAGCATTGCCATTGGTTATGCGGACTGGAACTGTGGTAGTGGTTGGTGGTGAGATAATAGGGGGAAAGACCCTTCCTATTCTTGTGACTTTACTAGAACCAGTAATATTAGTAACACCAGCTTCATTATCATCAATCCAAGAATCTTGTTTTACCCCATGATAATAAACCTCGGCACCGTAATTCCATGGTACCGCTTTATTAGAGGTGTATGGAACAGGTCTGGCAGCAATGATTATGAGAGGAGCAATGATTGGTTCGTTTGAAATCTTAATAGGACCCTTGGATGAGATCCTAAGAGGTTTGTTTGAAATTGTTACGACGGCCAAATCTTTAGCTTTGTCGATTGAGTTTTCAATGGTGGGAATCTTTTCGAATAAGATTTTACGCCCATCCATTAGGCGTTGTATACCTTTCTTCAGTTCCTCACACCCATTGGGTTGTCTCATACAGCCTACACAGACTTTTTCACAACCAGGGAAGGTCCCAGCTTTCAGCAGATTGCTCTTGATTACATTCAACGGAGTAGTTAATTCTTCAATAGAGGCAATGAAGATTGTGTCTTCGACAACATTAACATCTTTGTCGTGCTTCGACATTGGAGTGGTAATTACATTTGGCGTCGGAGGAGGATCGAATTCGATAGTCTTATTGTCAATTAAAACCTAGATTTTGTTCTTCAAAGCCTAACACTGATCAGTCTCATGCCCGAGGCTGTTTGAATGGTAAGCGCATTTTGCATTTGGATTATATCTCGGTGATGAGGTGTCAGAGTTGGCGGGAGGATCCTGCAATGTCACTAAATTGGCCTTGAACAGATGTTGAAGAGCTTGAGATAATGACATGCCTAACCTTGTAAATTTTCTTCTTGGAGCTTCAACCCGCTGATGATTGACATGTGGTCTTTGAGTAGCAGTCGGATTGGAGATTCGGACAACATTGACAAACGGATGATTGTTCATCTTGGTATGGGTCTTTGCTCTATACACAACATTAACTTCTTTCTTCGCGGCAAAAGGTTTCTTGACAGGATTGGGAGTGGGAGTAGATGCCACAGAGATCTTTCCACTTTTAATGCCACTTTCGACTCTTTCACCGGTTAGGATTAATTCGGTGAAACCATAAGAAGAGCAGCCAACCAATAGATTAAAGAAAGGACCAGATAATGTGTTCATGAACATGTCAATGTGTTCCCTATCAGTCAAGGGAGGTTAGACCCTACTAGCAAGGTCTCTCCACTTCTGCGTATATTCCTTAAATCCCTCATTCTTCCCTATGGTCATACCTTGCAATTGAACCCTTGTCGGTGCCATGTCAGCGTTGTACTAATATTAATGGTAGAAGGCAGTAGCTAGACCCTCCCAAGTATTGATGTGAGAGCCATCCAACTGATAAAACCATTCAAGTTGTGTTCCAGCCAGACTCTCTTGGAAAAATTGAATCCATAGTTTTTTATCTGTTGTATGCGGTTGTATCTTGCGCACATAGGACTTTAAATGGAGCTTCGGGCAAGAAACCCCAATGTATTTTGCAAAGGTTGGTATTTTGAACTTGTGGGGAATGACTACCCCAGAGATTAGGCCCAAATCGTCAAAATTCAAACCGAGAATAGCTTGGATTTCAACCACTTTCAACCTGTCTTCTAGCTGCTTGTATTTGATGTTTGCGGGTGGATATTGTTCATTGAAATAATTATCATCAGATTCTTGGTCATTGATACAGTCGGCCTGAGTACTCTTGACCTTACCAATTTGGTTCTCGTCCTCTTAGGATGAATCTTCCTCTATTAGAATTTGACGGATTGTCTCCTTGAACCTTTTACCCATGTTGAGTAGAGCTTTCTTCTTTGGCTTTTTCTTAGCGGACAACAAGGCCATCATATCCTGTTGCCCCTTGGCCAGAGCGAGTAAAGCTTCCTGAAATTGAGAGTTCTGGGCTTGAAGTTTCGTCACAGTTTTCTCTAGATCCATCTTGCTGAAATAAACAGTGGAGAGATAAGGAAACCTATTATGTGGAAGCCTGTCATGTCATGATGCATGAATATGCAATATGCAAATGATTTCAAGGACTTAAGGAATTTAAATTCGTATAGACAAAGAGTGAACAAACGTTAACTTGCATTAAAGAGTTCTGATTTGAATACAAGCATGCCTCTTGGGCTTACAACAACAGAAATAACCATAAAGTAAACTCCTAAGACAGGAAAGCTATGCGCATCTTCTTTGGCGCAATGTAGGTGTTTAAGCTCCTTTCTTCATGAAGCTCCCTTGTAAGCTCTAATAACTTCCTCTCGCTCTCATAGAACTTAGATTCAAAGGTGTCCCGTTCTCCTTTTAACTGAATCCAAGCATTTTGAAAATCTTCAAGAGAAGTAGGCATATCAGGATAGAGGATAGCATGGGGAACGTCTCCCTCAACAACTGGCTCCATGATAACAGGTAAGACAACTTCATAAGGCATCTTGAGACTTTGAGCGCAAGCCCTCACCCATTTAAGATAAGGTTCCAAAGGAATGGAATTCTTACGCCCCAATGTCTTGCTATCAACTTTGTTAACCATACCCCAAGTTCGTATAAATCTTTGACGGTAACCTTGGGTATCACTTTCGTAATCGAATGCGATTCCCTGGATGAGTACCTCATGAGGGCCATCTCTCCTAGCGTATCCAAATTGTCGCAAAGCTAAACAAGGGTTGTAAGTAATGCCTCCCCCAATTCCAAGTAGAGGGACATTAGGGAATTCCCCACAGCAATCAATGATGGTAATGTCTTCCAAAGAGCGATAATACCAACGGATATCAGCATGTGAAAGTGACATCAATCTTTTAGACCACCTCATACCTTGTTCATTCTTCACACGGATCTAGGTAGGTGCAAAATAAACCACCTAGCCAAAAGAGGAGTGCAACACATCCAAGCCCCTCTTTTCTTCAAAGTGCGAGAGTAAAGAGAATGCAAGATGTCTCCAAGCAATGTAGGTACCGGATTACGAGATATGAAAACCTTGATCGCATTTACATCTATAAATTGGTCAGGATTTAGAAATAGTACCAACCCATAGATGAGAAGAGCCAAAATTTCCTCAAAGGCTTGTAGATCTAAAGTATTCCAACACTCTTGAGCCTTCTCCAACAAAAACTTTGCTAGGAACCCTTTGACACCACTCCTTGTTACCCAATTTTCTACCATGTCAGACGGTTGCAAATGTGGAGCTCGAGAAATTTCCTCAGGTTTAGGGTCTCTTTCAATACCGTTGAAAGGTAACTGATTAAGAATAGAGGTCCCTATGAGTTGATAAAATTCTTCTAAAGTGGGCACAAGTTGGTAATCGGGAAAAGTGAAGCAATGATGCAAAGGGTCGAAGAATTGGACAAGCACCTTTACCATATCTTCTTCAATGCTTGAGGTAACCAGACTAAGGAGTCGACCATGTATTTTGGTGAACGGAGAATCTTCAGGGACCCTTGATACTAAATCTTTGAGTTATGGAGGTATCCTTACGAGACTGACTTAGATAGTGCTCCTACAAGGGGAAGCCATGTCTTATAAAACAGAACAAAGATAAATCCAAAAATCCTTGAAATGGTTAGTGAGAATTCTTATGGTATGATGTTTATGATGCTTATGATGTTATGTACAAGTGTATATATACAAAGTAACACAAGTCCTTGGGTTTAGGCTTGCATGGGGTTTCAGGTAAGTACCCTCTTGAAGTTTAGTTGGCTCAACCTGTCCTAGTTAATAGTAATCGGGTTCTAAAGGATCTCAATATCACTGATCTTTCCCCCAAGTTTCGTTCAATAAGCGATTGACTCGCAACCAAACAAAACTCAAGAGCCAAACTTCAATGAGTGTAGCATCGAGTATCAACCAACTTCGGACTGTACCAAAGCCGCTTATCTCACTACTTTCTAATGGCCAAGTAAGGTTCTAAGGTCAGTTGATGCTTTACGACACCACACGACGGCCCCATACTCTCCTTGACTGACTTAAGGGTTATCGGTACCAACCAAAGTGCCACATTAACATAGCTACTGCTTCAATCGTGTCGATATACCCCGCACAGTTCCCTCACAGTTTACTGCTACTTACCTAAAAGGTATCCCCAAATCCGGGTGTAGGATTTAAAACAAACCCAAACAAGGAACCAAAATGTAGAACAAATCAAACAATGTAAGCAAGTAAAGGTGATCTAGCCCTAAGGTAACCCCACTTTTAAGCAAAATCCACAACAGAGTCTCTAGTTCTGTGATACAGTGGGAGAACTGACTTGAGGTTTTGCATTTTGTGTTTGCAAATGTTGCGGTTTAGCAAGAGTCGCCACCGACTTTTCTTTTATCCAAAAGGAAAGGTGAAAAAGCACAAGAAAGACCTTTAGAGATGTTTTTGAGTTCGGGGGGTAGATTATGAAAAGGGAAGGTATTATCACCCTTTTCATCCATGGTTTTCCATGGGCTCTTAGTTACTTGCTAGATCACTTGCTTTTGTTTGAATTTGTGCTTTGTGTGGTTTTGAAACTATTTTGAAAAGGTGCCATCGTCTAGGCAAACTTTGTAATAGTTCTCGTTCGTAAGAATGTATACAAAGTGTTGAGTTTTTTTGAAAATATTTCAATGTTTGGAAAGTGTTTTGAAAGTGTAGGTGATTTGTTTTTGAAAATAGCAAGGATGTTTGTTTTGAAATTGAGCAAGCAACTAAAAGTAATCTACCTACTCAAAAGGTCTTAGATATGCTTTTCCTCCTCCTTTAGATGTTGCTACCTTACCATTGATTTGGCAAGAAGCCCCATCGTTGGATGTGAAGGGACGAGCATTGGGTCATCGTATGACCATGATAGCAATGTTGTGAGATGACTTAGCACTTTTTCTTTAGAGACTAAGATCATTTTGAAAGGCAACTTTGATAGCGTCATCGAGGGACTACGATCTTGTATTTTTTAATTTGTTTATGCTAAGACATCCCACATGCATAACATGGCCATTTTTGTAAGGCAACAAGTGGAATTACCCTAAGGGTGTGAGTGTGCAAGTGTATTGGATTGCATGCATAATTTTTCTTGATTAAGGTAATCTATTTGTCAATTTTCGTATCTTGTCATACACGCCCTAATTACTAGCATATATTGAAAGCAATAATAGTGCGGAAATGTAAAGTCCTACGCTATTACAATGTTTAAAGGGGTGGGGGTACATATTTATGAGTGGGGGTTGCAAGTTAAAAATTCTAGGTTACTATTACAACCATATTGAAATAGATAAGAATGTACAGGAAATGTAAAAATGCTTATTTATTTAAGAAAAGATGTAAGTTTTGTTTAATAAAATATTTTTTTGTCCTTTTGTGTTAAAAGAAAATATAACATATGAATATGAAATATATTTTTGGTGTTTTTTGATTAACAATAAAAAAAATAATATGATGGAAAAATAATAAAAGAGAAAGAAAACAAAATCAGCGCAAAATGTTGAAATAGAAGAGGTCAGAAGTTCTGACTCTGCCTTGCTGCACAAAGAGAAATATGTTAGCAAAAATATGGAAGTTTAGAAGTTCTGGATCTTCTGAGAACTCATAAGTTTTTCAGAAGTTCTGACGCAACTGTCAGAACTTTGCCTCTTTCCATGCCAGTCAGAACATTTGCAGCTTAGTCATTTCTTACAGAACAGAAGTTGCACACAGAACAGTTATGACGAATTTCATGAAATATCAGAAGCACAAATCAGAGGCAACATGTATTGGCTAATTCTGGTTCTGAGTCCTAATTTCCTTATGAAACTCTAGATAGGGATTTCTTCTATTTAGGCAAGCAAATGCATGAATTTTCAGAATATGTACATCATCAGGATCAGAATGTCTACATTGTTCTAAATATGCAAAATCTGTCAATTCTTAATCAATTATGATGAGAGTCAGCAGAAAACTTACCTTGCTGTTGGAAAGGATTCTGTGAACTGGAGATTGGTCTTGAATTCTGGTGATGTTCTGAGCAACTTCTTCACGTACACAGCATCATGGAAGTTTACAACTTCTGGAACAGTCAAGAGGTGATATTCTTACTCCTTTGAGGTGGAAATGAATGGAGAGTGAATGGCAATAGGAATACAGAAGTTAAGGTAGCTTCTAACGTGTGAATCACCGACTGCGTGGATGGCTTTAGTCAAGAAAACTTGAGGAAAACAATGGAGTTTGAATGTAAGGAATCAATGCTAGAATTTTGGTATTTTGTGTTTATAGTTTCCTGGGTTCTTGGAATTTTTGCAGTGGTTCAAAGCTTCCTTTCTCAATTCTCTCACCTCTTTCACAAATTTTTTTCTGGGTTTTTTCAGTGTGCAAATGGTGTTCTATTTATAGGCAAAGTTTTTGCAGTTGGGGCGGTCAAGTGGTGCCAACATCATGTGCTAGATGCTGACTTACTCTTGAAGTAAGCTTAAACAAGTGGGGTTTTAATGCATTCAAGTTGGATGGTTAACAGCGCCTCAACTGGATTTGGTTGTGTGAATTAAGGAAAAGTAGAAGAAGCACGTGGGTCTAGCATGCTTTTGCATAAAAGTTTGTCTTCCCAAGACAGTAGGGGTACACGTGGGGAAAATCCCTTGGATAGAGACTTCACAAGTGGTTGTGAATATTAAATAGGTTCCCATGTGAAACTATGCATCCTTTCTTGACTCTGAATTAGAAGTTCTGCTTCAACGTAGCATCTCATCTTCTGATCTTTGTATCTTCTGGCTTCAGCATGTTCTGAGGGATTATTCAGAACTTCCAGTATACTTACAACATGCTTTGTTACCTTCTTTGTTTTAACCTTTGCAAACTCTGACTGAACCTTTGTG
The DNA here is from genome assembly GCA_948472305.1 of Vicia faba. Lineage (NCBI taxonomy): Eukaryota > Viridiplantae > Streptophyta > Magnoliopsida > Fabales > Fabaceae > Vicia > Vicia faba. The sequence continues at coordinate 1,201,412,257 of OX451736.1, read as the reverse complement.
AAAACTGGTCCAGAAGTTCTGACCACACTCTGTCTTGAGAATATCAGAAATCTGATGAGTATGAACACTGGCCCCGAAGTTCTGAAATTGTCACATTTCTTAAACACTTAGAAAAATTTCTGTTTTTAGAATTTGATTCTTCCAAAATAAAATTTGACTTTTGAAACTCTTGATGAAGCAAACTTCATATTCCAACATGTCTTGATGAAATTTGATTTTTGAGATTTGATTTTGATCCAAAAGGTCAAAGTTGGACTTCTCAGTGTGCAAATGACCATTTTGCCCTTGTGAATGGTCTGCTTGGAAAATTTGATAATTCAAGGCCTGGAGACTTGATGAAAGCAAACTTGAGGATCCAGGGTGATTTCTTGAGAAATGAGAGGGAAAATTATGGGGTGCAAAACTGAGCAAATGAAAATGTTTTTAAATGGCCTTCGAATGAAGATAAAGCAGCTTATTAATACAGCGGCCGGTGGCTCATCCAATTTTACAACAGCCACTGGTGTGAAAAAAATTATTGAAGCCATTGCTGCAAATGAGCATCTGGAGCTATATGATAGGGTTGCAACTAAACCAGAGGGGGTGATTTATCTGAAGTTAGAAGTTAACAAGAAACTCATTATCGAAGAGACAATTGTTGTAGAAGTAGAGAAAAAGTTGAAAGCGATGAATATGGGTACTCAACAGGTAGCTCAAGTTCAACAGGAACAACGGGAAAGTTATGAAATTTATAGTGTGACACACATTACTGTGCAATGTCTTGCAATTCCATAAGAGATCAAGTTCTTGAAGCAGGATAATCCTTATTCGAACACCTATAATCTAGGGTGGAAGAATCATCTCAACTTCTCCTGGAAAGAAAATCAGCAAACAAGCTCCACAGAAGGCATAATGGGAGGTAGCTATTGAAAAGATTGCTGCCCAGACTTCTAAATTATAAGAAGAGACAAGGAGCAATCATAGGAATACCACGGCTGCAATCAAAAATTTGGAAGTTCAAATGGGACAGATTACACAACAAGTAGCTCTGCAAGCACAAGGAAATCAGAAAAATCATGCGAACGTTAATATTGTCAAAACAATGAGTCATAAAGTTGTTGAAGAAAAAGAAGATGAAGTAAAATTTGATGATAGTATCTGTAATACAGTGGGAGAACTGACTTGTTTTGCGTTTTATCGTAAATGTTGCAGTTAGCAAGAGTTGCCACTGACTTTTCTTTTATCCAATAAGGAAAGTGTGAAAAGAACAGGAAAGACCTTGATAGATTTTGAGTTTAGGGGGTAAGTTATAAAAAGGGAAGGTGTTAGCATCCTTTTCATCTATAGTTATCTACGGGATCTTAATCGCTTAGCTCACCTTTGAAAATTTTCTTTTGTGTGTGTATTTTGAAAATATTTTTGAAATTTGCCAATGTAAGGCGAACTTTGTAATAATTCTTGTATCGATCCTCAAGAATGTATACAAAGTGTTTGAAAATATTGTTGAAAAAGTGTGATGTGAGAAATGTTTTGTTTTTTAGAAGAAGTTTATGAGGAAGCGATTAACAGTTTCTTACCCACTCAAGGTCGTTCTTATTCTTTTCCTTCTCCTTTAGAGATAGTACTATCCATATGATTAGTTGGTAGGTAGCCCTATCTATTGAATATGAAGGGACATGCGAAGGGTCATCTAATGGTTATCGAAGGCAACTTGTAAGGATACCTTAGCAATTTCATAAGGTAATGTCATCATGTCATTCGTAGGCAACTCGAGGGACTAGATCGTTTTTCCGTAGGCAACATCGAAGGGTCATCGAGGGACTATGATCTTTTTTATGATGATGATTTGATCTAGGGTCTTTTGCTAAAGTATCCCTACTTTCGAGGGACGCGACCATTATTCTAAAAGGCAGTGAAGAGAGGTTACCGTAGAGGTGTAAGTGTGAAAGTGTGTTTATTTCAACTATTTATCTTGAAAGTAGGGTTTTGTTATCAGTTGGTTTTAATCTCGCCATACAAACCCTAATTACTAGCACATTACATAAAAAATATAGTAGCAGAAGATAAATGGAGGAATGTAAACCTAAACCTATTACAAGTCTTTGAGGCAGTTACATAAGAATAAAGGTGCGAGAAATAAAACCATAAACTATTACATCCCGAAAGTAGATACATAATAGGAAAAGAAAGAGGGAAATATAGATCTAAGCTATTTAGATTCGCGGAAACGTCATATACAATTGATCTAGGAAATAAAAAAAGGAAAGATAAAAATAGGAAAGAAAATGTTTTTGCTGATTTTTATGAAAAAACTAGTTTATGATAATAATTAATTAAAAAAAACCTAAAAGTCTAATTAGTTTTAAAATACAAAGTTTAATTAATGAATTTGAAAAAAAAGTTAATTAAAAACCTAAATCTAAATAATTATGGTTAAAGAAAAAGATTTTGTTAATGGTTAATAAAAAATAATTAGGGCTAGCCAAAAAAGGATTAGGGGAAGAGAAATCAAAGAAAACAAAGTTAGAAACCAAAAATAAGAGAAATGACAGGGCGGGTGTTGAACCCACTCCCTTTACCTTCTGCCTTGAACCATTTGCCATTGAGCCATGCATTGGTTTTTGTCTGTAGACTGAGCGCTGATGATTATATGTTAAACCTGCGTAAATTGGAAAATGTAAAAAAAGAAGGCAAAAGGCAGGGATCAAACTCACACCCTCGTGTATCAATGCCTTAACATGCGCGCTCTTGCCACTGGGGTGGTTGTTTCATCCAGTATTGGAATGTAATCAAATGAATATAATATAAAACCAAATGACTGGATCGAAGAGGCACTGGAGCCCTAGCTCCAGTCGTCTTCTCCGGCGATCTCGTTTCTTGTACCTGCAAAATAAAGCATGTTAACAATCCAAAGGGACCTTATCCCCTAATTTGACCCTTGCAATTTCAATTGTGGCCTTGTTTTTTTCTAATTCTCCCTGCATGATTAAATACGAACAAGCTAACATAAAACAGTTCAAACATGGCAATCCCTCATCCTAGAATTATGGGACTCGTGCAATGGTTTTGTCCTGCATAGTTTCACCTCAGAAGCACATTAGTATTGTTAGTATGCATCAAAGAAACATAAAAATGGAAATATGAATTTACAATAATATATGAGACCGGCGATGCATGAATGTATATTTCATTCCCTTTTGATCATCAAGCACAATCAAGACTTACTCTGTATTGTCTCAGGGATTGATTGGAACAATTGTTTGGCCTTGAGGAAGGTTGTAGATAAGGGTTTTGATTTTCCATAGTTTGACAAAATTTTGAAGTTTTGGAATGTGATTTTCTTGCAAGGTTTTGTGTCTCCTCTTGTTTTCTGAATGAGAGGAATATATAGGCCATGAATTAGGTTAAAAAAGTGGGCTTGGACCTTTGTATGAAAGCTTTGATTTTTTTGTCTAATTTAATTTTGAACTTAAATGAAATTCAATCAAAATAAATGGAATAAAAGTCAAAGGGGTGTCTAAATTGATTTGGAGGCTCATTATGACGTCTAAAACACTTTTGGACCTTGAAAGATAAGCCCACTAGCCCAAAAATTCAAATTAGCTCAAATTGAACTTCATGTATTTTCTCAAAATTGCTAACCTTGCACCAATCATAACTCTCTCAATGTTTATCATATGAAGGTGATCTTAGACTTTTTGGAAAGCTCAAGATGTCCCCTAAAATCTCTATGCTGATCATTTTTTCATTTTAAGATTTTATCTTGATGCAAATTGCTTTGACAAAAAGTGTCTTTTTGTTGACTTTTGAAATGACCTATAACGCTTTGACCCATTTCTCTCAAATGAAACATTTTTTGGACTTGGTCTTAGAGAGACAAAGTTGTAAAGAATTGAATTTCATTCAATATGAGCTTTGGGTTAGAATTTCATGATTAAATATGTGAAAGTTACGCTTGGTCAAAGTTTATTTGACTTCTCCTAAAGAAAACCCTAATTTGGTAACTTTTGACTTTTGATGAATCTTGAGTTTTCTTGATGAATCATGATCAAACCTTGATAAAATTATGAATGTGACGTCAAAGTCTTGATGTTGACAAAAAATATTGAAGTTTGACTATATTTTGACCACAGTTGACTTTTTAACCAATATAGTTGATTTTCACCCATTTGAGCAATTGACTGAGCAAACTTGTGATGCAAGGCTTGAAATTTGGCATGAGAATTCTTAGAGACATATGAGAAACCATGGAATCCACTTGAGACATTATAAGCTCAATTTTCCTCGAGAAAAGTGAAACCCTACTTATAGGTCAACTGCTTAGGAGGAGGGTTTGTCTAGTCCAACCTTGCGTAGTCTTGAGTGTTTGAAAACCTTAGGAGTATGAAGAGATAATGTGAGAGAAAAATTTAGGGGCAGGAAGAAATGGTATCACCTGTGAAGCCAACTGAAGTGAAGAGTGCAAAGGAGACTAAACCAGTGATTAAGTTGTCGTATCCCTCTCGAGTAGCAAATAAGGACACAAAAGAGAAAGACTTTGACAAGTTTGTCAAATTGTTCAAAAAGCTCGAGATCAACATACCATTCTTTGAAGCACTCGAGAAAATTCTCTTGTACCAGAAATTCATGAAGGAGGTACTATAAAAAAAGAGACCAACAGGGGATGGATCGGTAATTGGTGATGAGAAATTGTGTGCCATTGCACCCGAGAGGAGAATACCCATCAAGAAGAAGGACTCAGGGTCAGTTGCAATACCGTGCACTATAAAAGACAGAGCATTCAAGAGGGTTTTAATTGATTCTGGTTTTAGTGTGAGCTTAATGCCATTATCTATCTTCAAAAAGCTTGTATCAAAAACATAAGCGAGAGTGGGACAAAATTAAAATTTGAGGATAACACCATAAAGCAGTCATATGGGATAGTTGAAGATGTATTAGTGGAAATTGACAATTGTTTCTTTCCAATTGATTTCCAGATCATGGACATTCCTGAAGATGAAGAGCCTCCTATCATTCTTGGTTGACTATTTTTGTTGACTAGTCGATGCAATTTTGATATCAAGACAGGTAATCTGACGTTAAAATCATTTGGTGAGGAGATAATTTTGAAGGTGTGGAGATCAAAAAGCAAAGTGCGAGTGGAAAGAATCAAGCTTCATTTGGTATGATCAAAATAGCAAGAGACAACAAAATTTCAAAACCACCCCCAAAAAAGTATCCAGCATAGCCTTTCAGGTGGCATCATCTCAAGCGTCTATCAAAATTCCTAAGTTCATTCAAGAAGACAAGAAGAAAAAGAAAAAGGAACATCAAGGTGACGAGATGGAATTGGGAAAGACTTGAAGAACAGAGTGATCCATACTTTTGATCTGGATGAGTTATGGGCTACAGAAAGGACAAGAAACAAGGTGTGGAAGAGGAAGTACCCCCCTAATAAAGAGGATGATTCGTTGAGCCATGCGACGTTAAACGAAACGCTTCTTGGGAGGCAACCCAAGGGAGGTAACAGTATTTTCATTTGTAATTTTGTTTTAGTTTTTCAAATTGAGTCGTGTTAAGTTACAGTAAAGTCAGGAAAGAACAAAGGCCAAGAACATGAGAAAAAAATAAGAAAAATCAATTTGAAAAACACATGTTTTGCCCATACGTGTATGAGTCATGTTACACGCGTATGGGTGTGTCAAAAGTGAGTCACTTGGGTGGAATACGTATCAAACACGTAATGAACAAAGGCCATATGCGTAAGAAAGCACATACACGTATGATACGCGTATAGACACCCATACGCGTGACATACGAGATTTGAGTGGCTGGTCTTTGAAAAACTTTTATGGTCATAAGCGTATCGCAATAGAAAAACTTGGCCTTACGTGTATCGTATGTGAACTATTTTTTACACTGAAAAATGTGTTTGTTGGTATGCGTATGATATGTGTAAGCTTTGCAATTGTCATTTTATTTCTTTGTCCAATTATCTTTATGTAATCAGCACCCATGTTGGGGTTGTTTTTGAATTATTAATGAAGTTTGTTTCAAATGTTATAGTTTATAGTTTTACGTTGTTAATAAGTGGTGAATGGTAGCTATAGTGGATGAAAATATTCACGCGACAAACTTTTACTTGCCCCTAAAAATGTGATGCTTCTGGATTGCCTCCCCAAAAATGTTGATACTTCTGAAAAACGATTGGACGCCACTTGCTTAAGCTCTGCTTCCAGAGGAACACTGTGTATCCCAAAATGAGAAAGAAGTTGCACCACACCTAAGGTACCATTAATCTTGTCAGCTCTACCCAACATGATTAGATCAGAAAAACCCAAACACAAAATTCAATATGAGATATCAGGTATGTCTTTATCACTCAGAGTTTGCGTACATTATTTTCTTTACATCATTGTATGATTACACACATTGAGGCACATTGTTTGTTATACCCATGAGCCTTTCTAGCGATCCATTTTTAATTTTTATCCTTTGCTAACCCCTTTTGAGCATGTATCCATTTGTTTGTGTGTGTCACCTTATCATGTTAACCCTTGGCCCAAACATTTCCTTACCCTGTTCAGAGTGCTTGTTGTTATTCTTGATCTGTGTTTGATTCTATGTTTGGGGTTGCTGTTGGGATAGCAACCTTCAAGTTTGGGGTGGATACACAAAATAATTAATAAAAAAATGTCATGTGGTGAGTGCAGAAAAATAATAATAAGAAAAAATTTAGAAAAACAAACAAGAGAAAAGAATGGTATCAAAGACGTGCACTCACCGAAAGAAAAGACTCAGTACTCCAAAGACTGAATAGTGGAGCCCTCCAGTGAAAATATGTGTCAAATGAAGATAGTTTGGAAGGGAAACAATAAGAGAATGCTAACACTGACTCTGAACCAAAAACCCTGTTTTCCTTTTTGATATCCCACATTAACCCAAGCCCCATTACAACCTAAAAAGACCTCAAAAACTGTGTGTTGTGCATGTTGAGATGAAGGGAGAATATATTCAAACTCATGAGTTGGTATTGCATACTTTGAAATGTTGAGTGAAAATACTTTAACCCCGAGAGACTTGATGAGAGTGTGATATAAGTTGACAGGTGAAATAATACTACTCTGTGGAAGTGCGGCAGAATACTAAAAGGTGAAACATAGAGGAATTTGAATGTAAAAGCAAGAGCAAGTTGCAAAAGGTCTAAGAGGTATTGTGGTAAGCATGAAATTTCATTATTTTGTGGGGTGACATGAGTTTATTGATATCCTGAGCATTGCTTGAGAAAAAGCAATGAGCTAAGTTTGGGATTATGATCAGTCACCATTTGTGCTATAGTTCTATTTCTTATTCGTCAAAAATCCTTGAAAATTGTAACACTCTGTTCTTAGTTGGTAGTTGTTTGAGTAAATTTTTATTCAGTTGTTGTATTAAGAGTTTTATATTATTTTGGCTATTTTTATGCTTTGTGGTAGTGTGTGGGTTGAATACAAGTTCACGAAGTCAAAGGACCACATAATGGACCAGAGCAGTTGAGTAGATGAAGATAATCGAGAAAAGTCACCAAGGCTGCCCATACGCGTACCATACGTGTATAGCCTGGTGCAGGGCTAGCTCATACGTGTTCCTTACGCAAAGCAGTGAAACATAGGCAAAAATCCATTCTGTCCATACGCGTATGGTACGCGTATGGGTTCTTATAGGCAAACTGAACGCTTTTTGTGCACATATGAGATCTACGTTGTCCATAGCCATACGCGTATGGAGGCCCAATGCTGAAAAGCCCAGTGCGCGTGTGTTTAAGCCGGGAGTGCGGATTCTCAAGGGTTAAATGATTTTTTATAGCAAAGAACTTTGTTAAGGCTGGAGAACTCAGATCTATGCTTGGAATCAAGATTTTCATGAGCTTTAGCAATTGCAGACTTAATTTTCATCATTAATTTGTAATGTCTACACTTACTACTGTGTTTTTCTTGAATATTATGAGTAGATAAAACCCCTAATACTAGGGGGTGTCCCTGATTTGAATCTGTAATGACTTTGAGTTTTTAGTTGCAATGGCAATATTATTTTTCATAATTAATTTATTCTCTTGATGTTCTTAATGCTTTTTATTTTAGACAAATTGAGATTGATGTATGATTATATTTATCATGAAATTTGGTAAACAACTGATGGCCTTCCAAATCGAAGAAAAGATTGGTGACTTGCAGGATCGACCTGATTCATCCTAAGGACATGTGTTCTTATTCAAACTTTTGTTCTTGAAAACAAAGAATACTTTCGACAACATTCTTAATCTTTTAAACAATATTGATTTCAATTGTTACTTCGAATGTAGTAATGTAATCCTTTTAAGAAAAGAAATGCATGTAAAAGGATTTCGACTTAAACTTATTTGTACAAAGATGTGAACACTGGTACTTTGAGTAATTTAGAGTAATTTGTACAAAGATGTGAACACATGAATTATATTTCTAAGACTCATATTTATACTAATTAGACCCTAACGGTCTATTACTAAAACAATGTCACGTTTATTATTACATGTTCTTCAAATCTCTTCAAGCTTCCATGCGTCTCTTTGGATAAGATCAAAATTTCAAATTTGAAAACCTTCTTGTCTTCCAATCTCCAAATATAGACGTGACACTCGAAATATCTATTCTGATAATACTTTGAATAAGTAAGTTCCAATGGTTCACAAAATGAACCTTACGCCAACACTTAGCAAAATTAAACTCTGATTAGCTTTTCATTCATTGAAATATTCACAAGATCCCCTTCATACTGATTTTTCGAATCAAATTTCTTCCAAGATGTATTATTTCAGTTCAACATTCGTATAGTCGAAATTATTAGTTAAAAAATTTCCCCCCAAAAATGTGTATTTCGATATACTTGGAGAAATATCCATTTTTTGCAAGACATTTGTATTTCAACGAACAATTATCTTTCATGATGAACAATAACAGTTATGACATTAGAAACAATCATGAATCTCTTTTTCAAAATGTCTAATCAAGACGTGTGTGATACAATTTCATCATTGCTACTAAAAGTAGGTTCCCAATATGGCTTTTCAACGAACGATATTTTTCATTAACTTATCAAAAACCACCACGTGTCCCACTAACTCAAAAATTTGAAAATATAAATTGAACAAATTCCGGCTATAAATACATTCCTTCTTCCTCAAAAATACTTTTTTCCAACTTCTTGACTTCTGATTTTCAAATACTTACGCCATTTTCGGTTTTCTTTCTAAAAAATGCTTAATCATCCAACAATTTGAACTTTCAACCATGGCACCAACCTAGAAAGGTAGAAAATCCAGCAAGAGCGTGAATAATAAGGAAGTGAAGAACACCGATGATGCTGCATTTCAACCCATTCATCATATCTCTAAACCGCTTCTTGTAGGAAATCAAGAACTTATTTCAACTCCTCGTGTTTCTACAGAACAACAAGCTATCGACGCTTCCCAGGTAATAATCCCTTTCACCATTGCTGATAAAACCCTATGGTATATGGGTCCTATGTTATATTCTGGGTGTTTAGAAAAAATTAGGGAAATTTTCCCAGTTTATCATGATACCAAACCCATTGTTAATAAGGTTGAATCTCCTAAAAAGAAAGACAATAATCTTGATAAAAATCTAGCAAAATCATCTATAGAAAAGATTCAGAAAGAAACTTCCTCAGTTCCTATAATTGAGATCAAACCCTTTCAATTCGACTATGTGACTGAGAACTTTAGACCTTTTAGGTCTTGTCCCATAACATATAAACGATATCTTTCTTGGTTAGCCAAAGTCAAAAGAAAAAATCTCAAACCTGGAAAGACTTAGGTGTTTTTGAATTAAAATAAGTTTTAGCTACTGCCAACCTATGTTGATGGCTTCATTATATGTTTGGGATAGTACTTATAATTGTTTTCATCTCCCCTGTGGAATGATAACTCCCACTTTCTTCGACGTGGCTTCCATTATTGGACTCCCACCAACTGGAGAAACTTTCGATCCATACCAACAAGAAGAAAACACCATCGGCTTCAAAGTCGAAAATGCTGCCTTCACCAAATACACAAGTATTTACCATGCTCAAGGAGATGAAGTATATGATGTTAAGCATATAGCTTTCCTTATTCTCTGGCTATCTAGGTGTATCTTTTGCTGCAAATCCGTGCAAGTTTCCAAAAGATTCCTCACCTTAGCAAATCAACTTTATTTTGGTCGAAGAATATGCATTTGTGAGTTAATTCTCACTGGGTTATATGAAAGCCTTGGATCTGCCACCTCCAAACTCAAAGGGTACGAAGCAAGCACAAACCTACTGCTGGCTGGCCCATATTGGCTTCTTCAATTGTGGCTCAATGAAACATTCAAACCATCTCTCACTACTTCTTGAACAGTAGATGACAAAGATCCTGACATTCAGAATCGAACCGTTGAAGGAACTAGACTGCTCCAACTGACTCTTGATGATGATGCAAATAACTTTAGGGAGTTCTTTACCAAGTATGTCATGATGTTTTCTAAATGTCATCTTTTTAGTCCTTTGATGGCTCCTTTTGCCAATAAGACTCATGGTCTTGAGTTGTTCACCAGATCCCTCTTTGACATTTCACCTAAAGATACAGACATTGTTGACATATGGAGAGCCGTTTTACTCCCTAGGATGGTTGTTTCGAGGATCATGCATGTGAAGAGTAAGATTTTACTACTTGCCTACCAACCAAATTCCGTGTCTCGATAATTTGAACTTTGTCAACTAATTCTTGAACCTATGTTTGGAAGGAAACATGAACTTTGCACAGCAGGAATGAAAGTCTTTTCCCAGACTTGGAAAAACATATGGCTTATCATGTTAACTTTGTAGAATTCAACCCCGTCCATTTTTAACCATCCTTTTACTGCTCAAAGGGTTTCGACACTTGGTGGAAAGATTTTTATTCGAAGAATATGTTTGACACCATTTTTCTCGGCCAACATCTGACAAAAGCTTTTGCTTCTATGCGGGATATGAGCTAAAAAGGTAAGCACATGCATATCAAGGAAATCCGGGTGTTCTAGAAGTACTTCGAAACTGTCTATGATCCAACTAACCTTAGTCAGACCACTTTCAACACAGCCCAAATTTTAAAAGAGAAATTTACTAAAATGCTTCCTCGTTTATACATCCCTTTTTGTGTTAAATTTGAGGACAAATATGACTTAGCCTTCAAACTTCAACCACCAAAGTTCCCAAAATGGCCTAGCGCTAATTTTGGCTTGGCTTTTTATCCTCCTTACCCAAACTGGTTCATTTGTGGGGATTATCTTAACTTTTTAAAACAAGAGTCGCAAAGACCTGCTAAATGAGTGGTTTCGATTAAGCATACCTTGGACAGTTTCAAAGGCTTCCTTCACTATGACTTGTCAGTTATCTCCATTCTTTCTCCGACAGGTGAAGGTGTGGAACCAAAGAATTTCCCTGGTCCTTTCAGTTACCTTTGTTATTTCTTTTATACCTGATACTAACCATTGTTATCATGTACATTGTTCTATCCGCCGAAAAGAAAACCATCAAAAAGGAACAACCTATCTCGAAGACAGGTTCCACTGAAGCTTCCAAACAAACCAACATTTCAACAAAAAGCACTATCCAAGATACCAAAAAATCAAAACCATCAAAGGTATCATTCGGTATTTTATTTGCTTCTTGTATTTTATCATTTTTTTAACAGCATTATTTTCTTCAGGCTAGTCACTTACCTCCAAAATCTCCACACAAAAGAAAATCTACTCATGATATTTCAATAGAAATTGAAGACAATGAAGACACTCCTCCCACTCCTTTATAGACTAAAAAGATAAAGAAGAAGAAGGTGAAGACTTCTGACGCAGCCTCTTCGCAGCCATCCAAGCAGAAACATGAGCTAACCATACTACCCCCAAAGCCCAAAGAGAAAAGCATGTCCCAACCATCTAGAGGTGTTATTCTGGAGCGGGTCAAAAGCGACAACTCAAGTCCTAATGGACTAAAGGTATAACTTTTATTCATTATTCTTCTTCGATCACCATTATTCTTTTATTCGAACTAATGTTTTTTCTTTTTTATTGCACAGGAAAATCAACCAACTCCTACCGAGTCTCCAATCAAGACTGGCATTCCTCCTGATAGTGGTACTATTTCATACCGTCCCTTGTCAAGCGACAAATATTTCAATAAAGGATCTTCGACTGCAGTTAATCAACTTGATAATGTTGTACCATCAGAAAAGGAGTCCAATCCCCGGGCCTAGAATGACCAAGAGGTACGTCAAGATGGGACAAAGAGGGTTAGCAATGACGAAGTGCAAGATGATGATAGCCCTAGTGATTGTTCTCCAAAGAAGATTAAGTTTGTTGATGACCTTTTTGATGATGATGGTCATCTTACTGACGAAATCAAATAGTATTTCGATGAAGATGAAGAAGGTGCAGGAGAAGAAGAAACTAAGGGAAAAAAAGACAAGGAACATCATGTCCAAGCCAAATCCCAAGAAAAAATCACTTATGCAAATTAGCAAACCAATAGCAATGCTTCACCACAGCTTTCCCAAGAAGAACTAGAGGCTTTGAAGAAGAATAAACCTATCGATTACGTAAGGATCATTATGGAAAATAAGATACCACTTGCTCAAAAATCTTTCCCCAGTCTATTTTCCACTTAGAGTGGAAGTTCTAGCGTTGAGACCAATGAGCAACTTCTTCATAAAATCAAAGAAAAAGTCTTTGAAGCTGACATGTTCGAAGTCCTGAAGAATAATGCCAGTATGAGCATTGTGTTAAGGAATCTGATAAGAAAAATTGACATAGTCACTTGTCCTTATGAGACTGCGGAAGTTCTAATGGATATGACTACTTTGATCAACACAATCAGTGTAGACTTTCTTAGGGAACAAGATGTGCATTCGAAACTCCAAGAAAAGCAACAAAGTTGAGAAACTTGGCAAACATTCCAAAAATGCTAAAGAGGAGTTTGATACCAATGTTCGCTCTATCTTCTTCTGGAAAGAGTAGATCAAAGAGTTTCAAGAGAAAATTTCTCAGACGGAAGCACGCCAGAAAATCATCGAACAGATGGATCATATTAAGATGGAGCATGAGATTTCTCAAAGTGTGCAACATGTGGATGCAACCAAAAAATTAGAGGATGAAATAACTACTCTTCATGTTAATAAATCTTCTATTGATTGTAGGCTGAAGCTGGTGAAGACCACATATGATAGGATGAAAGCTAACTTGCCTTTTTGAATCTGCTGAAAACTTTGTTGTATTTCCATTTTGCGTTTTGTATGCTTTTTAATTATGTAATTTTGAGACAAAGCCATTTTGGAATTTTATAATGACACCATGCTGTCTTTTAATTCGTTACTTTATACTATTATGTCGTAATATTTAGCTCTTGAATGATAGGTATATACTTTTTCAAGTACTTTCCATTTATCTTCAAGAGTCTTCGATCCTCGACCAATTCTTCTATTTTATAGGCGTTATTTGTGAATGTTTAGATAATTTGGAAATGTCCTTCCCAATTTGGAGACCATTTTCCTAACAACTTATTCTTTCGATCCATTGGTAATATTACCTTCCATACCAAATCATCATTCTAAAAGACTTTACTTTTGACTTTTTTATTGTATGCTCTAGCTATTTTTTATTTTTGTCGTCTCAAGACCTCTAAAGCATGTAGCCTTTCTTCATCCAAATCCACTAATTCATTCATCATCATTTCCCAATAATAGTCAGAGGGGATTCCGTTCTACCTCTGGATTCTTATTGATTCTAAATATATTTCCACTGGAAAAACTGCAACATGCCTTGTTGTACCCCAAAATTTGCCCTCTCATTTATCAACTATTTTTCACACAAGAGCTCCTTTGGTTCAAGACTGCACAAGGGTTAATCAGCTTAAGACACCTCCTTAAGCACTGATGACTGAAATTAGGGTTTTAGATTGCACAAGAATAATTTAACTTTCAATACCTCATATGACTTTCATGGATCATTATGGACCCCCAAGATTACTCATGTCAAGTTTCAAGCCTTGGATCACATTTTTACTTAGTCAATTGAGTAGTTGACCTAAAAATCAGCTATATTGGGGAAAAAGTCAATTGTGGCCAATTTACAGTCAAACTTCATAATTTTTGACCCATATAAACATTATAAACTCATATGTATCATTTGATCAAATCATCAAAAGGGCAAAATGGTCAAAATTAGGGTTTTGACTGAGAAAGGGCAATTTTTGATTTTTGACCTAGCAAATGGTTAATTGGTTTGAGGCATGATCTCAAGAGTTCAATTGCACCATTTTTACCTAATTACATGACTCAAAACATTGCTCAAGATCAATTGGATTGATAGTTGATTTTCAGTCAACTGATCAAAAGTCAATTGTATACTGTAAAGTCAAACTTTGACTTTTTGGTCAAAATCAAGTGTCAAAGATCACAATTCATCAAAACATGTCAAAATATGAAACTTGTTCATCAAGAAATCAAAAATTCAAGATTTCATTTTAAAAAGTCAAAGTTTTCAAACTTAGAAATTTTTCTAAGTGTTGAAAACTTCATATTTTTCACAAATTTGAGCCAGTTTTTCACCATGATGCAAGATGATTCAAAAGAAACTTTAAACATGAAAGTTGTATATCTCTATGAGATATACAACATTTCTTTACACAACTTCTCCTAGAAATTCTTGGATCTCAAGTTATTAATCCATGAAGTCATGGTCATGAAACTAAAACACTTAGTGAAATTTAGAACATTTTAGGTCAGGATTTTGACCTAACTTCTGACCCAAGTTCACATAGTTCCATTTGGATTTTGCAAAAGTGATTCAAAGAGGGGTTTTAGAGTACATTACAAGCTTTCCAAAATGTCTAAGAACTCCTTGAGATCATTTTTGAGCAAGGAGAGTCGAAGGTGAGAAGTTGGGGTTACAAGTTGTTTTACAAGGCAAATTTTGTGATGAACAAAATTCAAATCTCAAACCTATGCTGCACAATCTTGCTTTGCAGGCCTCTAAATCTCAAGATCTCTCCATAATCAAAAGATTACACTTTCTTTTGATCTATTATCCACTTGATTCAATTTTTATCCAAGTAAATTTTCCATTAATGGCACAAAGGCACCATTGCCATTTACATAGAGCAAGCTTTATGCAAAGTCAACTTGCATTGAGCTTTGCACTTGTTCCTTCTGCACCAGCTTCCTCTACAAAGTCAGATAAGCTTTTTTAAAATTTTCAACCACCTTACATGCTTGTACTTGCTGCCTTGAAACAAAATTTTTCACTTTTCTTCAAAATCAAGCAATTGAGCCATAACCCTAGAACTCATAAATCTTTTGTGCAATAGCTCTCCAACCTTTTCCATACATAAACACAAGTCATATGCAAGAAAACACACGCATTCTCAACCCTTGAAACTCCGAAAAACACAGAATCACCAAAAACATCTCAAAACTTTCCATTTCTGAGTTTTGAATCCAATCTCCAAATTTGCTCGTGCATTTCTTGGCCTTTTACTTTCAAAAGCTTCTAAATAACCTACACAAACAATTCCAACACCTGCTGCACGATTGTAACACCTCCATCATCATCCATCATTTTCAAAAACAGCACCTTGCACCTTGACTTCTCCAAAACTCCTCAGGCACTTTCAGCTCAAAATAAGCATCACATTAGCTTCCTGGGAACTTGAGGAAGCTAATCCAATCATTGGAAATCATCAAAAGCTGCTCAAACTCAAAACACGATAACCTCTTGCAAGGTGAGTTTTCTGACTTTTGAACTCTTCATACAAGCATCATTAATGGTTTATTTATGAATAAGAAATGTAAGTATCATTGTCATGAAGCTAACCATATCCTTAGATTTCATTATTGTTTCTTGAGTAGTTAGAATTTTAAAACTGAACCTCTGAAAATAATTAGGTCAGGATTTGGTACTTTCAAAAATTATCATTCATCTTTTATTTATAATTCATGATATTTATATGGTTGGATTCGTATGAAAAAATGAAACAACTTTCATGTTTGCATTTTCCATTTTTGTTGAGAAATGGTGAAGTTACAGGTGGTCTGGCTGGAGGTTGAAGATGAAGTGTGTTCAGGGCTTATTTTGCATTATATATTTATCATTTCAGTTATATTAACGGATGTATAGCCACCCCAATGGTAAGGCAGCACGCTGGTAACCAAGAGGTCATGGGTTCAAACCTCAGTGCGCTGCCTTTTGCATTTTCTCACATTTTTTTATTTTGCAGCGCCTGGGCCTACATTTGTTTGGGCCTTATTTTTTTTGCTATGTTCTAACCCCCTGCTTTGCTGTTTACACTCATGGCCTATTTATTTTTCTTTTGTTATTTTTATTTTCTTTATTTATTTTATTTTTATTTTATATTTTCTTTATCATTAATATTACTATTATTATTATTATTTTCATTAATATAAAAAATCCAAAAAAATATTTATATTTATATTATTTATATTTATTTAATTTATTTTTCTTCACAAAAATAAAAGAACAAAAATATTTCCTTTACATAATTTAATTTACCTTTTTTTCAAAATACTTAGATAATTTAATTTTGATCATTATATTATTATATTTTTCTTATCAAAATCAATTTAGAATTTAGGAATTTTATTTAATTATTTTTATTTACTAATTTTATTAAACTCTCAAAAATCCTAAAAAACTTGTTTTCTTTAAATTAATTTATTTTACTAACTTAATCTTAATTTTCTTATTTATTGTTAATTATTTTATTTTAATTAATTAGGTCAAAAAACTCTTTTCATGAAAACCCAAACAAAAATCACATTTCTTTTAACATTTACATTCTTGCATTTTTACTTATTCAATTTTGTACCTTTATTCAATTTCAATATGATTGTAATAGATAATTAGGATTTTAATTTCTTGCAATTTCCCCATTTGTAATTTGTACATCCGCTCCTCTAAATGATGTAATAGCGTAGTAATTTTAACTTCCACAATTTAAATGCTTTATATACAAATGTTAGTAATTAGGATTTTGTATGGAAAGACTAAAACCAACAAGTAGCAAACCCTAATCAAAGACAAATCAAGCATGTAAACCAATACACTTGCACACATACACCCCTAGGGTAAATCCACTTTGTTGCCTTACAAAAATGGTCATATTATGCATGTGAGATATCTTAGCAAAAAATAAACAAAATACAAGATCATAGTCCCTCGATGACGCTATCCATGTTGCCTTTCAAAATGATCTTAATCCCTAAAAGAAAATGCTAAGATATCTTACAATATTGCTAACAATGGTTATACAATGATCCACACTCGTCCCTTTTACATCCAAAGATAGGGTTACTTACCAAATCAATGGTAAGATAACAATGTCAAAGGAAAGAGGAAATGAACATGAAAGATTTTTGAGTAGGTAGAATGTTCCTAGTTACTTGCTCAATTTCAAAACCAAAACATCCTTGCTATTTTTCAAAACAAACACCAACACTTTCAAAAACATCTTTCAAACTTGAAAAAAAATTCCAAAGATCAAAACCCTTTGTATACATTCTTACGAACGATAATCATTACAAAGTTTACCTAAACAATGGCATCTTTACAAAATACTTTCAAAAACCACACAAAGCATATTTTCAAACAAAAGCAAGTGATCTAGCAAGTAACTAAGGTCCCATGGAAAATCAAGGATGGAAAGGGTGCTAACACCTTCCCTTTTCATAATCTACCCCTCGAACTCAAGAAAACATCTCAAAGGTCTTTCCTGTGCTTTTTCACCTTTCCTTTTGGATAAAAGAAAAGTCGATGGCGACTCTTGCTAACCGCAACATTTGCGATCAAACACAAAACACCCAAATCAGTTCTCCCACCGTATCACATGCCCAAAAGTCAAATGAAAAGAGATCCAAAGCCAGAAGAGATTGATCAAGCCTTACACTTGCAACCATCTGATATCACAACTAATTGGTAAACAAGGAGTGATTTCAAAGGTTTCTTAGCCAAGTTCTTGTTTGAGAAAGCTCAAAATTGTTGGAACTCCTTGGATTTGCAAGCTTTTGAGGAAATTGTAGCTCTCCTCATCTATGGGATGGTTTTTTTCAAAATCTTGACCAACTCATAGATGTGAACACCGTCAAAATCTTCATGTCTCGTAACCCGATGCCTACTTTGCTAGGGGACATCCTACATTCTTTTCACACTCGTACTATGAGGAAAAGAGGTATCCTTATGTGTTGTACTCCTCTTTTGGAAAGATGGTTTATTTCGCATCTTCCCCAATTTATATTGAAGAACGAGCAAGGTTCAAGGTTGTCACAGAGGTTAATGACGCTCAAACATTCAGACATTCATTGGTGTTCCCAATCTATAGAGAATGTTACTATCGTTGACTGATGTGGAGAATTCCATAATGTCCCTTTACTTGGCATTATGGGAGGTATCACCTACAACCCCTGTTTAGCCTTAAGACAGTTTGGTTACGCCCGAAGGGATGACCCACATGAGATTCTCATTCAAGGTTTGGTATTTGACTACGAAAATGACGACCGAGGTCACCGCCAAAGGTTTATCCGAGCTTGGAGGATGTTGAACAAGGTAGATATCAAGACATTAGGGCATAATAATTCCATCCCTCTTGAGCCTTACCTCAAATGGGTACGAGCTCGTGCTCAAAGTCTTATGATACCTTACCCCTCCATTCTCCCGGTTATCATAGAGCTTATTTTGGAAGGAGATGTTCCATACACTATCCTGCATCCTAACATGCCCACCTCTCTTGAAGACTTGCAAAGGGATTAGATACAGCTTAAGGGGGAGCGAGACACTTTCGAGGCCCAATTCTACGCCAGCGAGAAGAAGATTTTGGAACTCACTAAGCAGCTTCATGAGGAGCGGAGTCTGAACGCCAACATCGTACCAAAGAGGATGCGTACAACTTTTTTATCTTAGAGTTTTTGTATTTCTTTGTAAGCCCAAAAGAGGCATGATGTACTCAAACTTTGATTTATTAATTTAACGTGTGTTCCTTTTTGGTCTAAAGTAAATTTAATTCTCTAATTTCCTTGAAATCATTTCATATGCATCTACCATTCATCATAACATAAGCAGGTTTCTTACAACAAGTCTCGTCATCTTTCTATTGTTTATTTCAGTAAGATGGATCTCGAGCAGATAGTAAAAGACCTCCAGGCGCAGAATGCTCAGTTTCAACAGATGTTCTTGACTCTAGCCAAAGGACAAGAAGATTTGAAAACTTTGTTGATTGAAGAAAAGAAGAAGAAAGCAAAGAAAACAACCGGAGTCCTAAATCTAGGAAGAAGGTTCCTAGGGGAAGCCAGAAAGATCTTAAACTTCGTAACATCATCTAGTGAAAAAGAAAATCAAGAAGGGAAAGGAAAGGAAGCAACTGCCCAGCCAGAATCTAAAGAGGAAGAAGAAGAAGACTACTCTAAAGAACAATATCCCCCAGCCAATAACAAATACAAACATCTGGAAGAACGAAAAGTGCAATGGAGATTTAGAAAGTGTCTGGGCTAGACTTTGAAGAGCTGGGTTTAGTGTCTGGGATTGTTATTCCACCAAAGGTTTATCCGAGCTTGGAGGATGTTGAACAAGGTAGATATCAAGACATTAGGGCATAATAATTCCATCCCTCTTGAGCCTTACCTCAAATGGGTACGAGCTCGTGCTCAAAGTCTTATGATACCTTACCCCTCCATTCTCCCGGTTATCATAGAGCCTATTTTGGAAGGAGATGTTCCATACACTACCCTGCATCCTAACATGCCCACCTCTCTTGAAGACTTGCAAAGGGATTAGATACAGCTTAAGGGGGAGCGAGACACTTTCGAGGCCCAATTCTACGCCAGCGAGAAGAAGGTTTTGGAACTCACTAAGCAGCTTCATGAGGAGCGGAGTCTGAACGCCTACATCGTACCAAAGAGGATGCGTATAACTTTTTTATCTTAGAGTTTTTGTATTTCTTTGTAAGCCCAAAAGAGGCATGATGTACTCAAACTTTGATTTATTAATTTAACGTGTGTTCCTTTTTGGTCTAAAGTAAATTTAATTCTCTAATTTCCTTGAAATCATTTCATAGGCATCTACCATTCATCATAACATAAGCAGGTTTCTTACAACAAGTCTCATCATCTTTCTATTGTTTATTTCAGTAAGATGGATCTTGAGCAGATAGTAAAAGACCTCCAGGCGCAGAATGCTCAGTTTCAACAGATGTTCTTGACTCTGGCCAAAGAAAAAGAAGATTTGAAAACTTTGTTGATTGAAGAAAAGAACAAGAAAGCAAAGAAAACAACCGGAGTCCTAAATCTAGGAAGAAGGTTCCTAGGGGAAGCCAGAAAGATCTTAAACTTCGTAACATCATCTGGTGAAAAAGAAAATCAAGAAGGGAAAGGCAAGGAAGAAACTGCCCAGCCAGAATCTAAAGAGGAAGAAGAAGAAGACTACTCTAAAGAACAATATCCCCCAGCCAATAACAAATACAAACATCTGGAAGAACGAAAAGTGCAATGGAGATTTAGAAAGTGCCTGGGCTGGACTTTGAAGAGCTGGGTTTAGTGTCTGGGATTGTTATTCCACCAAAGGTTTATCCGAGCTTGGAGGATGTTGAACAAGGTAGATATCAAGACATTAGGGCATAATAATTCCATCCCTCTTGAGCCTTACCTCAAATGGGTACGAGCTCGTGCTCAAAGTCTTATGATACCTTACCCCTCCATTCTCCCGGTTATCATAGAGCCTATTTTGGAAGGAGATGTTCCATACACTATCCTGCATCCTAACATGCCCACCTCTCTTGAAGACTTGCAAAGGAGCAACCAGCCAAGAACAGAAAGAACAGTAAGACAATTTACCCGGATTAATATGACACTATCTCAAGTCCTACCACATTTGTTGAGATCTAATCTGGTAACTTTGAAAGAATCCCCGAAGAATCCCAACATCGCATCTCCTCATTACCATCCTAATGCTCGTTGTGCTTACCATTCAGAAAGTCCATGCCATTATACCAACAATTGATGGGCTTTGAAACACAAGGTGCAAGACCTTCTCAAAGAAAAAGAAATTGAATTTGATACTCCCGAAATCCCAAATGTTATCACCGCTCCTATGCCCAAGCATGGCCGTGATGTTAACGCTATTGAAAATGACATGTTTGTTACTATTGTTGTGAACTTGTTACTCCTCTCCTGACTGTCAAGAGGAATCTGTTAAAAGCGGGTTTATTTCCGGGCTGTGACAAAAGCTGCCACCTCTGTTTATCCCTACCAACTGGTTGTCATTTATTGAAAGCAGGTGTCCAGCGCCTAATGAATGACAAAGAGATTTTATTTGAAAAGACTCTCGTTCCAACCATTTCTTACAATGATGTTTCAATAGTAACCATTTTCACAAATCCTTCCAGGGTCTCCACAAAAAGACCCGTTAGGATTACAACAGTTCCTAAAGTAGCTCCACTGATAATTACTATGCCAGGACCAATCCCGTACTCATCCGATAAAACTGTCATATGGAACTATGGGGGCAACATCTACTATCACGACGTCAAGCAAGGTTGGATGGCTGATGAAGACTCAATTTTTGAGAAGGCTGACCCCGACATCAACAACATTGCGGGAACCAGCAAGATAACCCGAAGTGGCAGAGTATTGTCTCCCGAGATTACTCCTCCGAAAACTGTTACCGGTCCTGTGATTATCCATATTTCTGTTCCTATTAACACTACTACTATAATCCCTATAGTAACCCCTACTGACACTCCTACCACCGAGTTGACCGAGACTCGAGGCAAATGAATTCTGGTTGAGCATGTCCGGATGAAGGCGCAATCAGTATCTATCCCAAAGGCCTCCCAAAAAGAGATGGAAGAAATTATGAAAATTATAAAGAGAAGCGACTACAACATAGTCGAATATATAGGGCAGACTCTGTCAAAGATTTCCATACTGGCTTTATTGTTGTGCTCTAAGGCTCATGCAAAGGCCTTAGTGAAATTTCTTAAAACTGCCCATGTGCCACAAGAAACCTCTCCTGATCAGTTCCAAGACTGTGTGGCCAGTCTAACCGCTGACAATGGTTTAGGCTTTTTTGATGCTGACTTGACACATAGAGGGAGGAAGCACAACGAGGCATTGCATGTCTTTGTCGAATACCGGGGCACAACTTTGGCCCATGTCTTGGTTGATACCGGTTCATCTTTAAATGTGCTGCCTAAGAAAGCTTTAGATAGACTCGACTGTGAAGGTTTGACCTTAAAACCCAGCAACATAGTGGTAAGGGCCTTCGAAGGTTCAAAGAGAATGGTGCACGGGGAAGAGGACATCTCCATAAAAGTTGGAACCCAAACCTTTGATTCAACTTTCTATGTAATGGACATTCGCCCTTCCTATTCCTACTTGTTGGGTCGACCTTAGATTTACGACGCTGGTGCCGTCACCTCTAAATTACATCAAATGCTGAAATACCCAACCAAGGGGAAAATCATTATTGTCCATGGAGAAGAGGAATATATGGTCAGTCACTTGAACTCCTTCAGATACATGGAATTGGATGGTGAATTCATCGAAACTCCATTTCAGCATTTCGAGGAAGTCCCACAAACCGTGGCAGTAACCAAGGCTGTTTCCCAAGTCCCAAAGATTACAAGACATCCACTAAAGATGTCTTCTCTGAAAGATGCCAAGGCAATTATCGAAGAAGGTGGGTGTATTATTTGGGGCCAGCTCCCGGATATCCCATATAGATCTGACAAATTTGGTTTGGGTTTCACTTCAGGAGCCCAGAAAGTTGTTCGCCGTGCTCGTGCCGGGGGACCACCTTTGAAGATCAGCAACCACGGAGTCAACACAGTGGAGGATGATGATGAGGACAGTTACTACCTGGAGGAATGTATTTTCCCAACTGTCAACGGAGGACTCAGCAACTGGGAAGCTAAAGACTTTGTCCCAATTACTTTTATCCAACAGTAATTGTCTTTAAATTTTTGTCAGACCTGTAATAATTAAACAATTCAGACTTTTAAAACCTGTGTCTTACCCGAGGCACAACAGTCCATTTGTAAGGGTTGTTACCTCATTTTTATATGTCATCAATGAATCATGGATGTTTTTGCATACAAACTTTGTACTCTTTGTCTTTCTTTTTCTACTTTTTTATTTCTTTCAAAGATAGTTATACTATTATACACACTTACATTTAAAATGCAGATCTACATCCATTCGGGATCCCATGAGTAACAATTCTTCTATGGCCTTTGATGACTCTGAAAATCTAATCTACCAAGCCGAAGACGAAGGTGAGGAAGATTGTGAAGTGCTAGGGGAACTAGCCAGGTTACTACAACAAGAAGAAAGGACCATACAGCCCCACGAAGAACCAGTGGACACAGTTAACCTAGGTACCAAAGAGGACAAGAAAGAAGTCAAGGTGGGTGCCAATCTGGAACCCAGTGTCAAGAAGCGTCTAACTCAGTTTCTACATGATTATGTTGAGGTCTTTGCCTGGTCGTACAAAGACATGCTAGGACTTGATGCTCATACCGGGGTCCATCGTCTACCGACAAAAGAAGACTCCCCACCGGTAAAACAGAAAGTCTGTCGCATGCGGCCAAACATGTCAGAGAAGATCAAGGATGAAGTCATGAAACAATTCAACGCCAGATTCTTAGCCGTCACCTCCTATCCATAATGGGTGACCAATGTTGTTCCCGTGCTTAAAAAGGACAGCGAGGTACGAATGTGTGTGGATTACCGAGATTTGAATAGGGCAAACCCTAAGGATGATTTCCCACTTCCCCACATTGATATTATGGTTGACAATACAGCACAACATAAGGTGTTTTCCTTCATGGATGGTTTCTCAGGCTATAATCAAAATGGCGCTCGAGGACATGGAGAAAACGACCTTTGTCACACAGTGGGGCACATTCTGTTACAAGGTTATGCCATTCGGGTTGAAGAATGATGGGGCAACCTATTAACATGCCATGGTAGCTCTATTTCACAACATGATACATCACGAAATAGAGGTCTACGTAGATTACATGATAGCCAAATCTCAAACTAAAGAGGAACATCTTGACCATTTACAGAAACTGTTTGAGAGGTTAAAGAAATACAAGCTGAGGTTGAACTCGAATAAATGCACATTTGGGGTAAGGTCCGATAAACTCCTAGGCTTCATCGTCAACAGTAAAGGTATCTAAGTGGACCCTGGCAAGGTGAAAGCAATACAAGAAATGCATGCTCCTTGCATCGAGAAGGAAGTCAGAGGTTTCCTAGGACGACTAAACTACATTTCCAGATTCATTTCTCACCTAACAGCTACTTGTGAACCAATTTTCAAATTACTGAAGAAAGATCGAGTAGTCAAATGGAATGATGAATGCCAAGATGCCTTCGACATGATCAAAGATTACCTACAAGAGCCTCCTGTTTTAATGCCTCCAGTCGAGGGAAGACCCTTGATCATGTATCTAACTATTTTAGAAAATTCAATGGGGTGTGTGCTGGGGCAGCATGACGAGACTAACCGAAAAGAGCATGATATTTACTACCTGAGCAAAAAGTTTACCGACTGTGAAACAAGATATTCACTGCTCAAGAAAACTTGTTGCGCTCTGGCATGGGATGCTCGCCGGCTGAGACAGTATATGCTGACTCATACTACCTTATTGATATCCAAGATGGATCCAATAAAATACATATTCGAGAAGCCTGCCCTCTCTGGGAGAATAGCAAGATGGCAGATGATCCTAACAGAATACGACATTCAGTACACTACCCAAAAAGAAATAAAGGGCAGTGTACTTGCCGATCACCTTGCTCATCAAGTTGTGGATGACTATCAGCCCATGAAGTTCGAATTCCCAGATGAAGACATCATGATGGTAAACAACTGTGAGGAACTCAGACCATATGACAGACCTGAATAAGGATTCCGATGGACACTGATTTTTGACAGAGCCTCTAACGCACTCGGCAACGGCATAGGTGCTATAATTATATCCCCTGGGGGGTGTCATACTCCTTTCACTGCAAGACTTTGTTTCAACTGTACAAATAACATGGAAGAATACGAAGCATGTATTTTTGGTCTCAAAGCTGCCATAGATTTGAGAATGAAGTCCTTAAGTGTATTTGGAGATTCAGCCTTGGTCATCAGTCAGATCAAAGGAGAGTGGGACACTAAGCACCCTAACCTCATCCCCTACAAAGAACATGTGTTGACTTTAATCCCACATTTTGAGGAGATTACCTTCGAGCATTTCCTGCGAGAAGAAAATCAACTAGAAGACGCGTTAGCCACAATGTCATCCATGTTTAAACTCAAATGGGGTAACGAGGCTCCCCAGATCACCATTGAACGGATGGACGAACCGGCTTACTGTCACGAGATTAATATTGAAGAAGTAGTGGACCAACCTTGGTTCCATGAATTCAAGAGGTATCTCGAGGCTCAAGAGTATCCGAAAGGAGCTTCAGTCAAAGATAAGAAGTTCTTAAGGAGATTCTCTGCTAAGTTCTTCCTTAGTAATGGCATTCTCTACAAGAGCAACCACGACTCTGTGTTACTTCGTTGCGTAGACAAAGTTAAGGCAGAAAAGATCATGGCTGATCTACATGAAGGCACTTTTGGAACCCATTCCAGTGGGCATACGATGGCAAAGAAGATCCTACGGGCAGGTTATTATTGGTCTACCATGGAAGCAAATTGCTATCAGCATTCTCGAACCTGTCATAAGTGTCAGATCTATGCTGATAAAGTACATGTGCCTCCAGTGCCTCTAAATGTCCTAACTACTCCCTGGCCATTCGCGGTGTGGGGCATCGATATGATTGGAGAAATAAAACCTACAACTTCTAATGGACACCGCTTCATCTTGGTGGCTATTGACTATTTCACGAAGTGGGTTGAGGCAGCTTCTTTCACTTTTTTTACCAAGAATGTCATGGCCCGTTTCATCAAACAGAATCTCATCTGTCGGTATGGCATCCCAGAGAGAATCATCACAGACAATGGTACGAATCTCAAAAATACTATGATCACGACATTGTGCGTACAATTCAAGATCCAGCACCATAATTCTTCTCCTTACCGGCCAAAGATGAATGGTGCTGTCGAAGCCGCAAATAAGAACATTAAGAGGATCATACAAAAAAATGACAGTAACCTACAAGGACTGGCATGAGATGTTACCATTCGCTCTCCACGGTTACCGTACCACGGCACGCACCTCGACAGGGGTAACTCCCTTCTCCTTGGTATACGGCATGGAAGTTGTCTTACCAATTGAGGTACAAATACCTTATCTAAGAATCATAAAGGATGCGGCGCTGAGTGAAGATGATTGGATCCAGACTCGACTTGACCAGTTGAACCTAATTGATAAGAAGAGGCTCACGACTGTCTGTCATGGCCAGATGTACCAAAAACGTATGATTAAAGCTTTTAACAAAAAGGTCAGACGTCACTTATATCAGGTTGGTGACTTGGTAATCAAGCGTATCATATTACCACAAGGTGATCCCATGGGAAAATGGACTCCTACATACGAGGGACCATTTGTGATCAAAAGCATATTCTCTGGTGGAGCAATGATCTTAACCATTATGGATGGCGACAACCTTCTACACCCCGTGAACACAGACATAGTCAAAAGATACTACGCATAAGAGACCCGCTAGGTTGACGCACCTAGGAAAAACAAGGGCATCCCGGTCAACCACAAGGTTCGGGCAAAAATTAGGGATAAAATAAATAAAAAATTGTACACCCGGCAAGTTGAAAACCCGAAAGGGAGACTTGGACAAAAAAGGGTATCCCGGTGGACTAAAAAACCGAAAGGGCGGTCCAGGCAAAAATTGGGGAATTAAAGTGTATGACTATGTCCCGTTAGATCACCTTACAAATAACCTTTAGCTTTGACTAACAAACTCAACAGTCCTAATCAATCCAATCAACTTCGGAGAAAGCAACAAGTGGACAAGACGCTCAGAGACACGAATGCTATAGCAGAATGGGAACCCCATGGGATTAATTCACATAGCTATATTTTCTTTGTATTAAATTTTCATTTTTTTACGACGACATTCTCTTACTAGAATGTTCGTCTCATTGTACAAAAATACTTATTTAAGTTAATACAAAGATATCCCATTGAAAGTGCAAAACTACCTGTTTTTATTTTTCCGTGCTTTGTTTGCGAAAACGTCCAATGATTTATTTTTGAACATATGCATTTGAACGTAACTATTGTTTACAAATGAACAAAAAGGAACAGAAAATAGAAATACAATCACTAATGGCTTTAATAAATAGGATAATATCTTTAGACTATAAAATCCCCCACAGTGTGCAGCTTAATGATATCAAGCTCTCTCACATCCCCGGCAAAACAAAACTTCCAGTTATCACTCCCCAGTAAAAGTCGCCCAATTTCTCAGGATTCTCCAACAGGATTTCACAAGCAATACACGGTGTTTCCCTTATAACAGAGTTTATTACTCTAACAAATAGAAGCTCATCAACTCATCAGCACTTCAAAACATGAAGACTTACACTCCACATCCCCAGCAGCAATCATGGATTTATTCTCCCTAATCCAACAACATTATAGCAAAATATCTTACATGCCCATACATCGCATCCATACATCATAACATTGACATCATGAATACGTACGACACAATCAAATTTATTTTAAGAACATCATTACACCATGCATTTCATACATCATGACATTGCATACAACTAACCTTTCATCTTTTTCAGGAAAGATCAATCAACAGAAAATCATCGTCAAAATTTCAACAAGTCAATTACAGATCAATTCCCAAGAAAGGATTGGTCAACCATCCACACAACAGATGTTTCTTTCAAACTCCTGCCGGTTCAGTTTAAATCTCCCAAAGATTTATTCTGATTCTTTTCCCGCAGTGGTCTTCTCTGGTTCAGATAAATCTCTCTATGATTTTTTCTGATTCTTCTCCAGATCCCTTTCGGGTTCAGATAAATCTCTCAATGATTTATTCTGATTCTTTCCCGCAGACGTTTTCTCTGGTTCAGATAAATCACACAAAGATTTACTCTGATTCTTTCCAGTTAAAGAATATTCAAGATCTCTTTTGGTTCAATTTAAAACCTTCAATGGTTTATCCTGATACTTTCCAAAGGAACATTTCAGGTTCAGATAAATCTCTCAACGATTTATTCTGATTCTTTTCCGCAGACGCTTTCTCTGGTTCAGATAAATCACACAAATATTTACTCTGATTCTTTCCAGTTAAAGAATATTCAAGATCTCTTTTGGTTCAGTTTAAACCCCTCAACGGTTTATCCTGATACTTTCCAAAGGAACACTGTCAGTTCAAGTTAAGCCTCTCAATGGTTTATTCTGATTCTTTCCTACAGACACTTTCTCTGGTTTAGATAAATCACACAAAGATTTATTCTGATTCTTTCCAGTTAAAGAATATTCAAGATCTCTTTTGGTTCAGTTTAAACACCTCAACGGTTTATCCTGATACTTTCCAAAGGAGCATTTTGGGTTCAGATAAATCTCTCAACGATTTATTCTGATTCTTTCCCGTAGGCACTTTCTCTGATTCAGATAAATCGTACAAAGATTTATTCTGATTCTTCCCAATCAAACAACATACAAGACTTCTTTTGGTTCAGATAAGTCGCTCCAAAGATTTATTCTAATTCTTTTTCAGTTGAAATCATGTTCAGACTTAGTACATTCTCCGTCAACAGTCACCTTTGGATGGAATCTACAATCCCATCTCTGGAAAATCTCCATCATTCCTCCAAATGGAATCTATAAGCCCATTCACATTTCATCTTTGAGTGCAAATTTCTGGGCACTCTAGTGTCCAATCATCTTCCACCTTCAAGTCACGAATGGCGGATCCACCAATCTAACTGTTCAGGTTTAAGAAGATTGAACAGGGGCAGCTGTTGTACCCCAAAATTTTCCCTCTCATTTATCAAGTATTTTCTCACAAGATCTCCTTTGGTTCAAGACTGCACAAGGGTTAATCAGCTCAAGATACCTCCTTAAGCACTGATGTCTGAAATTAAGGTTTGAGATTGCACAAGGATAATTGAACTTTCAATACCTCATATGAATTTCATGGATCACTATGGACCCCCAAGATTACTCATGTCAAGTTTCAAGCCTTGGATCACATTTTTGCTTAGTCAATTGAGCAGTTGACCTAAACATGAACTGTTTTGGGGGAAAAGTCAATTGTGGCCAATTTACAATCAAACTTCATACTTTTTGACCCACATCAACATTATAAACTCATATGTATCATTTGATCATGTTTGGACCATAATTCCTCAAGAAATTTGATCAAATCATCAAAGGGGTAAAATGGTCAAAATTAGGGTTTTGATTGAGAAAGGGCAATTTTTTATTTTTGACCTAGCAAATGGTTAATTGGTTTGAGGCATGATCTCAAGAGTTCAATTGCATTATTTTTACCTAATGGTATGACTCAAAACATTGCTCAAGATCAATT
The DNA here is from genome assembly GCA_948472305.1 of Vicia faba. Lineage (NCBI taxonomy): Eukaryota > Viridiplantae > Streptophyta > Magnoliopsida > Fabales > Fabaceae > Vicia > Vicia faba. The sequence continues at coordinate 1,201,382,700 of OX451736.1, read as the reverse complement.
GGATTGATAGTTGATTTTCAGTCAACTGTATACTGAAAAGTCAAACTTTGACTTTTTGGTCAAAGATCACAATTCATAAAAATATGTAAAAATATGAAACTTGTTCATCAAGAAATCAAAAAGTCAAGATTTAATTTTGAAAAGTCAAAGTTTTCAAACTTAGAAATTTTTCTAAGTGTTGAAAACTTCATATTTTTTCACAACTTTGAGCCAATTTTTCACCATGATGCAAGATGATTCAAAAGAAACTTTCAACATGAAAGTTGTAGATCTCCATAAGATATACAACATTTCTTTACACAACATATCCTAGAAATTCTTGGATTTCAAGTTATTAATCCATGAAGTCATGGTCATGAAACTAAAACACTTAGTGAAATTTTGAACATTTTAGGTCAGGATTTTGACCTAACTTCTGACCCAAGTTTCACATAGTTACATTTGGATTTTGCAAAAGTGATTCAAAGAGGGGTTGTATAGTACATTACAATATTTCCAAAATGTCCAATAACTCCTTGAGATCATTTATGAGCAAGGATAATCGAAGGTCAGAAGTTGGGGTTTCAAGTTGTTTTACAAAGCAAATTTTGTGATGAACAAAATTCAAATCTCAAACCTATGCTGCACAATCTTGCTTTGCAGACCTCTAAACCTCAAGATATCTCCATAATCAGAAGATTACACTTGCTTTTGAGCTATTATCCACTTGATTCAAGCTTTATCCAAGTAAATTTTCCATTAATGGCACAAAGGCACCATTGCCATTTACATAAAGCAAGCTTTATGCAAAGTCAACTTGCATTGAGCTTTGCACTTAATCCTTCTGCACAAGCTTCCTCTAGAAAGTCAGATAAGTTTGTTTAAAGTTGGAAACCATCCTACATGCTTGTACTTGCTTCCTTGAAACCAGATTTTCACTTTTCCTCAAAATCAAGCAATTGAGCCATAACCCTAGAACTCAGAAATCTTTTGTGCAATAGCTCTCCAACCTTTTCATTACATAAACACAAGTCATATGCAAGAAAACACACGCATTCTCAAGCCTTGAAACTCCCTAAAACACAGAATCACCAAAAACATCTCAAAACTTGCCATTTCTGAGTTTTGAATCCAATCTCCAAATTTGCTCGTGCGTTTCTTGGCCTTTTACTTTCAAAAGCTTCTAGATAACCTACACAAACATTTCCAACACCCGCATGAATGTAACACCTCCATCATCATCCACCATTTTCAAAAACAGCACCTTGCACCTTGACTTCTCCAGAACTCCTCAGGCACTTTCAGCTCAAGCTAAGCATCACAATAGCTTCCTGGGAAATTGAGGAAGCTAATCCAATCATTGGAACTCATCAAAAGTTTCTCAAACTCAAAACACGATACCCTCTTGAAAGGTGAGTGAAGTTGTCGGCAGAAAACACACCTGCATGAATGTAACACCTCCATCATCATCCACCATTTTCAAAAACAACACCTTGCACCTTGACTTCTACAGAACTCCTCAGGCACTTTCAGCTCAAGCTAAGCATCACAATAGCTTCCTGGGAAATTGAGGAAGCTAATCCAATCATTGGAACTCATCAAAAGTTTCTAAAACTTAAAACACGACACCCTCTTGAAAGGTGAGTGAAGCTGTCGGCAGAAAACACAGAGCCGCCACCGAACTTTATTTATCCCGAAGGAAGAAGAAATATCGATAAAACCACGATGGAATGGATAAGATGGTCTTGCGACCAAGAGAAAGGGTAAGGGAGTCGGTTATGTAAGTGGAATATATTAGCACCCCTCACATCCGTTGTACTCAACGGGATCCATTTTGTTTGTTTGTCTTAAAGGGTGTGTTTATCTACAACTATGCTTGCTTAAAGGGAAATGGATGATTTTTTATTATTGCGTTCGTGAGGGTTTCGCGACCCTTTGCCTACGTATCCAATGAAGGAATCAGAACACAGTAGTTCCTCTAGAAAATGGTTGGTTTGTTTGTGTTTTTTAGTGGGCGACGTTAACGCACACATTCTAGCAATAGGCACGACCAGTATCGCGGTAGAACGAAGATAACATGCCCTTTGGGGGAGTTTTGATTTGTTGAGTGTTTTCGTTAATTGTGAAATGAGTTTGTATAACGATTAAGTGTTTTTTGGATTTTTGATTTGTGAATGATAAGTTTGGCTAAAAATGGATGCGGATGAGATTTTGAAGATACGACGACCTAATGTCGAAATTTTGACTTAAAAGGTGTGAGTTTTAAAATTGAGTCTTAAAAAAATCTAAAATGTATGAAGGGTTTCGCACAATCGAATAAGATATTTGATGACATGAAATCAATAATTTTAATTCTTTTCCTTGGAGTTAGACGTAAACATAATAACGTTGTAAAGACTGAATAACTGAAGAGAAAATTAAATAGATAATGATTAAATAGCTAAGTAATAAATAACTAAAACGGTAATTAAATAACAGACTAAATTTTGTATTAACATGTATTTTTTTATATTTTTATGATGGCAAGAAATGATTATATATATAAAAATCTAAAGTAAAGTTTTTGTATTAATAAAACAAGGCTAAAAATAAAGTGAAATAAAACCAAAAAGGAGGAATCAAGGATTGAACTCAGGTTTTTTACTCACAACTAAACTACCTTGCCACTGGGCTAAATCTACTTATCTGTCATATGTACATTTTAACTAAACTAAAAATGGAAAAGGTTAAAACAAAATTGGGCTAAAAAGGCCATGGGTTAACCCGGGTTTGGAGAGATAAAGGTAGGGTTTCAAAAAACACCTAGTTTTGAAGAGGGAGGCGCCGCATTGCAGTTTACAAGGGGAAAGGGAAAAATCAAATTAATCATTCCCAAAGAAATCTTATCTCCATATTTACCGTGAAAACAAATCAAAATTAAATGAAAACTTTCTTTCCTAAAAATCCTTATCTCTCTCTGCCTAATCGAAGCTTCACCATCATCAAATTGAAGCAAACTTTTGCCATGTGAAGCTTGTCTGTTTGTTGAATATCAACCCCGATATGGCGTTGTCGGATACTGCTCCATGAATGTGAAATTTTAATTTTTCATAGATCTAGGGTTTATACTTTGGCAAATAGAAAATCTTGGTTTAGAATCAAAGAAAACAAATGTTGGATTTGGGGATAAAAGGTTGATCGGAGAGAAATGAAGGGAAGGGTTTATGGTACGTTGCCGCGATTAGATTTGATAGAAGTGAGAGAACGAGTTGCGACTCTGTGAGAAGGGAGAAGCGGGTTGTGACTGCCACGGATTTAAGAACTGAACAGAGGTGAAACTAAGATGCGGCATTACGTTGTTCGTCGAGGAAGGAGAACGGTGCCAAAATTGAGAAGAGAGGGAGTGTTGTTGTTACGCAGTTGTTCTCACCAACACCCATGCCAGATGAAGCATTTGGCTGACTGAGACCTTTGGAGGACATGGAAAATTGAGTTGAAAGAAGAGAAGGAGTGAAATTTCAATGATGTTTTTTGGAGGTATGAAACAGATTTTCCTCTTTGTTCTTGTATGTATTTTTCTACTGTCTTGTTTTTCTCAGTCTCTTATTTATATATGCTTCCTTTGACATTATAATCTAATGAATCCATATATCGTGGTGGTGCTTGGTGCAAAAGAGACAGAAGCAACAAAAGAGATTGTGCATACTATATCAAAATGGAGAAAACAAGGTTTACCTGAATTCGAATTATCTTTTGTTGAATCTGCAGGAGATGAATTTAGAGCCAATATAAAAGCTACTGTAAAAAAACAAATTCTTGAGGTAAACTCCTTCTTCTTATTCTTGTCTACTTCTTCTTTGCTCTGATTTCCTCCATTCTTTTTCTTTGAGAATAAAACTGGTATGAACAATTGTCGCAGTGGTTAAGTCCTGGCGGAAACTTGAAGTTCTTTTTCCCTTTTTTCAATCCCCCTGTGCCAGCCCCTCCACTATTGTTTTTTATAGCAGATATCAGATCGGAATTGGGGGGAACTTCATAAGTTTAAACATATGTAGTAGGCTGATTTTTGCTTTTAGGATGCAGGTTATGACTTGCTAATTTCGTGCAATGTTGATAGTTTTTTTATTGGAGGAGAGTGGGAAAGCTTTGACAGCAGGGAACACAGGTTATGTAGGGTTGTAGGCTATTCTAGCAGAGTTGCAGGCTTTTTGTAAAAGCAGGTTAAAGGCCTGGACAGTTTGGACAGCAACTAATGCTAAGTGTTGTACTAGTTTTATTTTGTGACACATGATAGCAGTAGAGTGGGAAGCAGGTCATGACATGTTTTTTTTTTACTTGAAGCAAGTTTGGACTGTTTTATATAAGATTTTGGAAAATGGCTTGAAGTTGTATTATGTTTTGGATGTTAGGCTTCATGAAATTGATGAACTTGTATTTATTTTTGTATGAATTTTATTATGTATGTAATGGCAATTGAATTTGGATTTTGTAACGAACGTACATATTTCTTTGTATTGAGCTAAAATTGAATGAATTTTTTTGTATTGTGAATCAAGATTTTAAAAGTTGAATTTGTGAATGAGACTTGAATCTTGAATGAAATATGGTAGAAATCAATGAATGATGAACTTGTCTTGATAATCTTTGAGTCTTTTAATGACCATGAAATAAATGTCGAATATTTGATATCTTAAACAAAATAATGAACAAAGGCAATGGACTTTGATATTTGTAACTCAATGATGTACTCTGTTGCTCATTTTTACTTTGTATACCATGAAATCGCACAAAGAAAACTTCTTAGTCTAGGATCAAACATTGACGAATCATCCTTAAGATCTTGAACCAAGATTTGTTCTTCATTTCACGCTATATTTCAATCTCAAGTCCACAATAATCACCTTGATGCACAAATCTTCCCTTAATCACAAAATGAGACATAAACCAAAAGAATGCCTTAAATCAATAAGTCTCGAAAGAAAACTTAATACACTCTTTACTGAGGCAAAGCCTTTTCCAGTTGATGAAATTAACACACGCATAAATGCCTTGAAATGAAGATGATTTGAGAACACGAGGATGAAACCTAGCCCACAAGATTCTCCCTTGAAATAATTATAGAAACCCTAGGGTCAACGGCCCAAATTCATCTGAGATGCACATTGAATGAAGAATGCGGCTTGAGATATTGAGAATCTACAAAACCCTAGTTCGAAGTCTTCTTAGTTGAAAATAAAGAGAGAACATTAACATCAACAAGTTGTAACCCTAACATATTTATCTTGAGACGTCTTTGAAATAGATGAAAGAGGAACTTCACAATAACCATGGATCCAAAACCCCAGTCCCTTGACAAACAATAGGGAAATATACCCTAATCCAGGCTCTGATGAGTTTGAAATGAGAAACAACCTTGTAACTTGATGAGAAAGAAATCCATGATAACCCTCAAAAAAATCCATCCCACGATCCATTAATCGAGAACCAGATGAATTTCCCTTTTACCTAATAAGAGAACTTCAAAACAAAATTAGACATAAAGAGGGTACAACCCTAATACCTCAAACCAAAGCGCCTGATTCCCTAAGATGCGGGATATGCAAATGACTAAATGATAAAATGATGCAAATGGAATGCAGAGTTCAAAGCTAGACCAAAAATAAAGAGATAGGGAAAATTTGGGGTACGACAACTGCCCCTATTTAATCTTCTTAAACCTGAATGTGAGATTGGCGTCAGCCTTTCAGAATTTCAAGGTGGAAGATGATTAAATACCAGGACCCGAAATTTGCCCTGGAGAGATGGTGTGAGTGGTATTCGCTGGTGTGAATTTCTGCTTGGGGAAAGACAAACTGGTCTTCTGGTGGACTGTTCATGAGGGATAAAACATGGTTGAAAAAGGGTAGGTTGTACTGGGGTAATGGTGCCAATATAAGGTTTTTGAGGGAGCAGGTGGTGGAATGACTGAAAGGATATGGCTGACAATGTCGTGATGACTGAAAGTAGAATTACTTGACAAAATGATAACTTAAATTCAATGAGTAGAACTTGATGGCGACAGAGAATCTATCAAGCGGTATTTTACGACCCAAAAAGAAAGGTAAAGATAATGGGTAAAGACCAGCGTATAATCTATGACCCAAGAGAAAGTTAAAGACAACGGGTAAAGATAGACGTATGATCTATGACCCAAGAGAAAGGTAAAGTGAGGGTAAGACCTACAGGTGACCTACGACCCTAGCAAAGATAACGTGACGGTAAGACCTACGAGCGACCTACGACCCTAGCAAAGATAATGTGAGGGTAAGACCTACGAGCGACCTACGACCCTAGCAAAGATAAAGTGAGGGTAAGACCTACGAGCGACCTACGACCCTAGCAAAGATAAAGTGAAGGTAAGATCCTCGGAAGATCTACGACCCTAGAAAAGATAACATGAGGGTAAGACTTACGAGCGACCTACGACCCTATGAAAGATAACGTGAGGATAAGACCTACGAGCGACCTACGACCCTATGAAAGATAACATGAGGGTAAGACCTACAAGCGACCTACGACCCTATGAAAGATAACGTGAGGGTAAGACCTACGAGCAACCTACGACCCTATGAAAGATAACGTGGGAGTAAGACCTACGAGCGACCTACGACCCTATGAAAGACAACGTGAGGGTAAGACCTATGAGCGACCTACGACCCTATGAAAGATAACGTGAGGGTAAGACCTACGAGCGACCTACAACCCTATGAAAGATAACGTGAGGGTAAGACCTAAGAGTGACCTACGAGCCTATGAAAGATAACGTGAGGGTAAGACCTACGAGCGACCTACGACCCTATGAAAGATAATGTGAGGGTAAGACCTACGAGCGACCTACGACCCTAAAATGCGAAGGTAAAATCTACGGACGATCTACGATCTTAAGGGGATGAGAGGGTAAAGTCTACGGACGACCTACGACCCTAAGAGAGATAAAGTGAGTATTGAGAACCATGGTTTATTTTAGTTGGTAATGTAATAACAGATGTTAACTGGGAATTATGAGGATGAAATTCTTTGTGAGGATGTTTTGTTGATTTGGGACTGATCTGGCTCATGCTTCATATGCATTTGAAGTGTGAAATGATGATCCATGGACATGCTATGCGTTTGAGGATGCAATGCAGTATGTCGTGATGATTATTGTATGAAAAATGTCAAAAACTCATTGGGATCTGTTGTCCGTCATCTTGAGGTACCAATATGGACTGGTGCTCGAAATTTGAGAGAAAAGAGTTAGCCTTGCCGAGTTCACTGGGGAATTAAATCTTGCTGACGAGAAATGACTTGATCTGGCTTCCTTCATGTGTTGGGCTTTGGGTAATTGAAAAAAGGACGTGGATCCCAACCAATGCCCCAAGTCTCTCCGTGCGAGAGAATGGGGCGCTCGGTCGATTGTAAGGAGGCGACGAGGATGAACTCTCGTTCAAGGTGACCGTCATGACTTGCTACCTGCAGAGAAGAGAGAACACTTGAACGCCACAACATTCCCTTGGGATGCCTTCATATCCATGTAATGTAGTGTTTGACATATTAGCTCGTGATTATTATTGACTTATTGTTTTCAATGTAATGCTTAACAAAGAATTTAAATCACGATTCGCATACGAAGAATAAAGTAAAAGAACATAACAAATTTTTTTTAATGGAAGGGAAAAATTTTATTAATGAGTTTGGCCCATGAATGGGCATTCATACATAGAAAAAACTCCTAAATGAGAAAGTTGCGGAAAAGAAAAGAAATACAACGAGTAAAATGGCAATAAGAAAATCTCAAACTTCCGTTAAAACTAATATTGTTATAGTTCTCATATCCCGGGCCGTCCTAGTGCCGTGCTCCCAAAGGATAATAGTTAGATCAATCCGTCCCTCATTAGGAGGGTGTACATGAAGAGTCTTCAGACTGCAGTCTCTCGCTTTTTTGTCCCTAATTTTTGCCTGGATCGCCCTTTCGGGTTTTCAATCCACTAGGACACCTATTTTTGCCTAAGCCGCCCTTTCGGGTTTTCGACTTAGCGGATTATTCTATTTTTTTTCTTTTTTTTAGCCCTAACTTTTGCCTAAGCCACCCTTTGGGGTTTTCGACTTAGCGGGTCCTTTCACGCGTAGTATTTTTTGACTGAGTCTGAATTGACTGGAAGCGGAACGTCTTCCCAATCCATGTTCGTCAGGATTAGAGCACCTCCTGAGAAAGCTTTCTTCACGATATACGGTCCCTCATAGTTGGGAGTCCACTTGCCTCTTAGATCAGTGTGGATTGGGAGAATATTTCTTAAGACCAAGTCACCTGAGTGGAAATCTCGAGGCCGAATCTTCTTGTCAAATGCCCTCTTGAGACGCTGTTGGTATAACTTACAGTGACAAATGGTTGTCAGGCGCTTTTCTTCGATGAGATTGAGTTGGTCGAGTCTCGTTTGAATCCATTCTGCTTCATCAAGTTTAGTATCCATCAGAACCCTTAAGGAAGGAATCTCCACTTCGATCGGGAGTACCGTATCCATACCATAGACTAGTGAAAATGGAGTTGCCCCAATGGAAGTACGCACCGAAGTTCGATAGACATGCAGGGCAAAAGGCAACATCTCATGCCAATCTTTGTATGCTCTCACCATTTTCTGGACGATCTTCTTTATGTTCTTGTTAGCGGCTTTGACTGCCCCATTCATCTTTGGTCGATAGGGTGATGAATTATGGTGCTCGATCTTGAATTCTTCACACATTTCCTTCATCATCTTGTTGTTGAGATTTGACCCGTTATCAGTGATGATCTTGTTAGGAGTTCCATATCGGCATATGATCTCTCTTTTGATGAAACGAGTAACAACCTGCTTTGTCACATTCTTGTACGAAGCCGCTTCCACCCACTTGGTGAAGTAGTCAATAGAAACGAGGATAAACTTGTGTCCATTTGAAGCGCTCGGCTCGATGCATCCAATAATATCGATACCCCATATTGCAAAGGGCCATGGTGAAGTCATCACGTTCAAAGGAGTGGGAGGAACATATATCTTGTCTGCGTAAACCTGACATTTATGGCACATTTTGGCATATACACAACAGTCACTTTCCATCATCATCCAGAAATAACCTGCTCGTAGGATTTTCTTGGCCATGGAATGCCCACTGGCATGAGTCCCAAAAGAGACCTCGTGTATTTCTCGTATAATGGATTATGCCTCGTGTCTATCCACACATCTAAGCAGAACCGAATCATAGTTTCTCTTGTATAGAACGTCTCCTGACAGTAAAAACTTAGACGCCAACCTTCTTATCAGAAATTGTAGCACCTTCGGGGTACTCTTGCTTCTCAAGATATCTTTTGATGTCGAAATACCACGGCCTTTCGTCTGATACATCTTCAGTGGTGAGACAATGAGCAGGTAAAATATGTGTTGGCTCCTTGTAATGACAAATCCTTATACTAGGTGCATGATTCAAGTAATTGACTTTGAACATCGCTGCTAAAGTGGCCAGAGCGTCTGCCAATTGATTCGTTTCTCTAGGAATATGCTCAAAGGTGACCTCATCGAAAGGGGGCAACAACTAAACTATGTAATCCATGTATGGAACTAAATTAGGGTGTCGTGTATCCCAATCACCCCGTACTTGAGGTATCACTAAAGCAGAGTCCCCATAAACTTCAAGAATCTTGATCTTTAAATCAATGGCTGCTTCAAGGCCCATCACACAAGCTTCGTACTCAGCGACATTATTCGTGCAATCAAAACATAATCTGGCAGTAAAAGGTATGTGAATGTTGCGTGGAGAGGTCAGAACTTCCCCAATACCGTGACCCATAGCATTTGATGCACCATAGAACGTGAGAGTCCACCGCTCCCCTGGTTCAAGTCCTTCATTGTCATCAAGTTTCATAATATCCTTGTCTGGAAAGTCGAACTTCATGGGCTGATATTCTTCCAATGGTTGGTGAGTGAGATGATCAGCAAGAATGCTACCTTTGATAGCCTTTTGTGTGACGTACTGGATGTCATACTCATACAAAAGTATTTGCCACCAAGCCAATCTTCCTGTAAGTGCTGGTTTCTCGAAGATGTACTTTATCGGGTCATTCTTAGGTATCAGACGCGTAGAATGTGCCAACATATACTTCCTCAAACATCGGGCTGCCCACGTAAGAGCACAACAAGTCTTCTCAAGTAAGGAATACCTCGATTCACAATCAGTGAACTTCTTGCTCAAATAGTAAATGGCGTGTTCTTTTTGTCCAGTATCATCATGGTGTCCGAGCACACAACCCATAGATCCTTCAAGCACAGTCAAATACATAATGAGAGGTCTCTCTGGAATTGGTGGTATGAGTATTGGTGGTTCTTGAAGATACTAAATCTTCTCGAAAGCTTCTTGACAACTCTCATCCCAACAGACATCCTGATTCTTGCGTAACAATTTAAAGATGGGTTCACAGGTAGCAGTAAGATGGGAAATGAACCTGGCTATGTAATTCAACCTTCCAAGTAAACCTCGTACTTCCTTCTCATTTTTCGGCGCCGGCATATCTTGTATTGCTTTTACTTTGTCTGGGTCTACTTCAATTCCTCGTTGACTCATGATAAAACCAAGTAACTTGCCCGATCGAACCCCAAAGGTGCATTTGTTGGGATTAAGCCTTAACCTGAAATTTTGCAAACGATCGAACAACTTCTTCAAATGAACCAAATGTTCTTCCTCAGTCTGTGACTTCGCAATCATGTTGTCCACATACACCTCGACTTATTTATGAATCATGTCGTGAAAGAGAGTCACCATAGCTCGCTGATATGTCGCACCAGCATTTTTAAGACCAAAAGGCATGACTTTATAGAAAAAGGCACCCCAAGGAGTTGTGAAAGCTGTTTTATCCATGTCTTCTGGAGCCATCTTTATCTGATTGTAGCCATAGAACCCATCCATAAAGGAAAACACCGAAGACTGAGCAGTGTTATCAACCAATACATCAATATGAGGCAACGGGAAATCATCCTTCGGGCTTGCTCTATTCAAGTCTCGGTAGTCAACACTCATACGTACCTTACCATCCTTCTTAGGTATGGGCACAATGTTAGCAATCTAAGGCAGGTAATTTATCACAGACAGGAAACCTGCTTTGAGTTGTTTCTGAACCTCTTATTTGATCTTCAAGGCCATGTCGGGTCTGGTCCTTCTTGGTTTTTGCTTTACAGGAGGACATTCTGGCTTGAGTGGCAATCTATGCATTACTATATCAGTGTCTAAGTCGGGCATGTCTTTATACAACCAGGCGAAGATGTCAGCATACTCTTGAAGCAATTCAATCAACACCTTCTTTTCTTCACTTTGCAAGGCGGCCCCTATCTTGACTTCTCTCTTTACCTCTTCAGTACCGAGATTGACGACTTCTGTTTCTTCTTGATACGGTTGGATGACCTTCTCTTCCTGTCTCAAGAGTCTGGCTAGTTCTTCAGGGACTTCACAATCTTCCTCATTATCTTCGTTAGCACGATCGACTGAATTCTCAAGGATATAATGAGCCATAGCATTATCATTTCCAACAGACTCCGAGACGGATCTGCATGATCGATGATTTTATGTTTTATTTTTAGAAAGTTCAAAAGAATATTTAGAATATGAAAAGAAAAGTATTGCCATTTTTATTTTGAAAAAGTAAAAGTAAAAGAAAAGACAGGGAACAAAATTGTATGTGAAAGTGCGACTTTTCATTCAATGTTAAACGAAGATTGAAACATAAGGGGCCCCTTCTACAAGCTGTCAGTATGCCTTGGGCAGGACATATGACTTAAAATGGAAACAGAAAATTACACATCAAGGAAAACAACTTCAGGGATGTCTACGGTAGTCTAATTGCTGAGCTCCTGGTCTGGCGCAACTTGATAGATAAATCTTGAAATATCCTCATTGTCACCTTCAGCATCTATGGAGAGCACTTGTCCTTATTTGCTTACACCAGCATTGACGAACACTTCAGAAATTGGGGGAACCTGCTATCCTTTGAGAGGAACCCAACCAGCTTGCACGGAGGATGATGGCTGATACCCAAGACCAAAACGATCTTTCTTCTCTGGAACTTCAATAAATTTTCCCCAACTGTCATGGGGAGGTCTAGCTTATATGAGGGCTTTGGCATCCTTCAAAGAGGTCAGGGGTATCTCAGACTTCTTACATTCCACGACGGGGAATTTTTCAACAGTAACAATCTCCAGAGCTTGAAAGGGCAACTCTTGTACCTCGCTTTCCACTTCCACATAACGGTAGGTAGTCAAATTATTAATCACTATGTCTTCTTCCCCGCAAACAACGACAACTTGGTCATTCGCAATGAACTTCAGGCATTGATGAAGAGTAGATGTCACAACTCCTACTACATGAATCCATGGACGACCCAAAATGCAAGTATAGGATGGACGAATGTCCATAACATAGAATGACAAATAGAAAGTGTGGGGACCAATCTTGACAGGCAAATCCACTTCTCCATCCACCGATCTTCTTGAACCATCAAATGCTCGAACATTTAGAGTGGAGGGCCTCATCATTACTCCGTCCATATTCAGCTTAAACAAGGTAACCTTAGGCATCACATTGAGTGAAGAACCTGTATCCACCAAAACTCGAGATAAAACAGTGTCCAAACACTTCATAGAAACATGCAGCGCTTTATTGTGGGCTCTGCCTTCAATTGGGAGTTCATCATCGCAGAAACCCAAACAATTTCCCACAGCAATATTGGTGACTATTCCTTCAAACTGGGCCACAGAGATGTCTTGGGTAACATGAGAAGAACATAAGGTCTTCAATAAGGCATTGCAGTGGGCCTCTGAACACAAAAGGAGAGACAAGATGGAAATCTTGGATGGTGTCTGGTTGAGTTGATCCACTACTTTGTAATCACTCCGCTTGAGAATTCTCAAAAGTTGATCCGCTTCTTGTCCTACAGAAAGTTCAGGTTGATTATCCATCACTTTCTTTCCTCTGGCCTTAGCTAGAGCTTCACTGTTAGTTTCCTTAGGAGGCGGTGGTGGAGGAGAAAAGATCCGACCACTGCGAGTCATGTTACTTGTTCCCGCAATGTTGGTAACATTCTTGTCACCAATCGGAGGGCACTCATACCTCTTTCCATGAATATAGACTACATTATACTCCCATGGATCTACCTTCGAGTCGTTGCTTGTAGGGGGAATAGGAGCTTGAATCATTGTGGGGGTAATAGGAACCTGAATTGTTAACGGGATACTAGGGGTGGCTGAAAAGCTTCTCGGAGATTAGGGGATTTCCAGGACATCAATCTCTTCTTCTCGGAAAACCTTCTCTATCTGTAAGACACCTTCATCGATCAACTGTTGGATGGTCTTCTTCAACTCAGCACACTCTTCTGGTTTGGAAGAACAGGTTAAGTAGAAGTCATGGAGTTCTTGTATCACTTCATGCTTCAACAAATGTTCTCTGACAGTTTCCAAATATATCTTAATTTCATCAACCTTTGATACCAAAACCCGTTCATTAACTTCTTCAATAGCATGGACTGTTCCCCCTTGATGAGGAGGCATGAGATTATTTTGAATATTCTGACCAACAGGGTTGAAGTTGATGGCTTTTGCATCGATGATATCTTGAACTTTGCACTTGAATGCTCTACAATTTTCAATTGTATGGCCTGGGGCACCAGAATGGAATTTACAATGAGCATTAATATCATATCCCCTAGGGAGAGGATTTGGCGGTGGACCGAGTTCACGCAGTTGAACCATTTGACTAGCAAGTAACTGTGGGAGAAGCTGAGCATAGGACATGGGAATAAGATCAAATATTCTTTCAGGGGCTCTCTGTCTTTGAGGGGATCTCGGGCCTTGTGGTTGTTGATTCGGTGATTGATAAGTTGTAGGAGGTGAAAACTGTTGTTGCGGAACATAATGTGGTTGCGGAGAGAAAGGCCGTTGTTGGGCCATCCAGGGTGCTGGAGTTGTAGCAACAAATACTTGAGGAACAAATTGGTTGGGAACAGAAGCAGGTGTAGGAAAATAAGAGAATCGGACTTGAGGAAATGTGGGAGCTCTTCCTTAGTTGACAGTGATGGAACTGGTCTCGCCTTCTTTCTTCTTGACAAAACCAGAAAATGGTTTTCTACCCATGCTTGCATTGTTGTTAACATTGTTAGGAACACCTTGAATCGTTCCAGCCTTAATGCATGTCTCAACATATTCACCAATAATGACCATATCCGATAAAGAAGTAGAATTGCTACTAAGCATATGCTGGAGATAAGGGCCTCGTAGAGTACCCATAATTAGATCAATCAATTCACGATCCAAGAGAGGAGGTTGGACCCTTGCAGCTAGTTCACGCCACCTCTGAGCGTATTCTTTGAAAGACTCTTCAGACTTTTGTACCATCCCTTGGAGCTGAGTACAGCTAGGAGCCATGGCAGTATTGTAATGGTAATGTTTCAAAAAAGCATCAGCAAGCTCTCCCCAAGTACTGACATGAGAACTTTCCAATTGCATATACCAATCCAACGATGCCCCGGTCAAACTGTCCTGAAAGAAATGCATGAATAAAGGTTCATTTCCAGCATAGGCCGCCATTTTGCGACAATAAGAACGGAGATGAGTCTCTGGGCAAGAAGTGCCTTTGTATTTGTCAAACTCTGGGACTTTGAACTTGGGAGGGATAACTACCCCATGCACGAGGCACATTGCAGTAGTATTGAATCTGGAAGCCTTGATACCCTCCATGGCTCTAAGTCGCTCTTCAAGAGCATGATACATTTTCGCAGTTTCGGTAACCCCGGAAGCAAGGTTCACTTGGGGTTCATCTAGATCAATAACAGCATGATGATCGTCGACATCATTCCTAGGAGCACCGGTAGGAGTCTCAACATTTGCATTGTCATTTCTCCCATTAGCAGAAGTGGAAGGAGCAGCAGTAGTAAGCTTGGAAACACTTTGGTGTAGTTCGTCTTGACCCTTGATCACGGCATGAAGGGTTTCCATGAGTTGATCCATGCGAGTACCCATATTGTCCATATCCCGACGGAGTGCATTCTGATTTTCTTCAAAAAGATCCATTAGTCTTTGCTGGTTGCCTCTGGTACGGTAAGGATGTGGATGAGTCGTCTTTGCTGTTTACTGGATTCTGAGAAAGGGGACCCCAATGAGTTTTTGCTGTGAAAAATTGAATGCATTGTAGTATGGATGAATGCTTTATCTTCATTTCTGAGGAAACCCAAAGACTCGTCTATCTTTTTTTAAAATTTACTTTTTGAAAAGCTATATCAACGATACTTATCTTTAGATTTCCCTAGATATGAGATGTATATACATGATGATATGATATCATGGTATGCTATGGCATGAAGTCTCAGCTCCACATATTCTGGATAACCAATGTGTAGTCCGTTGCACAGGCTGAAAGTAACAGGATCAAAAGTTCGACGTCACAGGCATGGAGTCAAAGTAACCACCCATGAGGTATGTACTAGGGGTTTATCACCTGCCGAAAAAGGTTCTAAAGAGTTCTCGAACTCTACGCTCTTCCTTTGGATATTACCGACGTCCCAATTACTTGGTAATCAGTAATATTCGCAGGAAAAACTCGTCTGAGTGCAATATCGCATGACGACTACTTCCAGGTTACTCTGTTATAGTCTCCGCACTGCACCTAAAAGGCCATGATGGGTTAATGGTTCTACGGCCCTCAGCTTCTCGAGTTCCCAGATCGAAAGCAACGACGTCTTCCCGATTACTCGGTAAACATCACTACTTTCAAGGGGACCTCCACTGAGTGGGGGATTTTCATGCCTCCTTCTTCGGGATTACTCTTTCAAAGTTAACATGACTATATCGCCCGTCCTAATCCTATGTGTAACCCAAGTCCGGGTATAGGACTTATCAAAAGTAATCACCAAACCCAAAATCACAACGTATCCGGAATATGTGAGTAGCAACAATATATGTAATATATGCAAAAGAATAAAATAAATAAAGAAATAAAACAGTAAAGCAAGATAAAGCAAATAAATAAACACCCAAAAAGACAAATAAACAAAACTAGGAGAGACTCTCTAATTCCCCAGCAGAGTCGCCAGCTGAAGCTGCCGGCAGAAAACACAGAGTCGCCACCGAACTTTATTTATCTCGAAGGAAGGGGAAATATCGATAAAACCACGAGGGAATGGATAAGATGGTCTTGCGACCAAGAGAAAGGGTAATGGAGTCGGTTATGCAAGGGGAAGGTATTAGCACCCCTCACATCTGTTGTACTCAATGGGATCCATTTTGTTTGTTTGTCTTAAAGGGTGTGTTTATCTACAACTATGCTTGCTTAAAGGGAAATGGGTGATTTTTGATTATTGCGTTCGTGAGGGTTTCGCGACCCTTTGCCTACATATCCAATGAAGGAATCAGAACATCGTAGTTCCTCTAGAAAATGGTTGGTTTGTTTGTGTTTTTTAGTGGGCAACGTTAACGCACGCATTCTAGTAATAGGCACGGTCGGTATCGTGGTAGAACAGAGATAACATGCCCTTTGGGGGAGTTTTGATTTGTTGAGTGTTTTCGTTAATTGTGAAATGAGTTTGTATAACAATTAAGTGTTTTTTTTATTTTTGATTTGTGAATGATAAGTTTGGCTAAAAATGGATGTGGATGAGATTTTGAAGATACGACGACCTAATGTCGAAATTTTGACTTAAAAGGTGTGAGTTTTAAAATTGAGTCTTAAATAAAATCTAAAATGTATGAAGGGTTTCGCACAATCGGATAAGATATTTGATGACATGAAATCAATAATTTTAATTCTTTCCCTTGGAGTTAGACGTAAACATAATAACGATGTAAAGACTGAATAATTGAAGAGAAAATTAAATAGATAATGATTAAATAGCTAAGTAATAAATAACTAAAACAATAATTAAATAACAGACTAAATTTTGTATTAACATGTATTTTTTTATTGTTTTATGATGGCAAGAAATGATTATATATATATAAATCTAAAGTAAAGTTTTTGTATTAATAAAACAAGGCTAAAAAGAAAGTGAAATAAAACCAAAAGGGAGGAATCAAGGATTGAACTCAGGTCTTTTACTCACAACTAGACTACCTTGCCACTGGGATAATGCTACTTATAGGTCATATGTACATTTTAACTAAACTAAAAATGGAAAAGGTTAAAACAAAATTGGGCTAAAAAGGCCATGGGTTGACCCGGGTTTGGAGAGATAAAGGTAGGGTTTCAAAAAAACCTAGTTTTGAAGAGGGAGGCGCCGCATTGCAGTTTACAAGGTGAAAGGGAAAAATCAAATTAATCATTCCCAAAGAAATCTTATCTCCATATTTACCGTGAAAACAGAGCAAAATTAAATGAAAACTTTCTTTCCTAAAAATCCTTATCTCTCTCTCTGCCTAATCGAAGCTTCACCATCATCAAATTGAAGCAAACTTTTGCCATGTGAAGTGTGTCTGCTTGTTGAATATCAACCCCGATATGGCATTGTCGGATACTGCTCCATGAATTTGAAATTTTGATTTTTCATAGATCTAGGGTTTATACTTTGGCAAATTGAAAATCTTGGTTTAGAATCAAAGAAAACAAATGTTGGATTTGGGGATAAAAGGTTGATCGAAGAGAAATGAAGGGAAGGGTTTATGGTGCACTGCCGCGATTAGATTTGATAGAAGTGAGAGAACGAGCTGCAACTCTGTGAGAAGGGAGAAGCAGGTTGTGACTGCCGCGGATTTAAGAACTGAACAGAGGTGAAACTAAGAGGCGGCATTACATTGTTCGTCGAGGAAGGAGAACGGTGCCAAAATTGAGAAGAGAGGGAGTGTTGTTGTTATGCAGTTTTTCTCACCAACGCCCATGTCAGATGAATCATTTGGCCGACTGAGACCTTTGAAGGACATGTAAAATTGAGTTGAAAGAAGTGAAGGAGTGAAATTGCAATGAAGTTTTTTGGAGGTATGAAACAGATTTTCCTCTTTGTTCTTGTATGTATTTTTCTACTGTCTTGTTTTTCTCAGTCTCTTCTTTATATATGCTTCCTTTGACATTATAATCTAATGAATCCATATATCATGGTGGTTCTTGGTGCAAAAGAGACAGAAGCAACAAAAGAGATTGTGCATACTATATCAAAATGGAGAAAACAAGGTTTACCTGAATTCGAATTATCTTTTGTTGAATCTGCAGGTGATGAATTTGGAGCCAATATAAAAGCTACTGTAAAAAAACAAATTCTTGAGGTAAACTCCTTCTTCTCCTTGTCTACTTCTTCTTTGCTCTGATTTCCTCCATTCTTCTTCTTTGAGAATAATACTGGTATGAACAATTGTCGCAGTGGTTAAGTCATGGCGGAAACTTGAAGTTCTTTTTCCCTTTTTTCGGTCCCCCTGTGCCAGCCCCTCCACTATTGTTTTTTATAGCAGATATCAGATTGGAATTGGGGGGAACTTCATAAGGTTAAACATATGTAGTAGGCTGATTTTTGCTTTTGGGATGCAGGTTCTGACTTGATAATTTCGTGCAATGTTGACAGTTTTTTTTGGAGGAGAGTGGGCAAGCTTTGACAGCAGGGAACACAGGTTATATAGGGTTGTAGGCTATTATAGCATAGTTGCAGGCTGTTTGTAGAAGCATGTTAAAGGCCTGGACAGTTTGGACAGCAACTAATGATAAGTTCTGTACTAGTTTTTTTTTGTGACACATGATAGAAGTAGAGTGGGATGTAGGTCATGACAGGTTTTTTTTTTTACTTGAAGCAAGTTTGGACTGTTTTGTATAAGGTTTTGGAAAATGGCTTGAAGTTGTATTATGTTTTGGATGTTAGGCTTCATGAAATTGATGAACTTGTATTTATTTTTTGTATGAATTTTATTATGTATGTAATGGAAATTGAATTTGGATTTTGTAACGAACGTAAATGTTTCTTTGTATTGAGCTAAAATTGAATGAATTTTTTTGTATTGTGAATCAAGATTTTAAACGCTGAATTTGTGAATGAGACTTGAATATTGAATGAAATATTGTAGAAATCAATGAATAATGAACTTGTCTTAATAATCTTTGAGTCTTTTAATGACCATGATATAAATGTTGAATATTTGATATCTTAAACAAAATAATGAACAAAGGCAATGGACTTTGATATTCGTAACTCAATGATGTACTCTGCTGCTCATTTTTACTTTGTATACCATGAAATTGCACAAAGAAAACTTCTTAGTCTAGGATCAAACATTGACGAATCATCCTTAAGATTTTGAACCAAGATTTGTTCTTCATTTCACGCTATATTTCAATCTCAACTCCAAAATAATCACCTTGATGCACAAATCTTCCCTTAATCACAAAATGCGACAGGAACCAAAAGAGTGCCTTAAATCAATAAAGTCTCGAAAGAAAACTTAATACACTCTTTACTGAGGCAAAGCCTTTTCCAGTTGATGAAATTAACACACGCATAAATGCCTTGAAATGAAGATGATTTGAGAACACGAGGATGAAACCTAGCCCACAAGATTCTCCCCTGAAATAATTATAGAAACCCTAGGATCAACGACCCAAATTCACCTGAGATGCACATTGAAAGAAGAATGCGGCTTGAGATATTGAGAATCTACAAAACCCTAGTTCGAAGTCTTCTTAGTTGAAAATAAAGAGAGAACCTTAACATCAACAAGTTGTAACCCTAACATATTTCTCTTGAGACGTCTTTGAAATAGATGAAAGAGGAATTTCACAATAACCATGGATCCAAAACCCCAGTCCCTTGACAAATAATAGGGAAATAGACCTTAATCCAGGCTCTGATGAGTTTGAAATGAGAAACAACCTTGTAACTTGATGAGAAAGAAATCCATGATAACCCTCAAAAAAATCCATCCCACGATCCATTAATCGAGAACCAGATGAATTTCCCTTTTACCTGATAAGAGAACTTCAAAACAAAATTAGATATAAAGAGGGTACAACCCTAATACCTCAAATCAAAGCGCCTGATTCCCTGAGATGCGGGATATGCAAATGACTAAATGATAAAATGATGCAAATGGAATGCATAGTTCAAAGCTAGACCAAAAATAAAGAGATAGGGCAAATTTGGGGTACGACAGTGAGTTTTCTGACTTTTGAACTCTTCATACAAGCATCATTAATGGTTTATTTGTGAATAAGAAATGTAGGTATCATTATCCTGAAGCTAACCATATCCTTAGATTTCATTATTATTGCTTGAGTAGTTAGAATTTTGAAACTGAACCTCTGAAAATAATTAGGTCAGGATTTGGTACTTTCAAAAATTATCATTCATCTTTGATTATAGTTCATGATATTTATACGGTTGGATTCGTATGAAAAAATGGAACAACTTTCATGTTTGCATTTTCCATTTTTGTTGAGAAATGGTGAAGTTACAGGTGGTCTGGCTGGAGGTTGAAGATGAAGTGTGTTCAGGGCTTGTTTTACATTATATATTTATCATTTCCGTTATATTAACGGATGTATAGCCACCACAGTGGTAAGGCAGCGCACTGGTAACCAAGAGGTCATTGGTTCAAACCTCAGTGCGCCGCCTTTTGCATTTTTTCACATTTTTTTACTTTTACAGCGCCTAGGCCTCCATTTGTTTGGGCCTGATTTTTTTTGCTATGTTCTGACCCCCTGCCTTGCTGTTTACACTCCTGGCCCATTTATTTTTCTTTTGTTATTTTTATTTTCTTTTTTTATTTTATTTTCATTTTACATTTTCTTTATTATTAATATTACTATTATTATTATTATTATTATTTTCATTAATATAAAAAATCCAAAAAAATATTTTTATTTTTATTATTTATATTTATTTAGTTTATTTTTCTTCACAAAAACAAAAGAACAAAAATATTTCCTTTACATAATTTAATTTATCTTTTTTTCAAAATACTTAGATAATTTAATTTTGATCATTATATTATTATATTTTTATTATAAAAATTAATTTATAATTTAGGGCTTTTATTTAATTATTTTTATTTACTAATTTAATTAAATTCTCAAAAACCCTAAAAAAACTTGTTTTCTTTAAATTAATTTATTTTACTAACTTAATCTTAATTTTATTATTTTTAGTTAATTATTTTATTTTAATTAATTAGGTCAAAAAACTCTTTTCATGAAAAACCAAACAAAAATCACATTTCCTTTTACATTTACATTCTTGCATTTTTACTTATTCAATTTTGTATCTTTATTCAATTTCAATATGGTTGTAATTGATAATTAGGATTTTAATTTCTTGCAATTTCCCCATTTGTAATTTGTACACCCATCCCCTAAAGGATGTAATAGCGTAGTAATTTTAACTTCTGCAATTTAAATAATTTATATACAAATGCTAGTAATTAGGATTTTGTATGGAAAGACTAAAACCAACAAGTAGCAAACCTTAATCAAAGACAAATCAAGCATGTAAACCAATACACTTATACACATACACCCCTAGGGTAAATCCACTTTGTTGCCTTACAAAAATGGCCATATTATGCATGTGAGGTATCTTAGCAAAAAACAAATAAAATAAAAGATCATAGTCCCTCGATGACCGCTATCCATGTTGCCTTTCAAAATGATCTTAGTCCCTAAAATAAAATGCTAAGATATCTTACAATATTTCTAACAATAGTTATACGATGACCCACACTCGTCCCTTTTACATCCAAAGATAGGGTTACTTACCAAATCAATGGTAAGATAACAATGTCAAAGGAAAGAGGAAATTAACATGAAAGATTTTTGAGTAGGTAGAATGTTCCTAGTTACTTGCTCAATTTCAAAACCAAAATATCCTTGCTATTTTTCAAAACAAACACCAACACTTTCAAAAAACATCTTTCAAACTTGAAAACATTTTCAAAAGATCAAAACCCTTTGTATACATTCTTACAAACGAGAATCATTATATAGTTTGCCTAAACAATGGCATATTTACAAATTACTTTCAAAAACCACACAAAGCATATTTTCAAACAAAAGCAAGTGATCTAGCAAGTAACTAAGAGCCCATGGAAAACCATGTATGGAAAGGGTGCTAACACCTTCCCTTTTCATAATATACCCCCCGAACTCAAGAAAATATCTCAAAGGTCTTTCCTGTGCTTTTTCACCTTTCCTTTTGGATAAAAAAAAGTCGATGGTGACTCTTGCTAACCGCAACATTTGCAATCAAACACAAAATACCCAAGTCAGTTCTCCCACCGTATCACATGCCCAAAAGTCAAACGAAATGGAGTTGTGTTTGTTGCTTCTTTTGGAGCTGTTCGACAAGCCCACAAAGCTAGATCCAAGTTCTTATGCCAATTTTTTGGCTTTCTTCCAACATGTATTTTATCAAACAAATAATAACCTTGTTTGCGGCTTCGACTTGTCCATTCGCTTGGGCATAATAAGGCGTAGAAGTTAGTAATTTGAATCCCATTTCCTTAGAGAATTCCTGCATCTTTAGACTAGTGAAAACTGATCCCTGGTCAGTTGTAATTGCTTTTGGGATTCCAAATCTGTAGATTATGTGCCTTTGAATGAATTCAATAGTACTCTCTTGATCCATATTTACCAAAGGTATTGCTTCAATCCATTTTGTAAAATAATCAATCTCTACCAGGATGTATTTATGTCCTTTGGATGAAGTCGATCGAATCTCTCCAACCAAATCCAATGCCCAACCTCTGAAGGACCATGGTTTAATGATTGAATGTAATTCACTTGTAGAAATATGTTGAATTCCTGCATGAACTTAACATTCTTAACATCCCTTAGTGAATTCTATGCAATCTTTCAACATGGCGGGCCAATACATGCCATACCCAAACAAGATCCACTTCATCTTGTGACCTGCTTGATGTGCTCCACATGCCCCACCATGTACATTTGACAATTCCAAGTATGCTTCCCTTTCACCTAAAAATTTGAGTAAGACTCCTTATGGTGTTTTCTTGAACAATTTGTTGCCTACTAAAATGTAGTTTAGCGTGCGATACATAATCTTTATTTATGCATTCATTGTTGGATTCTTTAAATAATATGTTATTGGGCTTCTCCAATCTGTATCTGCTAAGCTATCTATGGCAAATACTTCGAAATACACTTCATTTGCATATCCTAAACCTTTGTTTTTTAAATCTACTGGAGATGATTTAGTAGCTAGCACTTTTCCACGAACTTCAACCAACTCTTCCAGCTTCTCCTTTGACACTTTGTATCCTGAAGCAATTCAGGCTAGCACTTTTCCACGTCCTTCAACCAACTCATATGCTTGATATTAACATACTAAAATCTTCAAAGCAATCTATTTGTTACCACAAAGTACATTATCATATTTTCTTTTATGCATTTGTACTCCTTGGTTATTTGTTTGATCTTCAGTTCGGAATCACCTCTTATTTCGACTCTAGTTGCCCCCAATTCCAACAAAGCTTCAAGTCCTGCTATCAAAGCTTCGTATTCAGCTTTGTTATTCAAACAAGGAGAACCTCCAATATTGTACTTGAACTTGGTTGGAGTTTTATCAGGAGAAATAATTAGTATTCCAACTCTAGTTCCATCTTTATAAGTAGAACCATCGAAAAACAATTTCCAAGGTTCTAATTCCATAACATTTTGAGGAATTTCAACCACTGCATGGTCAACCATAAAGT
This sequence comes from Vicia faba, assembly GCA_948472305.1. Classification (NCBI taxonomy): domain Eukaryota; kingdom Viridiplantae; phylum Streptophyta; class Magnoliopsida; order Fabales; family Fabaceae; genus Vicia; species Vicia faba. Next base: position 1,201,359,043 of record OX451736.1, on the reverse strand, counting down.
CAGATACTACTTTCCCTTTCATAGCTTTTAAAGGCATGAAAGTCAAGGAATATTCAGTCAAAGCAAGTGCCCATTTTCCAATTCGACTGTGCAGGATTGGTTTCGAAAGAATATGTTTAATAACATCAAAATGCGAAGAAACATAAACATCAACTGACTTTATATAATATTTCAACTTAGTGGACGAAAAGTAAAAACAAAGACATAACTTTTATACAGTACTATATCTAATTTCTGCAGCATTTAGTACTCGACTGGGGTAATAGATGACTCTTTTGATGCCATTCTCATTCTCCTGTGCAAGCATACTTCCTATAGTAACATCTGATGCAGATATGTACAATCTCATACACTTATTTCTACAAGGAGATGACAAGATATGAGGGTGGACAAGGTATTGTTTAATCTTGTTGAACACCTCTTGATGCTCTAACTTCCAGTCGAAACCACCTTGCTTTAGGCGCAAAAGGGGAGAGAAGGCTTGAGTGCGTCCACTTAGGTTAGAAATAAACCTTCTTAAAAAGTTAATCTTTCCTAGAAGTGATTGTAACTCTCTTTTCGTCAATGGCGCTTTTGCTTCCATAATAGCCTTAGTCTTGTTTTGATTAATTTCTATTCTCTTCTTATGGACCACAAAGCCCAAAAAGTCACCAGCTTGCACAAAAAAGGCACATTTAAGAGGATTCATCTTCAATCCATGTTTCCTCATTCTTTCGAATGATTGGCGAAGGCGATCCATATAACTTTCACCTGATACAGATTTTACTACTATGTCATTAATATAAACCTACATGAAAGTCTCAATAAAGTCATGAAATATAGAGTTCATTGATCTTTGATAAGTTTCCCCAACATTTTTTAAGCCAGAAGGCATGACTACCTACTCATAGGTTCCTAATGCCCCAGAGCATCGAAAAGATGTCTTGGTTACGTCCTTTTCAGCAATGAAAATTTGATTATATTCAGAGTATCCATCAAGCATACTAAGATACTCGAAGCTTGCGGCTGAATCAATTAGCATTTCTGCCAAAGGCGTTGGATATTCATCCTTTGGGGTTGCATAATTCAGATCTCGAAAATATTTACAAACCCTAAGAGACCCATTTTTATTAATAACATGAACAATATTTGCAATCCATTCGACATACCTTGTGGTCCGGATAAATTTGCATCGGAGGAGTCTTTCGATCTCTTCCTTAATCTTCGATAGAATCTCTTGTGTGAACCTTCTTGAAGTCTTCTTGATGGCCTTCTTTCTATCCTTGATAGGTAGCTTTAGTTTGACCAAATCTCGGCTTATCAGGCATCTCGTCGTAATCCCAAGTGAAATGATCCTTGTACTCTTTTAGCGATTGGATCACTTTGGCTATCATCTCTAGGTTGAGTTTTGCACTCACGTAGGTAGGTCTTTTTATGGACCCCTCACCTAGGTCTATTTCTTCGAGAGGGTCTTGCGCCATCATCTTTGTATTTGACTTCGTTGGATCTTTCTCGAATCCCAGAGGCTCTTCATCGTATATTGCATCTAGCCTATGGTATTTTTCTTTGAATGACATCTCTTTGTCAGGGGGTTTTAGTTTGAAATCCACCCCAAGTCCCCTCGCATGCATTGCTTCATCTTTGGCTTCGACATCCGTGTGTTTTACTTCGGCCTCTAAGGCCATCTTTAATTTATTTTCGGATAAATAAGGCGAAATCTTTTTGAAGAATTGGGACTCAGACATTGTCAATGTCTTCGTCAACCCAGCCAGTTGGCTGTATTACTGGAACTCTTTCTAAATCAGCTTCTTCTCCCATAATTTCCCTACCCCACTGGAATCCATGAGTGAGATGTAGAGTAAGGAAGTAAAAAGAATTCTTGTTAGGTGAATATGTGTCATCAACAGGGTTACATGGCCCAATATTGGTCAAATTCCTATGAAAGTTCCTTCTATCCACATGGTTAACTTCTGCCATGTAATAGCTTTGATCTGCTTCAATGTTCTCGACAATGCCATCTTCTCTCCAGATTGATTTTCGTTGATGCATTGAAGAAGGAACTACCCCTATACCATGGATCCATTCACTTCCTAGCAATAAGTTATAATTTATCTTTGGTGTAATCACCATGAACATGGTGGGTCTTGTGATAGAACCCACTGTAAGATCCACATGCACCACACCTAAAGTATGGCCTATTTTACCTTCATAGTTTGAAAGTACCATGTTGTGGGGCTTGATATCAATGTCGAAGATACCAATTCTCTTCAACATGAATTGGGGCATTAGATTCACCGCAGAACCACCATCTACCCGAATTTTATTAATTCCCACATTTTCCACCTTTCCCCTTATGAACAGAGGTTTAAGGTGATTCTTCATTCCCTGATCAGACTGCTCGAAGAACCCATTTTGATCTTCAACAGCTCTATTATTCAAGATATAGTAGCATATTGGCTTGTGTTTCGCCATCTCAATCTCGTCAGCTTCCTCTGATTCTTCGACCTCAGTTATTTGATCATACTTATGGGGAAGCACTGAGACCACATTGCAGTTGATGTTGAAGGAAGACTTTCCATCTGATTCAAATTCATGTGTCATCATGTCTTCGTTGTTTGCTAGGTCCTTTTTATCCTTTTCGACATATTCTTCTTTCTTTGGGGAAAACAATCTTCTCCCCACAAGTTTCTTTTCTTCAACCATGATAGTTGAGGGAAGTTAGTAACTACTGCATTCTCCCACTTCTTTTTCTGCCAATTCTCTTTATGCCTTCCTTATCATTTGGTGTCTTCGCCCTTGAGATTTGGACATGGTGTTTTTTTCCTTTGTAATTATCTGACCTGTATGCTTGTTGTTTTGACACTTGGAATTGTTTTTGATATGCTATTGATGTCCTTTCTCCTGCTTAGAAACTCCTCCATTTTCCCTTTCCTGCTCCCTTAACTTCGTTCGAGTTTATCCATTTATCATTTGGGATATTTGCAGGTGGCTTGAAGGTAACTCTTTGATTCCCCTTGGGTTAAGGGCTACCAGTCCTCCTGGGAATTCCCCTTATGTCGAATGTAAAATTTCTCCTAGGACCCCTCTGGCTTTCCCAAAAACGAGCATATGGGATTTTCTCAAAGGTTTCTGATACCTTTCAATCATAAATCTCACTTCACCTTGGGCACATTAGGCATTCTTATTTTGTTTTGTGGAAGTGGACAAGGAAACCTAGTTCGAGCATATCAGTTTTTTTCATAAGTGTCTGCTGCTTTTCAATCATAAATTATGCTGCATCTGGGACACATTAGCCCCTCAAAATTCTTCTTATGGAAGTGAACCAGATAATCTAGTAGACTTTCTCCATCATTTGGGTAACCATTCCTTATCTGATCATATTCCATTCTGTGGCGCCTTTCGACTTCCTCCATCTCAGGAGCAGGCTGGTTCAGATCCACCATGTTAACTTCAAGGCCAGGACCTTTAATAATCCTGATCTTTTCAAACTTGACTCTAAGACCTTCAATGGCCTTTGTCATTCCAACATTTGTGGAAATATCAGCAATAATCTTGCCTTTGATATCTCGGTTAATTAAAACTTCAGTAGTCTTTTTCACTTCTATACCTGCAACAAAATCCTCAGTAATTTTGTTTAAATTATTGGAAAGGCCTTCAGTAGCCTCCTTTGCTTCAACGTTTGTAACAAAATCTTTAATGATCTTGTCTTCAGGGTGTTGGTTAATATCGAAACCAACAACTTCCAGCATGTAGATATCCGCAGGTTCAGCATAATTGGTTTCTTCTACATGGAGAGGGTCGGCATCAACCTTCATTTGGGTTCTGTTCTTTTTTCCAAACTTCAATATCCCTTCCTTGATATCATTCTAAATCAAATCCCTGAAAAGAAAACATTGTGAGGTTTTATGTCCCAAAAAGTTATGATATTTACAAAAACCTCTTTTCTTCCGCTGATCTAACGAAGGAATTTTGGCATCAGGTGGCACTATCATCTGACCATCCTTTACCAATAAATAAAATATTTCAGCACATTTCATTATGTCGAAAGTGTATGTTTTCTTAAGGAACTTATCATTATTTTCTGGTTCTGCAGGATTCTTCCCATTCGAAGGGGCTAAAAGTTTGCAAGGACATGGTGGGCATTGCTTTAATTCAGACAAGTCCACTTCACATTCTTCGAAGTCTGAAAAAGTAGTGCAGGCTTCTTGTTCATCTAGACCAGTTTAAACATATCCAACTCTTTCTTTTCTATGGATTTTGTTTTCTCTATCCTTTTCGACCTTCAAGCACTCTACTTGTCGAACCTTGTCTGCCAATTGGGCCATATCCCTTAAGTAGTGAGGACCTAACTTCTTTCTAATGGAGAAATCTAATCCTCTTGCAGCCATATCAACTAATTCATGTTCAGGTACATGGGTGAAGCATATTTCCTTTAACAGGAGAAATCTGTTGAGGTAATTATCAATTGGCTCGCTAAACTTACGCTTAATGTTGGCCAATTCACTTAGGCTTATCTTCGATTGACATATATAAAAATTTTCATGAAACAGTATTTCTAAATGATTCCAATCTTGGATAGAATTTGCTGCAAGGGTAGTGAACCATGTGAAAGCATTTTTGGTTAGTGAACTAGGAAAATATTTTATCCTTAAGTTTTCATTATTCACTATATCCCTAGCCTTGGTAACATACCTGGTTATATGTTCGACAATTGATTCGCTGGTGTCACTAGAGAATTTTATGAACTTTGGAACATTCCAACCCATGGGAAATTTAGTTTGCAAAATATATTCAGATAAAAGAGAAGTGTAGTTTTTCCTACTAAAGCCAATATTTATGCCATTTCGTGATAGGATTCTTTTGTTCATGGCTTCCGGATTGTTGTCTGCTGTCACGTTGTCTTGTCGAACTTGATATAAGACTTCATCAGCATTTTGATTTTTGTTTACAAGCATAACCCTAGGCTCTGGTTGCTTTAAAATTTGCGGTACCTTCCTAAAAGGTTAGACTCTAGGTATTTCGACATTCGTAACTCTAGGCACTTCGACTATCCCTCCCTGATTTACCATATTTTCCTGGGGTGGATTTCTTTGATTCTATTGAACTTGGTTAATTATTAGGTCCTCTTCTAAAATCACCCATTTATTTTCCCTAACCCACTCCCTCTGAGGATATGTTAGGGGTTGAGGCACACCAAATAAATCAGCGATGTGCATCATTTGTGCAACTATTGGTTGGTTTGCTTGAGTAATGTTTTGAATCAGAGGGTTAAATATTGTACCCGTTGTTTGTGCAAGCATCTGTACCATCTCATGGTTACTTTCGTCCATTTGTTGTCTAATCACCGCTGCAGATTGATTTGTTAAATTTGGCATTTGGCAAGAAACTCCTTCGATTTATGGTTGGACATTTCAACCCATGTTATTAACAGCAGATCCAAAACCATGTAATGGCAAAGTAACATTCATCACAAGATCTGAGTATGTTGAAGTGGAATTGTGTAAACCCATCATAAACGAAGATGGCATGCCATAAGGTTGCTAACGGCCAATTTGACGCATGGAAAAACCAGGGGGCCCTAGGGCCTATGAAAAGTATTTCTCCTACAGGGGGTCCCTTGGGAACCATGTGGTCCTATATAGGTCAAAATAGGGCATGTATAAGCGTTCGACTGCGTTCGCACCTGTGATACGGTGGCAGAACCGACTGTTATACTAGTTTTGCATTTGTGTTTGCAAATGTTGCGGTAAGTAAGAGTCGCCACCGACTTTTCTTTTATCCAACAAAGGAAAGGGTGAAAAGAACAGGAAAAATACCTTTCGAGATGTTTCTGAGTAAGGGGGTAGATTATGGAAAGGGAATGTGTTAGCACCCTTTTCATCCATAGTTTTCTATGGGCTCTTAGATGCTTAGCTCATTTTGAAATACCTTGTACTTTGTGTGTTTTTGAAAAGTATTTTTGAAATGGCAACAGTAAGGCGATTTGCTTTATGATAACTCTTGTATCAGTCCTCAAGAGTATTGATAAAGCGTTTTGAAAATGTTTTTGAAAGTTGTTTTGTGTAAGTGTAAAAATTTATTTTGAGCATACCTCTAGGAACTATCTACTTTACTCGAAAGGGTTGTTCTTTTCCTCTTTTCCTTTAGACAGTGCTATCCTACTATTGGTGTGTAGGTAGCCCTAGTCGTTGGATGTTTGAGGGACATTCGAAGGGACATTTTATAGTCACAAAGGCAACTGGGAAAGAAACCTTAGTAACTACCCTAGGGTTTCAAGATCATCTTTACCTAGGCAACATCGAGAGGGTCATCGGGGGACTTATGATCTTTAAACCGGAGAGTAGCCACAAAAATCTCTCACGTTTCGAGAGTTGTGATTATTTTCTGAAGGCAACCAAAGTGGGATACCCTAGAGGTACGCATGTGTAATTGTGTTCGTATTCAGTTATTTGTCTTGTGTTAGGTTTGCTAGCGTTTTATTTTATTCTTGCCATACAATCCTAATTAACATACATCTAAACAGATAATAATTTTCGGTAATTAAAAGTGCGGAAATGTAAATCTAACTATTACAAGGCTTCGGGGAAGGGGTTATTACATGTCCAAACTTTGGGGAAAATAAAGAAAAAAATAGTAAAGTAAAGGTCCTAATTATAGTCTATTACACCCAATGAGTAGATACAATAATATGATCATAATAGTAATGCTAAAATATAAACACGCGCGAATTGGAAGAAAACAGTCTAAAACCCTAAAGTTCTTCTAAGTTAAAAACGAATCTTTTTGTTGTTTTTGTTTTTATGTAAAGAATTGAATTCAAATAAATCCTAAGTCTACTGATTTTAAAATTAAGAAGATGGTTTAAATAATTATTAATTAATTTACAGAATTAATTTAATTAAGAAAAATGTTAACCTAATATTTTTATGATTTTTATTATTTTGCTGATTAAATAAAAAACAAAAGAAATAAGTAATAAAAAAAAAGCAAGACAAAAAATGTAAAGGGGCTTGGTGTTAACTAGCGAGCAGGGGGTATGGTTTGAAATTTTGTATAGGCCCAGATCTGAGAGCCCAATACTGCGCCTGATCCCATGTTACTGGTTCTTGAGGATCCACCATGGGGAAGCATTCCAATGGCGCTGGATTTGGTACTATGATGATCTGGTGATGGAGATCTGGTGGCATATCGTATGCGTATTTGGCCTGAATGTATGGGATCTTCAAGGAAATAAACAGAAAACTTATTGCAAGAGGCAGAGATCGAACCCCGGCCCCTACATACATGCAATGCTTTAACCTTCCCGCCTCTGCCGTTGGCACAGCTTTACTTCCATTCATATAAACATATTAATAATACAACTATGAAACAAGTATCTGGACCGGAGAGAGACGCCAGATCCCTAGCTACGGTCGTCTTCTCCAGTGAGAAGAAAATGTTTCCTGCAAAATAAACAAGCGTTAGAGATCCAGGGGGACCTTACCCCCTAATTCGAACCCCCTGATTCCAAATCTGAGGTCTGTTTGGCCTGAAACGTCCTAAGTCATGAGATTCGAAGGAAAATTTAGATCGTGCCCTAACAATGGCATAATCTCATTCATGTGCTTTAGCTTGCATACAACATATTAATTCAAACACAAATATCATTAGTAACATGAATATATGTGCAACATGTATTTAAATGGCATGAATGTGCAATTTCTGTTTTTATAAACCCTCACTGATCGGAGATGCGTGAATTTTTGGGTTTGGGTGTGGAAATGCTTGCTGAAGGGCCTGAATGCCTTCCTGGGAATCTCAGGAGGAAGATAGGATGTTTGGTTTAGAGTGATAGTGGTTGTAACTTGTTATTTGAATTTTGACAGCTTAGAGACTTGTTGCAATTTTTTGGGAGCTTTTGTGAGGCAATGCCTGCGTGTTTAGGCATTGCATTTTTTTTGTCTCTGAGAAATGCGTGTGTGTACCTTGATAGACAATCCTGTTTTTTATTTATAGGGGTGTAATGGTCGATGAAAATGGCATGAATCATCCATTAACCATGGCTTTGAAAGCAAAATCGAAAGTTTTAAGAAGTTGCCATTTTGAGATATTTTCTACCATTTTGGACTTTGAGTGAACCTGGACAGTATTTGTTTCAACCTTTCACATCTTGATTCTTTCGAATGCTCCCAAACTTTGTTCTTTTCGATGGATCTTCGATTGGGTCACTATCTGCCTTAGTTGCTTGATCTGAAAACTATCCAATCATCCCAATCGAACCCAGCTCTTGTTCCTTTCGATCTCCTTTCCTTCAATCAAACCAATCAAAGCATCACCTTTTCATCCTAGCATGTCGAAGCTTCATTTTTCTCCTTTCGATTTCCTTCCACTCAATTCGAACACCTCTTTAATTTGGCTTGACGAAGCTTCGTTTTTACTCCTTTCAAACATGGTTGTATAGGTGGTTCTTCGATTCTAACTCCCACCCTTTACTTTTGTCTACAAGAAAATATTTATTACTCCCTAGTCCACCTTTGATTGGTGAATACAACTTGTATGTGCTAATCGAAGGATAACCTATGAGCATTCAAGACTTTTACTTTTATCATCCAACCTCTTCCTCACCTGTTCAGGTACATTCTTGGAACACATTAACCCAAGAACTCTAAGATGACTTATATTGAGTTGATTCGTCTCTAACTATCCTTCGATCATGCCATGTTTGAAGGTTTTATGTCCTTCGAACCATAAGATCAACGCTTTCGAATTCAACACCTTCTTCTTTTCGAAGCGTCAATTCAACCAACATGGCAATCAAAGTGTGCCTTCGTGGTAATGCTTCAAATATCTCATAGTTCCATGGTTCGAAGATGAAACCTTGGATGACACTCTTTACTAGCTCTTCCAATAGAAGACTTCATAAAAATCCTCCTCACACTTCCTTTCGAACCATCCTTCCTTCGATCCTAATGCTTTGATTATGACATCACGTTAGGCAACATACTGTTGTCAAAGCCGCTTCGACCCAAAAGCTCTTAGGCTTATTTTCAGCTTTCGACCTACACCTTGTTATGTACACTTGTTTTCTTTCTCTCAGCAGCGCCATTATGCTGAGGCATATAGGGTGCCTTGGAAATCATTTGAAGCTTCTTGAGCAATTGAGGATCCCAATGAACATGTCTAGAGTAAAAATGGGAGGGTAAATTTTGGGGTACAACAACTGCCCCTATTCAATCTTCTTAAACCTGAAGATTTAAATTGGCTTGAATGACTTTCGTGATCTGAAGGTGGAAGATGATTGAACACTATAGTGCCCAGAAATTTGCACTCTCATGAAGTAACACCGTTGGTTGATGATATCAGGAATGGGATTACAGATGCCATTTGGAGAAGATAACTGAGAGTTTTCGGAGATTGGTTTAAAAATGACATTCAAAGAAGTTGTTGACTTCATAAGAGGTCTCTTTGTGGGGATTCCTGTTCCTGTTGTCTGAGGAGGACTCCACTCGAGAATGTTGATTTCTGTTCTTTTGCTTGAGGAAAACTCTGTGGGATATATAGTCTAGGAGCTTTAGTTGTCCATGGCTCTACTGAGGAGTTATATCTGGACTGGAAATATATTAGAAGGAGTCTATGTAGGGCTGCTTCAGAATGAGTCCATGTTAAACTTCACCTGGAGATATATGAGAGGGAGCCTGTGTAGGGATGCTTCAGGATGAGTCTATGTTAAACTTCATCTGGAGATATATGAGAAGGAGCCTGTGTAAGGATGCTTCAGGATGAGTTAGTGTTAAACATCATCTGGAGATATATGAGAAGGAGCCTGTGTAGGGCTGTTATAGGATGAGTCTGTATAAAGCTGTATCTGGAGATCATGAGAAGGAGCCTGTGTAGGGCTGCTTTAGGATGATTCTGTGTAAAGTTGTATATGGATATCATGAGAAGGAACCCGTGTAAGATTGCTTTAGGATGAACCCGTCTAAATCTGGATCTGGAGATCATGAGAAGGAACCCATGTAAGATTGCTTCGTCTGGTTGTGTAGATAGTCACCCCGTCTTGTTTTGGGAATTAATCCATAGTCAACTGTTCACAGATAGTTGCCCCATCTAGTTTCAGGTATTAATCTAGAACTTGCTTTTATGGGTCATTAAAATAGTTGCCCTGTCTGGTTTCAGGAATTAATCTCTGACATAAGAGAAAGAAAGATGGTTTCCCTGTGTTGTTTCGGGAGTTAATCTTCAATATGTTTATGTAGATAGTTGTCCTGTCTTGTTTCAGGTATTAATCTACAATCGGTTGTTCACAGATAGTTGTCCAGTCTTGTTTCAGGTATTAATATGTGTGATACGGTGGCAGAACCGACTGTTATACTGGTTTTGTGTTTGTATTCGCAAATGTCGCGGTAAACAAGAGTCACCACCGACTTTTATTTCATCCAACAAAGGAAAAGGAAAAAGAACAAAAAAAACCTTTTTTCGAGATGTTTCTGAGTACGAGGGGTAGATTATAGAAAGGGGAGGTATTAGCACCCTTTCTATCTGTGGTTTTCCTCATGCTCTTAGGTACATTCTCATTTTTAAAATGGCTTGTGTGTGTTTGTTTTGAAAAGTTTTGTTTACTTCGTGATAACCCTTGTATCTGTCCTCAAGAGTGTGACGAAGTTGGTTTGAAAACTGTTTTGAAAACTGTTTTGAAAAGTGTTTGTGTGAAAGAGTTTTTGTTTTGAGCAAGTATTTAAGAGTTTTCTACCTACTCGAAAAAAGGTTGTTTGTTCTCGTTTCCTTTAGATAGTGTTATCCTACTATTAAGGAGTAGGTAGCCCTATCGTTGGAGTTTTAAGGGATGTTCAAAAGGGACAAAATGGTCACTGAAGGCAACAAGTAAGGATACCTTAGCATTACGAAGGGACTATTGTCATTAGATCATTTCTCGTAGGCAACTCGAGGGACAATGAGGGTCTATGATCTTTATGACAACTTTGAACTGCGGGTCATTTCTAAGGTATCCCTACGTTCGAGGGACATGACCATTATTTCTGAGGCAACCAAGTGAGGCAAAACCCTAGGAGTGAGCATGTGCAAGTGTTTGGTTTCAGTTTCATTTATCTTGCGCATTTAGGGTTTTCTACTATTTTAAATTGATTTATCTTGCCATTCAATCCTATTATCCATACATCTAGGCAGTTTATAATTGCGGAAAGTAAAGTGCGAGAAATTAAAACCCTAGCTATTACAAGGCCTTGGAGAGGGGGATTACATAATCAAAAAACGGGGAAAATCATAAATGCGAAATAGTAAACCTAATTAACTATTACAAACTTGGAGCAGATACAATAATTAATAAAAATAGGGGAAAAAGAATGTGTGCGACAAAATTAAATACGGGGAATTAATGTCAAGTTTAGAAACAATTAATTGATGAATAAAACAAAGATATTTTTTGGATTTTTGTGAGAAAAGTAAATAATCTTGCAAATTAACCTAATTTTTATTTAATTTTAATTATGAAAAAAAAAATTTTAATTAACCTAATTAAACTAATTAATTAATTGCAATTAAATATTTTATGAAAAAAAACTAAATCTAAATTTTTAGTGATTTTCTGATTTTATGATTTAATTAAAAAAATTATTTTTGTAAAAAATAGTTTAAACAAGAAATTAAAACAAAATAAATAAAGAAATTAAAAAAAAAGAATTAAGGGAATGGGCCTGATGTAGCCAAAGCAGATTGGGGGTGTGTTGCCAATTTTGTGATAGGCCCAGGATGATGGCCCAAGGATCCTGCGCCTGATCCAGTGCATCTTTCTTTTGATGGTCTATCATGAGCTTGCATATGTTGGGCATTGGATCTGGCTGGAGATGGATCCAATGGACGAATGATGGGGAGCGCTAGGTGGGCCCTCAACAGAGTGACATGCTAGATCTGCAAGGAATATTCAAGAAAAATGCAAAAGCAACAGCCTGGGATCAAACCTAGGACGTTTGCTTCAAACCCTCTGTCCTTAACCATCTGCGCTGGATGTTCATTTGTTAATATAATAACAAATTAACATTATATTCAAAGTAACGTTAATATCATAAAAACGTGTGTGTAATTCAAATCTCCCAATGGGAGTTTGCCACCTAGCCTTCTTCTTCTCAGCACTGTCGTTTTAGGTTTAGACTTTTACCTAAGGACAAAGTCTGTAGGTACAACCCTGCATCATTTAAAAATCCAGCACAAGCAATATAAATTACAGTGAAGGCCATGAATCAACTGGGCTTAAAGCCCTGAACACTATGGTATCCACGCCTAGCCCTAATTTTTCCTGTAGAAGGAAACCCTAAAATGAGCTTGGAAACCCTAAGAATGGCAAACCATGATTCTTGCACTTAAAACTCAATCAAACGATTCAGAAAGCATCGAAACATTATGATAAATAAGAATACATGATTAAATTTCATTGAAAACACATGTATGCATGTAATCAAAAATCAAAAAGGGTTGGATAACAGAGTTGCGGATTTTGCAATTCTGAGTGTTTTGGTGTGTGCAAAAGGTGCAGTTAGCTTCATGAGATTTCCAGGAACTGTTGCAATCCTTAAATCTCCTTGAGGATGGTTGTAGTATGGAATCCGATCTGAGATTTTTTGACAAAAAATTGCAACTTATCCTTGCTGTTTCACACGATCAACCCTTGTTCTTGTGTATTGGAATTGTTGTGTATATGTAATAGACTGAATTAGGTCAACAAAAAGCATTCATATCTTTGCCAATTATCAAGATTTGATTTGATTTCCTCTTTGCATTATTTCTTTGTAAATCAAGCCAAATCATACCATTCTCATCCCAATCACCCTTGGCACGATTTGATTCTGTTTAACACCATAAATGGATTGTGATTCTATTCAAAATCAGATCAAAAACAAATCTTCCATATTTTATATAATTTGTTTGATTTAATTTGACTTTTAAATGATTAAAATCAAAATAAATTAAATAAATAAAGTCAATAATATATGAGAGAGTTTTTGGGTCGTGGACATTGCTAGAAGTAAGATGCAAGCATAAAAAGTTTGGCCCATTTGAGAAAAAAATGCAATTTTGGGTATTGTTGAGTTTTGACAATTTTCCAAAAATGGCCAACTTTGACAATGCATATCTCCTTCAATTTTGACCCTAAGAGGGTTTTATTGGACTTTTTAGAAATCTTGAGATGTCCCCTAAACAACCCTTTTGGTTTCATTTCAATTGGTTCTTCCATGTTCATGTAAGAAGCTTTGACCCAAAAGGTGTTTTTGTTGACTTTTGAAAAGGACCTATAATGTGTGGATTTATATCTTTTCATGAGGGAATTTTTTGGTCTTGAGGGTTGAAGATGAGTTGTGGGGAATTGGATTCTGTTCAAAATGAGCCTGGGATGATAAATTGTTGATAAAGTATGAGAAAGTTATGCTTGGTCAAAGTTTGGTTGACTTTTCCTAAGAAACCCTAATTTAGTAATTTTTGAGTTTTGATGAATTAGGAGCATTTCTTGGGGAATCATGATCAAACCTTGATCAAATGATGGGTATTACTTATAAATGTTGATGTTGATCAAAAATCTTGAAGTTTGACTGTATGTGGGCCACAATTGACTTTGTACCTAATATAGTTGATTTTCAGGCATTTGAGCAGTTGACTGAGCAAACTTCTTGTGCAAGGCATGAAACTTGGCATGGATGGTCTTGAGATCATATTAAGACCATGGAAGAGGTTTGAGGACTTTGGAGCTCATCCATCTTGATAAAAATGGAAACCCTAGTTGGAGATTCATTGCTTTAGGACAAAGTTTGTCTGGTCAATCCTTAGGCATCCTTGGGCAAGTTAAGGATTTCAATGAACATGTGTTAAGTAAAATGAGAGGGAAAACTTTGGGGTACAACAGATTCCCCTGTTCAATCTTCTTAAACCTGAGGATGTAGATTGGTTGGTCTGCCTTTCAGGATCTGAAGGTAGAAGATGATTGAACACTAAAGTGCCCATAAATTTGCACTCGCATGAAGTAACACTGATTGGTGATATCGGGAATGGGCTTACAGATGCCATTTGGAAGTCGACTGGGAACTGTCGGAGATGGGCTTAAAGATGCCATCCAAAAAAGGTATCGGTTGCATAAGAGATTCCTTTGAGAGAATTCTTGTACCTGCCGTTGCGAGGGGCTTTACCGGGGCATGTCGGTTTACGTCCTGGGAGATAGAGTATAGGAGCTTCGGTTTTCCACTACTCTACTGGGGAATTAACTCCTGATTGAGGAGGTGGGGAATAAGCTGCGTATCTGGTTAGGGTTCAGGCTGCACTGCGACTTACTGGGGAAATGTGAGATCAAACGTATCTGGTCGGGTCTAATTCTTGCCGTATTGTAAACTATTTTCTAGAGATAAGAGAGAAGGAACCTAGATAGTAGGGTTACTTCGAGATGAAAGCCTGGATAGTAAGGTTGTGAGAAGGAACCTGGATAGTAGGGTTACTTCGAAATGAAAGCATGGATAGTAGGGTTGTGAAAAGGAACATGGATAGTAGGGTTACTTCGGAATGAAATCCTGGATATTAGGGCTATGAGAAGGAACCTGGGTCGTAGGGTTACTTAGAGATGAAAGCCTGGATAGTAGGGCTTTGAGAAGGAACCTGGGTAGTAGGGTTACATCGAAATGAAAGCTTGGATAGTAGGGTTGTGAGAAGGAACCTGGATAGTAGGGTTACTTCAAAATGAAAGCCTAGATAGTAGGGCTGTGATAAGGAACCTGGATAGTAGGGTTACTTTGAGATGAAAGCCTGGATAGCGGGGCTTATGGGAAGGAACCTGGGTTGTAGGGTTACTTCATTTGGTCACGTAGCTTAGTTGACCTGTTTGGTTTCGGGAATTGATTTTTCATTAGTTGTCTGTAGATATGACATGTATAACTGCTGGAATTGTTGGTGATAATTTTCTTTCATGAAAAGATAATAGGGTTAATTATATGCGATGCATGAAATACATTGTGAGATGATGTTCTCAAAATAAATGAGACTATGTTGTATGTGATATGTATGCGCATGAACATGAAATGCTATTATGATATGTCCGAGTCTGGGAAAATAAATCCACGACTACTGCTGGAGAATATAGCCTTCCTGACGGTTGTAGAGAATTGTGGCTCTTTTACTTCTGCTGGGGATGGTAAATGGAGATGATTATGCTGGAGATTTACTCCTTGTTGTTTGTGAATATTCTTCCAGGGAGAGAATCTGTTTAAGAATAGCTCTGCGGGAGAATGACTCTGTTGGAGAATGACCTTCCATAGCTGGAGGGATAAACTCTGTCGGGGATTGAGTTTCTGCATTCAGGGAAGTAAACTCTGCTTGGGAGACAAATTTTTGTGACCTACTTACGATTATGAAATTTGGCTGGGGGAATATAGCTGTCAGTTCTCTGAAGGGAACTGGCTGGGGAAAGTACCTCCTATTTTGGGAAAGCTAATATTAATGCTTCAATTACCTTTACTCTGTGGGAAAGTACAGATGTCACGAGGTCGTACGCACTGATGACTGTGTTTCAAAGCTGTCTCTGCCTTGGTACCTGTTGGACAGAGTAACTGTCGGGTTTGGATATTTTTGTGTTTTTCCCCTATTTCTTAAGTTACGAGCAAATGTCTTTCCATTTCTTATGTAAATATTTATGAACAACAATCATATTCAAATGCATATGTCAAGAATAAATCATTGGACGTTCTTGCAAAACAAAACAGAAAAAGAAAAATAAATAGTTTTGTAGAAATTATTTGTATTGATTTTCGAAGTTGGCCTATAACAGGCGTTTTTGTACAAGGGAGCCGACGCTCTAGTAAGATAACACCGTCGAAAAATGGAAATTATACAATATTGTGTAAAAAGAAAACAGCTATGTACAACAATCGCATTGAGTTCCAACTCTACTATTGCCACTCTGTCTTCGAGCGTCTCATCACTTTGCTACTTGTTCGAAGCTGATTAGATTGATTGGTGTCGTTCGAACTTGACAATTGATACAGAGGTCTGGTCGCAAGATGATCCAATGGGACATAGTGATACGCTTTACATCCCTAACTTTTTCCTGGACTGCCCTTTCGGGTTTTCAGTCCATCGGGATACCCTTTTTTGTCCAAGCCGTCTTTTCAGGTTTTCAACTTGCCGGGTGTACATATTTTTTCATTTTCATCCCTTATTTTTGCCTGAACCCTTTTGGTTCGCTGGGAAGCCCTTATCTTTGCCTAGGCCAGTCAACCTAGCGGGTCTTTTATCACGCGTAATATCTTTTCACTATGTCCGCATTGACAGGGTGAGAAAGGTCGTCACCGTCCATGGTGGTTAGAATCATGGCTCCACCCGAGAAAATGTTTTTAATCACAAATGTCCCTTCGTAAGTGGGAGTCCATTTGCTCCTGGGATCACCTTGCGGCAGTATGATGCGTTTGATCACTAGATCCCCAACTTAATATTCTTGACGTCTGACTTTTTTATTGAAAGCCTTGATCATCCGTTTTTGATACGTTTGACCATGACAGATAGCAGAAAGTCTCTTCTCATCGATCAAATTCAGTTGTTCAAGTCGGGTCTGGATCCAGCCGTCTTCGTTCAAACCTGCGTTCTTCATAATCCTTAAAGAAGGAATCTGGACCTCAATGGGTAGGACTGCCTCCATGCCATATACCAGAGAGTAGGGTGTTGCCCATGTCGACGTCCTTGCTGAGGTACGGTACCCATGAAGAGCGAATGGAAACGTCTCATGTCAGTATTTGTATGTCACCGTCATCTTATGTATAATCTTCTTGATGTTCTTGTTAGCCGCTTCAACAGCGTCATTCATCTTCGGCCGGTAGGGAGAAGAGTTATGATGTTGTATCTTGAATTGCTTACAGAGCTTGGTGATCATCATGTTATTGAGATTTGTACCATTATCAGTAATAATTATCTCTAGAACACCATACTGATAGATCAGGTTATGCCTGGTAAACCGCGCCACGATGTTCTTGGTCATAGTAGCAAAAGAGGCTGCCTCAACCCATTTTTGTGAAGTAATCAATGGCCACCAGGATGAAGCGATGCCCATTGGAAGCGGTACACCTGATTTCTCCAATCATGTCAATGCCCACATTGCAAAGGGCCACGGAGCTGTCAAGACGTTTAAAGGAACTGGAGGCACATGCACCTTATCAGCATAGATTTGGCACTTATGACAAGTTCGGGAGTACTGATAACAATCTGCTTCCAAAGTGGACCAGTAATATCCTGTCCGTAGGATTTTCTTAGCCATGGTATGTCCACTTGAATGGGTTCTGAAAGTACCTTCATGTAAATCTGTCATAATCCTCTCTGCTTCGTTCTTGTCTACACACCGTAGTAAGGTAGAGTCATGATTGCGCTTGTAGAGGATTCCATTACTGAGGAAGAATTTCGTGGAGAACCTTCTCAGATATTTCTTATCATTGACAGATGCCCCTTCGGAATACTCTTGAGTCTCGAGGTACTTCTTCACTTCATGAAACCAGGGTTTGTCTGCTAGCTCTTTGGTATCAATCTCACAGCACTGCGCTGGTTCATCCAACCTTTCAATGGTGATTCAGGGAGCTTCGTTGTCCCACCTGACTTTGAACATAGAATACATGGTAGCTAGTGCATCCGCTAACTAATTCTCCTCTCGTGGGAAATGTTTAAAGGTTACCTCCTCAAAGTGCGGGAGAAATGTCAGCACGTGCTCTTTGTACCGAATGAGATTTGAATGCTTCGTATCCCATTCGCCTTTGATCTGACTTATCACCAAGCCTGAATCCCAGAAGACATTTAAGAACTTGATCCTGAGGTCGATAGCGGCTTTGAGACCCACGATGCAGGCTTCATACTCCGCCATGTTGTTAGTGTAGTTAAAACATAGTCGGACAATGAAAGGAGTATGACAGCCCTCAAGAGATATGATTACGGTGCCAATGCCATTACCGAGTGCGTTCGAAGCTTCGTCAAAATCCATAGTCCATCGGGATCCTTCCTCAGGTCCTTCATCCGGTCCAGGTTCTTCGTAGTCAGTCACTAGCATGATATTCTCGCCCGGGAACTCAAAATTCATGGACTGATAGTCATCCACGACCTGATGAGCCAAATGATCAGCCAATACACTTCCCTTGATTGCTTTTTGGGTTTTATATTGTATATCGTATTCATTTATGATCATCTGCCATCTCACTATTCTTCCGGAGAGTGTGGGCTTCTCGAAGATGTATTTGATTGGATCCATCTTAGATATAAACAAAGTAGTGTGGGTCAACATATACTGACTCAGTCGACGAGCAATCCATGTCAAAACTCAGCAAGTTTTCTCGAGTAGTGAGTATTGTTGTACCCCAAAATTTTCCCTCTCAAATTATCAAGATTTGCTCACAAAATCTCCTTGGGCTCAAGACTGCACTAGGGTTTGATCAGCTCAAGACACCTCCTTATGCACTGATGATCAAAATTAGGGTTTGAGTGTGCACAGGGATTTTTGAACTTACAATTCCCTATATTAACTTCATGGACCATTATGGACCCCCAAGATTACTCATGTCAAGTTTCAAGACTTGGATCACATTTTTGCTCAGCCAATTGAGTAATTGACCTAAAAATCAGTTCTATTGGGGGAAAAAGTCAACTGTGGCCAATTGACAGTCAAACTTCATAATTTTTTATCCACATCAACATTTTAAACCCATATGTATCATTTTATCAAGTTTGGACCATAATTCCTCAAGAAATTTGATCAAATCTCCAAAAGGGCAAAATGGTCAAAATTAAGGTTTTGACTGGAAAAGGGCAATTTCTGATTTTTGACCTAGAAAATGGCCAATTGTTTTAAGGCATGATCTCAAGAGTCCAATTGCATTATTTTGACATAATGACATGATTCAAAACATTGCAAATCCATTGGATTGACAGATGAATTTTGTAGTCAACTGATCAAAAGTCAACTGTATACTAAAAAGTCAAACCTTGACTTTTTGGTCAAATTCAAGTGACAAAAATCATAATTCATCAAAACATGTCAAAATATGAAACTTATTCATCAAGAAATCAAAAATTCAAGATTTCATTTTGAAAAGTCAAGATTTCTAAACTTAGAAATTTTTCCAAGTGTTGGAAATTTCATGTTTTTTCATATCTTTGAGCCAAATTTTCACTATGATGTAAGATGATTCAAAGGAAACTTCCAACATGAAAGTTGTAGATATTTATGAAATCTACAAATTTTATTCATTCAACTTCTCCTAAAAGTGCTTGGATCTCAAGTTATAATTTTGTGAATACATGCTCATGAACTTAAAAAGAGTTTGTGAAATTTTGCCCTAGTTAGGCAGATTTTTTGACCTAACTTCATGGAAATTTTTCACATAGTTACAAGAGGAATCTTCAAAATCAATTCAAACATGGGTTGTATAGCACATTTCAAGCTTTCCAAAATGTCAAAGAACTCCTTGAGATCATTCTTGAGTAGGGAGAATCGAAGAGATGAAGTTGGTGTTTTATCACTTGAATTATAAGGCATTTTTGTGATGAAAAAAAATCAAATTTCAAACCTATCCTGCACAATCTTGTTTTGCAGGCTTCTAAACCTTAATATCTCTCCATAATCATAAGATTACACTTGCTTTTGAGCTATTATCCAAGTGTTCCAAGCATTGTCCAAGCCAATTTTCCATTTTTGGAAGAAAGTTACCATTCCATTCTTGAAAAGTTGCTTTAATCACAAAGTCAACTTATCTTGAGCTTCTAACTTGTTCTTTCTGCACACACAACCCCTATAATCCAAAAGCAATGTGTCTAAGGCCTGAAGAAGCTCAGGACATGCTTGTACAACATTTGAGATTTGTCATTTCACTTTTCTTCAAAAGCAAGTTATAGAGCCATAACCCTATAACTCAGAAACCTGGAGTGATTTTGTGCTCTAATATTTTCCTTACATATTAACATGTTTATTGCAAGCTAAGACACGATTTCAAGCATCCAAAAACTGTCCCAAACACCTTTGCTACACAAGACTGTTCAACTTGACAGTTTTGAGCCAAAACTCTCCATCTCAATTTCCACTCGTGCGTTTGATTCTTAATCATTCAAACACCTTACATACATCATACAAAAGTGATCCATACCCCCTATTTCAAGACTGTAACCCCTACATCACTATCCACCATTTTTAAATATCAAGCTTGCAGGTTGACTTGAGTGGGGAGATTCAGGGACTTTCAAAGCAAAGTAAGAGTTGGAATACACTCAAGGAGGTCCAGGCAAGCTAAACAGATCATCAGGCCATCTCGAAAGTTGCTCAAACTCCATTCAAGACTCCAGCTGCAAGAGGTAAGTTTTCAAACTTATATCTCTTCATACAGGCATCATTTGAGTTTGATTTATGAAGATAAAATGTAGATATTGTTGCCACGAAGCTGTACATATCCATAATTTACATTTATATGTCCTGAGCTTAGAGAATTTTAGGGTTGAAGTTTTCTGCAATTTTTAGGTTTTGAATTAGGGCTAGAAAAATTCTCATTCATCTTTGGTTGTTAGATAAATTGTTTATATGTTTGGATTCGTGGGGAAAAATTCCATAACTTTCATGTTTGAACTTTTCATTTTTGTTGAGAGATGAAGAAGATACAGTTCCTTTGGCTGGAGGTTGAAGATGAAGTCTTTAGAACACGTTTTGCCTTACATATTTATTGTTTCATTTATATAAACGGATGTATAGCCACCCCAGTGGTAAGACAGCACGCTGGTAACCCAGAGGGCGTGGGTTCAACACCCAGCGCACTACCTTTTTCATTTCTCACAAGTTTTTCACTTTTTTTGTTTCCAAACAAGCAATGCCTGGGCTTCCAGCTTGGGCCTGACGATGTTTTTTCTTATACTAACCCCCTGATTTACTTGTACACCCCTGGCCCAATTTCTTTTACTATTTTCTTTTTTTTTTATTATCTCTTCTTTAATATTTTTATTTATTACTATTATTATTATTATTATTATCATTAAACATGAAAAAATCCAAAAAAAAAAAAATTTATTTACTCTTATTCATTTTATTTTCTTATAAAACAAAAAATATTAAAAAACATTTTCTTTTAACAAATTAATTTCTCTTTTAAATAATTAAATATTTAGACTTAGGTTTAATAATTATTTTATTTTCTTAATTAAAATTAATTTAGAATTTAGTTTTTCTTTTAATTATTTAATTTTTACTTTTTATTATTATTTAACTTAAAATCCTTTTTCTTCATAAAAAAACCTAAAAAATCTTTTTTTAATTTCATTTCTTTTCTCAATTAGTTTAAGTCAATTTTATTTTAATTTTAACTAATCATTTTTTAATTAGGTTTAGGTTAAACCCTTTTTATGAAAACCAAACAAAAATCATCTCTCTTTCTTTATATTCCTGTATTTATATATTTATTCAATTATTTGTACATATTTAATATGGTTGTAATAGATAATTAGGTTTAATTTTCTTACATAATCCCCATTGGTAATTTGTACACCCCCTCCCATAAGTATTGTAATAGCGTAGTAATTTTAAATTCCGCAATTTATCGCTTTATATACAAATGCTAGTAATTAGGGTTTGTATGAAAAGACTAAAACCAATACTTAGAAAACCCTAATTCAAGACAAAATCAAGCATGAAAACAACACACTTGCACACAAGCACCCCTAGGGTTATTCCACTTGGTTGCCTTATACAAAAATGGCCATATTACGTATGTGAGGTATCTTAGCAAAAACAAGCAAATACAAGATCATAGTCCCTCGATGAAGCTATCTAAGTTGCCTTTCAAATGACCTTAGTCCCTTAAAAATAATGCTAAGATACCTTGCACCATTGCTAATCATGGTTATACGATGACCCACGCCCGTCCCGTTTACATCTAAAGATAGGGTTGCTTACCAAATCAATGGTAAGACAACAATGTCAAAGAAAAAAAATGAACAAGAAAGACATTTGAGTAGGTAGATTGCTCCCAATTAATTGCTCCATTTCAAAACAAACATCCTTTCTATTTTAAAAACAAACACTTACACTTTCAAACATCTTACAAACTTGAAAACATTTTCAAAAGATCAACATCTTTGTATACATTCTTACGAACAAGAATCATTACAAAGATTGCCTAAACAATGATCTCTTTACAAAATACTTTCAAAAACCACATAAAGCACAATTTCAAACAAAAGCAAGTGATCTAGCAAGTAACTAAGAGCCCATGGATAATCATGGATGAAAAGGGTGCTAATACCTTCCTTTTTCATAATCTACCCCCCGAACTCAAGAAATAATCTCAATGGTCTTTCTTATGCTTTTTCACCTTTCCTTTTTGGATAAAAGAAAAGTCAGTGGTGACTCTTGCTAATCGCAACATTTGCGATCAAACTCAAAACCCTCAAGTCAGTTCTCCAACCGTATCACAAGTATCTTGTCTCACAGTCGGTAAACTTTTTGCTAAGGTAGTATATTGCATGCTCTTTTTGACACGACCTATCATGCTGCCCCAGCATACACCCCCATTGAATTGTCTAGCACTGTTAAGTATAATATCAAAGTTCTTCCTTCAACGGGAGGCATCAGAATTGGTGGTTCTTGAAGATATTCTTTGATCTTTTCGAAAGCAGTCGGGAACTCGTCATTCCACTTTACCACTTGATCTTTCTTCAGAAGCTTGAAGATGGGCTCACAAGTAGCAGTCAAATGTGAAATGAACCTGGCGATATAATTCAAGCGTCCCAAGAAACACCTAACTTCCTTCTCAATATGGGGAGCCGGCATCTCTTGTATGGCCTTTACCTTTGCGGGGTCTACCTGAATACATTTGTCACTGACGATGAAACCCAGAAGCTTACCAGACCTTACCCCGAAGGTGCACTTGTTCGGATTCAACCTCAGTTTGTATGTCTTCAACTTGTCGAACAACTTTTGTAGATGATCGAGGTGCTCTTCTTTGGTTTAATACCTGGCTATCATGTCATCAACATAAACCTCGATCTCATGGTGAATCATATCGTGGAACAAGGCGACCATGGCTCACTGATAAGTTGCCCCGAAATTCTTCAACCCAAAAGGCATCACCTTCTAACAGAAGGTGCCCCACTGTGTGACGAAGGTTGTCTTCTCCATGTCTTCGAGAGCCATCTTAATCTGGTGGTAGCCAGAGAAACCATCCATGAAGGAGAAGATTTTTTGTTGCATGGTGTTGTCAACCAGAACGTCAATATGGGGAAGCGGGAAGTCATCCTTGGGGCTTGTCCTATTCAGGTCTCTAATACACACATCCGTACATTGTCGTCCTTCTTAAGTATCGGAACGACGTTCTCAACCCACTGCGGATAGGAGGTGACAGCTAAGAACCATGCGTCAAACTGCTTTATGACCTCTTCCTTAATATTCTCTGAAATTTCAAGGCGCATACGATGAACCTTCTGTTTAACCAGAGGACAATCTTCTTTAGTCGGCAGACAGTGTACCATGATATCAGTGTCTAAACTAGGCATGTCTTTATATGACCAGGTGAAGATCTCAAAGTAGTCGTGTAACATCTGTATCAATCGTTGTTTGATCTTAGTCTCCAGATTTGTGTCGATCTTGACTTCTTTTCTATCTATCTCCGTGCCCAAGTTTATCGTCTCAACCAGCTCTTCGTGAGGTTGTATAACCCTCTCTTCCTGCTGTAACAGTCTAGCAAGTTCTCCAGGCACCTCACAATCGTCCTCACCTTCGTCCTCAACTTGGTTGATCGGATTTTCGAAGTCATAACTGGCAATAGCAGAAATATTATTGATGGGATCCAGAGTGGATATGGATCTGCAGTTTGATACGTGAGTGTGTGTAAGAGCATAGCTGTTTTGATAAAGTAAAAACAAAAAAGAAAAACAGAGAGCGCAAAATTTATATGCAAAGAACGTCCAATGTTTTATTGATGATATATGAAATGACATATAATAACTGAAATTCTGGCAACAGATACTTAATGTCACAGTGAATGTTATGACACCGTATCTGACAAATTGTACACAAACCAAACAGTAATTTAAAAGACAGTAAATAACACAATCAATTGTTAACCCATTTCAGTGTACAACAACACCTACATCTAGGGGCTACCAAGCCAGGGAGGAAATTCACTATAAGAGGTATTAATTTAGGAATAAACCAACCAGTTTATCTCCTTCACTTAAGACCTACCCAATGCAAATTCAATCTAAGTCCTACTTAAACCTGAGTTCCTACTCACTCCCCCTCAATCACAGCAGTGATACTAATCTACTGATTAATAAGATTATGAAGACATTCTTCAATACACACGCTTGATTTTGCTTCAAAGCTTTAATCAAGAGACATAACACTCGTGCTTCAAAGCTTTGAGTGATAAACAACCCTTACAACCAAATCCTACTCCAAGTCACTTATCAAGTGATAATTGCTTGGCTCACAGTAGTTACTAAAACTATCACAACTACATAATGCCTTATTGATCTTCTTTAAAAGCGCTGCACACCATTAGGATTCGTGAGAAATATATATGCAGTCTATTCTTCATTTTGGGCTTCCATAAAAATAGCTAGGGTTAACCAAAGTTAACCTAAAGACTTGGTCTTGGGCTTTCATCATAACAGATTAGGGTTAAGCAAGGTTAACCTAATATCCACGTGAGCATTTGATCTAGTCAATATACTTCAACTCAGAATAGCACACCAGATTCCTGAAAATTCTCAGGAACAATAAATCTGCACAACAACTTGATCAGTACAGGATGTCTTAACATTGGTTATGACATCATGTATCCTGCTCACTGATTTTGGTAGAATTCAGTACATATGATCATAGCTTAATCATCATGATATTCACTCATACTGAGTTGTTCCTGTAGAACATTCCTTCTGCAGAATGTTATGACATCAGTCATGACATTCGCAAATCTGGTTTTACCAAAAATTAATGCCAACAAGCAAACACTTACAAACTCCCCCTTTGGCAAATTTTTGGCTAAAACCCCTAAACAATCAGAGATTAGAATGCAGTAGAATTTTTTAATAACAGCAAATCTAACTACCAATATCCAATTCTACCAAAATTACCATAATTACTTCTCCCCCTTTTTAGCCATAAAGAGGCCAAAGGATCTAGAACAGTCATCAAAAGGAAATCCAAAATACACAGAAACAGAGAGAAGGTATCAAATAGCAGCAGAAAGTTCCAGCATCAATCTTTACAACTCAGCAAACACAGACCTTCAGGTACTGTCATCCCCTGAGGAAGCACTATTTTCGGCGGCATCTTCTGGTGAGCTTCTTGCAGAACCATCATGTTGTTCTTCATCAGCATCCTCTTCCCTCATTTGTTCTTCATTCTCCTCCTGTTCCAGACTAGTAATCAGCTCTTCAAGAGTCCTTTTTCTTGCATCAAGCTCTCTCTGCAGGTTTCTTTTAGAACAGCTATAATATGAGCTTTGACATTTGATGTCTCAGCAGATGTCATAACAATGTCAGGGACATGTGTTCCCTGAAACAGCTTATAGTGAAAACCAAGTGCAGGGGCTCTTTTGCACATAGAGTCCTTTTCAACCAGAATATCAGGATACTGATCAATGATTATACCACACAGGAGAGAGGGAAAAGAAATAGGGCCTTTAATAGCACAGATCTCAGCATGTTTCATTGTTTGTTCAAAGATGTAGTTGCCATAATCAAAGTTTGTTCTGGTTCCAACAGCATAGATAAATCTTCCCAAACCAGTGGAGATGGTGGATTTATGGTTGGTGGAAACCTAGTTAGCTGCACCAATTTTGTGTAGTATGGAAAACTTCACACTCAGCTTGCTTGCAGTTAGCTTCCCTTTCAAGGGCCAGTGCTTGACTTGCTTGGCAGTGATGGTTTGACAAACCTGGTTGTCAGTAACTTCAAGCTCAGGCTGAGCATCATCAGGCCTCCCTAGGTATTTGTTTATCACAGTAGGAGCGAAATTTACCTTCCTTCCTCTCACATAAACACTCTTAAAATCAGTTGACTTTCCATCAGCACATCCACCAGACAAATTTACTATGAATTCTTTGACAAGAATCTCATAGCAGTTGGAAAACTTGACCACTGTTTTCATCAGGCCAGCAGCCTTGATGAGATCCATGACTTCCTTACACTTAATAGCACTTATGTTCAGCTCCCTCTCTAAGGCAATCCTTTTCAGAAACACATACTTCCACCTGCTTGCATTTTCTGGATGGTGAAAGGAGATGTTGTCAATGGCAACCTCAGGAACCTTAGGCAGTTTGCTAGAAGAGGGTTTCTTCCTGAGAGGAATGTCTGGAACATTGCTCTCAACATCAAAATCAAAGTCTGATTCCTCATCGGATTCAGAGGGTTCAGGAGCCTTTATTTTCTTGGCTATAGGTTGTCTCAAGGGTTTTGAGAGACTACCAACAGATACCCTAACTTTTACCTTACCCTTCCCTTTGGAAGTTCCAGCCTTTTGATCCTTCTCAGCTTCTTCTCTAGCCTTGTTCTCAGGCCTAGCTTTCTCATGAACAACTTTAGTAGCTTTCTCTTTGGAGGGGCTTTGGGAAGCACTCTGCTTTTCTTTTCTACTCATCATCCTTCTTGCTATGCTAGGGTTGATATTAGCAATTAAATCATTGTCAGAAAATTCTTCATCAACATCAATGACAGGAAGTTCAACAGCCTTGTCAGTAGGGGTCTGGTGATCATCAGGTTTCTCTGGAGATTTCCCAATGTTGTCATCAGGTGTCTCAACATTCTGAGTGACATTGGGATCACTTTCTAAATTAGGGCTAGCAGTTTCTTGGTTCAATGGTACATATACACCAGGAACAGAGTGATTCTCATTAAGAATCCTAGTGACTAGTCTGGAAATAGCTTGATGCACATAAGCAGAACCTTCCCTATCATCTATCTCTGGAGGAACAGAGGATGATAGTTGAGAAGATTTACCAGAGGGAGAAGCTTGTGATATTCTTGCATGTCTGGTTCGTAGCTTCTTGACCTTAGTAGGATCAGCTGCCATTGCATGAAGTGGAGTTACCTCAAGAACATCAGCATCCATGGGGTTTACGATTGCCCTAGATTCAGTGTCAGTGGGTGAGGGAGATGCAGTTGCCTTTGATTAAGATGATGACACAAATTTTTTAGACATCTTGAGAGATTGAGAATACAAGTGACAGCAAGTGTGAAATTTTATTTTGAGGGAATGGATAGTGATGCAACAAATTGAGAAGAGGGAGATATAAATATGTCTATTCCTCTTCTTAAACTTTTGGAAAGAAAGAGGGAAACAAATGATTAGCCCAATCATAATAAACTTGATTAAAATATCTCTTTCAAACCTTGTATTAAGCAAAATTAATTGCTACATCTCTTCATATTGGCAAATACCCAGCTTGCCCCTTAAATTCTCAAACTGACTTGCATCAAGTGCCTTGGTAAAAATATCAGCCAGTTGTAGTTCAGTGGCAACATGTTCCAGCTTAATCACCTTCTCCTCCACAAGATCTTTGATGAAGTGATGTCTACTGTCAATATGCTTAGTCCTGTTGTGCTGTATAGGATTCTTGGATATGTTAATAGTACTCAAATTGTCACAGTACAATGTTATGACATCTTGTGTGACATTATACTCAGTCAGCATCTGTTTCATCCAGATCATTTGAGAACAGCTGCTACCAGCTGCTATGTATTCAGCTTCAGTAGTAGATAGATACACATAGTTTTGTTTCTTGCTGAACCAAGAAACAAGATTATTTCCCAAAAAGAAGCATCCTCCAGAGGTGCTCTTTCTATCATCAGCATCACAATAACCAGACAGAATTAGTTCACATCCATGAGAGTACAGCATGCCATAATTGTAAGTTCCACTCACATACTTCAGAATTCTTTTCACCTGGTTGATGTGACTTACTTTGGGTTCAGCCTGGTATCTTGCACATACTCCAACTGCAAAGGTAATGTGAGGTCTGCTGCTGTTAAGTATAGCAGACTTCCTATCATGCTTCTGTACAAGCTTTGATCAACATTTTCTCCACTTGTGTCTTTGGACAACTTTAAATGAGTAGGTGCAGAAGTCCTTTTATGACTGGAATTCTCCATCCCAAACTTCTTGACAATATTCTTTGCATACTTGCTTTGAGACAGAAAAATTGAGTCTTCCATCTGTGTGACTTGTAGTCCAAGAAAGTAGGTCAATTCTCCCATGAGGCTCATTTCAAATTCAGCTTGCATCTGGTTAGCAAAATGTTTAACCATTTTATCTGACATTCCTCCAAACACTATGTCATCAACATAAATTTGAGCTACCATTATCTTTCCTCCTTCATTCTTGACAAAAAGAGTTTTATCCAAACCTCCTTTCATGTATCCTTTGTCAGTGAGGAACTTTGTCAACCTTTCATACCAAGCTCTAGGAGCTTGTTTCAGACTATATAATGCTTTCCTCAATTTGTAGACATGATCAGGACAGTTTGGATCCACAAATCCTTTAGGTTGTTCCACATACACTTCCTCATTTAAGTACCCATTTAGGAAGGCACTCTTCACATCCATCTGAAATAGCTTGAACTTAAGGAGACAAGCAACTCCCAAGAGAAGTCTGATTAATTCCAGTCTGGCTACAGGAGCAAAAGTATCATCAAAATAAACCCCTTCAACTTGAGTGTATCCTTGAGCAACAAGCCTTGCCTTATTCCTGGTGACAACTCCTTCAGCATCTGACTTGTTCTTGTAGATCCACTTTGTGCCAATGATGTTTGTTCCTTCTGGTCTAGGAACTAAATCCCATACTTCATGTTGCTTAAACTAGTTCAATTCATCTTGCATTGCTCCAATCCAGTATTCATCAGTCAAAGCCTCTTTAACATTTTTTGGTTCAATCTTAGACACAAAACAAGAGTTTGTGATGATTTCTCTAGATCTTGTAGTGACTCCACTATTAGGATCTCCTATGATGAGTTCCTTAGGATGATCTTTCTAAATTCTGATGGAAGGATCTTTGTTAGCTTCCTTTGATTCAGACTCTGATGGAGTAGGATTAGGCACGTCATCCTTTTTAGACACTTGTGTTGAAGTCTCAAAGAATGTCTCAACATCATATGGGACATTTGTTTCCTCATGGTGATCATCAACTATGACATTTATAGACTCCATCATAACTTTGGTCCTGGAATTGAACACCCTATATGCTCTGTTGTTGGTAGAGTATCCTAGGAATATTCCTTCATCACTTTTAGGGTCCATCTTTCTCCTTTGTTCAAGATCTGTCAGAATATAGCATTTGCTCCCAAAGACATGGAAGTACTTCACTGTAGGCTTTCTTCCTTTCCATAGTTCATAAAGGGTGGATGATGTTCCCTTTCTCAAGGTGACCCTGTTGTGGACATAACAGGTTGTATTCATAGCTTCAGCCCAAAAATGAATAGGAAGCTTCTTGGCATGTATCATTGCTCTGGAAGATTCCTGTATAGTCCTGTTTTTCCTTTCCACAACTCCATTTTGTTGAGGAGTTATAGGTGAAGAGAACTCATGATTGATTCCTTCTGAGGAACAGAACTCATCAAACTTACTATTTTCAAATTCCTTACCATGATCACTTCTGATTTTTACAATGCGTCCTTCTTTTTCTCTTTGAATTCTTTTGCACAATTCCTTAAATACATCAAATACATCAGACTTTTCCCTAATGAATTTTATCCAGGTGAATCTGGAAGAATCATCCACAACAACATAGGCTTATCTCTTTCCACCAAGACTTTCCACCTGCATGGGACCCATCAGATCCATATGTAGAAGTTCTAGCACCTTAGAGGTGGTCAGATGTCTTGTCTTTGGATGTGATATTCTAGTTTGCTTTCTAACCTGACATTCACCACAGACTCTCCCTTCATCAATCTGAAGCCTTGGAATCCCTCTGACAGTCTCCATGGATATGATCTTTTTCATCCCTCTAAGATGTAAATGACCAAGTTTTTGGTGCCACAGTTTCACTTCCTTTTCTTCTTTGGCTATAGAGCACATAGAAGAGTAGTTAGTGTTCTCAGACTCCTATAAGTAACAATTGTCTTTTGATCTGACTCCTCTCATTACAACTTCTTATTTTTCATTAGTTACAAGACATTCAGACTTGGTGAAGTTGACCTTGAATCCTAGATCACATAATTGACTGATACTTATGAGATTAGCAGTCAAACCATTTACCAGCAACACTTCATTTAGGTCTGGAACTCCAGGGCTATCCAAGTTTCCAACTCCTTTGATTTCTCCTCTAGCACCATCTCCAAAAGTTACATAACTAGTAGTATGAGGTTTGACATCATTCAGCAGATTCTTGATTCCAAACATGTGTTTAGAGCATCCACTGTCAAAGTACCAGTCTTCCTTGGCAGAAACTCTAAGGGAGGTGTGAGCTATCAGGGCTGCAGTCTTTTTCTTCCACTGTTGAGTATATGGTGCCTTGTTAGTCTTAGGTTTGACATATGGGGTTTGATTAGGATATCCATATAATCTGAAGCAGAATGGCTTTATGTGACCAAACCTCCCACAATAATGACATCTCCATCTTTGATATTTTTTCTTCATATTTCTCTGTTCTTGATGTTGAGTCCTATGTTGTGACATCTGCTTTGACATTTGTTTATCAGGCCTGGTCTTCTTCTTGTCAACAGCAGATTTCTTTGCAGCCACAAATCCTAGACCAGACATGTTTCCTGCATTTTGTCCAGCCTGAAGGATTTCTTCCAACTTGTCAGTTCCAGTTGTTAACATCTTGACATACTTAGTCATCTGATCAAGTTTGGAGTTCAACATTAGAACTTCACCTTTGAGATGTCTTATAGTAGCAGTGTCTGCCTTCTTCTTAGCCTCCAACTTCACTATGAGCTTTTTCTATTTCTCATTTTGCTGACAGACTTCAGCAATTCTTATACATAGCTTCTTGTAGGAGTCAGCAAGTTCTTCAAATGTCACTTCCTCGTCACTAGAATCATTATCAGAGTTACAAATACCAGATAGTGCAGTAACTAGTTTAGCAGATTCTTCTTCAGAGTCATTTTCTGAGTCACCATCAGACCAAGTAACAGACATTCCTTTCTTTTGTTTCTTTAGAAAGGTAAGACATTCATCTCGAATGTGCCCATATCCTTCACATCCATGGCATTGGATTCCTCTGCTTTGATTTCCCTTTTCTTCAGACTTAGTTCTTCTGCTGGAGTCATAGGATCTGCTAATGTCAGAGGAAATGTTCTTGACATTTGACCTTGACTTTGGGTCCATTCTCTTGATGAGTTTGTTGAACTTCCTTCCAAGCATAGCTATAGCTTCTGATATATTCTCTTCATCACTCTCCTTGCTTTCATCTTTAGTATTGGATACAAGGGTTATGCTCTTGTTTTTCTTGTCAACATTGTCACTGATCCCCATCTCAAATGTCTGAAGTGACCCAATGAGTTCATCAACCTTCAAGTTGCAGATATCCTGAGCTTCCTCTATAGCAGTCACTTTCATTGCAAACCTTTTAGGCAAGGATCTGAGAATCTTTCTCACCAGCTTTTCTTCTGACATCTTTTCTCCCAATGCTCCTGAGGTGTTGGCAATTTCCAAGATGTTCATGTGAAACTCATGAATGGTCTCATCTTCCTTCATCCTTAGATTCTCAAATTTTTGTAGTGAGCATCTGAAGTCTTGACATTTTTACTTTGGATGTACCCTCATGGGTGGTTTTGAGATGTCCCAAACATCCTTGGCCAGTTCACATTGATGTACTAGTCTGAATATTTTTCTATCAATTCCATTGAGCAAGGCATTCAATGCTTTAGAGTTACTCAGGGCTAACTCTTCTTCTTCTCTGCTCCATTCTTCCTCAGGTTTCAGACTAGTCGTCCCATCTTTCCCAGTTATGGTGGGATAGTTCCATCCTTTGTCAGCAGCTCTCCAAGCTTTATTGTCCAGTGACTTCAAGAAGGCAATCATACGAGGTTTCCAGTAGTCATAGTTTGATCCATCCAGAATAGGTGGTCAGTTCCCAAATCCTCCTTCCTTGTCCATAGCGCCAGAAAATAATATCCCTAGATCTCACCCAGAAAGACAGGCAGGGTGCCCGCTCTGATGCCAATTGAAATTCTGGCAACAGATACTTAATGTCACAGTGAATGTTATGACACCATATCTGACAAATTGTACACAAACCAAACAGTAATTTAAAAGACAGTAAAGAACACAATCAATTGTTAACTCAGTTCAGTGTACAACAACACCTACATCTGGGGGTTACCAAGCCAGGGAGGAAATTCACTATAAGAGGTATTAATTTAGGAATAAACTAACCAGTTTATCTCCTTCACTTAAGACCTACCCAATGCAACTTCAATCTAAGTCCTACTTAAACCTGAGTTCCTACTCACTCCCCCTCAATCACATCAGTGATACTAATCTACTGATTAATAAGATTATGAAGACATTCTTCAATACACACACTTAATTTTGCTTCAAAGCTTTAATCAAGAGACACAACACTCGTGATTCAAAGCTTTGAGTGATAAACAACCCTTACAACCAAATCCTACTCCAAGTCACTTATCAAGTGATAATTGCTTGGCTCACAGTAGTTACTAAAACTATCACAACTACACAATGCCTTATTGATCTTCTTTAAAAGCGCTGCACACCATTAGGATTCGTGAGAAATATATATGCAGTATATTCTTCATTTTGGGCTTCCATAAAAATAGCTAGGGTTAACCAAATTTAACCTAAAGACTCGGTCTTAGGCTTTCATCATAACAGATTAGGGTTAAGCAAGGTTAACCTAATATCCACGTGAGCATCTGATCTAGTCAATATACTTCAACTCAGAATAGCACACCAGATTCCTGAAAATTCTCAGGAACAATAAATCTGCACAACAACTTGATCAGTACAGGATGTCTTAACATTGGTTATGACATCATGTATCCTACTCACTGATTTTGGTACAATTCACTACATATGATCATAGCTTAATCATCATGATATTCACTCATACTGAGTTGTTCCTGTAGAACATTCCTTCTGCAGAATTTGTCTTTATCCCAGAATGTTATGACATCAGTCATGACATTCACAAATCTGGTTTTACCAAAAATTAATGCCAACAAGCAAACACTTACAATAACCCTCACAGATAGGACCATTGTGCCTCGGGTAAGACACAAGGCGATAAAGTTTAAATTGTTTATTACAAACTCGGAAAGCAAGTAAGACAATTATTGTGGAATAAAAGAAACTGGTATAAAATCTCTGGTCGTCCAATTACTCGGTCCACCATTGGTAGTCAGGTAGATCTAGTTGTCAATATCAAAGCCTTCCTCATTGTCTTCAATAGCATTGACCCCACGATTACTGATGCGTAGGGGAAGTCCTCCAGCTCGAGTGCGTCGAACAGCCCTTTGAGCTCTTGAAGTAAAACCCAAACTAAATTTGTCAGTTTTATGAGTAAAATCAGGGAGTTGTCCCCAGTTGGTACACCCA
This sequence comes from Vicia faba, assembly GCA_948472305.1. Taxonomy (NCBI): domain Eukaryota; kingdom Viridiplantae; phylum Streptophyta; class Magnoliopsida; order Fabales; family Fabaceae; genus Vicia; species Vicia faba. Next base: position 1,201,325,533 of record OX451736.1, on the reverse strand, counting down.
CCTTCTTCGACCACTGCTCTGGCGTCCTTGTGAGAAGCCATCTTCAAAGGAGGTTTGGTGCTGGTGGTAGTCTCGGTTGATGCTAAAATCTGGGGAACTTCTTCAATGTTTTGACAAGGAGTCTCCATGAATTCCCCGTCCATCTCCATATACCTGAAGGAGTTCAGGTGGCTCACCATATAATCCTAACAATCTTCCCCTTCACCAGATATTTCAGCATTTAGTGCAGTGTAGAATTAATGGCCCCAGATTCATGGATCCAAGGACGACCCAACAAACAAGAGTACGATGGCCTGATGTGCATCACGTAGAAAGTGGACCCAAAGGTCTGAGAGCCTACTTTGACAGGGATGTCCACCTCCCCATGCACCATTCTCTTTGACCCGTCAAAAGCCCTTACCACAATGTTACTAGGCTTTAAGGTCAAGCCTTCACAATTCAGCCGAGCAAGAGCCTTTTTAGGCAGAACATTCAGTGAAGACCCAATATCCACCAGCACATGAGCCATAGTGGTGCCCCTGCATTCGATCAAGACATGTAGAGCATCATTATGCTTCCTCCCTTTTGGTGTTAAGTCAGCATCTGAAAAACCCAGCCCATTGTCAGCAGTCAAGTTGGCCACACAGTCTTTGAATTGATCGGCTGAGGTTTCTTGCGGCACATGTGCGGTCTTGAGGAATGCAATCAAAGTCGTTGCATGGGCCTCAGAACATAACAGCAAAGACAACATTGATATCTTCGAGGGGGTCTGCCCCAGCTTCTCGACCACATTGTAGTCGCTTTTCTTAATTATTTTTAATATTTCCTCTATCTCTTGCTTAGAGGATTCTACAACAATCTTTCTAGGTGCCTCCGTATGGGCAGGCTCACCTACACTTCTTTGCCCCGAGTTCCAGATGACTCAACGGCAGGAGTAACAATTGGTGTAAGAACGGGAGTAGTAGCTAAAGTACTAGCAGGAACAACAGATGGAATAACAATAGGCTTATCGACAGTCTTCGGGGAGATCTCGGGAGAGAAAACCCTTCCACTTCTGGTAATCTTGTTGGCCCCGCAATGTTATTGACATCGAGATCATCCTCTTCAACCTTTAAATCTTATTTAACGCTATGATAGTAAACATCGGCGTCATAATTCCACGGGACAACTTTGTCTGAGGCGTATGGGACGGGACCAAGAAAAGTGATTATTAACGGAGCGATTCTCGGAGCGGGTGTAATCCTAACAGGTCTTTTAGAGGAGACCTTGGAAGGATTGGCGGAAATGGTTATAATGGCAACATCTTCAAACTGAATAGTTGGAATCAAAGCCTTTTCGAACAAAATTTCTCTGTTGTCCATCAGGCGTTGAACACCTGCTTTTAGTAAATAGAAACTAGTGGGCAGAGATGAACACATGTGGCAACCTTCACCACAACCCGGAAATAAACCGGCCAACAACAAATTCTTCTTAACAGTCATAAGAGGAGTAGAAACTTCATCAACAGAGGTAACGAACAGGTCAGTATCAATGGCATTAACTCCACAACTATGCTTGGGCATGGGAGTAGTTATAACATTGGGCTTCTCCGGAGAATAAAACTCAATCTCCTTGGCCTCAATCAAATCTTGTACCTTATTTCTCAGAGCCCAACAGTCATTCGTATCATGGCCAGGACTCATAGAATGGTAAGCACACCGAGCGTTTGGATTGTACCGAGCAGATGTGGTGTTAGGATTCTTGGGAGCCTCTTTCAAGGTTGCCAATTTGGATCTTAGCAGATGGGGTAGAACCCTAGTCAATGTCATGTTAGTCCGGGTAAACTGCCTTTGTGGTCTTTCTACCCTTTGTTGATTGTTGCGTTGTGGGGTAGCCACAGGCCTAGGTATCATCACAGCACTTACCGTTGGACGGTGTTCAGCTATGCTCTAACCTCTTGGGCTATATATAGCACTGATTCCTTCTTTCCTGCGAAAGGCTTCTTTACTGAGCTCGAAGAGGTGTCTTTCTGTATTTTTCCACTCCGGATCCCAGATTCTACCCTCTCTCTTGTTAATATCAGCTCGGTGAAACCAATTGATGAGTTATCAATCAAATGATTGAAGAATGGACCAGACAGCGTCCCAAGAAACATGTCAACCAACTCCCTGTCAGATAAAGGGGGTTGGACTCTCCCGGCCAGATCTCTCCACTTCTGTGTATAGTCCTTAAAGCCTTCACCTGCACCCATAGACATACTCTGGAGTTGAGTACGAGTAGGGGCAAGGTCGGCGTTGTATTGATACTGCTTATAAAAAGCAGCAGCCAAATCCTCCCAATTTCGGACATTGGTTCCCTGCAGTTGGTAGAACCATTCAAGCTGAGTCCCTGACAGACTGTCTTGAAAGAAGTGAACCCACAAGTTCCTATCAGCAGTGTGGGGATGGATCTTCCTTACATAGGAACGGAGATGGAGCTTTGGGCAAGACACTCCATCATACTTTGCGAAAATTGGAGCCTTAAATTTCTGCGGGATGACCACTCCCGACACCAATCCCAGTTCTTCAAAGTCCAACCTAGGTATTCTCTGGACTTCCATAGCGCTCAATCGATGCTCTAACTGCTTGTATCTATCCTCAGTGGGAGGATACTGCTCATCATTGTAGTCTGTATCATTGTCAGAAACTTCAGGGCTAGGGTCCTTCTACCTTGTCTCCCTCTCTTGATTCTCCCCCTTCTTTGGACGAGGAGGTCAGATCGACTGGTTACTTTAACGGCCCCCTGAACCTTCTACCCAGATTCAGAACACCAGAGACCTTCTTCTTCTTCTTCTTTTCCTTACGTATGAGGGTCTTTAGATCTTCCTGCCCTTTTGCCAAAGTTATGAACATCTGTTGAAATTGGGCATTTTGTGCCTGAAGATCTTTGATGCTTTGTTCAAAAGACATTTTTGCTAAAATAAACAGCGAAGAAGATGAGAAACATGTCATGGTACCTGTTTATGAAATGTCATGGATGGTATGGATATGCAATGATTTCAAGGACTTGTAAAGGCTCAAATTTGTTTAACCAAAAAGAAACACACGTTAATTGTCTTAATAAGTTCGGACTATTACAAAGAATGTCCTTTTAGCTTACAATCAAACAAACAAAACTTAAAGCAAAAGGAAACTAGGTCTCCTAGGAGCGCATCCTATTTGGTGCAATGTAGGCGTTTATGTTCTTTTCTTCATGAAGTAGCCTAGTGAGCTCCAGGATTTTCTTCTCGCTGGCATAGAATTGAGCTTCAAACGTATCCCGCTCCTCTTTAAGTTGAACCCAGAATTTCTGTAACTCCTCATGATCAGTTGGCATGTCAGGATGATGAATAAGATAAGGAGTGTCTCCTTTAGCAACTGGTTCCATAATTATTGGTAGGACAGCAGGGTAAGGCATCATAAGGCTTTGGGCGCGGGCTCGTACCCATCGGAGATAAGGCTCAAGAGGGATGGAATTCTTGTGTCCCAGTGTCTTGCTATCAATTTTATGTACCATGCCCCAAGCTCTCATGAACCTTTTGCGATAACCTTGAGCATCATTCTCATAATTGAAGGTGATTCCTTGGATAAGTGTATCATGAGGACCATCCCTTCTTGCATAACCAAAGTGCCGCAGTGCCAAACAAGGGTTATAAGTGATTCCTCCCCTAATGCCTAAGAGAGGGGCATTAGGGAATTCACCACAACGATTGATGATGATAACATCTTCCGAGGACCGTGAACACCAATGAATGTCTGAATATGTAAGGGACATCTGCCTATGAGACCATTTCATACCCTTCTCATTCTTCAAAACAGACTTGGGTAGGTACGAAATAGACCACCTAGCCAATAGAGGAGTGAAACACATAAGGGTCCCCTTCTCTTTAGAGTGCGAGCATACAGAGAGTATAGAACATCCCCAAGTAATGTAGGCACCGGATTATGAGACAGAAAGACCTTAATAGTATTCACATCTACAAGTTGGTCCGCATTAGGGAAAAGTACCATCCCGTAGATGAGGAGTGCCAATACCTCTTCGAAAGCTTATAAATCCAGGGTATTCCAAAATAGTAAGCCTTCTCTAATAGAAATTTAATCGGGATTCCTTGGACACTTCCCCTAGTTTCCCAATTTGTCACTACATCAGACCGTTGTATGGACAGAGCTCGAGCAATCTCTTCAGGCTTTGGATTTTCTTCCGTACCGTTGAAAGGTAACTGATCAAGAATAAGTACCCTCAACAACTGATAAAATTCCTCTATAGTAGGAACTAGCTGGTAATCCGGGAAGGTGAAGCAATGGTGCAAAGGATCGAAGAACTGAAATAGCACTTTTAACAATTCTTCATCCGGTTTTGAAGTGACCAAGTTAAGCAACCGACCATGTTTTTCAGTGAAGGGAGAGCTTTCACAAGGTTAATTTGGATAGTGTTCCTGCGGGCGGATTCCATGTCCTACAAAACAAAGCAAAGATGAGCCCTAGAAAGTCCTTGAAATGGTTAGTATGATATGTCGTGCTTATGATGTCATGATTATGCTAAAAAATCACATGTATAGTAAGCAACAAACAAGTCACACCAAGTCCTTAGGTTTAAGGCCTGCATGAGTTTTAAGGTCATACCCTCTTGAAGCTGGATTGGTTCAACTTGTTCTATAAATAATAATCGGGTTCTAAGGGATCTCAATATCGCCGATCTTTCCCCTAAGCTTCATTCAATAGGCGATTGACTCACCACCAAACAAAACTCAAGAGTCAAACCTCAATGAGTGTAGCATCGAGTATCTGTCGACCTTGGGAATACACCAAAGTCGGCCATCTTGCTACGTCCTACTGGCCAAGTTGTGAAATTAAAGGTTCTAAGGTCAATTGATGCTTTATGACACCACGTGGCGGCCCCGTACTCTCCCTGATTGACTCAAGGGTTACCAGTACCAACCAAAGTGCCACATCAATGTAGTTACTGCTTCAACCGTGTCGGTATACCCCGCATAGTTCCCTCACAGTTTATTGCTACTTACCTATAAGGTGTCCCCAGATCCGGGTGTAGGAGGGGAGAATCAAGAGAGGGAGACAAGGGAGAAGGACCCTAGCCCTTAAGTTTCTGACAATATACGGACTACAATGATGAGCAGTATCCTCCCACTAAGGATAGATACAAGAAGTTAGAGGATTAGTTAAGCACTATGGAAGTCCATAGAATACCTGGGTTGGATTTTAAAGAACTGGGATTGGTGTCGGAAGTGGTCATCTCGCAGAAATTTAAGGCTCCAGTTTTTGCAAAGTCTGATGGGGTGTCTTGCCCAAAGCTCAAGAGTGTGACGAAGTTGTTTTGAAAACTGTTTTGAAAAGTGTTTGTGTGAAAGAGTTTTTGGTTTGAGCAAGTATTTAAGAGTTTTCTACTTACTCGAAAAAAGGTTGTTCATTCTCGTTTCCTTTGAACAGCGCTATCCTACTATTAAGGAGTAGGTATCCCTATCGTTGGAGTTTTAAGGGACGTTCGAAAGGGACAAAATGGTCATTGAAGGAAACAAGTAAGGATACCTTAGCATTTTGAAGGGACGATCGTCATTAGATCATTTTTCGTAGGCAACTCGAGGGATAATGAGGGACTATGATCTTTATGACGACTTTGAACTGCAGGTCATTGCTAAGGTATCCCTACGTTCGAGGGACATGGCCATTATTTCTGAGGCACCCAAGTGAGGCAAAACCCTAGGAGTGAGCATGTGAAAGTGTTTGGTTTTAGTTTCATTTATCTTGCACATTTAGGGTTTTCTACTGTTTTAAATTGATTTATCTTGCCATTCAATCCCATTATCCATACATCTAGGCAATTTATAATTGCAGAAAGTAAAGTGCGAGAAATTAAAACCCTAGCTATTACAAGGCCTTGGGGAAGGGGATTACATAATCAAAAACCGGGGAAAATCATAAATGCGAAATAGTAAACCTAATTAACTATTACAAACTCAGAGCAGATACAATAATGAATAAAAATAGGGGAAAAAGAATGCGTGCAACAAAATTAAATACAGGGAATTAATGTCAAGTTTAGAAACAATTAATTGATGAATAAAGAAAAGATATTTTTTTGGATTTTTGTGAGAAAAGTAAATAATCTTGCAAATTAACCTAATTTTTATTTAATTTTAATTATGAAAAAAAAGAATTTAAATTAACCTAATTAAAATAATTAATTAATTTCAGTTGAATATTTTATGAAAAAAACTAAATCTAATTTTTTAGGGATTTTTTGATTTTATAATTTAATTAAACAAAAATATTTTTGTAAAAAATAGTTTAAACAAGAAATTAAAACAAAATAAATAAATAAATTAAAATAAAAAAGAATTAAGGGAATGGGCCTGATGTAGCCAAAGCAGATTGGGGGTGTGTTGTCAATTTTGTGATAGGCCCAAGATGATGGCCCAAGGATCCTGCGCCTGATCCAGTGCATCTTTCTTTTGATGGTCTATCATGAGCTTGCATATGCTGGGCATTGGATCTGGCTGGAGATGCCTCCAATGGACGGATGATGGGGAGCGCTAGGTGGACCCTCAACAGAGTGACATGCTGGATCTACAAGGAATATTCAAGAAAAATGCAAAAGCAACACGCCTGGGATCGAACCCAGGACGTTTTCTTCAAACCCTCTGTCCTTAACCATCTACGATGGTTGTTCATTTGTTAATATAATAACAAAATAACATTATTCAAAGTAACGTTAATATCATAAAAACACGCGCGTAATTCAAATCTCCCAATGGTAGTTTGCCACTTAGCCTTCTTCTTCCTCAGCACTGCCGTTTTAGGTTTAGACTTTTACCTACGGACAAAGTTTGTAGGTACAACCCTGCATCATTTAAAAATCCAGCACAAGCAATATAAATTACCATGAAGACCATGAATCAACTGGGCTTGAAGCCCTGAACACCATGGTGTCCACGCCTAGCCCTAATTTTTCCTGTAGAAGGAAACCCTAAAACGAGCTTGGAAACCCTAAGAATGGTAAACCATGATTCATACATTTAAAACTCAATCAAACGATTCAGAAAGCATTGAAACATTATGATAAATAAGAATACATGATTAAATTTCATTGAAAATGCATGTATGCATGTAATCAAAAATCAAAAAGGATTGGATAACAGAGTTGCGGATTTTATGATTCTGAGTGTTTTGGTGCGTGCAAAAGGTGAAGTTAGCTTCAGGAGATTTCCAGGAACATGTTGCAATCCTTAAATCTCCTTGAGGATGGTTGTAGTATGGAATCTGATCTGAGATTTTTTGACAAAAATTTGCAACTTATCCTTGCTGTTTCACACGATCAACCCTTGTTCTTGTGTATTGGAATTGTTGTGTATATGTAATAGACTGAATTAGGTCAACAAAAAGCATTCATATCTTTGCCAATTATCAAGATTTGATTTGATTTCCTCTTTGCATTATTTCTTTCTAAATCAATCCAAATCATACCTTTCTCATCCCAATAACCCTTAGCACGATTTGATTCTGTTTGACAACATAAATGGATTGTGATTCTATTCAAAATCAGATCAAAAACAAATCTTCCATATTTTATATCATTTATTTAATTTAATTTGACTTTTAAATGATTAAAATCAAAATAAATTAAATAAATAAAGTCAATAATATATGAGAGAGTGTTTGGGTCGTGGACATTGCTATAAGTAAGATGCAAGCATAAAAGTTAGGCCCATTTGACAAAAAATGCAATTTTGGGTATTGTTGACTTTTGACAATTTTCCAAAAATGGCCAACTTTGACAATGCATATCTCCTTCAATTTTGACCCTAAGAGGGTGTTCTTGGACTTTTTAGAAAGCTTGAGATGTCCCCTAAACAACCCATTTGGTTTCATTTTAATTGGATCTTCCATGTTCATGTAAGAAGCTTTGACCCATAAGGTATTTTTGTTGACTTTTGAAAAGGACCTATAATGTGTGGATTTATATATTTTCATGAGGGCATTTTTTGATCTTGAGGGATGAAGATGAGTTGTAGGGAATTGGATTCTCTTCAAAATGAGCCTTGGATGAGAAATTTCTGATAAAGTATGAGAAAGTTATTTTTGGTCAATTTGGTTGACTTTTCCTGAGAAACCCTAATTTAGCAATTTTTTAGTTTTGGTGAATTAGGAGCATTTCTTGGGGAATCATGATAAACCCTTGATCAAATTATGGGTATTACTTCAAAATGTTGATTTTTACCAAAAATCTTGAAGTTTGACTGTATGTAGGCCACAATTGACTTTTGACCTAATACAGTCGAATTTCAGGCATTTGAGCAGTTGACTGAGCAAACTTCTTGTGCAAGGAATGAAACTTGGAATGGATGGTCTTGAGAGAATATTAATACCATGGAAGAGGTTTGAGGCCTTCGGAGCTCACCCATCTTGATAAAAATGGAAACCCTAGTTGGAGATTCATTGCTTTAGGAGAGAGTTTGTCTGGTCAATCCTTAGGCATCCTTGGGCAAGTTGAGGATTTCAATGAACATGTGTTGAGTAAAATGAGAGGGAAAATTTTGGGGTACAAAAATATGGAACTCGCCTTTTTTTGGTCGTAGAGATAGTTTCCTTGGCTTGTTTCAAGAATTAATCTCTAACCTTAGAGAAAGAAAGATAGTTTCCCCATCTTGTTTCAGGAGTCAATCTTCAATATGTTCATGTAGATAGTTGTCCTGTCTTATTTCAGGTATTAATCTACAATCGGTTGTTCATAGATAGTTATCCTGTCTTGTTTCAAGTATTAATCTGGAACTCGCTTTTTGTTGGTCGTAGAGATAGTTTCCCTGGCTTGTTTCAGGAATTAATCTCTAACCTTAGAGAAAGAAAGATAGTTTCCTCATCTTGTTTCGGGAGTTAATCTTCAATTTGCTCATGTAGATAGTTGTCATGTCTTGTTTCAGGTATTAATCTATAATCAGTTGTTTACAGATAGTTGTCCTGTCTTGTTTCAGGTATTAATCTGGAACTTGTTTTTTGTTGGTCGTAGAGATAGTTGCCATGGCTTGTTTCAGGAATTAATCTCAGACCTGGTCTTGTAGATAGTCGCCTCGTCTTATTTCGGGAATTGATCTACAATCAGTCATTCACATATAGTTGCCATGTCTGGTTTCAGGAATTAATTTGGAACTGTTGAAAATTGATGATGATATTTGTATGCTTGTGAACTTTCCTGAAAAAGGTAAAGAGTCGGCTGTATGCAGTGTCATGATGCTTGAAATGCATTGGGTAATGATGTTCTCAAAATAAATGAGATTGTGATATATGCATTTGTGCTGCATATGCTATGACGCTCGTAAAATGAGGTATGAATGCAATGTATGAACGTATCAGTTGTTCTATTGCAGTGTTGTTGAACTAGGGAAAATAAATCCCCGATTGTTGTTGGGGATGAAGAATGTAAGTTCTCAAATTTTGAAGTTAAAATGCTGGGAGACGGATTTCCGTTGTTAGAGAAATAAACTCTGTTGGGGAAGGGAAGCTCCGTAATCTGCTTGGGGATTTTCATGAGACCCTATTGAGAAACCCAAGAAGCTTGTGAACCAGGCTAGAGAATTATTTAAGATGCCGGGGAAATAATTGAAGATTCTTGCTATGTCGGGGATATCAGAAACTTTGACATCATTAGGCTGTAAACTGAGGATATGGTAGTGACTTTGTAGTAGGGTGTTGTGATACGGTGGGAGAACTGACTTGAGGTTTTGCGTTTGTTTTCGCAAATGTTTCGGTTGAGCAAGAGTCGCCACCGACTTTTTATTTTATCCTAAGGAAAGGTTAAAAAGCACAGCAAAAGCCTTTTAGATGTTTTCTTGGGTTCGAGGAGTAGATTATAGAAAGGGAAGGTATTAGCACCCCTTCTATCCATAGTTATCCATGGGCTCTTAGTTACTTGCTTAGATCAACTTGCCTTAATTTTCAATTGTTTGAAATGGTGCTTTTGTGTGTGTGGGTTTGAAAATGTTTTGAAAAGAGGCCAATGTGGTGGCAACCTTTGTAATGATCCATGTTGGGATGTATACAAAGGTGTATGTCTTTTGAAAAGGTTTTCATTTGTTTTTGAAAGTTGTTTTTGAAAGTGTAGTGATGTGTGGTTTGAAAATAGGAAAGTGTTTTGTTTTGCAAGTTTGATTCAAGTAACTAAGAGTTTGTCTACTCCTAAATTTCTCAAAGATTTCTCCTATGTTTTTAACCCTTTTAACAATTTTGTTCCACCATTGTATTTGGTGGACAATCTTGTGTTAGGATGTGAAAGGGACGGGCGCGGGTCATCGTTTAGACCATAACTGCAATGGTGCCAAGTATCTTTGGGCAATTTTTCCTTGGAGGGACTTGATCATTTTTTAGGCAACTTTCGAAAGCGTCATCGAGGGACTATGATCATTTGAATTGTATTTGTTTTGCCCAAAGAGACCTAACATGCAATATGGCCCATTATTGAAGGCAACAAGTGGAATACCCTAGGGGTGTAAGTGTGATTAGTGTTGTCCATTTTCATGCTTGATTATCTTTGAAATTAGGTCAAACTATTTTGGTTAATTGATTTTCGCATACAAACCCTAATTCTAGCATGGTATATTTAGAAAGCATTAAAGTGCGAAAAATAAAGTTCCTAAGTTATTACAACACAATATATGGGAAGGGGGGTACAAATGTTCAAATGGAGGGTATTTTGACAAGGAATTTAAACCTAGACTATTACATCAAATTGGGAATTATCAAATCATTTAATATACAATAATTAAACAAAAAGGGAATAAATATGCAAGATGCAAAAATGTTTTTTTATATGCATGAAAAAAAGTGTTTTTTATATGTCAAATAAACAAAATAAAAAGTATTATTTTTTGGAGTTTTTATGTATTTAGGGCAAAACCCTAATTTATTAATTAAAAGGTATTAATTGTTTAATATATACAATATTTATTAGTTATGTACAAAAATAAAATAAAAATGAAGTATATTTGTAAAAAGGGTATTTTTAATATTAAATATTAATAAGAATAAAAATGAATATATTTTGTATTTTTGTCCTAAATATTCTAATAAATATATATGTATTTGTATTATTTACTAAATATATATTATATATACAAAAGTAAACTATTTATATAAAAAAAAGTATATTTTATGTAAAATGTTTTCAAGAGGTGATATAAAATAAAATCAAAAAAATAAACATGTTTGCATTATTTTAGTATTTTTAAATAAAGGTATATCTAGGTATTTATTTATGTACAAATATCTATTTAAGCCAATAAATGCTTAATAAATACAAAAATGGTTTAAAAAATATTTTTTATATTTTTAATATTATGAGAAAAAAATAAATGAATCAGAAATAAAAAGAAAAAATCGAAAAATGATCAAAATAAGCTTAATGGGCTTAGGGGGTGTAAAAGTAAAAATGGGGTGTAAACAGAAATAACAGATCAGGACCAACCCACGTGGAGCTTCTTCAACCTCCAGCCATTCTTGTCCAAAACGCGCGCTTCTCAGGCTTGTTCAAACATCCTGATTCTTTGATTTTTAACAAAAACTTACAACATCAAAAATGTTTCGCATCAAACAACGAATCCATACATACCAAAAACTTGATCTAACTCTCAGAAATGAGAGATAATTTCTTCTCCCCCAATTCCTGACCTAGTTTTTGTTCCATGTTCAGACATCAAATTCTCACAGCACACATAACATAAATGAAAACTAATTACATGGGCATGTTCAGGGCTATGAATGTGACATATTTTCTTCACAAACCTAAAGCTAACAATGCCTGGATAGAGAGATATGAGTTCATGAACTTACCTGTTCAGTTGGAATCCTATCTGGTGATGGAGGTGCTTTCAATGCAAGGTGATGATTGGTATAGCTTCCTTGATGTCCAAGGATGCTATTTCAAGCTTTAGTTTGCTTTGAAACCAAGTGAATCGTGTTATGGAACTTCAACTGCAAAACAAGAAAATGAAAATGGTGATGTTGCTTGGGAGTGTTACAGGTCGTGTTTGAGGCTTGGAATAGTTTCAAGGGATGATGTGGGATATGTTTGAAGTGGTTTTAGCAAGAATGTATGAAAGGATTGAGCTATGGAACTCAATCTGCAGCAGGTACCCTGTTTTGGAAGTTTGAGGGTGATTCTGTATTTGAGAAGGCAATGGAGATGGTTGGCTCGTGTTTCAGCTTAGGTTTGATGATTAGAAAGTGTTTGATAACTTTGCTTAAGCTTTGGTTCACGGGAATGAGAGTTGTGTGTTGTTATGCTATGTTTCTTCAACTTTAAGCAACAAAGTGTCCACTTGAGTTTTAGACTGATAGAGGCCCCCCTAATGTGCTGCATACCTTGGCCTTGATCAGTGTAATTAGTTCATAAACTTGTGCCAAAAGGATTTGCCCTGTACTTGCTTGGATTTGCTTTTGACATAAAGCCATACTTTTCAAAAATGGATATTATGCTTTTTCTAAAAATGGCTTAATCATCCATGTAATGCTTAAACACATAAAACAAGGCCTTGGCACAATGATTTAGCATTAAATTATTGAGTGCAAATGGGATATAGGACCTGTAATCAAGGAATGCAAGCTGAGTTCAAAATGGCACAAGTGTATGAACATGTAACTTGGCCATAAACAAAGTGACTTTTTCCCAACTTGCCAAATTCGATTCTCCCTAACCATGAGGTTGTTTGATGAGTTCTTGGACATTTTGGAAAGCTTGGAATGTGTACTACAATCCATATTTGAAATGCAAATTGAAATTCCAAGTGGAAGCATGTGAAAAATGGTCTTGAAGTTAGGAAAAAATCCTGCCTAAAATGGTTCAAAATTTCTCTAAGTTAAGAATGGTTTGGTACCCTTGTTCCAAAAATTGTAACTTGAGCTACAAGCTTCTTTTGGGAAAACTTTGTGAATCAAAGTTGTAGATTTTGCAATGGACTACAACTTTCATGTTTTGACTTTTGCTTGAATCCAAATGAATCTTAGTGAGAAAGTGGGGCAAAGTTAGGAAAAAATTAGGGTTTTTCATAACTTAGAAAAATTCTAAGTTATGAAAAATCTTCATTTCAAACCCTAATTTGCAATTCTTGATTTCTTGATGAACAAGTTTCATGATTTGGCATGTTTTGATGAAAAATGAATCTTGACACTTGATTTTGACCAAAAAGTCAAAGTTTGACTTTTCAGTATACAGTCAAAATTGATCAATTGACTGGGAAATTCAACTGTCAATCTTGTGCATTTGGGATCTTTTGAACTTGTTGAGTATGTCAAGACAATTCCATGGGGTCCTTGAGTCCATATGTGAGATTGGTTTGCCATTGGCTAGGTCAAACAGTCAAAAATTGCCTTTGTGCAGTCAAAACCCTAAAAATGACCATTTTGCCCTTTTGGTGATCTGATCAAATTTCTTGTGGAATTGTGATCCAAACTTGATCAAATGGTCCATGTGAGTTCATAATGTTGATGTGGGTCAATTTTCATGAGATTTGACTGTCAATTGGCCACAGTTGACTTTTTCCCCAATATAGTTGATTTCTAGGTCAACTGTCCAATTGACTGGGCAAAATTTGGAATCAAGACTTGAAACTTGGTATGGATAAACTTGGGAGTCCAACATGAAGCATGAAAGTCATCTTAGGCATTTCAGGACAAAATATCTTTGTGCAAACACAAACCCTAATTTGGGTCAACCGTGCAAGGAGAAGTCTTGAGCAGAGGAAACCCTAATTGGTTCTTGAGCTCCAAGGGTTTTGTGATGAGAAAATGTTGAGGAAATGGGAGGGCAAATTTTGGGGTACAACAGTTGCCCCTATTCAATCTTCTTGAACCTGAAGAGTTAGATTGGCAAGTTTGCCTTTCGTGACTCGAGGGTAAAAGGAGATTGGACACTAGAGTGCCCGGAAATTTGCACTCGCATGTTGGAGTATCAGCAAATGTGATGTCGGGAATGGGCTTATAGATGCCATTTGGAGAGATGGTGGATAGGGAGATGGGCTTATAGATGCCATCTGAAGGCGTGACAGAACCTTGTCGGGAATGGGCTTATAGATGCCATTTGGAAGTGTTGATCGCATAAGAGATTCCTTAGCGAGAACTTGTGTACTTTGAGAAAGACAGATGTTTTCCTGGCTTGTTACAGGTGTTGATCTTCAATCTCTTCATGTAGACATGCCCTGGCTAGATACAGGTGTCGAGTCTACAATCGGTTGCTCACAGATATGCCCTGGCTAGATACAGGAATCGAATCTGGAAATAGTCGTCAACAGATATGCCCTGGCTGGATACAGGAATCGAATCTTCGAACTCTTCAGACGTGCCCTGGCTAGATACAGGAATCGAATCCAGAATTGTGACAGTTGATAGATATGCCCTGGCTGGATACAGGAATCGAATCTTCAAACTCTTCAAACGTGCCCTGGCTAGATACAGGAATCGAGTCTGGAAATAGTCGTCAACAGATATGCCCTGGCTGGATACAGGAATCGAATCTGGAAACTGATCACTCACAGACGTGCCCTGGCTAGATACAGGAATCAAATTTGGAATTGTGACGGCTGAAAGTAGTTGTCTTTTTGGATTGTCTTTTTCCCTGAAAAGGCAAAACATCAGTTGTCTGCAATGTCATGATGTATGAAATGCATGATGTCATGATGTTCAAAATGAGATAGTGTTGTATGCACTTTATCATGTATGTTAAGCAAGATGTATGAAATGCGAACTGTTTATGAATGTATTTTCGTCTAGGAAAATAAATCCTCGACGACCGGCCGGGGGATTAAATCCTGGGCTGACGTTGAAGAGCAGAGCTCTTTGCTTCCGCTGGGGATGATGGTTGCAAGAATACACCGGTAAGAGAAGATGACTCCGTTGGGGAATAAACTTGTTGGAGAGATTACTCTGAGGGGAATTACTCTGGGGGAAGAGATACTTCGCTGAAGTTTTGATGGGAGCTCCACTGAGGATTTCAATGATGGACTCCGCTGGGGATGACAATGATAAACTCCGCTGGGGATTCTGTTGATAAGTTATGTTGGGGAACTTTGATGAACTCCGCTGGGGATAGGAAGAACTTTGCCGAGGACGATCTTCCGTGGTAATTAGCTGAGGATAACCCAGTTATAAGCCCTTGTGAGGAATAACTTTGAATGAAGCTCGAGAGAGACGTCCGTACTCTGCAGGGGATAAGCTTCCAGAATCTACTGGGGATAAGCTTCAAGACCTGCTGGGGATATGAATTCCATTTTCCTGGGGAAACCTTCAGACTGTACTGGTAAATGGTTCCACTGGGGTGTCTGTATTCCACCGGGGAACAATCTTAGATCAAGACTGTCGGGGATGCTTGCTGATGAATGCCTACACTCCGCTGGGGAATGTTGATATCTTCTGGGGATACCTAGCTTCCTTTAGGCTGACCGTAGACTAACTCTTCTGGAGGAGAGTATTGCTGACTTGCTAGGGGAACAGGGTGCCTATTGTAGGGCTTATGATAGACTAACTTTCCCTGGGGAGAGTTTTGTTGAATCTTGTCCTTCTCTGTGGGGAGTTGAGATAACTTGGTCACATTCTTCAGTTGAATCTACCTTAGTACCCTGGCGGACAAAGCAACTAGATTGCCTGGACAATTCTACATTGCCCCTACTTCTGATGTCACCTGTAATTATTCTTTTGTTTCATATGCAAGTATTTATGAATTAGCAATTTAATGTCAAATGCATATATCAAAAATGAACATTGGACGTTCTTCGCAAGACAAAACAGAACAAGGAAAAACAATTGGCAATTTGTTTGGAAAAGTCAACTTGTATTGACTTTGAAATTTTCCTGTAAATAGGCGTTTTTTGTACAAGAGGCTGACATCCTAGTAAGAGAATGCCGCCGAATAACATAAAGTTTATACAATTTTGAAAAGGAAACAAAACAGCTGCACAATATTCCCACTGGGTTCCAACTCTGCTATCGCCTTTATGTCTTCAAGCGTCTCATCACTTTGCTGCTTAGTTGAAGATGAAGCTGATTGATCGATGCCGAAGTCTGAGCCAGATAGTTGATGTCGAATTCTGGATGCAAGGTGATCCAATGAGAAATAGTGTTACGCTTTATCCCTAACTTTTGCCTGGACCGCGCTTTCGGGTTTTCAGTCCACCGGGATACCCATTTTTGCCCAAGCCGCCTTTTCAGGTTTTCGACTTGCCGGGTGTACAGTTTTTTTTATTTCATCCCTTATTTTTTCCCGAACCCTTTTGGTTCGCCGGGAAGCCCTTATTTTTGCCTAGGTATGTCAACCTAGCGGGTCTTTTATTTATGCGTAGTATCTTTTTACTATGTCTACATTGGCGGGGTGAGGAAGGTCGTCACCATCCATGGTGGTTAGGATCATGGCTCCTCCTGAGAACACATGCTTAACCATAAATGGCCCTTCGTACGTAGGGGTCCATTTGCCCCGGGGATCACTTTGAGGAAGGATGATGTGTTTGATTACCAGGTCCCCAACTTGATACTCTTGTGGTCTGACTTTCTTGTTAAATGCCCTGATCATCCGTTTTTGATACGTTTGACCATGACAGATAGCAGTAAGTCTCTTTTCATCGATTAGGTTTAATTGATCAAGTCGAGTCTGGATCCAGTCATCTTCACTCAAATCTGCATCCTTCATTATCCGGAGAGAGGGTATCTGGACTTCAATTGGCAAGACTGCCTCCATACCATAGACCAAGGAAAAGGGTGTTGCCCCGGTTGACGTCCTTGCTGAGGTACGGTACCCATGAAGAGCAAATGGTAACATTTCATGCCAATCTTTATAGGTCACTGTCATCTTCTGCACAATCTTTTTGATATTCTTATTAGCTGCTTCTACAGCCCCATTCATCTTCGGCCGGTAAGGAGAAGAGTTGTGGTGTTGTATCTTGAATTGCTCGCAGAGCTCAATGATCATCTTGTTATTAAGATTGGTACCATTGTCTGTAATGATTCTTTCCGGGACGCCGTACCGACAGATCAGGTCATGCCGAATGAAACGTGCAACGACGCTCTTGGTTACGGTGGCGTAGGAGGCTGCTTCCACCCACTTCGTGAAGTAATCAATTGCTACCAAGATGAAGCGATGCCCGTTGGATGCCGTCGGTCGGATCTCGTCGATCATATCAATGCCCCACATTGCAAAAGGCCAAGGTGTCGTCAGGACGTTCAGAGGAACCGGAGGGATGTGCACCTTATCAGCATAGATCTGGCATTTATGACAAGTTCGAGAATGTTGGTAACAGTCGGCTTCCATTGTGGACCAGAAATATCCTGCCCTAAGGATTTTCTTTGCCATGGTGTGTCCACTGGAATGTGTTCCGAATGTACCTTCATGTAGCTCTACCATGATCTTTTCTGCTTCAGTCTTATCCACACAACGCAGTAGAGTTGAATCATGATTTCGTTTGTAGAGAATGCCGTTGCTGAGGAAGAATTTCGCTGCGAACCTTCTCAGAAACTTCTTATCATTGACAGATGCACCTTCAGGGTATTCCTGAGCTTCCAAGTATCTTTTCACCTCATGATACCAGGGTTTTTCAGTCACCTTTTCGGCCTCAAGATTGTAGCAGTATGCAGGTTCGTCCAACTTCCAGATAATGATCCGGGGAGCCTCGTTGTCCCATTTGACTTTGAACATTGAAGACATCGTAGCTAGTGCGTCCGCTAACTGATTCTCCTCTCTGGGGAAGTGTTCAAAAGTTATCTCTTCAAAGTGGGGAAGCAAAGTCAACACATACTCCTTGTAAGGAATAAGATTTGGGTGTTTCGTATCCCACTCGCCTTTGATCTGATTGATCACGAGAGCGGAATCTCCGAAGACACTTAGAAACTTGATCCTTAAGTCGATTGCAGCTTGAAGACCCATGATACACGCCTCATATTCTGCCATGTTGTTGGTGCAGTTGAAACACAATCAGGCGGTGAGTGGAGTATGAGTTCCTTTAGGGGATATGATCACAGCGCCGATGCCGTTACCAAAAGCGTTCGAGGCTCCGTCAAAATGCATAGACCATCGGGATCCTTCCTCAGGTCCTTCATCCGGTCCAGGTACTTCACAATCAGTTACTACCATGATATCTTCGTCCGGAAATTCAAAGTTCAATGATTGGTAATCGTCCACAGGTTGGTGTGCCAAATGATCTGCCAATACACTTCCCTTGATTGCTTTTTGAGTCGTGTACTAGATATCATATTCTGTCAAGATCATTTGCCATCTTGCTATCCTTCCAAACAGAGCAGGCTTTTCGAATATGTACTTGATGGGTTCCATCTTTGAAATCAACAGAGTAATGTGAGTCAGCATATACTGTCTCAGCCGGCGAACGGCCCATACCAGAGCGCAGCAAGTTTTCTCGAGCAGTGAGTACCGAGACTCACAGTCGGTAAACTTTTTGCTCAGGTAATAAATAGCGTGCTCTTTTCGGCCAGACTCGTCATGCTGCCCCAGCACACACCCCATTGAGTTATCAAGTACTGTCAAGTATAGTATTAGAGGTCTCCCTTCCACTGGAGGCATAAGAATGGGTGGCTCTTGGAGATATTCCTTTATCTTTTCAAAAGCAGCCTGACATTCATTGTTCCAACGTACTACTTGATCTTTCTTCAATAATTTGAAGATTGGCTCACAGGTAGCAGTTAGATGTGAGATGAATTGGGCAATGTAATTCATTCGTCCTAGAAAGCCTCTGACTTCTTTCTTTGTCTTGGGAGTTGGCATCTCTTGTATGGCTTTCACCTTGGCAGGGTCCACCTGAATACCTTTATCGCTTACAATGAAACCTAGCAATTTTCCAGACCTCGCCCCAAAGGTGCATTTGTTTGGGTTCAACCTCAGCTTGTACAACTTCAGTCGGTCAAACAGCTTCCGCAGATGGTCAAGGTGTTCTTCCTCAGTTTGGGACCTTGCAATCATATCTTCGACGTACACTTCAATCTCATGGTGGATCATGTCATGAAATAAAGCAACCATGGCACGTTGGTAGGTTGCCCCAGCATTTTTCAACCCGAATGGCATGACCTTGTAGCAGAAGGTGCCCCACTAAGTAACAAAGGTAGTTTTTTCCATATCTTCAGGAGCCATCTTGATCTGATTATACCCTGAAAAACCATCCATGAAGGAGAACACCTTGTGTTGAGCAGTATTGTCAACAAGAACGTCGATGTGAGGTAGGGGGAAGTCATCCTTGGGGCTTGCCCTGTTTAGATCCCTGTAATCGACACACATCCTGACTTTACCGTCCTTCTTCGGCACTGGCACCACGTTGGCAACCCATTGAGGATAAGAAGTCACTGCTAGAAACCCGGCATCGAATTGCTTCATAACCTCAGCTTTGATCTTTTCGGACATCTCTGGACGCATGCGGCGGACCTTCTGCTTTACCGGAGGGCAGTCTTCCTTGGTAGGCAAGTGATGAACCACAATGTCGGCATCCAAACCAGGCATGTCTTCGTAAGACCAAGCAAAGATCTCCATGTAATCATGTAGCATCTGGATCAATCGTTGCTTCACGCTGAGCTCTAGATTGGCACCAATCTTGACTTCTTTTATATCTGTCTCAGTACCCAGGTTCACTGTTTCCACCGGCTCTTCATGCGGCTGAATGGCCCTCTCTTCCTGGAGTAGCAGTCTTGCGAGTTCACCAGGCACTTCGCAATCATCTTCACCTTCGTCTTCGGCCAAGTTGATCGGATTTTCGAAGTCATAACTGGCGTTAGCAGAGCTGTTACCAGTGGGATCCAGAGTGGATTGGAACCTGTATAAGTGAGTGTGTGTAAATATAGTTGTTTTGCAATATATAACACAGAAAGAAAAAGAGCACAAGATTTGAAATGCAACAAACGTCCAATGTTTTGATTAATGATATATGGAAATGTCATACAAAAAGCCCTCACAAATGGGGCCACGGTGCCCCGGGTAGGACACCGAGCCAATAAAAGTTTCAACATATTGTTTGTTACAAATTGAAAATAAAAGAGTTAATTACTGCGTGACAAATGTAATAGGTGTAAAATATTTTGCCGTCCAGTTGCTTGGTCCGTTATTGGTGGTTGGATAGATCCAACTGTCAAACTCCGCTTCCTCTACGTCCTCCTCGATAGCATTCACCCTTGGGTTGGTGATGAACACCAGAGCCTTTCCGATCCTTTCTTTGCGAACAGCCCTCTGAGCCTTTGCAGTGAAGCCCAACCCAAACTTGTCGGTCTTTTGAGTGAAGTCAGGAAGTTGACCCCAGTTTGCGCACTTGCCTTTCTCGATTACAGCCCAGGCATCCTTCAAGGATGCCATCTTCAAAGGAAAGTCTTCTTCAACCACTGTCTCAGCTGACGCCAATGTTGGAGGTACCTCCTCAAAATGTTGAAAGGGGGTTTCAATAAACTTCCCGTCCATCTCGATATACCGGAATGAATTCAAGTGACTAACCATGTATTCCTCCTCACCCTGCACGGTAACAATCTTCCCTTTGACAGGGTATTTGAGCTTTTGGTGTAGAGTGGATGTTACCGCCCCAGCCTCGTGAATCCAGGGTCGACCCAACAAGCAGGAATAAGATGGACGAATATCCATTACGTAGAACGTTGAGTCGAAGACTTGGGAACCCACACGGATAGGAATGTCTACCTCACCATGCACCATCCTTTTAGAACCGTCGAAGGCTCTAACAATGATGTTACTAGGTTTCAACTCCAGGCCCTCACAATCTAACCGATCTAAGGCCTTCTTGGGAAAAACATTCAGGGAAGAACCGGTGTCCACCAATACGTGTGCGAGAGTAGTGCCCATGCATTCTATAGAGACATGCAGGGCATCATTGTGATTTTTTCCTTTGGCGGTAAGGTCTGCATCCGAGAAACCCAAACCATTGTCAGCTGTCAAATTAGCCACACAGTCAGTGAACTGATTTGCAGAGGTCTCTTGCGGCACATGGGCCGTTTACAGAAATGAAATCAGGGCCTTGGCGTGGGCCTCTGAGCACAGCAGCAATGATAGCATAGAGATTTTGGAGGGGGTATGCCCCAGCTGTTCAACGACATTGAAGTCACTCTTTTTGATGATTTTAAGGATCTCCTCCATTTCTTGCTGGGAGGCTTCAATAGCGGTCTTTTTTGGTGCCTCCGTCCGGGCAGGCAAATCGGTAGCAACTTCTTTGCCCCGAGTATCAGAGGACTCGGCGGCAGTAGTAGACACAGGAACTTGATTTGAAACATGCACACTTGCGAGTGTGATGATAAGAGGTTTTCGGATAACTAGTGGTGCAATGTCAGGCAAGAAGAGCCTGCCACTGCGAGTAATCTTGGCGGGACCAGTGATGTTACTGATACTGGTACCGGTGTTGAACTCCTGCTTCACTCCAAGCACATACACGTCTGCCCCATAGTGCCATGGGACAGCCTTGTCAGATTCATAGGGGAGGGGCCCCGGAACAGTAATGGTAATGGGTGCAACAGACATAATTTGGACAGGCTTCCTCGGGAGAGCCTTGGTAGGATTGTTGAAAATTGTGACGACAGATACTTCTTCAATGGAAACAAACGGAACAGCTGTTTTCTTAAACAGAATTTCTTTGCTATCCATCAGGCTTTGGATGCCTGATTTCAGCAGCGGACAACCGGTAGGGATAACAGCACATAGGAGGCAACCCTTGCTACAACCCGGAAATAAACCGGCTAGCAGTAGGTTCCTCTTAACAGTCAATAGAGGGGTAGCAACATCATTCACCGAAACAGCATATAAATCTTCCTCGACGGCATTTACTCTATGCTGGGGCATAGGAGCAGTTACAATATTTGGCCTCTCAGGCGCCTCAAACTGAATTTCCTTCGCATCGATAAGGTCTTGAACCTTATTTCTCAGGGCCCAGAAATCATCAGTAGTATGCCCGGGGCTATCAGAATGATAAGCACAACGGGCATTTGGGTTATACTTAGGAGATGCAGTATTCACGACCTTCGGAGCCTCTTTGATGGTCACCAAGTTGGTTGATAGCAGTTGCGGTAAGATTTGTGACAAGGTCATACTCAGCCGAGTGTATTGCCTCTTGGGCCTCTCACCCCTTTGTTGATTGTACTGCTGAGGAGCAGCAACAGGCTTTGAAATTACCAAGGCATTGACGGATTGGCGGTGTT
This sequence comes from Vicia faba, assembly GCA_948472305.1. Taxonomy (NCBI): domain Eukaryota; kingdom Viridiplantae; phylum Streptophyta; class Magnoliopsida; order Fabales; family Fabaceae; genus Vicia; species Vicia faba. Next base: position 1,201,303,391 of record OX451736.1, on the reverse strand, counting down.
CTGGCTTGACTTGTCTTCTAGGACCATAGACGACACTAGCTTCCTTCTTGAAAGGTTTCTTCTCAGCACTTGCGGAAGCACCCTTCTGTATCTTTCCTGACCTGATGCCAGCTTCTATCCTTTCACCCGTCAGGATCAAATCCGTAAACCCAGCGAAGGAATTACCAACCAGATGATTGAAGAATGGACCAGACAAGGTCCCTAGAAACATGTCAACCAGCTCACGGTCAGTCAAAGGAGGCTGCACCCTGCCAGCCAAATCTCTCCATTTTTGTGCATATTCTTTGAACCCTTCACCCGTTCCTAGAGACATACCCTGAAGTTGGGTACGCGTAGGAGCGAGGTCAGAATTGTATTGATATTGTCTATAAAAATGCAGTAGCCAAATCTTCCTAATGTCGGATACTGGTTCCATCTAGCTGATAGAACCACTCAAGTTGTGACCCCGAAAGGCTATCTTGGAAGAAGTGGATCCAAAGATTTTTGTCTGCCGTGTAAGGTTGGATCTTCCTTACGTACGATCTGAGATGCAGCTTTGGACAGGAAGCCCCGTCGTATTTGGCAAAGGCAGGCGCCTTGAACTTTTGTGGGATTACCACCCCAGAAGATAACCCTAAATCTCCGAAATCCAGCCCCGGCATATTCTGAATCTCCATGGTACTCAAGCGGTCTTCTAATTGCTTGTATCTGTCAGCAGCGGGAGGGTATTGTTCGTCATTGTAATCCGTCTCGTTGTCAGAGACTGCAGGACTAGGATCTCCTCCCCCTTGGGGACTGTCTTTCTCTGCAGAGGAAGTAGTTGGATCAGCCTCGTTATGGAGTGTGTTCCCAAACCTGCGTCCAGTATTGAACAAAGCAGTCCTCTTCTTCTTCTTCTTCTTCTTCTTTAGGAGCAGAGCCTTCAACTCTTGCTGACCTTGGGCCAGGCTCATGACCATTTCTTGAAACTGGGCACTCTGGGCCTGGAGGGCCTTGATTGCTTGCTCACTGGATGATTCTGGATTCATGATGACTGTTCAAAATAAACAGCGAAGTAGATTAAGCAACCTGTAGAAAAAAGGGTACCTGTTATGCACATGATGCATGAGATGCTATCTATGCAATGCATTCAAGGATTTTAGAAATTCACAATTGTTGCAGACAAAAAGAACGCACGTCATATTAATAAGAAGAAATTTGTTAGTACATAAGTGCCCCATGGGCCAAATATTACAAAAACAACTTCTCAAGGTAAAAAGACGTTGTGCATCGTCTTTGGCGCAATGTAGGTGTTAAGGGCCTCTTGCTCATGGAGTCGGCGGGTGAGCTCTAAAACCTTCTTCTCGCTGGCGTAGAAGCTGGCTTCAAAAGTGTTCTGTTCCTCCTTGAGTTGGATCCAACTCTTCTGCATCTCCTCCCACGATGTAGGCATGTCAGGATGTAGGATGGTGTAGGGAACCTCTCCTTCCTTGACAGGCTCTTTAATCACAGGGAGAACATGAGGATAAGGCATCATTAGACTCTGGGCTCGGGCTCGTACCCACTTGAGATAAGGTTCAAGAGGGATGGAGTTCTTGTGCCCCAATGTCTTGCTATCAACCTTGTTGGGCCTCCCCCAAGCTCTGATGAATCTTTGGAGAAGTCCTTGCGCGTCGTTGTCAAAGTCAAAAACTAGGTCAGGAATCAACATGTCGTGAGGGCCATCTCTTCGTGCATATCCAAATTGCCTCAAAGCTAGGCAAGGGTTGTAGGTGATACCTCCTCTGATTCCAAGTAAAGGAACATTAGGAAACTCTCCACAACGATCGACGATGATGATATTTTCTCTGGACCGAGAACACCAATGTACATCAGAGTGAGTAAGAGTCATCAACCGTTGGGACCACCTTGAGCCTTGGTCATTCTTCAAGACAGATTGTGGAAGGTGCGAAATAAACCACCTTGCAAGGAGAGGAGTACAGCACATGAGAACACCCCTCTTTCTCATTGTTCGTGTGTAAAATGAGTGAAGGATGTCCCCAAGCAATGTTGGTATTGGATTTCTAGACAAGAAGATTTTGACGGCGTTGACCTCTACAAGCTGGTCAGGATTTGGGAACAAGACCAACCCATAGATAAGGAGTGCCACAATTTCTTCAAAGGCTTGTAGGTCCAATGAATTCCAACATTCTTGTGCCTTCTCAAACAAGAATTTTGCTAAGAAGCCTTTGACACCGCTTCTAGTTTCCCAGTGCCCCTTGATGTCAGAAGGCTGTAGATGTAATGCTCGAGCAACATCTTCAGGCTTTGGTTCCTTTTCCGTACCGTTGAAAGGTAGTTGATTGAGGATAGGAACTCTCAGGAGTTGAGAAAATTCCTCCAAAGTGGGCACCAACTGGTAGTCAGGGAAAGTGGAACAGTGGTGAAGAGGGTCAAAGAACTGGAATAGCACTTTCATCATATCCTCTTCAATGTTGGTGTTGACTAAGCTGAGCAGTCTACCATGTCTTTCACTGAAGGATGAGCTCTCCGGAATTCTTGAGGTGAGCTCCTTGAGTTGAGGAGAGATTCTCACAAGGTTAACTTGGATGGTTTTTCTGCGAGGATTTCCATGACCTACAAAACAAGAACAAAGATGAAGATCTAAACCCTTGAAGTGGTTAGTAAATGCATATGATGCTTTATGATGTTCATGATGTATGCACAAACATATGTACAAGCAAATCACACCAAACCCTAGTTTCAGGCTTGCATGGGGTTTCATAGGTAAGTACCCTCTTGAGTGTAGTTGGCTTAAAAACCTGTCCTATAAATAGTAACCGGGTTCTAAGGAGCTCAATATCATTGGATTGTTTTCATTGTTCATTGTTTTGGTTTAGCCACTTAACTAGCGACCAAAATATTCCAAGAAAACAACCCTCAATGAGTGTAGTATCGAGTATCTACCAACTTCGGACTGCACCAAAGCCGGTCATCTCACTACCCCTAATAAAAGGCCAAGATGGTCAAGTAAGGTTCTAGGTCATTAGTGCTTAGTGACATCACTCAGCGGCCCCGTACTCTCCTTGATTGAACTCAAGGGTTACCGGTACTCACAAATATGTCGCACTAATATAGTTATTGCTTCGACCGTGTCGGTATACCCCGCACAGTTTCCACAACGTATTGCTATCTATGAATGTTTCCCAAAATCCGGGTGTAGGATTGCAAACCCAAACAAGAGAGCCAAAAATATAAAGCAATCAAGACAAACAATTAATCATGCAAGAGGGTGATCTAAGCCCTAAGGTTACTCCACTTTTAAGAATCTCCCCAGCAGAGTCGCCAGTTCTGTGATACGGTGGGAGAACTGACTTGAGGTTTTGCGTTTGTTTTCGCAAATGTTTTGGTTGAGCAAGAGTCGCCACCGACTTTTTATTTTATCCTAAGGAAAGGTTAAAAATCACAGCAAAAACCTTTGAGATGTTTTCTTGGGTTCGGGGAGTAGATTATAGAAAGGGAAGGTATTAGCATCCCTTCTATCCATGGTTATCCATGGGCTATTAGTTACTTGCTTAGATCAACTTGCCTTAATTTTCAATTGTTTGAAATGGTGCTTTTGTGTGTGTGGGTTTGAAAATGTTTTGAAAAGAGGCCAATGTGGTGGCAACCTTTGTAATGATCCATGTTGGGATGTATACAAAGGTGTATGTCTTTTGAAAAGGTTTTCATTTGTTTTTGAAAGTTGTTTTTGAAAGTGTAGTGATGTGTGGTTTGAAAATAGGCAAGTGTTTTATTTTGCAAGTTTGATTCAAGTAACTAAGAGTTTGTCTACTCCTAAATTTCTCAAAGATTTCTCCTATGTTTTTAACCCTTTTAACAATTTTGTTCCACCATTGTATTTGGTGGACAATCTTGTGTTAGGATGTGAAAGGAACGGGCGCGGGTCATCGTTTAGACCATAATTGCAATGGTGCCAAGTATCTTTGGGCAATTTTTCCTTGGAGGGACTTGATCATTTTTTAGGCAACTTTCGAAAGCGTCATCGAGGGACTATGATCATTTGAATTGTATTTGTTTTGCCCAAAGAGACCTAACATGCAATATGGCCCATTATTGAAGGCAACAAGTGGAATACCCTAGGGGTGCAAGTGTGATTAGTGTTGTCCATTTTCATGCTTGATTATCTTTGAAATTAGGTCAAACTATTTTGGTTAATTGATTTTCGCATACAAACCCTAATTCTAGCATGGTATATTTAGAAAGCATTAAAGTGCGAAAAATAAAGTTCCTAAGTTATTACAACACAATATATGGGAAGGGGGGTACAAATGTTCAAATGGAGGGTATTTTGACAAGGAATTTAAACCTAGACTATTACATCAAATTGGAAATTATCAAATCATTTAATATACAATAATTAAACAAAAAGGGAATAAATATGCAAGATGCAAAAATGTTTTTTTATATGCATGAAAAAAAGTGTTTTTTATATGTCAAATAAACAAAATAAAAAGTATTATTTTTTGGAGTTTTTATGTATTTAGGGCAAAACCCTAATTTATTAATTAAAAGGTATTAATTGTTTAATATATACAATATTTATTAGTTATGTACTAAAATAAAATAAAAATGAAGTATATTTGTAAAAAGGGTATTTTTAATATTAAATATTAATAAGAATAAAAATGAATATATTTTGTATTTTTGTCCTAAATATTCTAATAAATATATATGTATTTGTATTATTTACTAAATATATATTATATATACAAAAGTAAACTATTTATATAAAAAAAAGTATATTTTATGTAAAATGTTTTCAAGAGGTGATATAAAATAAAATAAAAAAAATAAACATGTTTGCATTATTTTAGTATTTTTAAATAAAGGTATATCTAGGTATTTATTTATGTACAAATATCTATTTAAGCCAATAAATGCTTAATAAATACAAAAATGGTTTAAAAAATATTTTTTATATTTTTAATATTATGAGAAAAAAATAAATGAATCAGAAATAAAAAGAAAAAATCGAAAAATGATCAAAATAAGCTTAATGGGCTTAGGGGGTGTAAAAGTAAAAATGGGGTGTAAACAGAAATAACAGATCAGGACCAACCCACGTGGAGCTTCTTCAACCTCCAGCCATTCTTGTCCAAAACGCGCGCTTCTCAGGCTTGTTCAAACATCCTGATTCTTTGATTTTTAACAAAAACTTACAACATCAAAAATGTTTCGCATCAAACAACGAATCCATACATACCAAAAACTTGATCTAACTCTCAGAAATGAGAGAGAATTTCTTCTCCCCCAATTCCTGACCTAGTTTTTGTTCCATGTTCAGACATCAAATTCTCACAGCACACATAACATAAATGAAAACTAATTACATGGGCATGTTCAGGGCTATGAATGTGACATATTTTCTTCACAAACCTAAAGCTAACAATGCCTGGATAGAGAGATATGAGTTCATGAACTTACCTGTTCAGTTGGAATCATATCTGGTGATGGAGGTGCTTTTAATGCAAGGTGATGATTGGTATAGCTTCCTTGATGTCCAGGGATGCTATTTCAAGCTTTAGTTTGCTTTGAAACCAAGTGAATCGTGTTATGGAACTTCAACTGCAAAACAAGAAAATGAAAATGGTGATGTTGCTTGGGAGTGTTACAGGTCGTGTTTGAGGCTTGGAATAGTTTCAAGGGATGATGTGGGATATGTTTGAAGTGGTTTTAGCAAGAATGTATGAAAGGATTGAGCTATGGAACTCAATCTGCAGCAGGTACCCTGTTTTGGAAGTTTGAGGGTGATTCTATATTTGAGAAGGCAATGGAGATGGTTGGCTCGTGTTTCAGCTAAGGTTTGATGATTAGAAAGTGTTTGATAACTTTGCTTAAGCTCTGGTTCACATGAATGAGAGTTGTGTGTTGTTATGCTATGTTTCTTCAACTTTAAGCAACAAAGTGTCCACTTGAGTTTTAGACTGATAGAGGCCCCCCTAATGTGCTGCATACCTTGGCCTTGATCGGTGTAATTAGTTCATAAACTTGTGCCAAAAGGATTTTCCCTGTACTTGCTTGGATTTGCTTTTGACATAAAGCCATACTTTTCAAAAATGGATATTATGCTTTTTCTAAAAATGGCTTAATCATCCATGTAATGCTTAAACACATAAAACAAGGCCTTGGCACAATGAGTTAGCATTAAATTATTGAGTGCAAATGGGATATAGGACCTGTAATCAAGGAATGCAAGCTGAGTTCAAAATGGCACAAGTGTATGAACATGTAACTTGGCCATAAACAAAGTGACTTTTTCCCAACTTGCCAAATTCAATTCTCCCTAAACATGAGGTTGTTTGATGAGTTCTTGGACATTTTGGAAAGCTTGGAATGTGTACTACAATCAATATTTGAAATGCAAATTGAAATTCCAAGTGGAAGCATGTGAAAAATGGTCTTGAAGTTAGGCAAAAATCCTGCCTAAAATGGTTCAAAATTTCTCTAAGTTAAGAATGGTTTGGTACCCTTGTTCCAAAAATTGTAACTTGAGCTACAAGCTTCTTTTGGGAAAACTTTGTGAATCAAAGTTGTAGATTTTGCAATGGACTACAACTTTCATGTTTTGACTTTTGCTTGAATCCAAATGAATCTTAGTGAGAAAGTGGGGCAAAGTTAGGAAAAAATTAGGGTTTTTCATAACTTAGAAAAATTCTAAGTTATGAAAAATCTTCATTTCAAACCCTAATTTGCAATTCTTGATTTCTTGATGAACAAGTTTCATGATTTGGCATGTTTTGATGAAAAATGAATCTTGACACTTGATTTTGACCAAAAAGTCAAAGTTTGACTTTTCAGTATACAGTCAAAATTGATCAATTGACTGGGAAATTCAACTGTCAATCTTGTGCATTTGGGATCTTTTGAACTTGTTGAGTATGTCAAGACAATTCCATGGGGTCCTTGAGTCCATATGTGAGCTTGGTTTGCCATTGGCTAGGTCAAACAGTCAAAAATTGCCTTTGTGCAGTCAAAACCCTAAAAATGACCATTTTGCCCTTTTGGTGATCTGATCAAATTTCTTGTGGAATTGTGATCCAAACTTGATCAAATGGTCCATGTGAGTTCATAATGTTGATGTGGGTCAATTTTCATGAGATTTGACTGTCAATTGGCCACAGTTGACTTTTTCCCCAATACAGTTGATTTCTAGGTCAACTGTCCAATTGTCTGGGCAAAATTTGGAATCAAGACTTGAAACTTGGTATGGATAAACTTGGGAGTCCAACATGAAGCATGAAAGTCATCTTAGGCATTTCAGGCCAAAATATCTTTGTGCAAACACAAACCCTAATTTGGGTCAACAGTGCAAGGAGAAGTCTTGAGCAGAGGAAACCCTGACTGGTTCTTGAGCTCCAAGGGTTTTGTGATGAGAAAATGTTGAGGAAATGGGAGGGCAAATTTTGGGGTACAACAGGTGTCTCTTCCGTTGTACCTGCTGGAGAAAGTACCTGCAGGGATTTGTAAATGTCCTTTTGATATTGTCATGTTTCTTAAAGCCATTAGTAACTGTCTCTCTGCGTGCATTTGTAAACAGTAATCACATTCAAATGCATATGTTCAAAAGTAATCACTGGATGTTTTTGCAAACAAAACAGAAAAATGAAAACCAAAAGTTTTGCACTTTCAAAGAAATAGTTTTGCCATTATTTTTGCCTAGGTCAGTCGACCTAGCGGGTCTTTGCTCATGCATAGTATCTTTTAACTATGTCTGCGTTTACAGGATGCAGAAGGTCGTCACCATCCATAGTGGTTAAGATCATGGCTCCACCAAAAAATACGTTCTTGATCATAAATGGCCCTTCGTATGTGGGGGTCTATTTTCCCCTGGGATCACCTTGCGGCAGGATAATACGCTTGATTACTAGGTCACCAGCCTGATATACCTGACGTCTGACCTTCTTGTTAAAAGCTTTAATCATACGTTTTTGGTACATCTGACCATGACAGACAGCCGCGAGCCTCTTCTCATCAATCAAGTTTAATTGGTCAAGTCGAGTCTGAACCTATTCGTTTTCGTTCAACCCTGCATCTTTCATGATTCTCAAGGAAGGGATCTAGACCTCGATGGGTAGGACAACTTCCATATTGTAAACCAGAGAGAAAGGAGTTACCCTTTGTTGATGTACGTACCGAGGTACGGTAACCATGAAGAGAAAATAGTAACATATCATGTCAGTCTTTGTATGTCACCGTCATCTCCTGTATGATTTTCTTAATGTTTTTATTAGCCGCCTCTACAGCACCGTTCACTTGGGTCGGTAAGGAGAAGAGTTATGATGCTGAATCTTGAATTGTATACAGAGATCGGTGGTCATACTATTATTAAGATTGGTACCATTATCCGTAATGATTCTTTCTGGAATACCATACCGACAGATAAGGTTATGTCTGATGAACCGAGTCACAACGTTCTTGGTAACAGAAGCAAAAGAGGCCGCTTCGACCCACTTTGTGAATTAATTAATGGCAACTAGGATGAAGCGGTGTCCATTAGAAGTTGTAGTTCTAATATCTCCAATCATGTGGATGCCCCACATTGCGAAAGGCCAGGGATTAGTCAATATGTTCAAGGGAACAAGAGGTACATGTACTTTATCAGCGTAGATCTGGCATTTGTGACAAGTTCGTGAATGCTGATAACAGTCTGCTTTCATAGTGGACCAGTAGTATCTTTCTCGTAGGATCTTTTTAGCCATTGTGTGCCTTCTAGAATGGGTGCCAAAGGTGCCTTCATGAAAATATGCCATAATCTTCTTTGCTTCACTCTTGTCTACACACCAAAGCAAAGTAGAATCGTGGTTTCACTTGTAGAGGATTCTGTTATTGAGGAAAAAATTGGGAGAGAACCTTCTTAGGAACTTCTTATCATTGATGGAAGCTCCCCCGTGATACTCTTGGGCTTCAAGGTATCTTTTAACTTCATGGAACCAAGGTTTGTCCACTACTTCTTCATTATCAATCTCGTAACAGTATGCTGGTTCATCCATTCTCTCAATAGTGATCTGAGGAGCTTCATTATCCTACCTGACCTTGAACATGGATGACATAGTAGCTAGCGCGTCCGCCAATTGATTTTCTTCTCGGGGAATATGTTCAAAGGTAACTTCTTCAAAATATGGAACCAGTGTCAGCATATGCTCCCGGTAAGATATGAGATTAGGATGCTTCGTGTCCCATTCTTCTTTTATTTGACTGGTTACCAGAGTCGAGTCTCCATGTACACTTAGGAATCTAATTCTCAAATCGATAGCAGCTTTGAGACCCATAATACATGCTTCATATTCAGCCATGTTGTTGGAATAGTTTAAACATATCCTAGTAGTGAAAGGAGTATGACAGCCTTCGGGAGATATGATCACATCACTGATGCCATTGTCGGGTGTGTTAGAAGCTCCGGCAAAAACCATAGTCCATTGGGATCCTTTTTCAGGTCCTTCATCCGGTCTAGGTTCTTCACAATTGGTCACTAACATGATGTTCTCATTCGGGAACTCAAAATTCATGGATTGGTAGTCGTCCATAGTTTGTTGAGCTAAATGATCAGCTAGTACACTTCCCTTAATCACTTTCTGGATTGTGTACTGAATATCATATTCGGTCAAGATCATTTGCCATATTGTTATTCTTCCGAAGAGAGCGGGCTTCTCAAAGATGTATTTGACAGGATCCATTTTAGATATCAACAAGGTAGTGTGAGTCAACATATACTGTCTTAGTCGGCGAGCAGCCCATGCCAAAGCGCATCAAGTTTTCTCGAGCAGTGAGTATCTGGTTTCACAGTCGGTAAACTTTTTGCTAAGGTACTATATTGCATGCTCTTTTTGACTGGACTTGTCATGCTTCCCCAGCACACACACCCATTGAGTTCTCTAACACTGTTAAGTACATGATCAGAGGTCTCCCTTCAACCGGCGACGTCAAAATTGGAGGCTCTTGAAGATATTCCTTGATTTTGTCAAAGGCAGTCTGGAAGTCATCATTCCACCTCACTACTTGATCCTTTTTTAGTATTTTTACGATCGGCTCACAAGTAGTGGTTAGGTGGGACATGAATCTGGCAATGTAGTTTAGACGTCCCAAGAATCCTCTAACCTCCTTCTCGGTGCAGGGAGTTGGCAGCTCTTGTATGGATTTAACCTTTGTGGGGTCTACTTCAATACCTTTTCCGCTGACAACAAAGCCTAAGAGCTTACCAGATCTTACTCCAAAGGTTCACTTATTTGGGTTCAGTCTCAGTTTGTACTTTTTCTGTCTTTCAAACAGCTTCTGCAGGTGATCAAGGTGCTCCTCTTCAGTCTGAGACCTGGCTATCATATCATCAACTTAGACCTCTATCTCGTGATGGATCGTGTCGTGAAACAAAGCTACCATGGCACGCTGATAGGTTTCCCCAGCGTTCTTTAACCCAAATGGCATAACTTTGTAGCAGAAAGTGCTTCACTGCGTGACGAAGGTTGTTTTCTCCATATCTTCAGGCGCCATTGTAATCCGATTGTACCCGGAGAAACCATCCATGAAGGAGAATACCTTATGTTGTGCGGTGTTGTCAACCAGAACATCAATAAGGGGAAGCAGAAAGTCATCCTTGGGGCTTGCCCTATTCAGGTCTATGTAATCCACACACATACGTACTTTACCGGCCTTCTTAGGTACCGGAACAACATTAGTTACCCATTATGGATTAGAGGTAACTGCTAAGAAACCAGCGTTAGATTGTTTCATGACTTCAGCCTTGATCTTTTCTGACATCTCTGGCCGCATACGACGAACCTTTTACTTCACGAGAGGGCAGCCTTCTTTTATCAGCAGGCGATGAACCACAATATCAGTGTCAAACCCCGGCATGTCTTCATATGACCAGGAAAAGACCTCAACATAGTCATGTAACATCTGAATTAACCGCTTTTTGACACTATGCTCCAGATCGGAACCTATCTTAACTTCCTTCTTATCCTCCTTAGTACCCAAGTTTATTGTCTCAACCGGCTCTTCATGAGGTTGTATTTCCCTTTCCTCCTGTTGTAATAGTATGGCAAGCTCTCCTGGTACTTCACAATCTTCCTCACCTTCGTCTTCAGCTTGGTAGATCGGATTTTCAAAGTCATAATTAGAAATAGCAGAATCGTTACCAATGGGATCCAGAGTGGATATAGATCTGCAATTTGATATGTGAGTGTCTGTAAGAGAGCATATCTATTTTGATAAAGTAAAAGCAGAAAAGAAAGACAGAGAGCGTAAAATTTGCATGCAAAACATCCAATGATTTATTAATGACATGAATATGAAGTAATAACCCTCACAAAATAGACCATTGTGCCTCGGGTAAAGCACACAACTTTAGAGCTTATATTTTTTAAATATTACATATTCCAAAAACAAAAAGACAATTACTCCTGAATAAAATTAATGGGAACAAAATCTTTGGCCTCCCAACTGTTGAGTCCACCGCTGATAGTTAGGAAGATCCAATTGTACATGTCCCAGTCACTGTCAGCATCTTCTGTAGCGGAAACAACATCAATAGCACTGACTCCCGGGTCATGCTTTGGCATTGGTGCAGTTATGACGTTGGGGGTCTTAGGAGGATCAAATTCAATCTCCTTGGCCTCAATGAGATCTTAAAATTTGTTCTTTAGAGCCCAATAATCATTTGTTTCATGCCCGGGACTGTCAGAGTGGTAGGCACATCGAGCATTTGGGTTGTAGCGGGGGGATGCAGTATTTGGATTTTTAGGAGCCTCCTTTAGAGTGACCTGGTTAGACTTCAACAAATGCGGAAAAACCTGAGATAAGGACATGTTAATCCGGGTGAACTTTCTTCTGGGCGCATCCTGTCTATGCTGATTGTTTTGTTGTTGATTTGATGCAGGGTTAAAGATCATCACAGCTCCTACCGTCGAACGGTGTTCCATTTTACTTTGATTTCTCTGGCCATAAGCAGCACTGACCTCTTTCTTTCCAATGAAGGGTTTCTTCATTGTACTTGAAGATGCGTCCCTCTGAATCTTACCACTCTTGATACCCGCTTCTACTTGTTCCCCAGTCAATATCAACTCAATAAACCCGGCTGAAGAGCTTCCAATCAAATGGTTGAAAAATGGACCAGATAAAGTACCCTGGAACATGTCTACCAACTCTCTATCAAACAAAGGAGGCTGGACCCTTCCTGCAAGATCCCCCCACTTTTGGGCATAATATTTGAAACCCTCACTAGAACCCATAGACATACTTTGAAGTTGTGTATGGGTTGGAGCGAGTTCAGCATTGTATTAGTACTGCTTGTAAAAAGCAGCAGCCAGGTCTTCCTAATTGCAGATGTTGGTTCCTTCCAGCTGATAGAACCATTCCAACTACGTCTCTGGCAAACTTTCCTGGAAGAAATGAACTCATAAATTCTTGTCAGCGGTGTGAGGTTGGATCTTCCTGACATATGACCTTAGGTGCAGCTTAGGACAGGAGACACTGTCATACTTAGCAAATGTGGGGACTTTGAACTTCTGGGGAATGACCACTCCAGAGAGCAGCCCTAACTCTTCAAAATCCAGACCAGGTACCCTCTGAATCTCCATAGCATTAAGACGATCCTCCAGTTGTTTGTATTTATCATCAGCAGGAAGATATTGTTCCTCGGAGTAATCAGCTTCTTCTTCATCAGTTCCTGGATTGTTGTTTTCTTCTGTTGGTTTCTCTTCTTGATTGTCCCCCTCATTTGATGGGGTTGTGAAATCTAGAGCTCGCTTGGCTGGTCCTCTAAACCTTCTTCCCATATTCAAGACACCGATCGATTTCTTTGCCTTCTTTTTCTTCTCTTTGGTGATGAGAGCTTTCAGATCTTCTTGCCCCTTAGCCAGAGCCAGGAGCATTTGTTGGAATTGAGCGTTTTGTGTTTGAAGATCCTTAACTGTCTGTTCAAGAGTCACTTGTTTTTGCTGAAATAAACAGCGAAAAGATAAGAAACCTGTCTTGAAATACTTGCTTATGTAACATGCATGATATGCTTATGCAATGTTTTCAAGGATCTTGCAGGGTAAACACAAGAAGATGTTAGTGGTTGAATTTTGACTGCAACTTTGACAGAAGAACTTCGTATCGTTGAACGTCCTTCTACGAGAATAAATCTCACCATGTCGAGTGGGTCATAGCCTCTGACTCAAGTTGTCGTACTTTGGTCTTTTGACGGCATTGGCTAGAGGAAAATAAATCCCCTTACCCCTTGCTAGACGTCTGGTTCATCATAACCTGCATCACAGGCCCTAGGGATCCTTGAAATGGTTATTGAAATGAGAATAGATGTTATGATGCATGATGTTATGTTTGAACAATTTAATCACACACAAGAAAAACAACACACAAGATCTTAGGTTTAGGCGTGTATGGGATTTATAGGCATGTACCCTCTTGAAGTTTAGTTGGTTCAACTTTTCTTAGAAAAAGTAACCGGGTTCTAAGGAGTCTCAGTATCACTAATCTTTCTTTATCAGGCATTGTTTCAGCTCAGGAGATCTTTTCTCGCGACTGAAATATACCTAAAGTCCGATCACAATGAGTGTAGCATCGAGTATCAACCAATCCTCAGCTTTATATCGAGGTCGGATTTCTCACTACTTTCTAATGGCCAAGTTTGTTCAACTAAGGTTCTAAGGTCCGCTAGTGCTTTATGACACCACACAACGGCCCCGTATTCTCCTCGATTTAACACAAGGGATACTGGTACCAACAAATGTATCACACTAACGCAGTCATCGCTTCGAGCATATCGGTCTACGTCATACAATCTCCACGATCTATTGTTGCTTACCTAAAAGGTGTCCCAGATCCGGGTGTAGGATATTTTAGTAACAACTCAAACAAACCCTCAAAGATAAAGCATGCAAACACACAATGTAAACCATTTAAAATTAACTAAACTCTAAGGTAACCCCACTTTTTTTATGTCCCCAGCAGAGTCTCCGGTTCTGTGATATGATGGCAGAACCGACTATTATACTGGTTTTGCATTTATGTTCGCAAATGTTGCGGTAAGCAAGAGTCGCCACCGACTTTTCTTTTATCCAACAAAGGAAAGGGTGAAAATAACATAAAAAGACCTTTCGAGATGTTTCTAAGTAAGGGGGTAGATTATGGAAAGGGGAGGTGTTAGAATCCTTTCCATCCGTAGTTTTCTACGGGATCTTAGATGCTTAGCTCATTTTGAAATACCTTGTGCTTTGTGTGTTTTTGAAAAGTATTTTTGAAATGCTAATAGTAAGGCAATTTACTTTATGATAACTCTTGTATCAGTCCTCAAGAGTGTTGATAAAGCGTTTTGAAAATGTTTTTGAAAGTTGTTTTGTGTAAGTGTAAAAATTTGTTTTGAGCATAGCATCTAGGAACTATCTACTTTACTCGAAAGGGTTGTTCTTTTCCTCTTTTCCTTTAGACAGTGCTATCCTACTATTAGTGAGTAGGTAGCCCTAGTCGTTGGATGTTTGAGGTACATTCGAAGGGACGTTTTATAGTCACAAAGGCAACTGGGCAAGAAACCTTAGCAACTACCATAGGGTTTCAAGATCATCTTTTTCGAGGCAAAATAGAGAGGGTCATCGGGGGACTTATGATCTTTAAACCGGAGGGTAGCCACTAAAATCTCTCACGTTTCGAGAGTTGTGTCTGTTTTCCAAAGGCAACCAAAGTGGGATACCCTAGAGGTGCGCATGTGCAATTGTGTTTGTATTCAGTTATTTGTCTTGTGTTAGGTTTGCTAGCGTTTTATTTTATTCTTTCCATACAATCCTAATTAATATACATCTAAACAGTTAATAATTTGTGGTAATTAAAAGTGCAGAAATGTAAATCTAACTATTACAAGGCTTCGGGGAGGGGGATTAATACATGTCCAAACTTTGGGGAAAATAAAGAAAAAACAGTAAAGTAAAGGTCCTAATTATAGTCGATTACACCCAATGAGCAGATACAGTAATATGATCATAATAGTAATGCTAAAATATAAACATGCGCGAATTGGAAGAAAACAGTCTAAAATCCTAAAGTTCTTCTAAGTTAAAAAGGAATCTTTTTGTTGTTTTTGTTTTTATGTAAAGAATTGAATTCAAATAAATCCTAAGTCTATTGATTTTAAAATTAAGAAGATGGTTTAAATAATTATTAATTAATTTACAGAATTAATTTAATTAAGAAACATGTTAACCTAATCTTTTTATGATTTTTATTATTTTGCTGATTAAATAAAAAAAACAAAAGATATAAGTAATAAAAAAAAGCAAGACAAAAAATGTAAAGGGGCCTGGTGTTAACTAGCGAGCAGGGGGTATGGTTTGAAATTTTGTATAAGCCCATATCTGAGAGCCCAATACTGCGCCTGATCCCATGTTACTGGTTCTTGAGGATCCACCATGGGGAAGCATTCCAGGGGCGCTAGATTTGGTACTATGATGATCTGGTGGTGGAGATCTGGTGGCATATCATATGCGCATTAGGCCTAAATGTATGGGATCTGCAAGGAAATAAATAGAAAAATTATTGCAAGAGGCAGGGATCGAACCCTGGCCCCTGCACACACGTAACGCTTTAACCTTCTCGCCTCTATCGTTGGGACGACTTTACTTTCATTCATATAAACATATCAATAAATACAACTGTGAAACAAGCGTTGGAGATCCAGGGGGACCTTACCCCCCTAATTCGAACTCCCTGATTCTAAATCTGAGGTCTGTTTAGCCTAAAACGTCCTAAGTCATGAGATTCGAAGGAAAATTCAGATCATGCCCTAACAATGGCACAATCTCATTCTTGCGCTTTAGCTTGCATGTAACATATTCATTCAAACACAAATATCATTATTAACACAAATATATGTGTAACATGTATTTAAATGGCATGAATGTGCAGTTTCAGTTTTTGCAAACCCTCACTGATCGGAGATGCGTGAATCTGTGGAGTTGGGAGTGGAAATGCTTGCTGAAGGGCCAGA
The DNA here is from genome assembly GCA_948472305.1 of Vicia faba. Lineage (NCBI taxonomy): Eukaryota > Viridiplantae > Streptophyta > Magnoliopsida > Fabales > Fabaceae > Vicia > Vicia faba. The sequence goes on along the minus strand of OX451736.1, from coordinate 1,201,287,418 downwards.
ATGCCTTCCTAGGAATCTCAGGAGGAAGATAGGATGTTTGGTTTAGAGTGATAGTGGTTGTAGCTTGCTGTTTGAATTTTGACAACTTAGAGACTTTTTGCAATTTTTTGGGAGCTTTTGTGAGGCAATGTGTGCGTGTTTAGGCAATGCGTTTTTTTTGTCTCTGGACAATGCGTGTGTGTGTGTACCTTGATAGACAATCATGTCTTGTATTTATAGGGGTGTGGTGGTGGACAAAAATGGCATGAATCATCCATTAAGCATGGCTTTGAAAGCAAAATTGAAAGTTTTAAGAAGTTTCCATTTTGAGATATTTTCTACCATTTTGGACTTTGAGTGAACCTGGACAGTATTCGTTTCAACCTTCCACATCTTGATTCTTTTGAATGCTCCCAAAATTTGTTCTTTTTGATGGCTCTTAGTCCCAGTTCGAATGGTTCAAGTCCTCATCATCACGGTCTCTTCGATTGGGTCACTATTTGCCTTAGTTGCTTGATCTGAAAACTATCCAATCTTCCCAATCGAACACAGGTCTTGCTCCTTTCGATCTCCTTTCCTTCAATCAGACCAATCGAAGCATCACATTTTCATCCTAGCCTGTCGAAGCTTCATTTTTCTCCTTTCGATTTCCTTCCACTCAATTCGAACACCTCTTCAATTTGGCCTGTCGAAGCTTCGTTTTTACTCCTTTTGAACACAATTGTATAGATGGTTCTTCGATTCCAACTCCCACCCTTTGCTTTTATCTAAAAGAAAAAATTTATTGCTCCCTACTCCACCTTCGATTGGTGAATACAACTTGTATGCGCCAATCGAAGGATAATCTATGAGCATTCAAGACTTTTACTTTGATCATCCAAGATCTTTCTCACCTGTTCATGTACATGCCTAGAACACATTAACCCAAGAACTCTAAGATGACTTATATTGGGTTGATTCGTCTCTAACTGTCCTTCGATCATGCCATGTTTGAAGGTTGTATGTCCTTCGAAGCATAAGATCAAAGCTTTCGAATTCAACATCTTCTTCTTTTCGAAGCGTTAATTCAACCAACATGGCTATCAAAGTGTACCTTCCTGGTACTGCTTCGAATAGCTCATAGTTCCATGGTTCGAAGACGAACCCTTCGATGATACTCTTTACTAGCTATTCCAATCGAAGACTTCATAAAAAGCCTCCTCACGCTTCCTTTCGAACCATCCTTCCTTCGATCCCAATGCTTCGATTCTGATATCAAATTAGGCTACATATTGTTGTCGAAGCCGCTTTGACCCAAAAGCTCTTAGGCATATTTTCAGCTTTCGACCTACACCTTGTTATGTACACTTCTTTTCTTTCTCTCAGGAGCGCCATTATGCTGAGGCATATAGTGTACCCTGGAAATCATTTGAAGCTTCTTGAGCAATTGAGGATCCAAATGAACATGTCTTGAGTAAAAATGGGAGGGAAAATTTTTTAGTACAACAGTATCGGACTTGTTAAAGACGGTATAGCCTCTTAAAAAGCGCAGAAACCGTAGTTCCCCCTGTCGAAGTGACTTGGGGTGGTACTCCATCATTATTAGGAAGGTTTTGATTACTTGTCTGGTCTTGGTTCTCCATTTTCCTAACGTACTTTCTTTTAGGTATTTCCTTGATGTTTATAGCTAATTTATCACTTCTAAGTCTCATACAATGCAGAAAAATAAAAAAGGATGATGAAGATTTTCAAAAAAAATGACTAGAACCAAAAAATTTATTTATTGAGCACAAGTCCCACTTGGCGTGCCAATTTTTTACCTTGAAATTTGGTAAACAACTGTTGATCTTTCAAATCTAAGAAAAGATTGGTGACTTGCAGGATCAACCTGATTGATCCTAAGGACATGTGTTCTTATTCAAACTTTTGTTCTTGAAAAAAAGAATACTTTCGACAGTATTCTTAATATTTTAAACAATATTGATTTCAATTGTTACTTTGAATATAGTAATTTAATGCTTTAAAGAAAAGACTGGTATTTAAAAGGCTTTTGACTTAAACTTAAAAGGAATGTATAAAACTTCAATTAAAATTGAATGGAAATAAACGTAAAATCGGTGCATCATACGTACATTCTCACAACTCGTTTCTCGAACGCTGGTACTTTGAGTAATTTAGAGTAATTTGTACAAAGATGTGAACACATGAATCCTATTGCTAAGACCCCTATTTATACTAATTCAATCCTAACGGCCTATTACTAAAATAATTTCACGTTCATTATTGCATGTTCTTCGAATCTCTTCAAGCTTCCATGCGTCTCTTTGGATAAGATCAAATTTTCAAATTTGAAAACCTTCTTGTCTTCGAAGCGCCAAATATAGACGTGACAGTCGAAGTATCTATTCTGATAATACTTCAAATAAATAAGTTCCAATGGTTCACAAAACAAACCTTACACCAACACTTAATAAAATGAAACTCTTATTAGCTTTTCATTCATCGAAATCTTCACAAGATCCCCTTCATACTGCTTTTTAGAACCAAATTTCTTCCAAGATGTATCATTTCAGCTCAACATTCATATAATCGAAGTTCTCAGTTAACTGATTATCAATTCGGTTGGACCACCGTTGGTAATGCTTTCATGAGAATATTTTATAGTAGATATCATCTAGGACTAGAGATATCCTATAGTAATCGGATTACTCTTAATTTAATAATGCTTAATTTCATCGGTAAGTTTCTATGGGCATAAGGCTTAGGATGGATGATTAAAGGTTTGTTCACTAAGGACTTAGGAGTAAATACCCTTAAGAACCGGTAATTGATTATGGAAAATATGCTATTGCAATGTTAATTCAGAGTTGTTACAGGAATAAATCACACACCTTCCCTAACATGCTATTCATATATGTTGAAACCGTTCGGCGCATCTATTTACGTTATTCACAATTATTTTCATAATGCAAACAATTCCCAATATTAGTTTTTGTTTAATTGAACAACAATTAGAACTTAATATCTACATACAATCTTTGAGATTGACATTTGAGGAACTTTCCTCATTATTACTGCACAAGCAAATTAGTACACTTGCTAATTTTTTGATCAGTCATCATATGCGAGGGAGAATCTTAAGTGTTTATATTTAATATTTGAGTTGTTATTTTAATTAATACAAATACAAATTAAAAACTTTTTTCAACTTCTTGCTAAATAGGTCTGCTGCATAAAGCATAAGGGATATAATTCAAGAAAAATATCTAAAAAAATTATAAGACATGTGGGGCACTCATAGGTAAGAAAAGATATGATTTACTTAAGTTAATTTAGATATAATTTATTAATTTATATAAGTAATTATCATTTTAATAACTTTTATAATTATTAAAATATTCTTGATTACACTTCATTCAAAAAAAATTAATTCATACAATAATGCATGAGAAGTGTATTTAGGACATAAGAGATCACAACCTAGTTAAGCGTAACTTTCACTACAAATGGAGAGCTCGACTTTCTCTCATGTTTAAGCGTGTTAGACTAATTGACTCAATTTTTTATATACGACATCCTCATTGGATACGTGAGGAAATATTTCAATAATTAATTGTCTATTGGAACTTCGATGAGTTTAAGAGAATATTTGAAAAGGCAAAGAAAAAATTGAGTATCTAATTAGGAGACTGCAACCAAATACAAATATCAGTGTCGCTCAAGTTTCACAACGATTGGAAAATTTAATATTTTTTTAATTATATTTTCATTTATAATTTATATTAATTACGCGTAATTATTTTTTTAATTATGCTTTCATTTAATTAGTTTGGCGACATGCACAGAATTCCACTTCTTAATGATTTTTATGAGATGACTCGTACCAAAAAGAGTGATGAGTTTGTTGATGAACGCTTTAAAAAAACTCAAATAAGTTATTACTATACTTAGTTATTTTATTTAATTTTTTTGTATAATTAAATTATTTAAATTGTGATAAGTTCTATTTTATTTTTTATTTTTTGTTTATATATTAAGAGGATTACAAAGGATAACTCGCACTCTAGAATCTGAAAAGACTGTATGTTCTCGTGCCAAATAAAAACTCTCATCTTTTATACTTTATAAAGTTCAATATATGAATTATATAGTTTTATTACTTTCGATATTATTTATAAAATATATTTTTATTACTATCTAACAACCATTACACATATTTTTATTAAATATAATTTATACGCTTCGTCTTAATTTACATAAATGTTAACTAATAAAAAGAAATTTATTAAAGTTTATACTCTAATGGAGTATAATCTTAACATTATTCAACATAAATTTTAACTTTTTATTTTAATTTCTTCACTTTTTTGAGTAATTAATTTTTTTTAAACACCAAAAAATAAATAACTATTTTATCATATTTATATGATAAAATATTCATTTTAGTCTCTTGATTCATCAACTTTGATTCACATTGGTTTGTCAATTTTTTTACATGTTATTTTGATTCATTAGCTTTCAAAACGTTTCATTTTATTCCTTTTTGTCTAATTAGTGACAGATTTAGCGACGGATTTCAAAGTTTTTCGGTCATTAATTAGATAAAAAAGACTAAAGTAAAACGTTTTAAAAGTTAAGAGATCAAAATGACACGAAAAAAAGTTAAGGGACCAATGTGAACCAAATGTATAGTTAAGGGAACAAAATGAGTATTTTGCTTATTTATATCAATATTTCCGTTCATTAAATAAAGGCAAAATTATCCCCAGGATCTTTTAAGATATAATTATAACAAGTGAGTCATTTATGTTTTTTTCACTACATGTGGATCCTTTATGTTAATTAACGCGTGCATCGTTGATATATTTCTCAAACTCTTTTTCAAAAAAGTTGAAGTGACACTAATGGTACTACTTGTCACTTTTCATAAATTTTTAGTACATAAAACTATTTTTAAACTAATTAAAATGCACGCAAAAAGAAGAAATTAAAGAAAAATAGTAAAACAAAAAATAATATTCTCAGAAAATTACACGAAGTGTAAAATGTGAAAAAATATTTTTATAAATTTTTTCATAATTTTTAGAACAAAAATAGATTTAATATAAACTTTAGAAGTTGAAAATAAATTTAAATAAAATTAATAGAATAAAATAAAGTAGAAAAAAAGTCAACCGTGCAGACGTTAGTTAACATAAAAGATCTACATATAGCGAGAAAAACATAAAAGACTAACTTGTTACAATTAAATAACTTAAAGGATTCTAGAGGTAATCTTGTCTTAAATAAATGGAGATATTTTTATCTTTTTTTATATTAATTTCTTCAATATTTTTAATAAATTGAAAAAATTGTAATGATTCATATTATAATATTAATTTCATGATGTATTTTTGTTATAAGAATTAAGAAGATTTTTTTTAACTAAAATGATTTTAATTTTACTTTTACAATTGTTGTTGAGAAAATTTGAAATATATATTTTTAAATAATAATATTATAAACTATTATTTATATATTAAAAAATATTTATTCAATTAATTTTTGTCCTCATTACACAAAGTGTCTGGATCTGCCAGGGGAAGTAGTAGTAACGACATGGTCATATCCTAGTGATTTTGTTGTGTTAGCAAAGACTTGGAATAGTATAACTTGAGGGAAGAAGAAAAATAGGAGAATGTATGGTGTTTGTCATATTATCATAAATTTCAAGCCATAAAAATAGGAGTATGATAATTGATGGATAAGAATCGGTAAGTCATAAAAATTTATTATATTTATAAATTTTCAAATTGAAAAAAATTATTTATTATAATATTTATTTATAATAATCATTATTATAAAAATTTATAATAAAAAATTATTTTAATTTTTATTATAATATAACTATAATAACTTTTTATATATTAATTTAGAATTTGCAAGGGATTTCTCGTATAAAATTTAAATTATCATGCATAATAGGAGCAACAATCACATGACTGACAATAAAAATTGTTTTACCAAATTAGATGAGTCTGTCAAAAAGGTGATAAAGTTTTAGATGACAGACACATCAAATCAGTTGGTAAAAGGAGATATTTCTATTGTCAGGAAGGATGGTCGAAAGGCCACTATCACTGAAGTATTGTATGTACGTTCTATGACAAGTAACTTGATAAGTGTAGGTCAATCACTTGCAAACGATTTCAATATGAAGCTAGAAAAGAATCAAATGAAGGTATATAGGGCTGATGAGAGGCTGATAATGAAAGCAACATTAGCAGAAAATAAAATCTTCAAAGTTGAACTCAACACATCAGATCACAAGTGTATATCTTTAACTACAGTAGAAGACAAGAACTGGTTATGGCACCACATGTATGGACATTTAAACTTCAGAAGTTTATGCATGCTCAATCAGAAAAGGATGGTGTTTGGGTTACCATATGTAAAGGAACCAAAGCAAGTATGCGAGGAATGCTGCAAAGCAAAACAGGCCAGGAAAGCGTTCAAACATGACTTGCCCGTGAAATCAAAGCAAAAAAATGGAGTTGGTTCATTCTGATGTGTGTGGACCTTTTGAAGTAAAGTCAAATGGAGGTAACATGTATTTCCTTACTTTCATTGATGAATTCACCAGACATGTGTGGATTTACCTTATTGAAAAGAAGAATGAGGTATTCAGACAGTTCAAGAAGTTCAAGTTGCATGATGAGAAACAAAGTGGATGCAAGTTGAAGAAGTTGAGAACTGATTGAGGTGGTGAACATACTTTTGCTGAATTTGCTATATTTTGTAATGAGGATGGTATAGAGCATGAGGTTATTGAACCCTATACACCTCAGCATAATGGCATAGCTGAGAGAAAGAATAGAAGTATACTGAACATTATGAGAAGTATGTTGAAAGCTAAAGATATGCCTAAAAGATTTTGGGCTAAAGCAGCTTCGAAACCAGTATATATTCTAAACAGGTGTCCAACGAAGAAGATGGTCGGAAAGACACCTTATGAAGCTTGAAGAGGGTCAAAGCCAAATGTGAGTCATCTTAGAGTTTTTAGATCAATGTGCTTCAAGCATGTACCTGTATAATTAAGAAAGAAGCTGGATGATCGAAGTGAAGTCATAGTGCTCATAGATTATCATTTGACTGGTGCATACAAGTTGTATTCGCCAAACAAAGATAAACTAGTAATAAGTTGAGATGTTCTTATGGACGAAAGCAAAGGGTGGGATTGGAGTCAAGGTTCAGTTCGATAGGAATCAGACACAGTCAGTAATGTGTTCAAAGAAGATCAACAAAATGAGGCTTCAACGAGTTGAAATGAACAAGGTGATGCCTCAACCAATCAAAAGGAACAACCACCTGTGCAGAATGAAAAAAGGTCGATAAGAACAAGAATTGAGTTGATAAGGCTAGTTGGATATGAAATATTTCCAGATCAAGCAGTTGATGTTGATGGTGATTTAATCGAAGAAGCCATGATGATGGCTGAAGCAGAACCAGTTGACTTGGATCAAGACATGAGTAATTAGAATTGGTGTGAAGCCGTGAAAGAAGAACTCGGGGCTATTGAGAAGAATAAGACATGGGATCTTTTCGAAAGAACTCATAAGAAGCCAATCGATGTAAATTTGATCTACAAAGTGAAACAAAGGCCAAATGGTGAGATTGCCAAGTATAAAGCAAGATTGGTGGCAAGAGGTTTTCTATAAAAACCTGGTATCGACTTTGAAGAAGTTTATGTGCATGTTGCAAGACTAGAAACAATTAGAATTGTTGTTTCAATAACAACATATAGAGAATGGAAGATGCATCAATTGGATATAAAATCAACATTTCTGAATGAACCATTGGAAGAAGAGGTCTATGTTACTTAACCACCATGATTTGACATCAAAGGGAAGGAGTCGAAGGTTTATAGATTAAGGAAGACTCTTTATGGTTTGAAACAAGCTCCTAGAGCTCGGAATAAGAGAATAGATAGCTTCCTGATCGAAGCAGGTTTCACAAAGTGTGTCTCTGAACATGGAGTGTACGTAAGTGATATCAACAATGTCAGTCAAATCATTTTATGCCTCTATATTGATGACCTACTCATTAGTGGAGCAGACGAAGCTGAGATAATGAAAATAAAGTTGAAACTAATGCAGGAATTTGAAATGTCCGACTTAGGGAATCTTTCTTATTTCCTAGGGATGGAATTCAAAGATACTGAAGAAGGAGTATTCTTGCATCAAAAGAAATATTCCCAAGATATACTGAAGAGGTTCAATATGAGCAACTATAATGCAGTTGTCACTCTGTTAGAAACTATAACAAAGTTGAAAAAGGAAACAAATTATGCGTTTGTAAGTTTGACACTATACAAACAAATCATTGGATCCTTGAGGTACCTTTGCAATACTAGACCCAATATTTGTCAAAGTGTCGGATTATTGAGTCAATTCATGGAGAAATCCCAAGAGTGTCATCTCATTGCAGTAAAGAGGGTTTTGAGATACATAAAAGGAACAATTGATCATGGTGTGTTGTTGCCAAAGAAGTCGAAGAACAACATATATGTCGAAAAGAATACACTGACTCAAATTTTAGTGGAGATCAAGACGAAAAGAAAAGCACTACAAGCTACATTTTCATTATAGAAGGTGCTCCAATATCTTGGAGCTCGAGGAAGCAAAGTATTATGGCTTTGTCATCATGCGAAGCAGAATATGTGGATGCATCATATGATGCATGCCAAGTAGCATGGGTTGAAATATTACTTGAGGAACTCAAGATAACAGAACCAAAGAGGATGAAGTTGTTTGTCAACAACAAGTCAGCAATTGATTTGATGAATCACCCAGTGTGTCATGGTCGAAGTAAGCACATAGAAAGAAGGTATCATTTTCCGAGGGATCAAGCCAACAAAGGGAACATGGAGCTAAAACATTGCAAGACAAAAGTGCAACTAGCTGACATATTCACCAAACCTCTAAAGAAAGTCATATTTGGTGAGTTAAAGAGAAGTATTGGGATGAGAAGTCTCGAGAACATGAATTAGGGTGTGTGCTAGAAGGTGTAATTCTTGTTCTGTCAAAATGAATGTATGAGAAGCATGTCTAACTTTGCTAGTTGTGAATAGGTTGTCAGTTGTATTCGACAGAGTCAAATACAACAATTATGTAGTTTGCCGAAAATCTAGTTTTGGGCCAAAGCTTGTATATAATCTGTAGCGGTAGAAATGTGCAAGACTAAGCCATTGGATTGACTAGACTTTATACAAATCAAAATAAAAATCGCCACTGCGCTTTATTGTTTCCAAAGGAATGGGAAAAGAGCGAATAACCCAAAAAGAAGGGGGAAAGATTCGAGGTAAGGGGGTTGGTTATTCAAAGGGAAGATATTAGCAACCTAAACATATACGGTACTCCGCAGGAACCTCTTTGAAAAATCTGTATATTTCGGCTATAAAAATGTGTTATATAAAAAATGGATGGTGGAGGTGAGAAAATAAATATTTTTATGATTTTTGCACCTGCCGCGGTTGCGAACCTTTAGTGCCTACGTACCACCTTTCATGCAATAGGGGATCAGGGTACACATAGTTCCTCTTTAAAAATTTTGAAACACAAGTGTGTTGGTTGATTTTATGAGATAAGACATCATCGCAATTGTCCGTGTGAAAAAACATACTTACTACCCACAATCATGAGAAAAGAGAATTTGCATCATCTCAAAGTGGAGGATATGGCTTGGATTTTAAAATCAACAATGTCTCACTCAACACCAAAGTGGAAAATATCTCACTTCACTATATATTGTAGAAGTATAGTTGTTTGCATCACTACAAGGATTGACAAGAGTCTAATCTTTTGAGAAAAGTTTAAAGATAAAAGCCAAAGTGGCAAAATGGTTTGAAATGAGATTGATTGACTTTTAGTATTCTCACAAAAAAAAGGTCAAGGTATTATTAAATTGATTGAAATTTATTTATGAAAATGTTTCGAAGATGCATGGACCTAAGTCCAAGTTTATTATGAAAATGTTTCAAGTTTCAAAACAAGAAGAGTTTTTTTTTAAAGGAGGGAGAAGATTTTTGAAATTAAAGAAGATGGAAGGAGAAGAAGAGGCTATCATAAAGCATAAGGTAAAAGCTAGGGATAAGAACCATATAACCAACAAGAAGCCAATACTTGACATCATGAGTCAATATAGAATTCTCATTCTTTGGATTGAAACCAAGCAAGCAAAGATACTAGACCTCTTGAGAGAACCAAACTTCAAGTGTTTTAAGTCTTCACAAAAATTGGGCAGAGTAATGGTTGTATACGAGTGAATTCCAGATTACAAACAAAGATCGTAATCTCAATAACCTGCACACAAAACAAACAAACAACCCAATGTCTTGAGGTAAACCTCAAGAACTCCAGACAAAATATCAAATAAAGTCACAAAGTCTCCAAGATAGGCCAAGGTCTCTAATCCTAAGTCCAAGAAGTCCATTACTCCATAATGCAAAGGATAGTAACCATGTAGTCCAAGTATCATTAATGATTTTTATGGTTCATGTTGATTATTAGGTGTCTTTAAAAATAAAGAAAAGCTCAAGTGAGCAAAATAAAAATGACATAAAAGTAAATGCTCAAGTGAGCAAAGATGAAAATAGCATGAAATGTAAAATGCTAAAAGTAAATGGTACATAAAGCATAAAAATAAAAGCGTAAAGTAAAGTTAATTGTTAGTAATTAGTGGTTAGTTGGATGACCATCTTGAAACTTGCATTTGGAACTCATTAGAGGATTGATAGAACCAAAGCCTCCACACAACAAGTTGCATTTGCTTTTTGTGAAGTATATCATCCATTTTGGAATTCTCACAAGGCAACATGTAATGATCAACGATGTTTAAGTGATCCGCGTTGACCAAAGGTGTTGTAGATCCATTAGAGGATTGGTAGAACCAAAGCCTCCACACAATGAATCTCAAGGTTATTGGATCAAAGAGATCAAATTAACATACTTGGGCTTGCAATCATAAGTTTGGGCCATGAATGATCTTTTATTCGAATCGGGACAAAATTTAGCGTTATGTTAAGCAATCGTAAGTGGACTTATGTAGAAGTCACACCTATTTTGAGGCTGGTCAATAGCAATCTATGTACTTCATGTTTGGATAAATGATACAGAGATCACCATCCCTTAACATGTAGCACAATTAAAAAAGAAACAGATAAGATGAAGAGGGAGGGAAATGATAAGCTAATTTGGATCACCATTTCAAAATTCTTTCATCTTTAAATTCAACCACTCCTCTAGATGGATTAAAGCACTAAACATATCATTAATCCAAAGCACCAAAAATGAATTAAATAATTCACTCTTAGGTAGATTTGAATTGATGAACATTTATCCAACTTCATCTACATCACAAAGTCCATTGAGTTTAAAGACAAATTGGACATTTAAAATTGCAATCCAAACCAACAATCAAAAGGAGTGAGTAGAAAAAGCATTTTGGATCAAAGCTACCCCAAAACAAGGCAAAAAATACATTCTGTTCAGGTGTAAATCGATTTACACTACTATGTAAATCGATTTACACAGTATAATTTTCAAAAAATTATGCAAAATTGTGCTGTGTAAATCGATTTACACTACTATGTAATCGATTGCACACAGAAGCAGTAACAAAAACAACATTTTAAAAGGGCAATTGCTTGTTCAAACTTTCCATCAAACACCTTATGATCATGGATCCACTTGAGCACGAAAATTCCATCAAATTATGAGAAAATAACACCATTGGAATCACAAAATAATGCTCAAAGAATCAATCCCAAAGATCACCAAGAGATCACATTGTGAAAGATGAATTATCCAAACTTACCAAAGGTAGATCTAGAGAATTATCAAAACAACTTCAATAATTTGCTTCAATTCAACCACAAGAATCAATTGACCAAGCTTGGATGTAGAGAATTGATGGAGAAAAAGTATTTGGATGAAAGTTTAGCTCAAAGATTAGTAAGCTTCAATGCAAAGCTTACTAACTTTTTGAAAATGGAGCTTTGAGTGAATTTGGTAGATGGAGAGATTTGAGAGATATTTTAGCAAGGTGGATTTGGCTATCAAAAGCTTGAAATTTGAATGAAATGAGAGCTCTATTTATAGAGTTTTAGGATTGGGATTAGTGGTAATTTGGTAATTGATTCTTGGAGCCAAAAATTGAATTAATGATAACTCTTTCAAAAATTAGAGCCAAAATTTGAATTAATGATAATTCTTTCAAATATTAGAGCCAAAATTTGAATTAATGATAATTCTTTCAAATATTAGAGCCAAAATTTGAATTAATGATAATTCTTTTTAAAAATGAAAGATTGACACTAAAATTTGAATTAATGATACATCTTTCAAAAGTGAAGGAAAATTGGAGCCAAAATTTGACAAGTTTAAAATGCCGATTTTTTTTTATTTTAATTTTCACGCTGTGCAATCGATTGCACTACAGTGCAAATCGATTGCACAGTGTATTTTTTTCAAAAATGGCGCAAAATACATTATGTGCAATCAATTACACTTTAAGAGCAATCGATTGCATTAGTGAAAAAAATGAAAATTTTTAATTCTTTTTCTTTGCAAATAGAGATTTTAGGAAAATAATACCAGAAATCCTTATTTGTCAGATGCTTCGACTTGGTACCTACAAAACAAAAATATACAAAGACAAAGACAAATATTTTTTGTATTTTGATTAGAAGTTAGTCAACAACACATATACAAAATACACAACCAAGGTGCTTGGAGATTCCTCAAGAGCAAACTTAAAGATAGGAAAAAAGAGGAAGAACCAACCCTAATGTGATCTTGTTATGATCGAGTTGATATGATATGATAAAGGAATCTTAGGGGCAAAAATTAGGGTACAACAGCTGCCCTTATTTAAGTGTCTTCTATCCAGAGATACGAAGGTTACAAATCTTCGTGTCGACGCGATTGAAGATACTTAAATATAAAACAAGCCCTATTTTTGTATCTAAGATGCCATGCAATGCTTATGATTATGGATGCATATGAACAGAACAAAAGAGACGCAAAGTAACACTGGGGATGCCATAAAAATGAAGAAACAAAGGAGCAACCCCACCAGGAAAATAAATCACTGGTGGACCAAAAGAATAGAACCAGAGAGGAGGATAACAAGCATCGACGTTCATTGCCGATGTCTACCAACGTTCACTGAAGGTAGAGAGAAGAAGATATACCGACTCACAGATGACGGTAAACTACCAACTCAATAGTTAAAGGTAGAAGAGAAAATATATCATGCCATCACCGTTCACTGACGAGGAACCACCACCGTTCACTGATGATAGCAAAAAGATAAGAAACACCGACGTTCACTGCCGATGCACTACCAACATTCACTGAAGGTAGATTTTGAAAATGTCATACCATCGCCGTTCACTGACGAGGAACCACCACCGTTCACTGATGATAGCAAAAAGATAAGAAACACCAACGTTCACTGCCGATGCACTACCAACGTTCACTGAAGGTAGATTTTGAAAATATCATACCATCGCTGTTCACTGACGAGGAGCCACCATCGTTCACTGATGATAGCAAAAAGATAAGAAACACCGACGTTCACTGCCGATGCACTACCAACGTTCACTGAAGGTAGATTTTGAAAATATCATACCATCGCCGTTCACTGACGAGGAACCACCACCGTTCACTGATGATAGCAAAAAGATAAGAAACACTGACGTTCATTGCCGATGCACTACCAACATTCACTGAAGGTAGAATTTTAAAATAGCATACCATCGCCGTTCACTAATGATAGCAAAAAGATAAGAAACACTGACGTTCACTGTCGATGCACTACCAACGTTCACTGAAGGTAGATTTTGAAAATATCATACCATCGCCGTTCATTGACGAGGAACCACCACCGTTCACTGATGATAGCAAAAAGATAAGAAACACCGACGTTCACTGCCGACGCACTACCAACGTTCACTGAAGTTAGATTTTGAAAATATCATACCATCGTCGTTCACTGACGAGGAACCACCACTGTTCACTGATGATAGCAAAAGATAAGAAACACCGACGTTCACTGCCGATGCACTACCAACATTTACTGAAGGTAGATTTTGAAAATATCATACCATCGTCATTCACTAACGAGGAACCACCACCGTTCACTGATGATAGAAAAAAGATAAGAATCACCGACGTTCACTGCCTATGCACTACCAACGTTCACTGAAGGTAGATTTTGAAAATATCATACCATCGCCGTTCACTGACGAGGAACCACCACCGTTCACTGATGATAGCAAAAAGATAAGAAACACCAACGTTCACTGCCAATGCACTACCAACGTTCACTGAAGGTAGATTTTGAAAATATCATACCATCGTCGTTCACTGACGAGGAACCACCACCGCTCACTGATGATAGCAAAAAGATAAGAAACATCGACATTCACTGCCGATGCACTACCAACGTTCACTGAAGGTAGATTTCGAAAATATCACACCATCGCCGTTCACTGACGAGGAACCACCACCGTTCACTGATGATAGCAAAAAGATAAGAAACACTGACATTCACTGCCGATGCACTACCAACGTTCACTGAAGGTAGATTTTGAAAATATCATACCATCGCTGTTCACTGACGAGGAACCACCACCGTTCACTGATGATAGCAAAAAGATAAGAAATACCAACGTTCACTGCCGATGCACTACCAACATTCACTGAATGTAGATTTTGAAAATATTATACCATCGCCGTTCACTGACGAGGAACCACCACCGTTCGCTGATGATAGCAAAAAGATAAGAAACACCGACGTTCACTGCCGATGCACTACCAACGTTCACTGAAGGTAGATTTTGAAAATATCATATGTTCCCCAAACTTCTGGTGTTTCACATAGAACGGGTCTCAACTTCTTCCTTAACCAAGGAATTCCGCCTGGAAAGGGTAATATGTAAGCTGTCTCAAATAAAGAGACTTCCACTTGCAAAGATTTCACAACGAGCAATTTTTGTGAATTTGAAAGTCTTGCCATCCACTGGCGTAAACTGACGACGGACTGCAAGCTAACCACTCATAGAGGAAATAGCAAAAAAAGTTACGTCGACTTGTACAGGGAAACACGAGTTGCTCAAACAAAGATACATGTTGCTTATTATCATGGAGGATTGCAAAAAGAAATGACTTTCTGGGGAAATGAGATATGACTTCCTGGGGAAAAGCCACATTATTCCTGCTGAAGAGATAAAGTCTTCTCGTGCAAAATAAATGCACAAATCAAAGCTCAAAGTCCTCAGAAATCCAGAGTAAATAATATTGTCATGCAACCACGAATCTAATTCAGAAATAAACCGGAGCAAGACGGCCAATGCAGATACATCCTTTGAGAAATAAACTCAAGAGGGAAAACCAAATCCAACTAAGCAAGGAGCGCTACAGGAAGGTTTGAACACAATGTCAATAAAAATGATTTGTAACAATGCATGATGCATGTATGAATGTATGAGTGATATCGTGCATATGCTGGTAAAAGGATACATAATCGAACAAAACTGCCTCAGGTACTAACAACATTGGTCTAAACTTCAACCAAAAAGATCAATCCAAGAAAGGTAAAAGCAACTGCGGAAACCAAACCTATTGTATGTCCTAACTTCACTGAGGAGAAACATAATCCGGATGTAGCTAAATCAAACAGCTACCGGGATAGAACATCTTTCTTCCGGTTTCATCGGAGAAACCAGTTTTCCAAAAGCAACGTGCCTACTGAAGATTGAAAAACTAGTCTCAAATAAAGCAGACTGGCGCCGAGATAACCAAACCTCACTGGGGAATTAAAACCCACTTTGACGGAAGAAAAACATACGAACTTCACTAAGGGAGACAATGCTTCATCATCGAGACATCTACTGGGGACTTCATGTTTACTTCAATGGGGAGGTCAAAACCACATCATCAAGGGGAAACCAAGATATGTTCTTCATTGGGGAAACCAGAGATACGTTCTTCACTGGGGAAACCGGAGATACGTTCTTCAAGAGTAATTATTGCACCAACTTCTTTGGGGAGAAAGGACTTCTATAAAATAAACAAGGCCTTCACTGGAGAATATTGGATTGAGTCTTCATATAAACCTATTCCAATGAAAGATGCCCTGGTGTAGTCTTCCTGGGAAATCAAGAAGTCAATACTAATGCCAATACTGCAAAAAGAGCGATATCTTAGCACACCAAGGGAATAAAACCTTTCATCATTTGAGGGAAAACTTTGCTGGGGAACCTGGGACAGAGGCTTCTGACCATGCAAACCCAAAATCAAAAGCGAACCAAGACTTGGCCGGGGATCATGGGATCACAAACCAAATACTGTACCTTACGCCAACTGGTATCGTCTTTAATCATTTGAGAAACACACAAAGATTGCGCACATACCAACAAGATGACTTAAGAGAACCTTCCTGGGGAACCAAGAAGTTAACACTATAGTAAGAAGTCAAAATTATGGGGATTTTAAATCAAACTCAACACTTGGTGAGAGAAAACCCAAAAACTTCACAGTTGTCTCAACACCTCTTAGAAAATATACTGCCCTTGTCTAGCTACTTGGGAAGCACATAACAACAATAATGTCGTAACAAGAGAAAGCACCGCTCTACAAGAGATTCCATATCAAAAAAGGGAGAAAGAACTTCATCACATGAGCAAAGGCTTCATAGATCTTTTTAATCTCCATTTGATCACCACCTGGCTGGGTAAAGAATCACACTCAGCTGGAGAAGTCTGTAGCAAGACTGGAAAAAATGGGATTATGAACCCAACATCATAACACAACTTGAGGAAGGTTCTCAGCTTGGGGTAGACATAGTAACTATCTTGACAAAATCTGGATATGCCCTTGGAAACCAATCTGGTGTCCCAAGCTTACCGGGTTGATCAAGGTAACTTTCATAACTTGCCCTTGGCTGCATGCTTTTAAGATAGATTTTCTGATCAAATGGCTTTCATAGATTTGTCGAATCTTGACGTAACTGCCCTAGATTGGCTGAATGTTGCATCCTCTTTGCTCCACAACTCTTCCCGGCAACATGCCTTTTGCTGATACTCAAACGTAAACTTTCATGATATCAAGCAGTTGTTTTACAAGCAGAAAATGTTTATTCTAAGAATGAAAATTCTAATGCAACAATTATGTAAGTCTTGAAGATTTAATTTGAAAAGATGTCACAAAACCTTGTGAACGAATCACTAGCCAGGATGCGACATGGATTTTTTTGTGTGAAAGATAACAAAAGCATATGATACCAATCACAATAATTTATCAAAATTAATGGGAGTCCGGAAACACTATCTCATTGGAGTATGCTTTCGAAATAAACCCTGTTTCAATTAGGACTTTTGAGGGTTGTAACGTGGTCGGGTTCACGGTTTTTAGAAAAAAGATTTAAGGCTAAAAAATATTTGGTACCCACCCCCTTCATGATGTTCTTCGGTACTAAGTTCAGTTAACTTGACACGAACATTCATCTCTCAAAAGAAATTTCGAGATAGTTGAGGAATCAAACAAAGTTTTCTTTGGACATGCAAGTCACTCATTCTGCTTCTTTTGGGTTTCTTGTCACGCGACTCTATTCTTTGTTGAGGATTTCACATTGTAATCCCTTATCGCATTTCAGGCTTTCCATTTCTTTCTTGCCTTCTGGACAAATTCCTTTTGATTTTGACTTTGAAGTGCAACAGGATGCCCTGACTTTTGCCTAAGCGACTTATTTTTTCAAGTTCCGACTTAGTGGGGCTTTTTGTCTCTTTATTTTTCATCATAATTTTTTTATTCATATTATCTTTTTCTTTTTTTTAACATGTTGCGTGACTTTGAGTGATTTGTGACTTGTCGGAAGAATTGTGACTGCCCTATTTCTGGGTAGATGAAAGATAACCATTATTGTATCGCCATCTGCTGATCCCCTGATATGTGAGAGATACCCATTGGGATAACATCTTCTTTTGATGCACACTACTGATATGTGGAGGTTAAACATTGTGGTTTTGAATTCCCTTAACCTCTTGAAGGATAACCATTATTGTATCCTTAGATGCGCACTCTTGATGAGATTTGAATACTCAATCATATTACACTACCCTGCCCCGGGTTTTAAAAAAAAAGAGGGTTTTTTCTGAATAGAAAAAGAAACTCCTACTTCAAGGCTCAAAGGGGTTAACGAGGGTTTCACTCCCTTATATCTCCGGTGTTTGAGGATTTGAAACAATTCCTGTACATCGTCAACAGGGTTTTATCCAAAAGCATACAACCAGAAAATTTGTGTTTTAATATCATCATCCTCCTCCCAATCTCTGCCTAGGTAAGAGAATGGGTAACAAGTTGGTATCATAAAGCAATTTAAAATTGAAAACAAATACTAGTGAAATGAATGAATTTCTTCAAGACAAACATACTCATTGTATTAAGATTAAACATTCAAATGCAAACAAGTTCTTACATGCAAACAGTGCAATGATAAACAAGAAAAATTACAAATGAGAAAGCAGTAAAAATGCTAATAAACTGAGAAGGCTAATCATCCTTAAACTCCAAGGCATTCTTCAATCAAGTTTATTCTTCGGCAAAGATTTGACTTGAACCTCAAGAAAAATATCCTTAAATGACAAGATACCACTTTGGACCAACCTCTGAACTTCAACCTTTAAAGCAAAGCAATCTTCCAAACCGTGCCCAGGAGCATCCTGATGAAAGGCATAAGAAACGTCAGCCTTATATCCTCTTGGCAGTTTTTTGGGAACAACTGGTCGAGCTCGAGTTTGAACCAGATTCTTCTTCAACAAAGAAGGATACAACTCTGTGTATGTCATTGGAATTGGATCAAGGCTCATTTTCCTCTGATGACATTGCCCTTGATTTCCTTGTTGAGGTACCCTCTGATATGCAACAACAGTCAGAGTCTCATTGATGAATGGAGTCACAGAAGCAACTTGTTGATTCCTATTATGAGATCCTCCTCGCCTACCACGAAGTATAGCATAGGATTCTTGCTCTTTCTTCTTGGAACAATTATCACCATACTTCTTAGCACCATTTGACGAGTCCCCGTCTTCAGATAAATGACCTTCACGAACAGTTTCCTCTAAATGGACTCCCATGCTTACCATTTCGTTGAAATCACTTGGGGAACTTGCTACCATTATTTTTTAGTAGAAAGCTCCCAGTGTCTTTAGAAAAATCTTGGTCATTTCTTTCTCTTCCATGGGCGGAATCACTTGTGCAGCCACTTCGCGCCATCTCTGCGCATATTCTTTGAATGATTCTCTGTCTTTCTGAACCAAGGCCCTAAGCTGGTCACGGTCAGGCGCCATGTCCACATTGTACTTGTATTGTTTAATGAATGCTTCTCCCAAATCATTAAAAGTATGGATGTTGACGCTGTCTAAACTCATGTACCATTTCAACGCAGCACCAGTCAGACTATCCTGGAAAAAATGAAATAGCAGACACTGATCATCAGTATGGGTAGACATCCTTTTCACATACATCATCAAATGAGCACGAGGGCAAGTGTTGCCCTAGTACTTCTCAAATTCCGGGACTTTGAACTTAGCAGGCACTTTAACATTCGGGACCAAACACAGCTCATTCACATTCTGCTCGAACAACTCTTTTCCCCTAAGAGCCTTTATCTCTCTTTGCATTCTATCAAACTGCTCTTGGAAATCATCCATTCTGTCATAAATACCCAAGTCTTCACTCGGCGGAGGGAAAGGACGACACACATCTTCATTAACAAATGGAACCAAATTCACCGAAGGAGGTGCAGCAGGAACAATATGCACCATGGGAGGTGCGGGAGTAACAACTTTTGGAACCACTGGAGCATCTTGAGAACCCAGATTGAAACCTTCAGGTGTAAAATTCTCTGGCATTCCCCACAGATAACCCTGAGGCATACGGTTTTGAACAACAGCCGGAGTAGCGGATACAGGAACAGTCAGAACTTCAGTACTTTCCCTTGTTGGTTGAGGTTGAACACTCAGTGGCTGATTCTGAGCAACCACCAGAGCTTCCATCAGAGTAGTCAAGTTGGCCAAGCCAGCCTTCAAAGCAGAAACTTCTTCGCGCAGCTCGCGATTCTCCTGTTCTAAGTTGTCCATCTTCTTTTTGAAATTAGTTTGAGTGTTGTAGTGATGAGTCAGCTTGCTGAATGAAGTAAAGAAGCTAGGTAAGGCACCTGGATATGCATAAAAAATGCAAAAACATGTGCAATATGATGCATGATATGCAATGTATATGATTATTATTATTTCATCATTTAATATTTCAAGGGATTTAAGATTTATAGACATATTGCAAACATCAAAATAACAACGCATTTGGAATACTGAAAACTTTTATTATAATAACTTCGAAATGGGTTACAAGTTTCAATGATCCCAAGTACAAGATGAAAATACAATCTAAAATCCTGAGAAAAGGAACTGATATAGATCAATCTGTACGAATGCGCTTCCCTGTGAGCCTGGCAATCTGAGCTCTCAACCTCTGGTTTTCTTCCCCATGTCTGATGGCAACCTCCTTCCAATCATCTGAATCAGGAAGTGAACAAACAACACCTGTTTGAGGCTTAGGAGAAAATAAATCTCCCTGCCTCTCCATAGACTCTACTGCTCGACTCTCAAGGATCTCGATCAAATCATCTCTCTCCTTCAGGTCGACATCAACTGATAATCGGGAAAAGTAAAGCAGTGATACACCGGATCATAGAACTGGACCAAAGTTGAGAGAAAACCCTCCTTCATCTTCAGGTTCATGAGAGGAATAATGGATCCATACTTCTTCCGAAAGTCTGCAGAACACTCGATCTTGGGAATTAGACTGATCAACTCATCTATCTTAGGATCCTTGAAACTATATTTCCCGGTCTTTCTCTTTCCAGAATCCATGGTTTAAAAGTACTTGAGATATTCACAAATAGTCAACCTTTAAATCCCTTGAAATATTGTTTTTTTCAAAAGACGCTTATGAGTGTATGGATGCATGATGCAACAATCACACACAAGATCACACATATAGGGTTCATAGGTTCAACGTCACGAGCATGAGGCCGAAGGTACTACCCATAAGGTATTGGTCTAAAAAGTTATCACCTGCCGAACAAGGTTCTAGAGGTTCCCATAGTCTACATCCTTCCTTCGAATATTACCAACTTCCCGATTAACTCGGTAATTAGTAATATTATCAAGAAATACTCGTCCGAGCGTAGTATCGCGTGACAACTACTTCCGGATTACTCCGTTATAGCTTCCGCACTACACCTAAAAGGCCAAGAGGGGTTAGGTAATCTACGGTCCTCAGCTTCGGCAGGCTCCCAGGTCAAAAGCAGTACGTCTTCCCGATTACTCGGTAAATGATACTACAGTCAAAGGGGCCTCCACTGAGTGAGGGATCTCATGCCTCCTTTTTTGGGATTACTCCCTCAAAGTTAACAAGACTATACCTCCCGTCCTATCTTAAAGTTTGCCCAAGTCCGGGTATAGGACTTATGAGTAATCACCAAGCACCCTGTAAACCAGGAAAATCCAGACAAACATATATACAAAATATAACACATAAACAACAATAGCACATATACAGATATAAACAAAGATAGGTTTAACCCACTTAGGGATGGACCAATAAGAGGTCAATCTTTTCCCCAGTGAAGTCTCCATTTTTTCTGTAGCGGTAGAAATGTGCAAGACTAAGCCATTGGATTGACTAGACTTTATACAAATCAAAATAAAAATTGCCACCGCGCTTTATTGTTTCCAAAGGAATGGGAAAAGAGCGAATAACCCAAAAAGAAGGGGGAAAGATTCAAGGTAAGGGGGTTGGTTATGCAAACGGAAGGTATTAGCACCCTAAACATCTACGGTACTCCGCAGGAACCTCTTTGAAAAATCTGTATATTTTGGCTATAAAAATGTGTTATATAAAAAATGGATGGTGGAGGTGAGAAAAAAAATATTTTTATGATTTTTGCACCCGCCGCGGTTGCGAACCTTTAGTGCCTACGTAACACCTTTCGTGCAATAGGGGATCAGGGTACACGTAGTTCCTCTTTAAAAAATTTGAAACACAAGTGTGTTGGTTGATTTTATGAGATAAGACATCATCGCAATTATCCGTGTGAAAAAACATACTTACTATCCACAATCATGAGAAAGGAGAATTTGCATCATCTCAAAGTGGCGGATATGGCTTGGATTTTAAAATCAACAATGCCTCACTCAACACCCAAGTGGAAAATATCTCACTTCACTACATATTGTAGAAGTATAGTCGTTTGCATCACTACAAGGATTGACAAGAGTCTAATCTTTTGAGAAAAGTTTAAAGATAAAAGTCAAAATGGCAAAATGGTTTGAAATGAGATTGATTGACTTTTAGTCTTCTCACAAAAAAAAGGTCAAGGTATTATTAAATTGATTGAAATTTATTTATGAAAATGTTTCGAAGATGCATGGACCTAAGTCCAAGTTTATTATGAAAATGTTTCAAGTTTCAAAACAAGAAGAGTTTTTTTTTTTAAAGGAGGAATAAGATTTTTGAAATTAAAGAAGATGGGAGGATAAGAAGAGGCTATCCTAAAGCATATGGTAAAAGCTAGGGATAAGAACCATCTAACCAACAAGAAGCCAATACTTGACATTATGAGTCAATATAGAATTCTCATTCTTTGGATTGAAACCAAGCAAGCAAAGATACTAGACCTCTTGAGAGAACCAAACTTCAAGTGTTTTAAGTCTTCGCAAAAATTGGGCAGAGTAACAGCTGTATATGGGTGAATTCCAGATTACAAACAAAGATCGTAATCTCAATAACCTGCACACAAAACAAAAAAACAACCCAATGTCTTGAGGTAAACCTCAAGAACTCTAGACAAAATATCAAATAAAGTCACAAAGTCTCCAAGATAGGCCAAGGTCTCTAATCCTAAGTCCAAGAAGTCCATTACTTCATAATGTAAAGGATAGTAACCATGTAGTCCAAGTATCATTAATGATTTTTATGGTTCATGTTGATTATTAGGTGTCTTTAAAAATAAAGAAAAGCTCAAGTGAGAAAAATAAAAATGACATAAAAGTAAATGCTCAAGTGAGCAAAGATGAAAATAGCATGAAATGTAAAATGCTAAAAGTAAATGGTACATAAAGCATAAAAATAAAAGCGTAAAGTAAAGTTAATTGTTAGTAATTAGTGGTTAGTTGGATGACCATATTGAAACTTGCATTTGGAACTCATTAGAGGATTGGTAGAACCAAAGCCTCCACACAACAAGTTGCATTTGCTTTTTGTCAAGTATATCATCCATTTTGGAATTCTCACAAGGCAACATGTAATGATCAACGATGTTTAAGTGATCTGTGTTGACCAAAGGTGTTGTAGATCCATTAGAGGATTGGTAGAACCAAAGCCTCCACACAATGAATCTCAAGGTTATTGGATCAAAGAGATCAAATTAACATACTTGGGCTTGAAATCATAAGTTTGGGCCACGAATGATCATTTATTCGAATCGGGACAAAATTTAGCGCTATGTTAAGCAATCGTAAATGGACTTATGTAGAAGTCACACCTATTTTGAGGCCGGTCAATAGCAATCTATGTACTTCATGTTTGGATAAATGATATAGAGATCACCATCCCTTAACATGTAGCACAATTAAAAAAGAAAGGGATAAGATGAAGAGGGAGGGAAATGATAAGCTAATTTGGATCACCATTTCAAAATTCTTTCATCTTTAAATTTAACCACTCCTCTAGATGGATTAAAGCACTAAACATATCATTAATCCAAATCACCAAAAATGAATTAAATAATTCACTCTTAGGTAGATTTGAATTAATGAACATTTATCCAACTTCATCTACATCACAAAGTCCATTGAGTTTAAAGACAAATTGGACATTTAAAATTGTAATCCAAACCAACAATCAAAAGGAGTGAGTAGAAAAAGCATTTTGGATCAAAGCTACCCCAAAACAAGGCAAAAAATACATTCTGTTCAGGTGTAAATCGATTTACACTACTATGTAAATCGATTTACACAGTATAAATTTCAAAAAATTGTGCAAAATTGTGCTGTGTAAATCGATTTACACTACTATGTAAATCGATTGCACACATAAGCAGTAGTAAAAACAACATTTTAAAAGGGCAATTGCTTGTTCAAACTTTCCATCAAACACCTTATGATCATGTATCCACTTGAGCACGAAAATTCCATCAAATTATGAGAAAATAACACCATTGGAATCACAAAATAATGCTCAAAGAATCAATCCCAAAGATAACCAAGAGATCACATTGTGAAAGATGAATTATCCAAACTTACCAAAGGTAGATCTAGAGAATTATCAAAACAACTTCAAGAATTTGCTTCAATTCAACCACATGAATCAATTGACCAAGCTTGGATGTAGAGAATTGATGGAGAAAAAGTGTTTGGATGAATGTTTAGCTCAAAGATTAGTAAGCTTCAATGCAAAGCTTACTAACTTTTTGAAAATGGAGCTTTGAGTGTATTTGGTAGATGGAGAGATTTGAGAGATTTTTTAGCAAGGTGGATTTGGCTATCAAAAGCTTAAAATTTGAATGAAATGAGAGCTCTATTTATAGAGTTTTAGGATTGGGATTAGTGGTAATTTGGTAATTGATTCTTGGAGCCAAAATTTGAATTAATGATAACTCTTTCAAAAATTATAGCCAAAATTTGAATTATTGATAATTCTTTCAAATATTAGAGCCAAAATTTGAATTAATGATAATTCTTTCAAATATTAGAGCCAAAATTTGAATTAATGATAATTCTTTTTAAAAATGAAAGATTGGCACTAAAATTTGAATTAATGATACATCTTTCAAAAGTGAAGGTAAATTGGAGCCAAAATTTGACAAGTTTAAAATGCCGATTTTTTTTTAATTTTCACGTTGTGCAATCGATTGCACTACAGTGCAAATCGATTGCACAGTGTATTTTTTTCAAAAATGGCGCAAAATACATTATGTGCAATCGATTGCACTTTAAGAGAAATCGATTGCATTAGTGAAAAAAATGAAATTTTTTTAATTCTTTTTCTTTGCAAATAGAGATTTTAGGAAAATAATATCAGAAATCCTTATTTGTCAGATGCTTCGACTTGGTACCTACAAAACAAAAATATACAAAGACAAAGACAAATATTTTTTGTATTTTGATTAGAAGTTAGTCAACAGCACATATACAAAATACACAACCAAGGTGCTTGGAGATTCCTCAAGAGCAAACTTAAAGATAGGAAAAAAGAGGAAGAACCAACCCTAATGTGATCTTGTTATGATCGAGTTAATATGATATGATAGAGGAATCTTAGGGGCAAAAATTGGGGTACAACATAATCGAATTGGGCCTGGGCATTGTATGCCTATATAAAGGACTTTCTAGTTTGTAATTTTAACAATGCAATCACAATTCAGTTATAATCAATATCAAACTTTAAATCTCTCTCTCTCTCTCTCTCTCTCTCTCTCTCTCTCTTCTTTTTTTATAAATCATCTTTCTTGAAAACCCTTTGTTCCATCACCTCCAACAAAAAAAATTGTGATGATAACGATATGGTTTTTTCAATCCTTGACAAAAAAAACGAGTTTCTATATAGAGATATTTTTAAAAAGTTCTTATAAAAAAGAAAAACAAAAATATTTTTGAAAAAAATGTATTAGATAGAGATAATTTAGAAGAATATTTGGTAAATTGTGATGTATGAAAAATGTTGATTATTCATTGTAATGAAATAAGAGTAACCCATGTTTTAAACCTTGTCTTCCACTATTTTAAGCCTGGATGGATAGTAGTAGGAAACACCCAAGTCAAGGTGTAAAATAATATGACAAGTAGGAGGCATGGTAAAAAGGAGAAGTTGTATTCGAATTTTGCGGTTTCTCTCTCAAGTTTGTAAGGTTTAACTTTAAGAGATGGGGGAGAACCTGGGCAGGCGTCATGTTTATTTTGGTGAACTGCCTAGTAGGCCTTTCCGCTCTTTGTTGGTTAGTCCTGGGTTGATTGCTTCTAGGCTGATCAGCTGCAGTCTTTTGAATCATTACAGCCCCCACCGTTGGCCGGCGCTCAACTCTTCCTCGACCTCTTTGAGAGTAGACAACTAACACCTCTTTCTTGGCTGGAAAGGTCTTCTTGATAACAGCGGAAGCAGATGCATCCTTTTGAATTTTACCACTCTTGATTCCAGCTTCAACTCTTTCACCAGTCAGAATTAATTCGGTGAACCCCGCAGACGAACTCCCGATCAAGTGATTAAAGAATGGACCTGACAGGGTCCCCAAAAACATATCCACAAGCTCTCTCTCAGACAATGGTGGCTGCACCCTTCCAGCCAAGTCCCTCCATTTCTGGGCATACTCTTTAAAGCCTTCATTAGAGACCATACCCATACTCTGTAATTGAGTATGAGTAGGGGCTAAGTCCGCATTATATTGATATTGTCTGTAGAAGGCAGCCGCCAAATCCTCCCAATTATGCACATCAGATCTCTCAAGCTGGTAGAACCAATCTAATTGCGTACCCGACAAACTATCTTGAAAAAAGTGGACCCACAAATCCTTATCAGAAGAATGAGGTTGGATTTTTCTGACGTAAGACCGTAGGTGCATCTTCGGACAAGACAAACCATCGTATTTAGCAAATGTAGGCACCTTGAATTTAGGGGGAATCACAATCCCACAACTAACCCTAGCTCTTCGAAGTCCAGTCCAGGCACTCTTTGTACCCCCATGGCTGCCATACGTTCTTCCAGATTCTTGTACTTATCGTCTGCAGGAGGGTACTGCTGCTCAGAGTAGTCTTCATCCTCTTTTTCTTCTTCTTCTTCCTCAGACTCGGAGGGCACTGCATCTCCCTTTCCCTTTCCTACCCCTTCATCAGATGTCGAGGGGAAATCCAGGACCCTTCTAGCTTGGTTCTCAAATCTTCTTCCCATAGTAGCCATACCAACTCTTTTCTTTTTCTTTTTTTCCTTTTCCTTTTCCTTTTCCTTTTCCAGCAATGCTTTAAGATCCTCCTGACCCTTTGCCAAGGTCATGAGTAGTTGTTGGAACTGTGAATTCTGCGCTTGTAGGTCTTTGACCGTCTGCTCTATATCCATCTTGCTGAAATAAACAGCAGAGAGATAAGGAAACCTGGTGTGAAGACCTGCTTATGCATATGATGAATGATATGTTATTCATGTAATGCATTCAAGGATTCAGAAATTCAAATTTTTTGTAAACAAAAAAGAACGTACGTGTTGTACCCCAAAATTTGCCCTCCCATATTCTTCAAGTTTTGACAAGCATCACCTCAAATGGTTCAGAGTCTACTCAAGGAGCTACACAGTCAAACCATCCTCCTAAGCCAGTCAAATTAGGGTTTTGGTTCTTGCAAGGAAGTTGAGGTTTTCAAGGTCTCAATCAAGTCCCACATGCCTATAAACATTGTCAAGCATCTACATGTCAAGTTTCAAGGCTCATAAGGTCAAGTTGCACAGTCAAAAACCCTAATTGCTTCACAGTCAACTGCATGGGCAAAATGGTCATTTGGCCGTCAAAAGTCAAAATTTTTGGTCAACATCTTATTTTGAAGCCACAATCATCATTTGGTCAAATCTTGACCATGATTTCACAAGAATGGCTCAAAAATCATCAAGGTGTCAAAAGTTTCTATTTTTGGACAGTTGAAAAGTCAACTGTAACTTGACCAAGACATAACTTTTTCAAGGTTCATCAGAAAAATCCCATCCAATGCTCATATTGAATGGGAGTACATTTCCTACAACTCATCTTCACATTCCAAGTCCAAGAAATGCCCTCACAAAAAGTTATCAATTTCAACATTATAGGTCATTTTCAAAAGTCAACAAAAAGGCACTTTAAGTCAAAGACCATAACTTGAGATTGGTAAATCAAAATGACATGGTACCAAAGACATTGGTTAGAGGACTTCAAGACCTTTCCAAAATTTCTAAGAACATGTTCATGTGATCAAAATTGAGCAAGATATACATTGGAGAAGTTGGGAAATATTTGTGAAATGGCCAAAGTCAACTATCCTTGAAAATTCATTTTTGACAAAAAGGGCCCACTTTTTCCACTTGATTCAGCTTTCCCATGCCACCCACGTGTCCCATGATTTATTTCAAGATTAAAGATTAATTTTTCTATTTTTATTTAATTTTATTTGATTTAATTCATTTTAAATCTTTAAAATTCAAATAAAAATCAAAGAAATTAATTAAGGGATATCTTTGAGTTTGAATAGCCTTGATGCATCATGAAACATATACCAAATTCGTGCAAGACCTATTTCAAGCATAAAATTCAAATTTGGAGCAAAAATGGCAAGTTGTTCAATGGTGGTTATGGAGAAAATCAAAACTTCATTGCAAGGCTTAAAGACTCCTTATTGTGACTGATTCTCATTGACTAACATATATGCAATTGGTCCATACCATTCACACGACCTAGAACTCTCTCAAACGGCGAAACAAATTTCCAAAATTCCAAGGAAAAGTGTGAAACTGAAAACCACTTTGCAGCATAATTCAAACCTACTTTTTGATCCAAACACATTCCTTACATCCCCAGGAATCGTTTGCAGCCAAGAACAAGCCAAAAACCTCAAGAACTCGTGCCACACAAGTCACACGGTTTACATTCTTTCTCAAAATCACAATCATCCATTCATGCGTTTTTAATATATTTTATTGATTGCATTGTACTCAAAGGATCCATACGAAGCTTTCCATATGACTTAATTTGATTATGGTGCCTTAAAACGCAAAATGCCATTGTTGAGTTCTAGGTTTTTTCAGAGTTTGTAATTTGGGGTTTTTCACATAGTGTAAAATTAAGCCTCAAGACTTACATGGCCAAACCCAGCAGGATGAGACGAAGCTGAAACACACCTCGCGCCCAATTTATATTACACGAGCGCCTAATCGCTATTTTTAAAATGTTTGCATTTTGTGGGGGTTTAAAACCCCCGCTATGTGTTTTTATTTTACAGGAAAGGTTGAAGACGAAGGGCATGGCAATACATGATTGGCAGGTTCAAATTGGCGCGCGCGTTTCCACTTGATTCAGTATATAGTGCGCTTATTTCATATATTCCTTTTTTCTTATTATGTTTACAAACAAACGCGCTTGGCTCAGTGGTTTGGATGGACGTGTATAGACCCTTGGGACCTGGGTTCGATTCCCAGGTCCCCCAATTTCTTTGTTTCAATTTTTCCCAGGTAATCACGTGCAGGCCCTCAAACAGCTTCCACCATAGACCTCACATCCCAGCTCTCCAAGTGTCCATCAGTGCAAATCCAGTGGCCAAAGCATGAGGACCATGGTGCTCAGGAATCAACGTGGGCGTAGGAAACCAGAAAGAGTCAACGTGGTTGAAGATTCAAATGGGCCTCAAATTCCTATCACACCCTCCAATCTGGCCCAAACCCCCCCTTGGGTTTGCTTTTCCTTTTTTATTATTTTGTCATTTGCTTTATTTTTTTCTTTCTTATTCTTTTTTTAATTAACCATTAAAATAATTAACTTTTTTCACAAAAAAATCAAAAATAGAATTAACATTATTATTATTATTATTTTCATATTATTTTTGTAAATAAATATTAAATAATTGAATTAGCTTTAATTAGGCAATTTTAACTTTTTTAAATAACTAAAATAATTTAGAATTAGGTTAACTTAGAATTTTAATTCTTTTATTTTATTTCATAAAAACATAAAAACACAAAAAAAACATTTTTCTTTTAATAAATTAAATAATTAGTTTTAATTTCATTTAATCACAAAAAAGACAAAAAAAATCAATTTCTTTTCTTAAAAGGGTCAAAACCCTTAGGACATTCCAATTTAATTTCTATTCCCGCGCATTTACTTTATTTTGATTATTATGTAACTGCTTCAAGAATGTAATAGTAATTAGGTTTATTGTTTTTATTTACTTTCCGCACTTTATCAAAACGGGTCTTTGTATTTTTGGAGATGTATAGACCCGCGCCTTCTAATAGCGTAGAATTTATATTTCCGCAATTTACTTTCCGCACCCCCTAACTGTTAAATGCATGAAAGAATGAATGTAAATAAAACCAACACGTAGCTCACAAATAACATGTGCAAGACAAACATAAACTGAAATTGAACACACATGCACATGCCACTCTTAGGGTACGCTTCACTCGTTGCCTCGAAACGTGTTCATCAAGTATAGGACGTCTTAGAGGTCGCCCTTTGTCTAAAGATCCAGTTGCCTCGAAACGGTTGCCTCGGATAAAAGGATCTAGGACATTAGGGTTACTTCTAAGATATCCTACCATTGCTTTGGTGACCACACTGTCCCGATAATCGAATTGACCCGAACACCTCCAACGATGGTGCTACCTACCTCTCAATGGTGGGATGGCACTATCTAAAGGACTCTTACACAGCTTAATTCCTTAGGGTAGGTAGATGACTCATGGGTACTTGCTCTTTTCAAAACAAAACAAAAAACATCTTTTCGCACCTCACACTTTCAAAAAGTTTTCAAACAAAACACTTCATACACTCTTGAGGACTGATACAAGAGTTACCTAGAAGTCTTCAAACGAACTTTTTTTCAAAACCCACACACACTTGAAAAGCAAACAAATTTTGAAAACATAAGAGCAAGTACCTAAGAGCCCGTGGATAACCACGGATAGAAAGGGTGCTAACACCTTCCCTTTCTATAAATCTACCTCCCGAACCGAGAAACATTCTCGAATAAGGAATTTTGTTGTGCTTTTGTCCTTTCCATGTTGGAGAACATAAAAGACGGTGGCGACTCTTGCTTACCGCGATATTTCGCGAAACCAGCTTAAAAAACAGTCAGTTCTATTTCCACCGATCACAGTACGTCATATTAATAAGATAGAATTTGTTAATACATAAGTGCCCCATGGGAAAAATAATACAAAATTCTAAGGTAAAAAGACGTTGCGCATCCTCTTTGGTACGATGTAGGTGTTGAGAGTCTGCTCTTCATGGAGTTGACGAGTAAGTTCCAAAACCTTCTTCTCACTGGCGTATAAGCTAGCTTCAAAAGTGTTCTGTTCTTCCTTGAGCTGTATCCAACTCTTTTGCAAATCTTCAAGTGATGTTGGCATGTCAAGATGTAGGAGGATGTATGGAACCTCTCCTTCCATAACAGGCTCTTTGATCACAGGGAGAATGTAGGGGTAAGGCATCATAAGACTCTGGGCGCGGGTTCGTACCCACTTGAGGTAAGGCTCAAGGGGGATGGAATTCTTGTGTCCCAGGGTCTTACTGTCCACCTTGTTGGGCATCCTCCAAGCTAGGATAAACCTTTGTCGAAGTCCTTGAGCATCGTTATCGAAGTCAAAAACCAAGTCTGGAATCAACATGTCATGAGGGCCATCCCTTCGGGCATACCCAAATTGTCTCAGAGCCAAGCAGAGGTTGTAGGTAATGCCTCCCCTAATTCCAAGTAATGGGACATTAGGGAATTCCCCACAATGATCAATGATGGTGACATTTTCTCTGGACCGAGAACACTAATGAACATCAGAATGTGTAAGAGTCATCAACCGTTGTGACCACCTCAAGCCTTGCTCATTCTTCAAGACTGATTGGGGAAGGTGAGAAATAAACCACCTTGCTAGAAGAGGAGTAAAACACATGAGAACACCTCTTTTCCTCATTATTCGTGTGTGAAATGACTGGAGGATATCCCCAAGTAATTTAGGCACAGGATTCCGAGATATAAAAATCTTGACAGCATTCACATATATAAGTTGATCAGGGTTTGGGAACAAGACCAATCCATAGATGAGAAGTGCTACAATCTCCTCAAAAGCTTGCAGATCTAGAGAATTCTAGCAGTCTTGTTCCTTCTCAAACAGAAACTTTGCCAAGAAACCCTTGACACCACTTCTGGTTTCCCAATGACCTTTGATATCAGATAGTTGCAAGTGTAAGGCTTGAGCAACATCTTCAGGCTTTGGCTCTCTTTCCGTACCGTTGTAGGGTAGTTGATGGAGAATAGGAATCCTCAGGAGTTGAGAAAACTCCTCCAAAGTAGGCACTAGTTGGTAATCAGGAAATGTGAAGCAGTGGTGTAGGGGGTCAAAGAACTGGAAGAGAACTTTCACCATGTCTTCTTCAATGTTGGAGTTGACCAAGTTGAGAAGTCTACCATGTCTTTTAGTGAAGGGAGAGTTCTCTGGAATCTTGGAAGCAAGCTCCTTGAGTAGAGGAGGAATTCTCACAAGGTTGACCTGGATTGTTTTCCTGCGGAGTGATTCCATAACCTACATGTTGTACCCCAAAATTTGCCCTCCCATATTCTTCAAAATTTGCCAAGTCAAAGCTTCAAAATCTCCCCAGGGGTTTGCACAGTTCAAGGGTCTCCCAACAGTCAAAAATTAGGGTTTTGGTTCTGACAAAGAAAATGAAGTTTCCAAGGGTCCAATCAAGTCCCACATGCTTATAAACATGGTCAAGTATCCTCATACCAAGTTTCAAGACTTACAGCACAAAATTGCACAGTCAAAAACCCTAATTGCACTACAGTCAACTGCAGGGGCAAAATGGTCATTTGACAGTCAAAAGTTCAAATTTTTTGTCAACATCTCATTTTGAAGCCACAAACATCATTTGATCAATGCTTGATCATGATTCTCAAAGCTTGGCTCAAAAAGTCTCAAGATGCAAAAGTTTCCATATTTGGACAATTGAAAAAGTCAACTGTAACTTGACCAAGGCATAACTTCCACATGGATTATCAGAAAAATTACATCCAAAGCTCATTTTGAAGATGAAGACATTTCCTACAACTCCTCTTCACACTTCAAGTCCAAGAAATGCTCTCACAAAAAGTTATCAATTTCAACATTATAGGTCATTTTCAAAAGTCAACAAAAAGGGACTTTAAGTCAAAGGCCATAACTTGAGATTGGTAAATCAAAATGACATGGGACCAAAGACATTGGTTAGAGGACTTCAAGACCTTTCCAAAATGTCCAAGAACATGAGCAAAGCTTAATAATTGAGCAAGTTATGCCTTGTGGAAGTTGGGAAATGTTTGGATATTTTGAAAAGTCAACATTGCTTCAAATGTCTTAAAAATGCTAATGGGCCTCTTTTTCTTCCAAAATCCATCATCCAAGGCATGTGCACGACCATTTGGCCCAAAGGGAAGTTTTTCATCATTTTTATTTATTTATTTGAATTTTTAAATGCTAATAATTCATTTAATTAAAATAAATATGTGGAAAATACTAAACCTAAGTTTTTAAATCTTTTTATGCATGGAATACACTCAATATTTCATGCATGATCA
Source organism: Vicia faba (assembly GCA_948472305.1). Taxonomy (NCBI): domain Eukaryota; kingdom Viridiplantae; phylum Streptophyta; class Magnoliopsida; order Fabales; family Fabaceae; genus Vicia; species Vicia faba. Next base: position 1,201,254,030 of record OX451736.1, on the reverse strand, counting down.
GATTTGGAAAGAATCATGGTGATTGGACATGATTTGAATCAAATTAGCTTGAAAAAGATTGAAAAATTATGGCATGGAAATCAAATATTTTCTCATCAATTCATTGATTCTTTGGACCAAATTTTGAACCCTAATCATTCACACATATATACTGATGCAAACCCTACTCCTAAGAACCTCCCAGTTGCGCAAGAACACCATAACCAAGCTTGAGTTTTTTGACAAAAATTCCAAAACTAAAAACTAGGTTACAGTGCGATTAAAGCCAAAATAATTATTCCATTGTCTTGCTGAGACATCAAGGAAGGTGCCTGGATCAAAATCGTAGCTTGAAACATGAAGAATTGGTATATGGCAGTTCAACTGTGTCACTTTTTTTACATAATCGCATCTGATCATTTATGCCATAATTTTCAAATCTAATGCTTGTTTTGTAATGCTCTCATCATTCTGAAGCTAACTGTATTGTTTAATTAAGTTTTCATCATCCATACGCGATTCTACCATTGGAATGTTTTAGGGTTACAGGGATTCCAATTTAGGGCTTTACGTTCAAAGAGAAATTGGGACACGGGACTGGCACCATGAGAACCAAGAGCTTCCAACGAATTCAATGATGGGGTCGCGCCCAATTTCTGATTAAGAACGAGCTAATCGCTATTTTTTCACACTGTATATAGTGGGGGTTTAAAACCCCCACTATTCAATTGTTTTTTTTGTTTCAGACACAGCGCACAAGGGAGAAGGTGATGAAGTGTCAAGACCTGATTGAGTAATTTGAATTTTCGCGCTAATCTGTCCACTAATTCTTGTTTTATTTCATATTATTTATTAGTTACATTATTAACAAAACGCGTAGTTGGAGCAGTTGGCAAAGCATAGTATTGGTAATCTCCAGGACCTGGGATCGATCCCAGGTCCCCCTCCCTTTTCAATAATATTTTTCTAATAATGCTTCTGTGCATTTTCTATGCAAGCGACCACCATACATCCATCCTCCATATTTGCCACGCGTATAGCAAGATCAATCCAAAGGCACTGATTGGAAGAACACCCTGGGCGTTAGTCAATGGAGCTACACGCTAGTAGAAAAGTCAATAAGGCCTTGACATAATTGGGCCAGAATTGCTAGGGCTACACCTCCAAGTTGGGGACAAAACCCCCCAAGGTTTGCTATTCTCTTATATTTTCTATTTTTATTTGATTTAATTAATTTCCTTTAAATTCTTCAATTAATTTATTTTCATCAAATATAAAATAACAAAAAAATCAGAAAAGGCAAAATTCAAAATATATTTTATTTAATTAGTATTTTTGTAAATAAATCTCACTAATTAATTAGATTTAAGTTTAGGGTTAATCTTAATATTTTTCAATAAACTTAAAAAATTTGGTAGAATTAGGGTTTCAAGCATTTTTTTAATCTTTTATTCCTTTTTTCACCATATTAATTGCTAATAATTAATTATTTGTTTTTATAAGTCAAATTGCCATTAATTAATTAATTTAATTTTAGGTCTAATTTTAACATGTTTTTCTTAATAAATAAAAGTTGTAGAATTAGGGTTAACTAGTTAATTTCATTTAATTCACATAAAAAACCATAAATCCTAAAAATCTCAAAATAATTTCTTTTTGCATTTCCATTTAATTAATTTAATAATTTAATTTAATTTCATTAAAAAGGGTCCAACGCCCTCGCTTCCAATTTTAATTCCAATTCGCGCATTTTATTTTATTTCTTATAATATTGATGTAATTCTCCCAAAGCCTTGTAAACTCGGACATTTTATTTCTCGCACTTTATTTACTTTCTGTCAAATCGGGTCCTGGATTAAATTTGGCGATGTGGACCCGCGCCTTTGTAATAGTTTAGGAACTTTACGTTTCTCGCACTTTTTTAACTGTTAATTAAATCGCATGCAAGAATGAATGTCTAAAATAAAAACAAACGTGTAGATCACCATGACAAGACGAAAATAACTGAACATGACACACAAATCACACACCACCCCTAGGGTACGCCTCACTGTTGCCTTGCCTCGAAAGGTGATCGTCGAGTAGAGGATGTCTTAGTAAGTCCTCATGATCCGGGAATCTGGCATGAGGGTAGCTTCTAAGGTGTCTTCCTATTGCTCCGGTGATCATCATGTCCCGAACCTCGAATTGACCCGAACAACTCCAATAGTGGTGCTACCTACCTCTCAATGGTGGGATGGCACTACTTTAAAGGACATTTACACAGACGAATTCCTTAGGGTAGGTAGACAACTCTAGATACTTGCTCTAATTTCAAAACAAATCAAAAAATACTTTTCACACCCACACATTTTCAAAAGCTTTCGAAAGCAATTTTTCAAACACTCTTGAGGACCGATACAAGAGTCGAACTGGAATTTTCAAAGAAACTTTTTAAAACCCACAGTTGAAAAGCAAACAAACCAATTTTGAAAACACAATGAGCAAGTATCTAAGAGCCCATGGATAACCATGGATAGAAAGGGTGCTAACACCTTCCCTTTCTATAATCTACCTCCCGAACCGAGAAACTATCTCTTTAAGGAATTTTTCTGTGCTTTTGTCCTTTCCATTTGGAGAAAATAAAAGACGATGGCGACTCTTGCTTCCACGACATTTCGCGAACCAGCGTTAAACAGTCAGTTCCAGATCCACCGATCACAGAACTGGCGACTCTGCTGGGGAAATCTTATAAAGTGAGGTGTACCTTAGGGTTAGTTCATAACTGTGTTTTCAATTGTATTGACTTGCTTGCTTTAAATTGTGGGTTGCTTGGGAGTTCTATAGATCCTAACCCGGATCTAGGGATACCTTCTTAGAAAGTAGCAACAAGGCTGTGAGGGAACTGTGCGGGGTATACCGACATGGTTGAAACAGTCTGCTACGTTGATGTGGCACTTTGGTGTGTACCGGTAACCCTTGAGTTCAGTCAAGGAGAGTACGGGGCCTCCGCGTGGTGTCGTGAAGCATCAACAGACCTTAGGAACCTTAATAGAACTATCTTGGCCTCTTTAGGGTAGTGAGATAACTGACTTTGGTGCAATCCGAGGTTGGTTGATACTCGATACTACACTCAGTTGAGGGTTGCTTTCCTGGAATATTTCGGTCGCCAGTTCAGTGGCTAAATCGAAACGATGAACAATGAAAGCAATCCCGTGATATTGGGACCCTTAGAACCCGGTTACTTCTAATAGGACAGGTTGAGCCCACCAACTTCAAGAGGGTAATACCCAGACCCCATGCTGGCCTAAACCCTAAAGGCTTTCTCTTGTGTGACTTGTGTGCCTTCGTACTTGACTACTTGCATGCTTTATCTGACACATGAACTACTTGCAGGTTTTGTTTTAGTCCTTAATTGGGACCCATGATAGGGCTTACTAAGTTTCTTGCAGGTTTTGTTTATAGTCCTTAATTAGGACTCATAACAGAGTGTATTGAGTTTCTTGCAGGTTTTGTTTATAGTCCTTAATTAGGGCTCATAACAAAGTGTACTGAGTTTCTTGCAGACTAGTTTCTTGCAGGTTTTGTTTATAGTCCTTGATGGGGACTCATAACATGGTTTACTCACATTACCCCATGCATACCATAACATCATACCATTGCATACATCCTAATCCATTTCAAGGACCTCATGGGCTTGTGATGCAGGTCATGATGAACCAACATGTCTGGCAAGGGGCAAAGAGGATTTATTTTCCTCTAGCCAAAGTTGTCAGGGGCTATGACCCACTGGATATGGTGAGCCTTTGACACTTGAAGAAGGACTCTCAATAATATGCAGTTCCTTCGATCAAGATACCGGACCCAAACTCTAACAAATTTTCTTGTTTATCCCGTGAGGTCCTTGAAAACATTACATGCATGTCATACACATCATTGCATAACAAGTATCCTTGTTGCAGGTCACTTACCTTTGTCGCTGTTTATTTCAGCAATGACTTCCCAACAAGATAACCAGGGACCTCCTGCTCAAGAGACTCAGTTCAAAGAGATCTTCTTAAGCCTATCCAAGGGGCAGGAGGAGCTAAGGACACTCCTCACGGGGACTTTGGTCAGGAACAATGCTGAGGACGACAAGGACGAACGGCTGAAACTTCTACAAGCTGAGGTAGACACATTGAAAACCCAGATGCTGGGGCAAAGGACTCTCATCCAAAGTTTAGCTCAGGAGCAAGGAGAGTTGAGGGCCATGATCAGTCAGCTTCATCAAGAAATGAAGCAACCAGCCCAAGTCAGGGACCCAGTCATTAATCAACTTCCAAGAAGTCAAAGGTTTGGGCCTCTCCAAGCTGCTATTACTTCACAGGTCCAACAACGACCTCGCCAAGAACAACGGACTAATCAGAGCAAACCAGACAAGCCTAAAAGGCAGTTCACCAAGCTCAACGTGTCACCGTCTCAAGCTTTACAACAATTGTTGAGGTTGAATCTGGTGACGTTAAGGGACCCTCCTAAGAATCTCAACACAGCCTCCCCAAAATACAAGTCTAAGGAAAGATGTGCATACCACTCTGGCAGTCCAGGCCATGACACCGACGAATGTTGGGCTCTGAAGAATATGATCCAAGACCTGATCGAGGAAAGAGCTGTGGATTTCACCCAGATGGGCCAAGCTGAATGCTCCTGCCATCCCTATTGGATGCACCAGTTGAAGTAACAAGCCCTGAGATGAAAAGACTTTTGTTCATTAGGTTTTTCAAGTTGTAATTTTCTTTTGTTCAAACATTTGCTCATATTAAACGTTGTTATTTCATTAATGCATCGCATATGTCTGTTTTGAAGCCATATATTCGTATTCACTATATGCAAATTATTTTCATATTTTTTCTGATGATCAACGCTCGATTAATAATTCTAAGCCTCTTGAGGGAGGATGACGAAAACGATACCACAATCTACAGTATGCTTTTGAACAGACCCCGCTGATGAGGTACAGGCATTGTTTCAATCCCTAAACACTGGAGTTATAAGGATGATAATCCCTCGTCAACCCTTCTGAGCCAAAGAAGTAGGAGTTTTTCTTTTCGAAATTTAAAACCCTTAATCATAACCTGGGGCAGGGTAGTCTTCTCAGTTGATCCAAGTGCACAACAAATGGCACCAAGGAAGTCCTTACAAAACAAAGAAAGACAGTGATGGTTCAGAACAATCATAAGGACAGGCAGTCATTATCAAAAAAAAAATCATAAATGAAAAGCCCAAAAAGTCAAAACCCATAAAGGGGACTTACGAAACTGGGGCATCCCGCTGACTGTAATCACAAAAAAAAAAGCAATTCAGGCAAAATTTAGGGATAGCAAAATCAAAAAGAAAGAGGTCGTACAAACCCTCAACAAAAACAAAAATGACTTCCTATTCAGAATAAATCATCAATATCTGAACCATCACCGGAATATCAAAGCAAAGACTCAAATAAGGTCTAACGCACGATCAGCTGAGTTTAGGATTAAAGAACATCACGAAGAGCGGGTGGGTACAAATAATTTGAGCCTTTATCCTTTGTTTATTAAACCATGAACCAGGCCACGTTATAACCCTTAAAAGTCCTAGCTGAAGCATGGGTTAGTTCGAAAGCATACTGTTACGAAAGGTATCCTGACTCCTTAAGGCCTACGGTAAATACGGAGTTGACATCACGTTTTACAAACATTCACTTGTTTTATGAAAAAGAATGCATTTTCAAAATCTTCAAGACAGACATAAGCTTTGCATTTTTGATATAACATTGTTCGCATATGACTATTTGTTTGAACAGCAGGGAAATTCGCACGATGAATACCTAGTGAACAAAAGCACTTCCAATCAAGGGGCAGACGTGATTATTATCCATCATCTGGGGCAATTAAGTCAAGATTCGGAGAATCTCTCAAAGGCCAAATAGCCTGGGGCAAATCTCCGCCTGAGTCACTTGGGGCATCCCAACAACGAATCTTGCCTGATCAAACACTTTCTGGTGGCATGACAAAACACTTCTAACAGGGGCACCTACCTGCATTCTCAGAGCACGAACATAGTCGAAAAGATACTACGCATGACAAAAGACCCGCTAGGTTGACATACCTAGGCAAAAATAAGGGCTTCCCGGCGAACCAAAAGGGTTCGGGCAAAAATAAGGGATGAAATGAAAAAAATTTGTACACCCGGCAAGTCGAAAACCTGAAAAGGCGGCTTGGGCAAAAATGGGTATCCCGGTGGACTGAAAACCCGAAAGGGCGGTCCAGGCAAAAGTTAGGGATTAAAGCGTACGACTATGTCCTGTCATCCTGTCACTTGCCTACCAGAAGAAGGTTTGTCCATCAACAACTATCAGCACCTCACAGGTCTTCCTCTCCCACCTCAGAAACAGGGGCAATAAAGAGCTGTCTAAATGGTCTAATGGTTCTGTCCATCAAAGTGCCAAAGTAAGTTCAGCTGAAGAACATAACCAGTACATCCTAATTCCCCAGAGAGGGAGCCAGCAAGTCCATGCACTCTCCCCAAGCAGAGTTATACTGTCAGCCTTAAGGAAGTTGTGTATCCCCCCGCAGATCTCAACAGTCTCCAGCAGTATATACGCATTCTTAACAAGCATCCCCGGCAGTCTTGACCTAAAGATTGTTCCCCAGAGGTATATCAAAGATTCAGTGGAGTCACTTCCCCGTTACAATTCAAAACCTCCCCAGGAGAGTCCAATCTAGTTCCCCAGGAAAAGTTGGAATCCATCTCCCCAAGCAGTAAGCTTATCCCCCAGTAGATTCTGGAAGCTTATCCTCGCAGAGCACGAATGCGTCTCCCGGCTTCATTCAAAGAGTTATTTCCTTACCAGGATATAACTGGGTTATCCTAAGCCAAAAGCCGTGGAAAGAGCGTCATCGACGAAGTCTTCTTATCCCCAGCGAAGTCTATTAACACTTCCAACACAACAAGGGTATCCCCAGCAAGTTATGATTAACAACTCAACAAAGTACCTCTCTCCCCGCAGAGTATTGCGTCCCAGCAAGATCGCTAGAGTACTTTTCTCCTCGCAGAGTAATCCATTCGCCAAGTTCATTCCCCAACGGAGTCATCTTCTCCTACCGGTATTCTTGCAACTATCATCCCCAGCGGAAGCAAAATCTATTCTTCAACATCAGCCCAGGAGTGACTTCTCGGCACCCGTCAAGGATTTATTTTCCTAAGACAAATACATAAACATCACATACATCATTATAGCATGCATATACGCATCATATCTTACAAATCTCATTTATGTTGAGAACATCATTGCCTGATTCATATCATGCATTGCATATGACTGACCTTTACCTTTCAGGAAAGATCCAGTTAAGTTCTCAGGTATATTCAAGACCTAGACTGGTTCAGTTAAATCGACCCTAAGATTTTTCTGTTTCTTATCCAGTCAAAGGCCTTCTCTAGTCCAGCTAAATCGACCCCTAACAGATTTTCCTGATAAAGACTCAGTAGAAGATATCCAAGATTCTCTCAATGATACTGTTGAGGTAGAAGTCGCCCAAGATTCTCTCAATGATTGCTGTTGAGGTTGAAGTCGCCCAAGATTCTCTCAATGATTACTGTTGAGGTTGAAGTCGCCTATGGTTCTCTCCCCGTTACTGCGGAGGTAGTAATCATCCCCAGTTTCTCTCAGCATTACTGTTGAGGTAGTAATCGCCCCAAGATTCTCTCATCGTTCCTGTTGAGGTAGTAATCATCCCATGTTCTCTCAGCGTTCCTGTTGAGGTATTAACCATCCCTGGTTCATTCATCACCTTTTGAAACTCCAGATTCAGCTCCTGTAACCAGTCGAGACACATCTATACAAAGAATCTGAAGACCAGCTCATGTAACAGGTCAGGTAATCATTTTCTTCTGCAGATACGTAACTTCTCGCTAAGAAATCTCTTATGCGATCAACATCCAGATGGCATCTATAAGCCCATCCACTTATCCATCATCTCTCAGCATGGCATCTATAAGCCCATCATCCTATCCATCAATCTCCAAATGGCATCTGTAAGCCCATTCCACCATCACACTACTATGTGAGCGCAAATTTCTGGGCACTCTAGTGTTCAATCATCTTCCACCTTCGGATTACGAAAGGCACGTCAGCCAATATGCATCCTCAGGTCTAAGAAGATTGAACAGGGGCAACTGTTGTACCCCAAAATTTGCCCTCCCATATTCTTCAAAATTTTTCAAGTCAAAGCTTCAAAATCTCCCCAGGGGTTTGCACAGTTCAAGGGTCTCCCAACAGTCAAAAATTAGGGTTTTGGTTCTGACAAAGAAAATGAAGTTTCCAAGGGTCCAATCAAGTCCCACATGCTTATAAACATGGTCAAGTATCCTCATACCAAGTTTCAAGACTTACAGCACAAAATTGCACAGTCAAAAACCCTAATTGCACTACAGTCAACTGCAGGGGCAAAATGGTCATTTGACAGTCAAAAGTTCAAATTTTTGGTCAACATCTCATTTTGAAGCCACAAACATCATTTGATCAATGCTTGATCATGATTCTCAAAGCTTGGCTCAAAAAGTCTCAAGATGCAAAAGTTTCCATATTTGGACAGTTGAAAAAGTCAACTGTAACTTGACCAAGGCATAACTTCCACATGGATTATCAGAAAAATTCCATCCAAAGCTCATTTTGAAGATGAATACATTTCCTACAACTCCTCTTCACACTTCAAGTCCAAGAAATGCTCTCACAAAAAGTTATCAATTTCAACATTATAGGTCATTTTCAAAAGTCAACAAAAAGGGACTTTAAGTCAAAGGCCATAACTTGAGATTGGTAAATCAAAATGACATGGGACCAAAGACATTGGTTAGAGGACTTCAAGACCTTTCCAAAATGTCCAAGAACATGAGCAAAGCTTAAAAATTGAGCAAGTTATGCCTTGTGGAAGTTGGGAAATTTTTGGATATTTTGAAAAGTCAACATTGCTTCAAATGTCTTAAAAATGCTAATGGGCCTCTTTTTCTTTCAAAATCCATCATCCAAGGCATGTGCACGACCATTTGGCCCAAAGGGAAGTTTTTCATCATTTTTATTTATTTATTTGAATTTTTAAATGCTAATAATTCATTTAATTAAAATAAATATGTGGAAAATACTAAACCTAAGTTTTTAAATCTTTTTATGCATGGAATACACTCAATATTTCGTGCATGATCAGATTTGGAAAGAATCATGGTGATTGGACATGATTTGAATCAAATTAGCTTGAAAAAGATTGAAAAATTATGGCATGGAAATCAAATATTTTCTCATCAATTCATTGATTCTTTGGACCAAATTTTGAACCCTAATCATTCACACATATATACTGATGCAAACCCTACTCCTAAGAACCTCCCAGCTGCGCAAGAACACCATAACCAAGCTTGAGTTTTTTGACAAAAATTCCAAAACTGAAAACTAGGTTACAGTGCGATTCAAGCCAAAATAATTATTCCATTGTCTTGCTGAGACATCAAGGAAGGTGCCTGGATCAAAATCGTAGCTTGAAACATCAAGAATTGGTATATGGCAGTTCAACTGTGTCACTTTTTTTACATAATCGCATCTGATCATTTATGCCATAATTTTCAAATCTAATGCTTGTTTTGTAATGCTCTCATCATTCTGAAGCTAACTGTATTGTTTAATTAAGTTTTCATCACCCATACGCGATTCCACCATTGGAATGTTTTAGGGTTACAGGGATTCCAATTTAGGGCTTTACGTTCAAAGAAAAATTGGGACACGGGACTGGCACCATGAGAACCAAGAGCTTCCAACGAATTCAATAATGGGGTCGCGCCCAATTTCTGATTAAGAACGAGCTAATCGCTATTTTTTCACACTGTATATAGTGGGGGTTTAAAACCCCCGCTATTCAATTGTTTTTTTTTTGTTTCAGACACAGCGCACAAGGGAGAAGGTGATGAAGTGTCAAGACCTGATTGAGTAATTTGAATTTTCGCGCTAATCTGTCCACTAATTCTTGTTTTATTTCATATTATTCATTAGTTACATTATTAACAAAACGCGTAGTTGGAGCAGTTGGCAAAGCATAGTATTGGTAATCTCCAGGACCTGGGTTCGATCCCAGGTCCCCCTCCCTTTTCAATAATATTTTTCTAATAATGCTTATGTGCAGTTTCTATGCAAGCGACCACCATACATCCATCCTCCAGATTTGCCACGCGTATAGCAAGATCAATCCAAAGGCACTGATTGGAAGAACACCCTGGGCGTTAGTCAATGGAGCTACACACTAGCAGAAAAGTCAATAAGGCCTTGACATAATTGGGCCAGAATTGCTAGGGCTACACCTCCAAGTTGGGGACAGAACCCCCCAAGGTTTGCTATTCTCTTATATTTTCTATTTTTATTTGATTTAATTAATTTCCTTTAAATTCTTCAATTAATTTATTTTCATCAAATATAAAATAACAAAAAAATCAGAAAATGCAAAATTCAAAATATATTTTATTTAATTAGTGTTTTTGTAAATAAATCTCACTAATTAATTAGATTTAAGTTTAGGGTTAATCTTAATATTTTTCAATAAACTTAAAAAATTTGGTTGAATTAGGGTTTCAAGCATTTTTTATCTTTTTTTCCTTTTTTCACCATATTAATTGCTAATAATTAATTATTTGTTTTTATAAGTCAAATTGCCATTAATTAATTAATTTAATTTTAGGTCTAATTTTAACATGTTTTTCTTAATAAATAAAAGTTGTAGAATTAGGGTTAACTAGTTAATTTCATTTAATTCACATAAAAAACCATAAATCCAAAAAATCTCAAAATAATTTCTTTTTTCATTTCCATTTAATTAATTTAATAATTTAATTTAATTTCATTAAAAAGGGTCCAACGCCCTCGCTTCCAATTTTAATTCCAATTCGCGCATTTTATTTTATTTCTTATAATATTGATGTAATTCTCCCAAAGCCTTGTAAACTCGAACATTTTATTTCTCACACTTTATTTACTTTTTGTCAAATCGGGTCTTGGATTAAATTTGGCGATGTGGACCTGCGCCTTTGTAATAGTTTAGGAACTTTACGTTTCTCGCACTTTTTTAACTGTTAATTAAATCGCATGCAAGAATGAATGTCTAAAATAAAAACAAACGCGTAGATCACCATGACAAGACGAAAATAACTGAACTTGACACACAAATCACACACCACCCCTAGGGTACACCTCACTGTTTCCTTGCCTCGAAAGGTGATCGTCGAGTAGAGGATGTCTTAGTAAGTCCTCATGATCCGGGAACCTGGCATGAGGGTAGCTTCTAAGGTGTCTTCCTATTGCTCCGGTGATCATCATGTCCCGAACCTCGAATTGACCCGAACAACTCCAATAGTGGTGCTACCTACCTCTCAATGGTGGGATGGCACTACTTTAAAGGACATTTACACAGACGAATTCCTTAGGGTAGGTAGACAACTCTAGATACTTGCTCTAATTTCAAAACAAATCAAAAAATACTTTTCACACCCACACATTTTCAAAAGCTTTCAAAAGCAATTTTTTAAACACTCTTGAGGATCGATACAAGAGTCGAACTGGAATTTTCAAAGAAACTTTTTAAAACCCACAGTTAAAAAGCAAACAAACCAATTTTGAAAACACAATGAGCAAGTATCTAAGAGCCCATGGATAACCATGGATAGAAAGGGTGCTAACACCTTCCCTTTCTATAATCTACCTCCCGAACCGAGAAACTATCTCTTTAAGGAATTTTTCTGTGCTTTTGTCCTTTCCATTTGGAGAAAATAAAAGACGGTGGCGACTCTTGCTTCCGCGACATTTCGCGAACCAGCGTTAAACAGTCAGTTCCAGATCCACCGATCATACTACAAAACAGGAACAAAGGTGAAAATCCAAACCCTTGAAATGGTTAGTGAATGCATATGATGCTTTATGATATTCATGATGTATGCACAAGTATATGTACAAGCAAGTCGCACAAGATCCTAGTTTCAAGCTTGCATGGGGGTTCATAGGTAAGTACCCTCTTGAAGTTAGTTGGCTCAACCTGTCCTATAAATAGTAATCGGGTTCTAAGGAGCTCAATATCACCCGATTATTTTCTGTGTTCATTGTTTTAGTTTAGCCACTTTACTGGCGACCGAAATATTCCAAGAAAATAACCCTCAATGAGTGTAGTATCAAGTATCTACCAACTTCGGACTGCACCAAAGCCGGTCATCTCACTACCCCTAATAAGGCCAAGATGGTCAAGTAAAGGTTCTAAAAGTCCATTAGTGCTTCATGACATCACTCAGCGGCCCCGTATTCTCTTTGATTAACTCAAAGGCTACCGGTACCCACAAGTATGTCGCGCTAATATAGCTATTGCTTCAACCATGTCGGTATACCCCGCACAGTTTCCACAATGTATTGCTATTTACCTATGAATGTTTCCCAAATCCGGGTAGAGGATTTTCAACCCAAACAATAGAACCAAGTGTAAAGCAATCAAAGCAAACAAGGTAAGCATGTAAAGGTGATATAAACCCTAAGGTAAGCCCACTTTTAGATTTCTCCCCAGCAGAGTCTCCAGTTCTGTGATGCGGTGGGAGAACTGACTTGAGGTTTTGCATTTGTGTTTGCAAATGTTGCGGTTTAGTAAGAGTCGCCACCGACTTTTATTTTATCCAAAAGGAAAGGTAAAAAAGCACAGGAAAGACCTTTGAGATTGTTTTTGGGTTCGGGGGGTAGATTATGAAAAGGGAAGGTGTTAGCACCCTTTTCATCTATGGTTTTCCATGGGCTCTTAATTACTTGTTTTAGATCACTTGCTTTGCTTTTTCAATTGTTTGAAATGGTGCTTTGTGTGGTTTTGAAAGTATTTTGAAAAGAGGCCTTTGTTTAGGAAATATTTGTAATGATTCTTGTTTGAATGTATACAAAGGTGTATTGTCTTTTGAAAAATGTTTCAATGTTTGAAAGTTTGAAAGTTTGTTTTGGGGAATGTTTTGAAATTGTGTTGTGATGTGTTTTTGAAAATAGCAACGATGTTTGCAAGTTTGATCAAGTAACTAAGAGCATCTACCCTATCTACTCAAAGATCTTTCCTACACATTTTTAACCCTTTTACACTGTTGTTTTACCATTGTATTTGGTAAACAACCTTGTGTTTGGATGTTAAACGGGATAGGCGTGGGTCATCATATTGACCACGATAGCAATTGTGCTAAGTATCTTTAGCAAATTTTTTAAGGGACTAGATCATTTTGTATAGGCAACCAAGATAGCGTCATCGAGGGACTATGATCTTTTTGTTTTGATTTTTGTTTTGCCAAGACACTTAGCATGCATACCATGGCCATTTTTAAGGCAACAAGTGGATGAAACCCTAGGGGTGCATGTGTGTATTGTGTTGTCAATTTACATGCTTTTGTGTCTTGTATTAGGTCTAGCTATTTGTTTTGATTTTGGATATTGCATACAAACCCTAATCTCTATCATGGCATATTTGAAAGCAATAAATGCGTAAAAGTAATCTAAGTTATTACAACATTGATATGGGGAGGGGAATACAATTTTGAATAGGGGATTATGTGCAAGAAATTAAAACCTAAATCAACTATTACAACCAAATTGAATTCTTTACAAATAAATAAATGGAAAATATTTAAATATGCAAATAAATATGAATATGCAAAAGTGATTCTTTTTGTATTTTATTTTATGTAAAAAATAAAATATTTAATGTATTAAAAAAATAATAAAATAAAATATTATTTTTATTAAGGGTGGAAACCCTAATTTATTTTAAGAAAGTATATATATATATATATATATATATATATATATATATATATATATATATATATATATATATATATATATATATATATATATATATATATATATATATATATATATATAGATATTAATTATATTATTTATGTACAATAAAATAAAATAAAATATATACAAATGTCAAAAAAAGTCAAAAAATAAAAATATGTTAGAAAAAAAATTATTTAAGTATATAAATAATAAAAATAAAAATATAATATTTTTATGTATTATTTTCAAGTTTTTATTAAAGAAAATAAAAGTATATACTATTTAATAATTATTTCTATGTCTAAAAAATAATAAAAATAATAAAATAAAATGTGGAAATTTATAAAAATATTTTTGGTATTTTTAATGTCTAAGAGAAATAAAATAAAGTCAGAAATTAAAAATGAAATTCAAAAATATAAAAATATAAAATAATGGGCCAATGGGGTGTAAACAGTAAGGCTAGGGGTGCAAAAAGCATGAACAAGCCAGGCCCAACCCAGACTTGCCTTCGTCTTCAACCTTTGAATCAAAAAACGCGCGTCCTGTGTACAACTTCGTATCTCCTGTTTCAGTGCTTAAAAACGAAAACTTGTAACATGAAAGTTATAGAGCATAATCACACGATTCTAACCATGTAAAAAACTTAATCTAACTCTCAAAGACCAGAGAGAATTTCTCTGGCCCTAATTTCTAACCTAACTTTTTCAGAAAGTTCATCAATCAAATTCTCTCAACACAATTAACTTAAATGAAATCTATGCATATGTACAGCTTAAGGGCAATGAGTACTACATTTTTTATTCACAAACCTAAGCCTAATGTTTCCTAAATAGAGAGATAGAAGTTTGAACAATACCTGCTTCAGTTGAACTCGAGTATGGCAATGTGGAGGTTTTAAATGAGGCCTAAGATGCTTGGGAGCTTGCTTGAACTTCCTTTAACCTTCCCTAATGCTTAGTTTTCTTTGAGTTTACTTTAATAAGCCTGTAGAAGTCAACCTGCACAAGCCGAATTCAAAAATGGTGAAGGTTGAAAACAAGGTTACAGTTACTGGCCAATGGTTGGGTAGGCTTAGGTGGGTTATATGGAATGTATTGGAAGAGGTTTGGGGCAAAACGCACGAGTAGTTTGTGATTTGGAAACAAAAATGCAGAAACTGCCCTTTTTTGCAAGAAGAAGGTGTTTTGATGTTCAAGGGTGTTTGAGGATTGGATAGCTCATGTTTTTGGCTCAATGTGATATGCAAAAGTTGTTTGGAATGGTTACAAGAGTTGGTTTTATCTGATACAAGAGTTGTGTAGACTTTTGCACATTTCTTGGTTTTGAAGAAAAGTGTGAAGTGATCAAGCAAAGAGCCTGCACATGCCTCCTTCCTAGCTGCACAAAGTGGTTGTCCTTTGCCATGAGTTTATGGAGTTTGTTTGCTGTAAAAGAAAGGGTTCAAAGCTCAAGAGGAACAACTTGACATAAAGCCAACTTTATGAAAATGGCAATGTTCACTTTTTGCTATTTTTGGATTAATCCCTTGTGTAAACCAATATTGATCAGAACAAAGCTTCAATCCATTGAGTTTGCATTCAATTTTTTAGTGTGGAAGGGTTTAGAGACCTGTATTCAAGTACAAGCAAAGTTGGACAGATTTTGCAACTTGTGTCAACATGAAAATGCCATGGATCAAAGTGATAATTTCCCAAATTCAAACCTTCGATTCTTCCTAACCACAAATGATTTTGGAGAGTTCTTGGACATTTTGGAAAGCTTGTAACATGCTCTACAATCCATCTTTGAAATTAATTTTTATATTCCAAGTGGAACTATGTGAAAAATTTCCATGAAGATAGGTCAAAATCCCGCCTAAACTAGTGCAAAATTTCACTATGTTAAAAGTTTCATGGACCCTTATTCCAAAAATCATAACTTGAGATCCAAACATCTTTTGGGAAAAATTTGTGAATCAAAGTTGTAGATTTTGTGGAGGACTACAACTTTCATGTTGGAAGTTTTGTTTTAATCCAATTTCATCATGGTGAAAATGTTGGGCAAAGTTGGGGGAAAAATAAGAAAATTTCATAACTTAGAAAAATTCTAAGTTATGAAAATTTTCAATCTTAAACCCTAATTTGAAAAATTAGGTTTCTTGATGAACAAGTTTCATGTTTTGAAACATATTGATGAAAAATGACCCTTGGCACTTGATTTTGACCAAAAAGTCAAAGTTTAACTTTTCAGTGTACAATTGATTTTTGATCAGTTGACTGAAAAATTCATCTGTCAATCCAATGCTTTTGAGATCTTTTGAACTTTATGATTAGGTCAAGATGATGCCATTGAGTCCTTGAATTTATACTTGAACCCAATTTTCCATTGGCTAGGTGAAAAAAAATCAGAAATTGCCCTTATACAGTCAAAACCCTAAAAATGACCATTTTGCCCTTTTGATGATCTGATCAAATTTCTTGAGGAGTTGTGGTCCAAACTTGATAAAATGATTCATATGAGTCTATAATGTTGATGTGGATAAAAAATCATGAGGTTTAACTGTAAATTGGCCACAGTTGACTTTTTCCCCAATACAACTAATTTTTAGGTCAACTGTCCAATTGACTGGGCAAAAATTTGATTCAAAGCTTGAAACTTAGTATTGGCAATCTTATAAGTCCAACATGAAGTATGAGAGTCACTTTGAGAATTGAAAGTCCAAAAATCCCTGTGCAAATTCAAGCCCTAATTTAGGTTATCGGTGCAAGGAGATGTCTTGAGCAGAGCAAACCCTAATTATGTCTGGAACCCAAAGAGTCTTGTGAGGGGAAATCTTGGCAAAATGAGAGGGAAAATTTTGGGGTACAACAGAAGGCACATCAAATCAGTTGGTAAAGGATATATTTCCATTGTCAGGAAGGATGGTCGAAAGGCCACTATCACTGAAGTATTGTATGTACCTTCTATGACAAGTAACTTGATAAGTGTAGGTCAATCACTTGCAAACGGTTTCAATATGAAGCTAGAAAATAATCAAATGAAGGTATATAGGACTGATGAGAGGTTGATAATGAAAGCAACATTAGCAGAAAATAAAATCTTCAAAGTTGAACTCAACACATCAGATCACAAGTGTCTATCTTTAACTACAGTAGAAGACAAGAACTAGTTATGGCACCACATGTATGGACATTTAAACTTCAGAAGTTTATGCATGCTCAATCAGAAAAGGATGGTGTTTGGGTTACCATATGTAAAGGAACTATGATCGGTGGAAATAGAACTGACTGTTTAAAGCTGGATCGCGTATGTCGCGGTAAGCAAGAGTCGCCACCGTCTTTTATGTTCTCCAACATGGAAAGGACAAAAGCACAGCAAAATTCCTTATTGAGAATGTCTCTCGGTTCGGGAGGTAGATTTATAGAAAGGGAAGGTGTTAGCACCCTTTCTATCCGTGGTTATCCACGGGCTCTTAGGTACTTGCTCTTATGTTTTCAAAAGATGTTTGCTTTTCAAATGTGAGTGGGTTTGAAAAAAGTTTCGTTTTTGAAAGATTTCTAAGTGACTCTTGTATCTGTCCTCAAAAGTGTTTGAAAAATTTGTTTTGAAAACTTTTGAAAGTGTCAGTGTGAAAAGATGTTTGGTTTGTTTTTGAAGAGAGCAAGTACCCATGAGTCATCCACCTACCCTAAGGAATTAGGCTGTGTAAGAGTCCTTAAGGTAGTGCCATCCCACCATTGAGAGGTAGGCAGCACCACCGTTGGAGGTGTTCGGGTCAATTCGATTGTAGGGACAGTGTGGTCACCGAAGCAACAATTAGGACACCTTAGAAGTAACCCCAATGTCCTAGATCCTTTTTAATCCGAGGCAACCGTTTCGAGGCAACTGTTTCGAGGCAACTAGATCTTGGACATAAGAGCGACCGCTAAAACGTCCTATACTTGACGACCACGTTTCGAAGGCAACGAGTGAGGCGTACCCTAGAAGTGGTGTGTGTATTGTGTGTTGTTTTCATGTTATGTTTATCTTTGATCAGGGCATTGTGAGCTACGAGTTGTTTTTAGTTATCATACATTCTTTCATGCGAGTTTAGCAGTTATGAGTGCGGAAAATTAAAAAGACGGAAAGATAAAAGCTACGCTATTACAAGGCGCGGGTCTATACATCGCCAAAATACAAAGACCCGTTTTTGATAAAAGATGCGGAAAGTAAAAAAAAAGCAATAACCCTAATTACTATTACATCCGGAAAGCAGTTACATAATAATCGATAAGAAAATAATACGCGAAAAGAATTAAAATCAGGGCGTCCGAGGGTTTTGACCCTTTGCTTGAAATTAAAATAAATTAAAACCTAATTAATTATTTAATTAAAGAAAAGAAAGTGTTTTTTTGTGTTTTTTTATGTTTTTTTGTATTTAATGAAAATAAGAAAAAGAATTAAAAGGAAACCCTAGATCTAAGTTTATTTTACTTATTAATGAAAAAAGGTCAAAATTAGGCTAATTAACTAAATTATTTAATTTACATGTTTATTTACAAAAAGTAATAATAAATAATAATAATAATAATAATAATAATAATTAATTAAAGATGATGATAAAAAAAAGTCAAAACCTAATTCTATGCAATTTTTATTTATTAAGGAAAAGGATTAACATTAAAACCTAATTTAAACTAATCAATTAATTTTTATTTACAAAAATAGATTAATGGTAAATTTAATAAATAATTAAAAATAAAACATTTTTTAGTTTCTGATTTTTTATTAGGAAAAAACTATTTTATGGTGAATTAATAAAAATAATTAAAGCAATTAAAAGAATTAGAAAAGAAAAGAGAATAAAATTATGCAAACCAAGGGGGGTGTCAGGCTCAAAGTGGAGGTGAAATTGAAGCAATTCAGGCCCATTAGCACAAGGCCTTGTTAACTTTCCTGATCGTGTGCATGTTCATTGACTAGAGCATACCATGGAATTCATTCTGTGGCCACTGGATTGGGCATCATGGCCACTTGGCAAGCTAGCGCATGGAGGTGCATGATGGACCATTGAATCATTGTTGCATGTGAACGTTTTAATACAAAAATCAACAATTATATGGGGGGACCTGGGAATCGAACCCAGGTCCCTATGCTTGCAAGACACGTCCTCCACATCCTGAGCTATGAAGCGCCTTTGTTAAATATATATACAACAAATATTATATAAAATACCAACAATTATTATGATGCAAACAAAAATACGCGCGCAGATTGGATGTTCCAGTTACATAATGCCACGCATGCTGTCTTCTTCGTTTTCACCTGCAACATGAATAAGATAGCGGGGGTTTTAAACCCCCACTAAGTGAAAGTCCCAAGAATAGCGAATAGAAGTGGAGACAATATAAAAAGGGCGCGATAGGCTGGTTGAATTCGTCTGGCCTTGACGAATTCAACCATGGTCATGACATGGTCCAATTTTTCCTGATGCCTAAGGCCCTAATTGCAAGCTTCAGAAACCCTGATGTCGTTCATGGTGGATTTTGATTCAGGCAGCGTTAGTTCAATTAGATTATACCAATCGCTTCAGAAGGTCCCTATTAGCATAAATCAAACAAGAAAACAAATTAAAAGCACATGAAACATGATATGCAGGTTTGAAATATAAGGCAAACCGTGTGGCTTATGTTCTTTGATTCTTCACGTGTTAGGATTGGTTTTTGATGGCAAATGCTTCCTGGAGACTCAGGAAAGCTGTTTGAATCCAAAAGAGGCTTTGAATTGCACTGCAAATAGGTTTTCAGTTTTCAAGTTTTCCTTGAAATTTTGCAAATTGGTTGTGTGATTGCAGCAGCTTTTACGTGCGTCCTTGAGTAGGGTTTCACTCAGCATATGTATGTGATGTGAATTAGGTCAAGAATAAGCCCATGAAACCATTGCAATAATGTTTTCAATCCTTGATTTTCCATCATATAATTTTAAATCTTTTTCCATGAAAACCTTACCAATTATGGAAGATCTTGTCCCCTTGAGTGATGCACAAAATCTTTAGCATGTGTGGAGTGTATTTGCTTCATAAAAAGATTTGACAACCATGCTTTGATATTTTTCTACAATTAAAACCAATTAAATGAATTAATAATAATAAAAATTAAAAATACGAAAATAAATTATTTTAAGCTCAATGGGTCGTGCATAGGCTTTGGGTAAATAATTTGAGGCCCATTAGCAAAATTGAAGTGTTTTAGGCAAAGTTGACTTTTGAAAGTTCCCAAAAATTTCCCAACTTCTCCAATGCATATCTTGCTCAATTTAGAAGCTATGAACATGTTCTTGGACATTTTGGAAAGGTCTTGAAGTCCTCTAACCAATGCCTTTGGTCCCATGTCATTTTGATTTACCAATCTCAAGTTATGGTCTTTGACTTAAAGTGCCCTTTTGTTGACTTTTGAAAATGACCTATAATGTTGAAATTGATAACTTTTTGTGAGAGAATTTCTTGGACTTGGAGTGTGAAGATGAATTGTAGGAAATGTCATCCCCTTAAAAATGAGCTTTGGATGGGATTTTTCTGATAAACCATGAAAAAGTTATGCCTTGGTCAATTTGCAGTTGACTTTTCAACTGTCCAAAAATAGAAACTTTTGCATCTTGAGACTTTTTGAGACATGCTTGTGGAATCATGATCAAGAATTGATCAAATTATGATTGTGGCTTCAAAATAAGATGTTGACCAAATTTTTTGACTTTTGACTGTCAAATGACCATTTTGCCCCTGTAGTTAACTATGAAGCAATTAGGGCTTTTGACTGTGCAATTTGATGCTGTGAGTCTTGAACCTTGACATATGGATGCTTGATAATGTATATAGGAATATGGGACTTGATTGGACCCTTGAAAACCTCAATTTCTTTGCAAGAACCAAAACCCTAATTTTGACTGTGTTAGGAGGGAATTGGACTGTGCAACCCTTGAGGGATTCTGAAGCTTGATCTTGCCAAATCTTGAAGAATATGGGAGGGCAAATTTTGGGGTACAACAGTTGCCCCTGTTCAATCTTCTTAGACCTGAGGAGGTAGATTGGCAGGCGTGCCTTTCGTAATCCGAAGGTGGAAGATGATTGAACACTAGAGTGCCCAGAAATTTGCACTCGCATAGTAGAATATCAGCAGTGTGATGTAGGGAATGTGCTTACAGATGCCATTTGGAGGGATGATGGATAGGAGGATGGGCTTATAGATGCCATCTGGAAGTGTGACAGAACCTTGTCGGGAATGGGCTTATAGATGCCATTTGGAGACTGTCGGTATGTGGATGGGCTTATAGATGCCATCTAGGTGTCGATCGCGTAAGAGATTCCTTAGCGAGAACTTGTGTACCTGAGAAAGAAAGATAATTACCTGGCCTGTTACAGGGGTTGATCCTCAAACTCTTTATGTAGATGTGCCCTGGCTGGGTACAGGAATCGAATCTTCAAACTCTTCAGACGTGTCCTGGCTGGATACAGGAATCGAGTCCAGAAATAGTCGTCAACAGATATGCCCTGGCTGGATACAGGAATCGAATCTTCAAACTCTTCAGACGTGCCCTGGCTGGATACAGGAATCGAGTCCGGAAATAGTCGTCAACAGATACGCCCTGGCTAGATACAGGAATCAGATCTTCAAACTCTTCAGACGTGCCCTAGAAGGATACAGGAATCGAGTCCGGAAATAGTCGTCAACAGATACGCCCTGGCTGGATACAGGAATCGGATCTTCAAACTCTTCAGACGTGCCCTGGCAGGATACAGGAATCGAGTCAGGAAATAGTCATCAACAGATACGCCCTGGCTGGATACAGGAATCGGATCTTCAAACTCTTCAGATGTGCCCTGGCTAGATACAGGAATCGAATCTGGAAATAGTCGTCAACAGATACGCCCTGGCTGGATACAGGAATCGGATCTTCAAACTCTTCAGACGTGCCCTGGCTGGATACAGGAATCGAATCTGGAAATAGTCGTCAACAGATATTCCCTGGTTGGATACAGGAATCGGATCTTCAAACTCTTCAAACGTGCCCTGGCATGATACAGGAATCGAGTCCAGAAATAGTCATCAACAGATACGCCCTGGCTGGATACAGGAATCGGATCTTCAAACTCTTCAGACGTGCCCTGGCTGGATACAAGAATCGAGTCCCGAATTAGTCGTCAACAGATATGCCCTGGCTGGATACAGGAATCGAATCTTCAAACTCTTCAGACGTGCCCTGGCTGGATACAGGAATCGAGTCCGGAATTAGTCGTCAACAGATATGCCTTTGCTGGATACAGGAATCGAATCTTCAAACTCTTCAGATGTGCCCTGGCTGGATACAGGAATCGAATCCGAAATTAGTCGTCTACAGATATGCCCTGGCTGGATACAGGAATCGAATCTTCAAACTCTTCAGACGTGCCCTGGCTGGATACAGGAATCGAGTCCGGAATTAGTCGTCAACAGATATGCCCTGGCTGGATACAGGAATCGAATCTTCAAACTCTTCAGATGTGCCCTGGCTGGATACAGGAATCGAGTCCGGAATTTCTTCATGCAGATATACCCTGGCTAGATACAGGTATCGAATCTGGAATTGCAACAGTTGATAGTAATCATCTTTGTATTGACCTTTGTCCTGAAAAGACAAAACGTTAGTTGTATGCAATGTCATGACGTATGAGATACGCGATGTCATGAGATAAATGAGATTGTATGTTCATGATGCGTATGTGCATGCTATAATGTATGAAGATGTGATGTTTATGAATGTATTTTTGTCTAGGAAAATAAATCCTTGACGGGTGCCGGGAAGTTAACTCCTGGGCTGATGTTGAAGAGTAGTGTTCTTTGTTTCCGCTGGGGATGATGGTTGCGAGAATAAACCCGTAGGAGAAGATGACTCCCTTGAGGAATAAACTTGTTGGAGAGATTACTCTGCGGGGAATTACTCTGTGGGAGAAGAGGTACTTCGCTGAGATGTTGATGATAACTCCGCTGGGGATACCATTGTTGAGCTCTGTTGGAAGATTTGATGAACTCCGCGGGGGATAGGAAGACTTCACCGAGGACGATCTTTCCGTGGCAATTGGCTGAGGATAACCCAGTTATAAGCTCTGGTGGGGAATAACCTTGAATAAAGCCGGGGATAGCGTTCGTGCTCTGCAGAGGATAAGCTTCCAGAATCTACTGGGGATAAGCTTCCTGAATCTACTGGGGAAATTGATTGAACTCTCCTGGGGAAACTTTTCAGATTGGACTGGGGAATGGCTCCACTAGATGTTCCGTATTCCACCGGGGAACAATCTTAGATCAAGATTGTCGGGGATGCTTGTTAGGAATGTTTATGTACTCCGTTGGGGAATGTTGAGATCTTATGAGGATACCCACTTCCTTGAGGCTGACTGGGGATAACTCTGCTCGGGGAGAGTGTTGCTGACTTGCTGGGGATACGGTGCCTTGTTAGGGTTGATGGGAGACCAACTGCTCGGGGGAGAGTATTGCTGAAACCTGTCCTTACTCTGCGGGGAGTGGAGGTAACTTGGTCATGTTCTTCAGCTGAACTTACCTTGGTACCTAGGTGGACAGAGCAATTAGATCGTTCAGACAATTCTTATTGCCCCTGTTTCTGTGGGAGAAAATACCTATGGAGGTGCTTGATGACTGCCGATTGACAAATCTTCTTCTGGTAGGCAAGTGACGAGATAATGGGACATAGTCGTACGATGTGATCCCTAACTTTTGCCTGGACTGCCCTTTCGGGTTTTCAGTCCACCGGGATACCCATTTTTGCCCAAGCCGCCTTTTCAGGTTTTCGACTTGCCGAGTGTACAGATTTTTTTTCATTTCATCCCTTATTTTTGCCCAAACCCTTTTGGTTCGCCGGGAAGCCCTTATTTTTGCCTAGGCCGGTCGACCTAGCGGGTCTTTTATTATGCATAGTATTTTTCGACTATGTCCGTGTCCTCAGGATGTAGGGAGGTGCCCCTGCTAGTAGTGTTGCGTTATCATACCACCATAAGATCTTTGTTTGATCGTCCAATGCCCCAAGTGATCCAGATTGGAGATCTGCCCCAAGTTGGTTGGCCTTTTGAGAGATTCTCCGAATCTTGACTGGATTGCCCCAGATGACGGATAATGATCACGTCTGCCCCTTGGTTGGAAGTGCTTTTGTTCACTAGATATTCTTCGTGCGAATTTCTTTGTTGTTCAAACAAATAGTCATATGCAAGCAATGTTATATTAAAAATGCAAAGCTTATGTCTGTCTTGAAGTTTTTTTGAAAATGCATTTTTTTTCATAAAAACAAGTGAATTTTTTGTAAACTGTGATGTCAACTCGTTATTTTGCCGCCAGCCTTAAGGAGTCAGGATACCTTTGTAACAGTATGCTTTCGAACTAACCCATGCTTCAGCTAGGACTTTTAAGGGTTATAACGTGGCCTGGTTCACGGTTTAAGAAACAAAGGATAAAGGCTCAAATTTTTATTTGTTCCCCCTTGCTCTTCGTGATGTTCTTCAATCCTAAACTCAGCTAATCGTGCATTAGATCTCGTTTGAGTCTTTGTCCTGATATTATGGTGATGGTTCGGATATTGACAATTTATTTTGAATAGGCAGTCATTTCTTTTTGTTGAGGGTTTGTAGGACCTCTTTCTCTTTTTGATTTTTTATTATCCCTGTTTTTTGCCTGAACTGTTTCCTTTTTTGGAATTACAGTCAGCGGGATGCCCCAGCTTTGTAAGTCTCCTTCATAGGTTTCGACTTATTGGGCTTTTATTTTGAGAAGTGATGACTGCCTCTCTTTATGATTATTCAGAACCATCACTGTCTTTTGTTTTGTAAGGACTTTTTGGCGCCATTCATTGTGCACTCGGATCAACTGAGAGGACTACCCTGCCCCAGGTTATGATTAAGGGTTTTAATTTTCGAAAAGAAAAACTCCTACTTCTTTGGCTCAGAGGGGTTGACGAGGGATTATCTTCCTTATAACTCCGGTGTTTAGGAATTGAAACAATGCTTGTACCTCATCAGCGGGGTTTGTCCAAAAGCATACTGTAAGGATCGTGGTATCGTTTTTGTCATCCTCCCTCAACAGGCTTAGAATTATTAGTCGAGCGTTGAACATCACAAAAAAATGAAGGCAATTTTGGATATAGAGAATGCGAATATATTGATTCAAAACAGACATATGTGATGCATTGATAAAGTAATAAAGTTTGCTATGACAATAGTTGTTTGAACAATCAAAAGAAAATTACAACTTGAAAATTCTAATGGACAAAAAGTATTCTCATCTCAGGACTTGTTACTTCAAATGGTGAATCCTGTAGGGATGGTAGAAGAACTCAGCCTGACCCTCTTGGGTGAAATCCACTGTCCCTTCATTAATCAGGTCCTGGACCTTGTTCTTCAGAGCCCAGCAGTCGGCAGTGTCATGTCCAGGACTATCGGAGTGGTATGCACATCTTTTGTTGGGATGATAGTTAGGAGCAGATATGTTGGGATTCTGGGGAGGAGCTCTTAGTGTAATCAGATTCAAACTCAACAGGTATTGTAAGGCTTGAAACAGCGACACGTTGAGCTGGGTGAATTGCCTCTTGGGCTTGTTCGGCTTATTCTAATCAACCTGTTGCTCAGGGCGAGGTTGTGGTTGGACCTGTGAAGTGGTAGCAATCTGGAGAGGTCTATTCTTCACCATACCAGACTCTTGTCCTCTTGGAAGCTGATCAATGACCTGGTCCCTGACTTGGACTATTTGCTTCATGTTGTGTCTCTCTTGGTGAAGTTGACTGATCATGGTCCTCAACTCTTCTTGCTCCCTATCTAAGCCTTGGATGAGAGCCATTTGCCCTAGCATCTGGGTTCTCATTGTATCTACCTCAAGTTGCAGACGTTTCAGCCGTTCGTCCTTGTCATCTTCGGGACTTTTCTTGGCCAGATTCCCCATGAGGAGTGTCCTTAACTCTTCTTGCCCCTTGGATAGGCTTAGGAAGATTTCCCTGAACTGAGTCTCTTGAGCATGAAGACCCTGGTTATCTTGTTGGGAAGCCATTGCTGAAATAAACAGCGGAAAAGGGTAAGTGACCTGCAACAAGGGTACCTGTAATGCAATGATATGTATGATATGCATGCAATGTTTTCAAGGATCTCGCGGGGTAAACAGAGAAATTTGTTAGAATTTGCATTTTATAGCTTGATGGAAGGCACTGCATATTGTTGAGAGTCCTTCTTCAAGAGTCAAGGCTCACCATATCGAGTGGGTCATAGCCCCTGACAACCTTGGCTAGAGGAAAATAAATCCCCTTTGCCCTTTGCTAGACATCTGGTTCATCATGACCTGCATCACAAGCCCTTGAGATCCTTGAAATGGGTTAGTCCTTATGCAGGATGTATGCAATGGTATGATGGTATGATGTTATGCTATGCGTGGAGTAATGTAGGTAAACCCTGTTATGAGTCCAGATTAAGGACTGTAAACAAAACCTGCAAGAAACTCAAGTGTCAAATAACAAGCATGCGAGTAGTCAAGTTTGAAGGCACACAAGTCACACAAGACAACCCTTTAGAGTTTAGGCCAGCATGAAGTTTAGGTACTACCCTCTTTCAGTTTCGTTGGTTACGACCTGTCCTAAAAAATAGTAATCAGGTTCTAGAGGATCCCAATATCACTGACTACCCTCAATCGGTCATAACTCCAGCATCGCAATCTTTTCTTGCAGCCAGAACCATCGCGAGAGTTTAGCCTCAATGGGTGTAGCATACTGCCACTGTTCTATGGCCAAGTCGGGTCAAATTAGGGTTCTAAGGTCGGTTGGTGCTTAATGACGCCTCAGAAGACCCATATTCTCCTCGTTGCGACACAAGGGATATCGGTACAGACCAAGGTGCCACACCAACGTAGCCACTGCTTCACCCATGTCGGTCTACGCTGGACAGGTCCCTCACAGCTTATGCTACCTAAAAGGGTATTCCCCAGATCCGGGTTAAGATCTATGAAACTCCAAGACAAAGCCCATAATAATAAAGCAAACAAAACATTCAATTGAAAACATAATTATGAGCTATCCTAAGGTATACCTCACTTTAAGTTAGTCCCCAGCAGAGTCGCCAGTTCTGTGATCGGTGGAAATAGAACTGACTGTTTAAAGATGGATCGCGTATGTCACGGTAAGCAAGAGTCGCCACCGTCTTTTATGTTCTCCAACATGGAAAGGACAAAAGCACAGCAAAATTCCTTATTGAGAATGTCTCTCGGTTCGGGAGGTAGATTTATAGAAAGGGAAGGTGTTAGCACACTTTCTATCCGTGGTTATCCACGGGCTCTTAGGTACTTGCTCTTATGTTTTCAAAAGATGTTTGCTTTTCAAATGTGAGTGGGTTTGAAAAAAGTTTCGTTTTTGAAAGATTTCTAAGTGACTCTTGTATCTGTCCTCAAGAGTGTTTGAAAAATTTATTTTGAAAACTTTTGAAAGTGTCAGTGTGAAAAGATGTTTGGTTTGTTTTTGAAGAGAGCAAGTACCCATGAGTCATCCACCTACCCTAAGGAATTAGGCTGTGTAAGAGTCCTTAAGGTAGTGTCATCCCACCATTGAGAGGTAGGCAACACCATTGTTGGAGGTGTTCGGGTCAATTCGATTGTAGGGACAATGTGGTCATCGAAGCAACAGTTAGGACACCTTAGAAGTAACCCCAATGTCCTAGATCCTTTTTAATCCGAGGCAACCGTTTCGAGACAACTGTTTCGAGGAAACTGGATCTTGGACATAAGAGCGACCGCTAAAACGTCCTATACTTGACGACCACGTTTCGAAGGCAACGAGTGAGGTGTACCCTAGAAGTGGTGTGTGTATTGTGTGTTGTTTTCATGTTATGTTTATCTTTGATCAGGGCATTGTGAGCTACGAGTTGTTTTTAGTTATCATACATTCTTTCATGCTAGTTTAGCAGTTATGAGTGCGGAAAATTAAAAAGACGGAAAGATAAAAGGTACGCTATTACAAGGCGCGGGTCTATACATCGCCAAAATACAAAGACCCTCGTTTTTGATAAAAGATGTGGAAAGTAAAAAAAAGCAATAAACCTAATTACTATTACATCCGGAAAGCAGTTACATAATAATCGATAAGAAAATAATGCGCAAAAAGAATTAAAATCAGGGCGTCCGAGGGTTTTGACCCTTTGCTTGAAATTAAAATAAATTAAAACCTAATTAATTATTTAATTAAAGAAAAGAAAGTGTTTTTTATGTTTTTTTGTATTTAATGAAAATAAGAAAAAGAATTAAAAGGAAACCCTAGATCTAAGTTTATTTTACTTATTAATGAAAAAAGGTCAAAATTAGGCTAATTAACTAAATTATTTAATTTACATGTTTATTTACAAAAAGTAATAATAAATAATAATAATAATAATAATAATTAATTAAAGATGATGATAAAAAAAAGTCAAAACATAATTCTATGCAATTTTTATTTATTAAGGAAAAGGATTAACATTAAAATCTAACTTAAACTAATCAATTAATTTTTATTTACAAAAATAGATTAATGGTAAATTTAATAAATAATTAAAAATAAAACATTTTTTAGTTTCTGATTTTTTATTAGGAAAAAACTATTTTATGGTGAATTAATAAAAATAATTAAAGCAATTAAAAGAATTAGAAAAGAAAAGAGAATAAAATTATGCAAACCAAGGGGGGTGTCAGGCCCAAAGTGGAGGTGAAATTGAAGCAATTCAGGCCCATTAGCACAAGGCCTTATTGACTTTCCTGATCGTGTGCATGTTCATTGACTGGAGCATACCATGGAATTCATTCTGTGGCCACTGGATTGGGCATCATGGCCACTTGGCAAGCTAGCGCATGGAGGTGCATGATGGACCATTGAATCATTGCTGCATGTGAACGTTTTAAAACAAAAATCAACAATTATATGGGGTGACCTGGGAATCGAACCCAGGTCCCTATGCTTGCAAGACACGTCCTCCACCATCTGAGCTATGAAGCGCCTTTGTTAAATATATACACAACAAATATTATATAAAATACCAACAATTATTATGATGCAAACAAAAATATGCGCGCAGATTTGAATGTTCCAGTCACATAATGCCACGCATGATGTCTTCTTCGTTTTCACCTACAACATGAATAAGATAGCGGGGGTTTTAAACCCCCACTAAGTGAAAGTCCCAAGAATAGCGAATAGAAGTGGAGACAATATAAAAAGGGCGCGATAGGCTGGTTGAATTCGTCTGGCCTTGACGAATTCAACCATGGTCATGACATGGTCCAATTTTTCCTGATGCCTAAAGCCCTAATTGCAAGCTTCAGAAACCCTAGATGTCGTTCATGGTGGATTTTGATTCAGGCAGCGTTAGTTCAATTAGATTATACCAATCGCTTCAGAAGGTCCCTATTAGCATAAATCAAACAAGAAAACAGATTAAAAGCACATGAAACATGATATGCAGGTTTGAAAAATAAGGCAAACCGTGTGGCTTATGTTCTTTGATTCTTCACGTGTTAGGATTGGTTTTTGATGGCAAATGCTTCCTGGAGACTCAGGCAAGCTGTTTGAATCCAAAAGAGGCTTTGAATTGCACTGCAAATAGGTTTTCAGTTTTCAAGTTTTCCTTGAAATTTTGCAAATTGGTTGTGTGATTGCAGCAGCTTTTACGTGCGTCCTTGAGTAGGGTTTCACTCAGCATATGTATGTGATGTGAATTAGGTCAAGAATAAGCCCATGAATCCATTGCAATAATGTTTTCAATCCTTGATTTTCCATCATATAATTTTCAATCTTTTTCCATGAAAACCTTACCAATTATGGAAGATCTTGTCCCCTTGAGTGATGCACGAAATCTTTAGCATGTGTGGAGTGTATTTGCTTCATAAAAAGATTTGACAACCATGCTTTGATATTTTTCTACAATTAAAACCAATTAAATGAATTAATAATAATAAAAATTAAAAATAAGAAAATAAATTATTTTAAGCTCAATGGGTCGTGCATAGGCTTTGGGTAAAGAATTTGAGGCCCATTAGCAAAATTGAAGTGTTTTAGGCAAAGTTGACTTTTGAAAGTTCCCAAAAATTTCCCAACTTCTCCAATGCATGTCTTGCTCAATTTAGAAGCTATGAACATGTTCTTGGACATTTTGGAAAGGTCTTGAAGTCCTCTAACCAATGCCTTTGGTCCCATGTCATTTTGATTTACCAATCTCAAGTTATGGTCTTTGACTTAAAGTGCCCTTTTGTTGACTTTTGAAAATGACCTATAATGTTGAAATTGATAACTTTTTGTGAGAGCATTTCTTGGACTTGGAGTGTGAAGATGAATTGTAGGAAATGTAATCCCCTTCAAAATGAGCTTTGGATGGGATTTTTTTGATAAACCATGAAAAAGTTATGCCTTGGTCAATTTGTAGTTGACTTTTCAACTGTCCAAAAATAGAAACTTTTGCATCTTGAGACTTTTTGAGCCATGCTTGTGGAATCATGATCAAGAATTGATCAAATGATGATTGTGGCTTCAAAATAAGATGTTGACCAAATTTTTTTGACTTTTGTCTGTCAAATGACCATTTTGCCCCTGCAGTTGACTGTGAAGCAATTAGGGCTTTTGACTGTGCAATTTGATGCTGTGAGTCTTGAACCTTGACATATGGATGCTTGATAATGTATATAGGCATATGGGATTTGATTGGACCCTTGAAAACCTCAATTTCTTTGCAAGAACCAAAACCCTAATTTTGACTGTGTTAGGAGGGAATTGGACTGTGCAACCCTTGAGGGATTCTGAAGCTTGATCTTGCCAAATCTTGAAGAATATGGGAGGGCAAATTTTGGGGTACAACAAGAACCAAAGTAAGTATGCGAGTAATGCTGCAAAGCAAAACAGGGCAGGAAAGCGTTCAAACATGACTTGCCCATGAAATCAAAGCAAAAAATGGAGTTGGTTCATTCTGATGTGTGTGGACCTTTTGAAGTAAATTCAAATGGAGGTAACATGTATTTCCTTACTTTCATTTATGAATTCACTAGACATGTGTGGATTTACCTTATTGAAAAGAAGAATGAGGTATTCACACTGTTCAAGAAGTTCAACTTGCATGATGAGAAACAAAGTGGATGCAAGTTAAAGAAGTTGAGAACTGATTGAGGTGGTGAACGTACTTTTGCTGAATTTTCTATATTTTGTAATGAGGAGGGTTTTAGAGCATGATGTTATTGAACCCTATACACCTCAGCATAATTACATAGCTGAGAGAAAGAATAGAAGTATACTAAACATTATGAGAAGTATGTTGAAAGCTAAAGATATGCCTAAAAGATTTTGGGCTGAAGCAACTTCGACAATAGTATATATTCTAAATAGGTGTGCAACAAAGAAGATGGTCAGAAAGATACGTTATGAAGCTTGGACATGGTCAAAGCCAAATGTGAGTCATCTTAGAGTTTTTAGATCAATGTGCTTCAAGCATGTACCTGTATAATTAAGAAAGAAGCTGGATGATCGAAGTGAAGTCATAGTGCTCATAGATTATCATTCGACTGGTGCATACAAGTTGTATTCGCCAAAAAAAGATAAACTAGTGATAAGTCGAGATGTTCTTATGGACGAAAGCAAAGGGTGGGATTGGAGTCAAGTTTTAGTTCGATAGGAATCAGACACAGTCAGTACTGTGTTCAAAGAAGATCAATAGAACGAGGCTTCAACGAGTTGAAATGAACAAGGTGATGCTTCAACCAATCAAAAGGAACAACCACCTGTGTAGAATTAAAAAAGGTCGATAAGAATAAGAACTGAGTCGACAAGGCTAGTTGGATATGAAAGATTTCCAGATCAAGCAGTTGATGCTGATGGTGATTTAATCGAAGAAGCCATGATGATGGATGAAGCAGAACTAATTGACTTGGATCAAGACATGAGTAATTAGAATTGGTGTGAAGCTGTGAAAGAAGAACTCAGAGCTATTAAGAAGAACAAGACATGGGAGCTTCTCGAAAGAACTCATAAGAATCCAATCGATGTAAATTGGATCTACAAAGTGAAACAGAGGCCAAATGGTGAGATTGCCAAGTATACAGCAAGATTGGTGGCAAGAGGTTTTCAATAAAAACCTGGTATCGACTTTGAAGTAGTTTATGCGCCTGTTGCAAGACTAGAAACAATTAGAATTGTTTTTTCAATAGCAGCATATAGAGAATGGAAGATGCATCAGTTGGATATAAAATCAGCATTTTTAAATGAACCATTGGAAGAAGAGGTCCATGTTACTTAACCACCACGATTTGACATCAAAGGGCAGGAGTCGAAGGTTTATAGATTAAGGAAGGCTCTTTATGGTTTGAAACAAGCTCCTAGAGCTCGGAATAAGAGAATAGATAGCTTCCTGATTGAAGCAGGTTTCGCAAAGTGTGTCCCTGAACATGGAGTGTATGTAAATGATATCAACAGTGTCAGTCGAATCATTTTATGCCTCTATATTGATGACTTACTCATTAGTGGAGTAAACGAAGCTGAGATAATAAAAATAAAGTTGAAACTAATGCAGGAATTTGAAATGTCCGACTTAGGGAATCTTTCTTATTTCCTAAGGATGGAATTCAAATATACTGAAGAAGGAGTATTCTTGCATCAAATGAAATATTCCCAAGATATACTGAAGAGGTTCAATATGAGCAACTGTAATGCAGTTGTCACTCTGTTAGAAACTATAACAAAGTTGAAAAAGGAAACAAATTATGAGTTTGTAAGTTTGACACTATACAAACAAATCATTGGATCCTTGAGGTACCTTTACAATACTAGACCTGATATTTGTCAAAGTGTCAGATTATTGAGTCAATTCATGCAGAAATCCCAAGAGTGTCATCTCATTGCAGTAAAGAGGGTTTTGAGATACATAAAAGGAACAATTGATCATGGTGTGTTGTTGCCAAAGAAGTCGAAGAACAACATATATGTCGAAGTTCAAGGATACACTGACTCAAATTTTAGTGGAGATCAAGACGAAAAGAAAAGCACTACAAACTACATTTTCATTATGGAAGGTGCTCCAATATCTTGGAGCTCGAGAAAGCAAAGTATTATGGCTTTGTCATCATGCGAAGCAGAATATGCGGATGCATCATATGATGCATGCCAAGTAGCATGGGTTGAAATATTACTTGAGGAACTCAAGATAACAGAACCAAAGAGGATGAAGTTGTTTGTCAACAACAAGTCAATAATTGATTTGATGAATCACCCAGTGTATCATGGTCGAAGTAAGCACATAGAAAGAAGGTATAATTTTATGAGGGATCAAGTCAACAAAGGGAACATGGAGCTAAAATATTGCAAGACAAAAGTGCAACTAGCTGACATATTCACCAAACCTCTAAAGAAAGTCATATTCGACGAGTTAAAGAGAAGTATTGGGATGAGAAGTCTCGAGAACATGAATTAGGGGGTGTGTTAGAAGGTGTAATTCTTGTTCCGTCAAAATGAATGTATGAGAAGCATGTCGAACTTTGCTAGTTGTGAATAGGTTGTCAACTGTATTCGACAGAGTCAAATACAAGAATTATGTAGTTTGTCAAAAATCTAGTTTTGGGTCAAAGCTTGTATATAATCGAATTGGGTCTGGGCATTGTATGACTATATAAAGGGCTTTCTAGTTTGTAATTTTAACAATGCAATAGTTTTACAATTCAGTTATAATCAATATCAAACTTTAAATATCTCTCTCTCTCTCTCTCTCTCCTTCTTTTTTTTTTATAAATCATATTTCTTAAAAACTCTTTGTTCCAACACCTCCAACAAAAAAATTGTGATGATAACGAAATGGATTTTTCAATCCTTGACAAAAAAAAAAAAAATTCTATATAGAGATATTTTAAAAGAGTTCTTATAAAAAAGAAAAACAAAAATATTTTTGAAAATAATGTATTAGATAGAGATAATTTAGAAGAATATTTGGTAAAAATTGTGATGTCTGAAAAATGTTGATTATTCATTGTAATGAAATAAGAGTAACCCACGTTTTAAACCTTGTCTTCCACTGTTTTAAGCCTGGATGGATAGTAGTAGGAAACACCCAAGTCAAGGTGTAAAATAATATGACAAGTAGGAGGTATATGGGACCTTTCAAATCAACCTTTGTCGTTATCATATATTCTGTCCCATAAAAGTGAAGAAACGATTGTACTGAATATATTACTTAAAAGTAGCCTGCCCCCGTGTTCGTGTGACATACGTGGTCCTTTTCTTTGCCACCTCACCAATAAGCTACGTACAAATAAACTCTCCACACACACTCCCTTCCTCACTTAGCTCATTTCATTCACATAAGCAACTTCATTTTTCTCATGAATATTTTTGAATCATCACTTAGCGAGTTAAACTATAGCAGCACACACCACCATTCAGATACATCTTCTTCCTCAGAAATAAACTCCTCAAACAGTAATAATGCAAAAACGTTTTTGGCAAATGAGAGACCAAAGAGGCGAACAGGTAGAAGAGTATTCAAAGAGACAAGGCACCCTGTGTACCGAGGAGTACGAAAGAGGAACAATAACAAGTGGGTTTGTGAGATGCGAGTTCCTAACCGTAACAAATGCAGCAAGTCGAGGATTTGGCTTGGAACATATCCTACACCTGAAATGGCTGCACGTGCACACGATGTTGCTGCACTCGTTCTTAAGGGAAAATCAGCTTGTCTTAATTTTGCTGACTCCGCATGGCGGTTGAGGTTGCCGGAGTCAAATGATGCAGAGGAGATAAGGAAAGCTGCGACGGAAGCTGCTGAGTTGTTTGCTGTTGAAGACAACAATCAGTGTGAGGTTAGTGTTGGTGATGGAGTGGTCATGGAAGATTCGAATGATAAACATGTTATGATCAAACAAGTTCCGACGGAATTTGAAGACATGCATGATATGCTTTTGAGTATTGCAAATGAGCCTTTACGTTCCCCTTCTCCTTCCATCACAGATTATGCCACTAACTGGTGTCACATGGACATGTTTGACACTCAAGTTTCATCATTGTGGGACTTCTCCAATTTTTTTAGTTGAGCTAGAAAGGAAGTCACTTTCATTTTTTTGGATTTCAAATAGATTTCGAAACACAGCATTTAAGATGGAATTAGTTAAAATTTATTGTTAGTTTCTCATTTAAGTTCTGTATAAGTTATTGTGAATAATTCATTAACTTAAGTTATGTTTGATATTTGTAGAAGTTGTGATAGTTACTAAGTTATTATAGGAATGACTTAATACAACACCATTCATTCTTGTAATGACTAATTCTACTTAATACAACACTATTCATTCAATTCTTTTTTTTCTTTCTTTCTTGTGTGTTACTACTATTTTTTTATTTTGTTTATCAGCATATTCCATTCGTTTAATTAATCATTTATGAACTATTTCTTGTATGATTGTTATAAGAAACTAAATATAAAAGAGTTTGTTTCGTTACTTTAATAAGAGAAAGTTGTGATCCTAGTATTTACACATTGATCACATTAAGAGTGATATGATGAATGGGTTATAATGGGGGATTAAATCTGTACATTCCAAAATTCTTATGACAGGTGTACAGGTCAGATAGAAAGATATGATCAAGCAAATCAGACGTCCGAGCATGGAGTTGGTGTACATGGAGAGACTGAAGTCGATATATAATGTTGAAATGTAAGTGGCATAACTAGTCAGATCTGATGCATAAGGCCGGCATAGCCGTTACAGTACTCCAAAAACCACATAAGAGTTACAGAAGTTAGTAAATAGGATGTTATACCTCATGATGAGGCGACTGGAGTTAAGAAATCCTCTTTATGGCCGAAGATAGGAATTCACCAATCAATGAATGCAAGACCTAGGGGTGGAGGTATAAAATGGAGTCTCCCTGAGAGGAAAAGGGGAAAACCAAGACGCAAAACAAAAATAGCAAGATAACAACCACGAAAATACAGAAACAATTGCGGTCTCGCCTGATTAACTTCAGAGAGGCTATTCAAAAGTGTTTATCAGAAATATTTGGCGCCCACAAAGAGTATATCATCTCCATCAACAATCAAACGACGATAGTCGGCGCCTTCGACTCCCTAAAGTGAAAACTCATAGACGGAACATTCAAGGACGCCGACTTGCACTGGTACATGAGTTTGCTGAGGTTCTCTATCACCGGTTACCAAGACTTAACCAGGAAAATGATACCATATTTTGCAGCCACAAACACAGGAAGGTATCCACTACCAATTAGTTCAACATATGTCAGAGCCCTTCTGAATCCCTCCGCAAATACATGACAAGTTTTAATGAGGAAACCATAAAAGTTTCACACCCAAATCAGGAAATGTTTATAAGTGCTTTTCAGAACGGTCTTAGGGCCAACCACTTCAATGAGTCTTTAGCACATAAGTCGACCTCCAACATGGATGAAGTAATAAACTGGGCCGAATGTTACATCATAGACGAAGAAATTAACATAGAAAAGCAATCTTGAGACGCAAAGGAGAGACCCCAAGCCAGACAAGAGGGGTCATGGCCAAGAAAAACTCATCAGAGATACCTAGCCCGAGACAGACCAGCAACTCGACTCGTTTGGAGGTCATATGAAAACACCCCCGAGGTCTACACATCGTTCAACTCCAAGCGAGCAAAATTATTGTATGAGATGGCGCATCTCAGTCTACTACCAAAACCACCTTGGCATAGAATAGTAAGTGCGATGATGGGAAAATACAAAGGTTCCTAGTGTTCTTACCACCATATAAAGGGACATTATACGGTAGATCATTATCAGTTGAAGAAAGAAATTAAGATACTCATTCAATGAGGCAAATAATTGTCACATGCGAAAGATGTTGGGGGTCGGCGGGAAAAAGAAGCCCTTCTCAGAGGGAGTCATGCTCGGAAGACCTCTCCACTAAGAAGGGAAAGGGCACCGAGGAGGTGCGTGAAACCCAGGTAGCATGCCACACTGTCAACCCTATAGAAGAAGGGTTCGTCGGGGGAGGTGAGACCAACTCGACAAGGAAGAGGTACGCCCCAACAATAATGCATGTTTTGCAGGAAACTCACCTAAATCAGAAGAAGAGAAATTGGTCGCAGTTAGACTCTCAAGACGAGATTCAAAGAACATATTGACCCATGAAAATGACCTGATGATCATAAAGGTATAAATACATGACTGGAGTGTTAAACGGGTGTTGATCGACCCAGGAAGTTCTGTTGACATCCTGTACTAGGATGCTTTCAACGGTATGGCTATGGACATGTCTGAGTTGATACCTTTCAAAGGCTTCCTGGTCAGTTTTTCCAAGGAGCAGGTCTAGATCCTGGAACACTTGAAGGTGTGAAAAAAACACAAGAAAAGGGGGGGGGGGGTTGATTTGGTTTTTCCTTTCTTGTAAAACTTTCGCTTATAAGCATTATTCATCGAATAATGCTTCTGATTGTTGCTTCTAATTTGGTTCAAAAAATATAAACTCTAAAGCATAAACAAAATTAAAGAACACGCGATATATCCTGGTTCACTTGAGAAACCCCTAAGGTAATCCAGTCCATCCTTCTGAGATGATTTCACCTTGAACTCAAAGACTTAATCCACTATAATCATTCTTATTACAATCGCACGGGAAACTGTTGGTGACTAACATCCAATGAAACATTCAGGGATCCAAACCGAATATAACACTCATTGACCCAACAAAATCCGATTCTTCAGAATCTCCTATCAGGATTTCCTTCCAATGATGCCCATCAGTGATTTCAAAAGGCTGACCTTCACTCAATCCCCTTTGAGATATGATTACCATTGACCCAGTAGAATCCACTACCAGGATTTCATCTACTATGGCCGTAGCCAAAGTCTTCTTGAGATCAAACCTTAACTCAGTCTCTCAAGGTATCATCAAAAAACTATTTCATTTACATTTGTTTACAATAATAATGCTTCTTCACAAGCTGAATGTAAACAGAATTAAGCACATCAGAAGATCCTAATACACACTAAAAATATTACATTTTATTTTAGCTTTAATGTGTGATCTTCTTTTCTTCAAGTAGCTTCTTCATGGACAACAGTCTAAAACACTTGAATTGCTGAAGTCCTCTTTTTCATAAGCTTCTGAAGGCTTTGTTGATCTTGATGTAATAAATAGAATAACTTTTTCATCTTGATTCACCTTAGAAAATTCTGGACAACAACCCTTGTTCTATCTTCTTCAATGATCACTTTTGAGAATAACATTTGTGTTGTGTATTTGTAATTTGAACATTCATGATCATCTTCATTATCTTCTGCATCTTAGCAAGCTTTATGTAGTATATAGAATTGCGCACATTGTGAATCAATGATTACATTGTAATCATTAACAAAATGATTGGAGAATCATTTTGATGACAATTGGTCTTGTTTTTGTTATAGTGGTTGATAACTTTAGTTTTGTTCCAGCAAATGAATGTTATCTTTTAACATTGAAAACCAACAACAACGACATGCAACTTACAGCTTTTAGCACCCAGCCAAGCAGCTTATGGCAATCTCATCAATATTCAGCATCATGTGTTGAGCAACAGCAACCAAGAACAACCAACACGCCAACCAACAACCTTTTTTTAAATATACGATTCTTTTCTTATATAGCCAAGAAAAATAGAGTCGTTGGCTATTTGAAAAAGAGTCGTTACAAATAGTACAACAACGTCCTTATCTCTTCCACACTTGAATTTAGAGGAGAGGTAATGGCATAAAAATTTTCGTACTATGTTACCGTTATATTCTTTCCATCTGCGCTTCAGAGGCTTCTGCGAGCATGAGATTAGAAGCGAGAACATAACATAAGGTCTTCAGAACTTCAAGTCTTTAGAGTCTTCAGAACTGCGTCTTTAGCACTTGGTCGTGAGAACCCATTGTAGCGAACCTTTAGATCATAAGAGCTTCAAGTCTTTAGAGTCTTAAGAACTGCGTCTTTAGAGTCTTCAACACTTGGTTTTCAGAATCTATTTGTAGATAACCTTGGACCTTTAGAACTTCAAGTCTTTGGAATCTTCAGACCTTCTGTCTTTTAGAATCTTTAGCACTTGGTTCTTTAAGAATCCTTAACTTCAGAACCTTGTTATTAGAAACACAAAGTCTTTAGCATTTGGACTTCAATTAGAAACATTGTCTTCAGATATTTTAACTTTGTCTTCTTTGAAACAAGTTTTCTTTTAGAAACTAAGTTTTTAGCATCTGGACTTCAGTAGAAACTTCGTCTTCATATCTTCTAACTTTTCTTGAAACACACTGTCTTTTAGAAATGTGAGTCTTCAGCATTCGGACATAAGTAACAACTTCTGTCTTTAGATCTTTTGACTGGTTTCTTCAGACAAATATCAGAGTTTACACTTCAGAGGCTTCTGGAGTGTCTTGCTACTGTTCAATAGAACTTGTGTAGCATATAAGCAGAATCATTTCTCTTCTAATGTCTTAGCCATGCCATCCATCAAAAGTGGAACCTGTTTGTTAAGCACTCAATAATAACAAACATTAGTATAAAAAAATTGTTCATACAATCATACTCATTTGTTATCATCAAAACTCAGAGATAATATTGCAGAACCAAACCTTGTTCTTACAATCTCCCCCTTTTTGATGATAACAAAACTATGTATTTTGATGACATAATTTTGTATATATAATCATAATCAGTGAAGTTAGAAGGGTAAGAAATACTTATCCTTTTTCTGATACTCCCCCTGAGTTAATGACTTGATGAAGATCGAATATCCTGGCTCTGAACCATTTGAGTAAAGACTCCCCATAGTTCCAATAGATCAGATATCGAGATCTTGAAAGTCTTGACTTTAGGAATTTCAGACAGTCTTCAACTTCTTATTTTCTCAGTTCTTCTGGAAGACATATGCTTCTGCTTTTGATTCTGATGTTCTGATTATCACATTCTCAGACATGATACATCTTCAGAACATTATGATACCAAAATGAAGATAACTTTAACTTTTAGAAAGTTCTCAACTTCTAAACAATATTGGGTCTATCTGATTCTTGAACACATGTTCAAAGAGTATACATCTTCTAATATATGAACAATCAGTTATTACGAACTTTAATAGAGTTCTTTCATTTTGACCTATCTTAGAATGCCTAGTGAACTTGTTCAGAGTTCCTCGGTTAATTATCAAACAGACAAGCACACGTTAGTGGTTAAATGCATATCATTTTATATCATTCATTATTTATGATGAGTTTTTGCATTTTTAGGTTCATCAAAATTATTATACTTCTCCCCCTTTTTTTATTGTCAAAAATATAATTATTCATGAAAAACATTAAAAGTTAACATAAGTAATAACAAGTGCTAATCAAAAATTGTTGCATTGATGATAGAATTAAACAAATTACAAAATAAAATCCTATGGGAACCACTGATCATCAAATGCCTCACACTTATCTTGATGCAAAGTATCATTGGGGCCATCAGGAATCCTTCAAAGGATTTTCACAATGTCATTTTGAACAAAAACTTCTTACAGGAGTTTTCCATAGGGAATAAAAGTTTTGTTCAAATTTTCAGAAGAAGTGATTGAACTTTTAGGATGATTGAGAATTACTTGAGGAAGGTTAATTGGAACATTGTTGATCAGACAGAAAATTAGAGTCTTATCCTCCTTATTTAGGACATTTTTGTTGAATAAAGTGAAACCAGTCTTTGGCAAAAGGCTTAAGACTTTCAGGATTAGTAGAGTCAAAACCAGAGGATGCATTGAAGATGGAATTAATTTGACCATCAATGAGGCTATCGAGAGAGACATGATCATTCGTGATACCTACTCGAGGACAAACAAATATTTTAGCAATGCATTCAGCAGTGAAGAAAACTTCCTCGCCATAGATGTTTGAATAGATTGCGATACCACTGCGATTGATGGAAGCATTTTTCAAGAAAATATTTACAAGATTTGGATAAGCGGGTCATACGAGGGAAGAGAGATAGAGATTCCAGTTTTGAGCATGAATTCTTATATGCAATTCGAGACTCGCACCGAAGAGTCTTGGATGTCTTTCAAAGATAACTTCCAAGCGATCATCATTTTCATGAGAAGTTGTTGAAGTCATGATGAGAAGAGAAAGATAATGAAATAGAAGGCGATTGATATCAGTTGTTAAAGATTACTTGTTAAGAGAGGTAGAGAGAAAGCACGATGTATAAAAGGAATAAAAAAGATGTAACTTGATAAGAGAAATGATTTTCCTTACGTAAGATAATCAATCTTGGAAGACTCAATAATGAATGACTGAGGAAGGAATAATTTAAAGAAGTTGTGATAGTTACTAAGTTATTATAGGAATGACTTAATACAACGCCATTCATTCTTGTAATGACTAATTATACTTAATACAACACTATTCATTCAATTCTTTTTTTCTTTCTTTCTTGTGTGATACTATTTTTTTTATCAGCATATTCCATTCGTTTAATTAATCATTCATGAACTATTTCTTATATGACTATTATAATAAACTAAATATAAAAGAGTTTTTTTTGTTTCTTTAATAAGAGAAAGTTGTGATTCTAGTATTTACACATTGTTCACATTAAGAGTGATATAATGAATGGGTTATAATGGAGGATTAAAATTGTACACCTCAAAATTCTTAGGACAGGTTTAAAAGTCGGATAGAAAGATATGATCAAGAAAATCGAGCGTCGAGCATGGAGTCGGTGTACATGGAGAGACTGAAGTCGATATATAATGTTGGAATGTAAGTGGTATAATTAGTAGGATCTGACGCGTAAGGTCGGCATGGCCGTTATAGTACTCCAAAAGCCGCATAAGAGTTACAGAACTAAATAGGACGTTATACCTCATGATGAGGCGACTAGAGTTAAGAAATCCTTTTTATGGCCGAAGATAGGGATTCACAAATCAATGAATGCAAGACCTAAGGGTGGAGGTATAAAATGGAGTCTCCCTGAGAGGAAAAGGGGACAACCAAGACGCAAAATAAAAATAGCAAGATAACAACCACGAAAATACAGAAACATTTATGATCTCGCTTGATTAACTTCGGGGAGGCTATCCAAAAGTGTTTATCATAAATATTTGGCGCCCACCGTTGGGCCTAGGTAAAATTTTCCCTGACCGCACATCAATAAACTTTCTCAAAGATGTCTGGACCATCACCCAACAGTGAGGATCCTCCTCCAGACATGGCACACTTATTGGCCCTCATAGAGCTTCTTTGACAGCAAAATGAAACGCTACAAGATAGCGTCTAGGCACTCCAGGCTCAAAGCCAACCAGACGGGGATAAAGAGGAACAATTGTTAGATCCTCAAGCCATTCTTTGATGGAAAATGCGATCCACAAAGACATATCATCTCCATCAATAATCAGACGATGATAGTCGGAACCTTCGACTCCCTAAAGTGAAAAATCATAGCCGGAACATTCAAGGATGTCGCCTTGCACTGGTACATGAGCTTGTAGAGGTTCTCTATCACCGATTACCAAGACTTAACTAGGAAATTGATACAACATTTTGTAGCCAACAAACACGGGAAGGTTGTTAGAACATAGTTTGATTCTACAACCCTTGATTAGAGTTTTGATGATAACAAATGAAAAGAACAAATATGCACACTAAAAATCATGTTATTTTGTATGCAGAAGTTCTGACCAAAGCAGCATCAGAAGTTAAGCTATAGAAGCTACACGCTGAAGTAATTAGAATTTGCACTGAAGAATGATGATTAGAACCTGCGCTTAAGTGAAGTAAAGGCTGATTCTGAACAGAAGGAATATAATCTAAGGCATCAATATTTTGAAGCATCAGTAGCAGGCAAGGATATAAGATTTTGAAGCGTTACTTTACAATCAAGACAGCATCAATTACAACGGCTTCTTTCAGACATGATCTTCTCAAAATGGAAACTGCGTTAATGACCATTATCACGCTTAAAGTTGGACAGAATTCCGTTGCCTATAAATACAAGCTTAGAGATCAAATTGTTCACGATTTTCCAACACAACTGCAATATAATTTCAAAATGCTGCAAGCTTACTCATCTCTATTTCACGCTTTAAATTTGTGTAAAATGTCACAGTTGTGATAACTGTTTTTGTAACGAAAAACAACTATACATAGTACTCTTGTGTCTTTGATTAAGAAAAGTTTTCCTTGAGATTAACCAGATTGTGGTTGTATTCATGAGGGCTTTGACAGTTGTCAAAGTAGTGATTGTAATCTGTTTAAGATTAGTGGATTAAGACCTCATTGGAGAGAGGCGAAATCACCTTGACGGGTGGACTGGAGTAGTTTGAGATCAAACAAACCAGGATAAAAACACCGTGTCATTGCGCATTTGATTTCAAGTTTTAAATTCAACCCCCTCTTCTTGTGTTTTTCACTTCTTCAATTGGCATCAGAGCGCCTTGTTCTGAGCTCATACACTTAACTGTGTCAGTACAAGATCCAAGCTTCAGAAAAACACTATGGTGGGACTAAGTCAAAACATCAACAATGACTATCATGAAGACAAACACAGAATCAGTGGAAAACCTCCAATCTTTGATGGAGAAAACTTTGACTACTGGAAAGACAGAATTGAGAGTTCTTTCTAGCCCATGATGCTGATCTATGGGACATGGTAACTGATGAATACACACATCCAGTGGATGGAAGGGGTCAGAAGATAGACATAAAAATAATGTTTGACCAACAGAAACGTGACTTCAAAAATCATCATAAGGCCAGAACAATACTCCTCAGTGCTATCTCATATTCAGAATATGAGAAAAATCTCAAACAGAGAGACAGCCAAAAATATATTTGACTCTTTGAGAATGACGCATGAAGGCAACATTCAAGTCAAAGAAACCAAAGCCCTTGCGCTTATTCAGAAGTATGAGGCATTTAAGATGGAAGATACCGAATCCATGGAAACAATTTTCTCAAGATTCCAGATCCTTGTTGCTGGGTTGAAGGTTCTTGACAAAGGATATTATATTGATGATCACGTAAAGAAGATTATCAGAAGTCTACCCAAGCAATGGAGGCCAATGGTTACAACACTTAAGCTAGCCAAAGATCTCAACAAGATATCTCTGGAGGAACTTGTCAGCTCCCTCAAAAGTCAAGAGATAGAGCTAGAATAAGATGAGCCTCAAAAGCAAGGTAAGCCACTAGCTTTAAAATCTAACAGAAAATCTGACTCTAAGGTTTTGCAGGATATGGAAGAAACCTCTGATGGATCCTCATCAGAAGAAGATGTATTGTCTCTCCTCTCCAGAAGGGTGAATCAACTATGGAAGCAGAGACAAAGGAAATTCAGAAATCCTAGAAGATCAGAAAATCAAAATGAATCCTCTTCCAGATACAGAAAGTCTGAGTCTTCCTCTGGACATAGAAGATCTGAAGGCTCTTCAGGACAGAGAAAGTCAAATAACAAGGACATCATCTGATATGAGTGCAATGAGCAAGGGCACTACAAAAGTGTCTGTCCTAAGCTTCAGAAGGAGAAGCCCAAAAATAAGTTCTTCAAGGAGAAGAAGAAAAGCCTCATGGCAACATGGGACGATTTAGACACTTTTGATGCTATAGTCAGATGATGAAAGAGAAAACATAGCTCTCATGGCAAACGTGTCAGAAGACAGTGAAGCTTCTGGTTCAGACTCAGAATCAGTCACTGAAGAGGTATTCCCCAACTTTTCTATTAATTTCACTAAAGCTGAACTTGCAGAAAGTCTAAATGAAATTCTGGAAAGGTATCAGCAAATCAGAGTCAAATTCAAGAACCTGAAAAGGAACTTGTCTCTGACTCTGAAAAGACTGAGAGTCTCAGATTAAAAAATTCTGAGTTAAAAGAAAAAGTTTCAAAATTAGAAAACGATTTGCAAAACTCTCAGAAGGAAATAATCTTAGAGACTCCCAGTAATGTTGATGAGATCATCAAAGAAT
Source organism: Vicia faba (assembly GCA_948472305.1). Taxonomy (NCBI): domain Eukaryota; kingdom Viridiplantae; phylum Streptophyta; class Magnoliopsida; order Fabales; family Fabaceae; genus Vicia; species Vicia faba. The sequence continues at coordinate 1,201,209,278 of OX451736.1, read as the reverse complement.
ATGATCACAACTTTCAGAAGTTTCTGGCTAAAAGCATAGATAGAATCAAGATGGCTTCAATGATCTATGGAGTTAGCAGAAATGGTAGAAAAGGGGTAGGATATCAAGGTAAGGTATCTACACCTAAACAGGCCATGGAGTTAGTCATAAAACGCACACCACTTAAATCACATTTTATATATGGGAACACACATGACATAAAATACACTAGTAGTGATTACTCTGTCAAACCAAAATTCAACCAGAATTTTGGTAAAGCTAACAAACCAGGACCCAAAAAGATATGGGTACCTAAGGATAAAATTATATATGTAGCAGATATCTTTAGAAGCAAGGCTAAAACACCAGTCATGGTACCTGGACTCTGGCTGCTCTCGACACATGACAGGAAGAAGGCATATGTTCCAAAGCCTGGAACTTAAACATGGAGGCTACGTGGGCTTTAGAGGCAACCAAAGAGGAAAGATCATTGGCTCTGGAACAGTAGGTAACGGAAATCTTCCCTCTATAAATAATATACTGCTAGTTGATGGATTAATGCATAACCTGTTATCCATAAGTCAATTAAGTGATAACGATTATGATATAATCTTTAATCAAAATTCATGTAAAGCTGTTAGTCAGAAAGATGGAACTATCCCGTTTAAGGGAAAGAGGAAAAACAACATTTATAAAATAAAACTTTCTGAACTTAAGAGTCAGAACGTAAAATGCCTTCTTTCTGTTAACAATGAGCAATGGGTCTGGCACAAAAGATTGGGGCATATTAGTATGAGAAGAATATGTCAGATTAACAAACTCAATCTGGTCAGAGGACTTCCTAATTTGAAGTTCAGCTCAGATGCTCTGTGTGAAGCATGTCAGAAAGGCAAATTTTCAAAACCTGCTTTTAAATCTAAAAATGTTGTTTCCACCTCTAAGCCATTAGAACTTCTGCACATAGACCTATTTGGACCAGTAAAAACTGCGTCTATTAGTGGCAAGAAGTATGGGTTAGTGATCATAGATGACTATAGCAGATGGACATGGGTAAAGTTCTTAAGACACAAGGACGAGTCACACTCTGTGTTCTTTGCATTCTGTAACCAAGTTCAGAATGAAAAGGATCTTAGAATTGTCAAAGTCAGAAGTGATCATGGTGGCGAATTTGAAAATAAATATTTTGAATCTTTTTTTAATGAAAAAGGCATCTTGCATGACTTCTCTTGTCCTAGAACTCCCCAACAAAATGGAGTTGTAGAACGAAAGAACAGAACATTGCAAGAAATGGCCAGAACCATGATCAATGAGACTAACGTTGCTAAGATCTTCTAGGCAGAAGCTATTAACACAGTGTGCTACATTCAGAATAGAATCTCTATAAGACCTATTCTGGAAAAGACTCCATATGAATTGTGGAAGAACAGAAAGCCCAACATTTCCTATTTCCATCCGTTTGGATGCACTTGCTTTATTCTGAATACAAAAAATTATCTGAACAAGTTTGACACTAAAGCACAAAAGTGTATTATGTTAGGATACTATGAACACTTAAGAGGGTATAGAGTATACAATACAGAAACACAGATTGTTGAAGAGTCAACCAGTGTTAGATTTGATGATAAGCTTGACTCTCAAAAGTCAAAGCAGAATGAATTCCTTGCAGATATAAAAGTTGAATTCACAGATACTGAAGACAAATCATCAGAAGATCTCAACAGAGACGCTCCAACAACGTTAAAAAGAAATGATACAAGCAATCCAGCACCTTCAGTTGATCAACTTCAGAAAAGGCTATCCAGAAGCCGCATAGCTCACCCAAAAGATAAAATACTGGGAAACAAGGATGATCCAATCAGAATAAGATCAACATTCAGAAACTCTGAAGAATCCCTCATGGGACTGGTCTCTCTGATTGAACCAACAACAATTGATGAAGCGCTTCTGGACAATGACTGGATTCTGGCAATGCAGGAGGAATTAAATCAGTTCACCAGAAATGACGTATGAGATCTAGTTCCCGAACCAAAAAGATTCAACGTCATTAGAACAAAGTGGGTGTTCAGAAACAAACTGAACGAGCAAGGAGAAGTCACCAGAAACAAAGCACGACTGGTGGCACAAGGTTATAGTTAGCAAGAGGGGATAGACTATACAAAAACCTTTGCTCCAGTCGCCAGGTTAGAATCTACCAGACTCTTAATTTAATTTGCTGTAAACAATGGCATCACTCTGTATCAGATGGATGTCAAAAGTGCATTCCTAAATGGCTATATAGATGAAGAGGTATATGTGTACCAACCCACTGGGTTTGAGAATTACAAACACCCAGATTATGTTTTCAAACTAAAGAAGTCACTATATGGTTTGAAACAAGCTCCCAGAGCTTGGTATGAAAGACTAAGTAACTTCCTGTTAGAAAAGAAATTCACCAGAGGGAAAGTGGACACAACCTTGTTTTGCAAGTCATTTAAGAATGACACTTTAGTGTGTTAGATTTATGTAGATGACATTATCTTTGGATCCACTAAACCATCTCTGGGAAGAGAGTTTGCTAAGTGCATGCAGGCAGAGTTTGAGATGAACTTAATAGGGGGACTCAAATTCCTTCTGGGCATTCAGATAAACCAAAATCCAGAAGGAACTTACATTCATCAGAGAAAATATGTCAGAGAACTTCTGAAGAAATTTGATCTCTCAGAATGTAAGCCCTCAAAGACTCCAATGCACCCCACGTGCATTCTGGAAAAGGAAGAGGTGAGTAAAAAGGTAGAACAGAAAGTATACAGAGGTATGATTGGTTCTCTCCTTTATCTGACGACTTCAAGGCCTGGCATTTTATTCAGTGTTTGCTTATGTGCTAGATTCCAATCAGATCCTAGAGAATCTCACTTAACAGCAATTAAGCGAATTTTGAAGTATCTGAAAGGTACTACTAATCTGGGTTTGTTTTATAGAAAATCCAATGAATACAGCTTAGTAGGATATTATGATGTTGATTTTGCTGGAGACAGAGTAGAGCGTAAAAGCACTTCTGGAAGCTACTAGTTTCTGGGAGAGAATCTGATCTCATGGACCAGCAAGAGACAGTCAATAATAGCATTATCAACAACAGAAGTTGAATACATAGCAGCTACTGGATGTAGCACTCAAATGCTCTGGATGAAAAGTCAACTTGAAGACTTCAACATATTTGAGAGTAACATTCATATCTTCTGTGATAACACTTCAACTATATGTCTCAGTAAGAATCCTATTTTGCATTCTAGGGATAAGCATATAGAAATAAAACATCACTTTATTAGGGACTATATTCATAAAGGAATTCTCACTTTAAAATTCATTGACGCAAACCATCAATGAGCTGATGTATTTACAAAACCTCTTTCTGAAGATAGATTCAATTTCATTATGAAACATCTCAGCATGAAATTATTCCCAGAATAAAATGTTTTATTTACATATGTTAACCCTCAGAACTTTATTATTTTCTGTGAACAACTGATCAACCTATCTTCAGAGTTTAGAAGTACAGATTGCCTCATAATCTATCCATGAAGATCTGAACATTTCATTTCAAGGATAGAGGTGTACAGTTCACATCATCAAACACTTGTCATCCTCTTACCAGCTACCTTATGAGGCTGAACACGCGTTCAATTTCTGAAGGGTCCAAGGCTCTGATTGGATGCATTGAGACACTTGTCAGTGGTAAACCGTTCAAATATCTTTCTGAATCCCCTAATCTCAGGTTTCATTAATGCATATAATCATTACATTATTTTCTTACTTACTGCTTACGTTTTCCAAAAACCTATTTAAACTCAAATTCACTATGTCATTCATTCACTTTTACTATCTTCTCTATTCACTCTTGTTTCAAGTTTCATTTTAAAAAACCCTTTCATCTTCTCCAACAAACCTGTATGAACAATGGCTTCTTCATCAAGCCTCAAAAATCTCAGTGCTCCTGAATCTGTATCAACGGAACATTATGAAGAACCCATCAGAATGCTTCTCACTCTTGTTGATAACCTGGAAGTTCTCTCAGAACTGGTCATTGATTTTGAGAGTCTAAAATAAAATAGGTTCAATCTCTATGAAGACGTGACTGCTCAAAGTTGGAACAGGTATTTTGACCGGCTGGTGGGTCCAACATTTCCCATTCTCGTCAAAGAATTCTAGATTCACGCTACATTTCCAACCACCAAGTTACTTCTTATGTTATGGGAAAGAAAATTGTGATTACAGAAGATCTTATTGGGAAGCTCATTGGATACAATGGTAGTGGAGTCAGATGCATAGACATGACAGAAAGATGTTCTGACCTAAAATCAATTGCCAAGGAAATTTTCACTTCTGGTCAACCATCAAGCAAAATCAGAGATTTGAAGGATCATCACAAAATTTAGGCCAGAATCATTCTGGGACGTATCAACCACAGGAAGCCCACAAGCTCTCCTGATTACATCAACATTGATCAGCAGTTTCTGATCTATTTCATTGCAAAGAAGAAAAAGATTAATCTTCCACACTTGCTCTTCAACCATCTCAGAACGAGTGTGAAAGAGACCAGAGAAGAAGAAAGAACTAAGAGGGATTGGATTCCCTTAGGAAGACTGATATCAGATATTCTAACAGAAACAGGCTGATAGAGTACCTGATAGAGGCTCAAGAAATAAGCACTTTGGAAGCAACTGCTGGGAAGCCTCTGAATGCAAAGAATCTGAAGAAAATGAAGATCATTGAGAACATTCAGAAGGAACCAACTATTTCTTCTCATGAGACCATTACTTCAAGGAGGATACCTCTGAAGGATTTTCGTCTATTCTCTGAGATAGACAGCAACCCCAGAAGTCATAGTCAGATACCTTGAAGCTTGCAAGGCTGATGGGACTGCTCCAGAAATAAACATTCAAGATCTACACAGGCCAACTCCAGAGGTTGTGCTAAAGAAATCCAAGAAGAGGAAAGCAGCAGGAGAAGGATCCTCTCAGAAGGAACCTAAAGCTGCGAAAAAGAAAGAAATGCAGGCATGGACCAATTCTTTGAAGCAAGCAAGCCTAGAGATTTCTAATCCTGCTGCTTCTGACTTTCTCTGGGAAAGATTCGGAAAATGGCTTAATGCTGAAACTCTGAAGCTGAAGGAATTGGGTTATGAAAGGGCTCAGCAGAACTTTAGTGATCAGCTGAATTCCTTTCAAGATCAAGTTCTGAGTCAATGGTGCAAGAAAGAAATTCTTCCGCTGGATAATGCTCCCTGGAAAGAGCACCATCCTTCAGAAGTTGCTGAACCAGATTCAGATAGTCTCTCCCTGACTACTGCTCCAGAAGACATAATTGTAGCAGAAGAAGTGGTTCATTTAGAAGAAGCTGCAGAATGTTCTGAACAACATGCAACCCCTGAAGAGACACCAGCTTCCTCTCTAGTCATGAAAACTCTGGAAGAGTTGAAGAAAGAGAATGCTTTAATCCATGCAAGACTGGACAAGCAAGAGGATACGAACAAAGAGATCAAAGGAATTCTGGATAAACAAGAAGATACTACAAAGGAAATCAAAGATATTATGGGCAAGCGGGAAGAGTCAAGCACTTAGATCAAGAGCTTGTTGGAAGCGTTGTTCACACGCCTTCCCCCTCCTTCTTAGATTTTTTTTAAAAACTATTTATCTGTAATTTTTATCTTTACCTCCTTATTTCTGAAACTTGTCATTGCATTATGTTTTTAATATAATTCATCTTTTTTACTCTGATTATATTTATTTTTGATACTTAAAGAGGGATAAAGTAAGATATTTTCAATAACAGTATACCAGAACAAAAGTCTCAAACATTCTGAATTATTTAACCTCTACTTTCTGAAAAGTTTGAACAGGAACAAACTCTGATAGGAGATGCAACAAAAGCTCTGATGAGAAGGAACTTCAGGGAAGTAATCAACTCAGGGGGAGTCTCTCTTAAACGTTTTGTTTTTTATTTTCATTGAAAATTCTAGTTTTTGTCATCATCAAAAAAGGGGGAGATTGTTAGAACATAGTTTGATTCTACAACCCTTGATTAGAGTTTTGATGATAAAAAATAAAAATAACAAATATGCACCCTAAAAATTATGTTATTTTGTATGCAGAAGTTCTGACCAAAGCAACATCAGAAGTTAAGCTATAGAAGCTACACGCTGAAGTAATCAGAATTTATGCTGAAGAATGATGATTAGAACCTGCGCTTAAGTGAAGTAAACTCTGATTCTAAACAGAAGGAATATAATCTAAGGCGTTAATGTTATGAAGCATCAGCAGGAGGCAAGGATATAAGATTCTGAAGCATTACTTTACAATCAAGACAATATCAATTACAACGGCTTCTTTCAGACAGGATCTTCTCAAAATGGAAACTGCGTTAATGACCATTATCACGCTTAAAGTTGGACAAAATTCCATTGCCTATAAATACAAGCTTAGAGACCAAATCATTCACAATTTTCCAACACAGCTGCAATACAATTTCAAAATGCTGCAAGCTTACTCATCTCTATTTCACGCTTTAAATTTGTGTAAAATATCACAGTTGTGATAACTGTTTTTGTAACGAAAAACAACTATACACAGTATTCTTGTGTCTTTGATTAAGAACAATTTTCCTTGAGATTAACCGGATTGTGGTTATATTCAAGAGGGCTTTGACAGTTGTCAAAGTAGTGATTGTAATCTGTTTAAGATTAGTGGATTAAGACCTCGTTGGAGAGAGGCGAAATCACCTTGACGGGTGGACTGGAGTAGTTTGAGATCCAACGAACCAGAATAAAAATACTGTGTCATTGCGCATTTGATTTCAAGTTTTCAATTCAGCCCCCCCCCCCCTTCTTGTGTTTTTCACTTCTTCAAAGGTATCCACTATCAGTCAGTTCAACATACGGCAGGGCCCTTCTAAATCCCTCCGCGAATACATGACATGTTTGAATGAGGAAACCATAAAAGTCTCACACCCAAATCAGAAAATGTTTATAGGGGCTTTTCAAAATGGTCTCAGGGCCGACCACTTCAATGAGTCTTTAGTACATAAGCCGACCTCCAACATGGATGAAGTAATAAACTAGGCCAAATGTTACATTAAGGGCAAAGAAAGTAACATTGAAAAGAAATCTTGAGACGCCAAGGAGAGACCCTAAGCTAGACAAGATGGATCGGGACCAAGAAAAAATCATCAGAGATACCTAGCCCAAGACAGACCAATAACTCGACTTGTTCGAAGGTCGTACAACAACACCCCCGAGGTCTACACACTGTTAAACGCCAAGCGAGCGAAATTATTCTGTGAGGTGGTGCATCTCAGTCTAATACCAAAACCACCTCGACATAGAATAGTAAGTGCGATGATGGGAAAAAACGATGGTTCCTGGTGTTCTTACCACCGTATAAAGGGTCATCATATGGTAGATTGTCATCAGCTGAAGAAAGAAATTGAGATACTCATTCAACGAGGAAAACTATTGTCGTATGCGAATAATGTTGTGGGTTGATGGAAAAAGAAGACCTTTTTGGAGGGAGTCATGCTCGGAAGACCCCTATACTAAGAAGGGAAAGGGCACCGAGGAGGTGCATGAAACCCATGTAGCATGCCACACTGTCAATATTATAGCAGGAGGGTTCATCGGAGGAGGTGGTACCAACTCGGCAAGGAAGAGGTATGCCCCATCAATAATGCATGTTTCATAGGAAACTTCACCTAAATCGAGATAAGAGAAATTGGTCGCAGTTAGATTCTTAAGACAAGATTCAAAGAACATATTGACCCATGAAAATGACCTGATGATCATAATGGTACAGATACACGACTAGAGTGTTAAACGGGTGTTGATCGACCCAGGAAGTTCTGCCGACATCCTATACTATTATGCTTTCAACGTTATGGGTATGGACATGTCCAAGTTGATACATTTCAAAGGCTCCCTGGTCGGTTTTTCCAGGGAGAAGGTCTAGGTCCTGGGACACTTACCCTTACTAACTGTCTTTAGAAGAGGAGACAACTCCAAGTCCATCAAAGTAAGATACATGATAGTAAATGTAACATCGACATGCAATATCATAATCGACATACCGGCTTTCAGTGCACTTGAAGTTTCCATGTCCACTTTGTATCTTACCATGAAGTATCCGCTAGATTACGGGAGATTCAGGGTCATCAAGGGTGATCAGGGATTGGTGCGGAAATGTTACAAAGATAGCTTGAAGTTGAAAAAGAAGTCACTGCAGGACCGACTGAGGAGACAGATCCCTTGAAAGTCAATTTGGTGGACCTCAATTCGAGGGAAGATCTGGCGCCTGATATTTAACACCTATTAGGGACCTGAAAAAAGTGCAGATCGGAGCCAACGAGTTCCAATTTATGCATATCGGTTCCGGTTTGACCCAAAAGGAAGAAGCGGACATCGTCTAAATACTGAATGATAACATAGATATATTTGCATGGAAACCATCTGACATGCCAAGAATAAATCCAGACATTATGTGTCACTAGCTCTCTATCGATCCAACACTCAAAGCGGTGGCCTAGAGAAAGCACAAGGATAGGGGGAGAAAAGGCATGTCGTCTCAAAGGAAGTCAGAAAACTGTTGAATGCTAGATTTTTATAGGAAATAAAGTATCCCACTTGTCTATCCAATGTTGTCATGGTTAAGAAGAAGACCGGAAAATGGTGCATGTGTGTAGACTTCACAGATCTCAACAAAGTTGGCCCTAAAGATCCCTACTTGTTGCCTCACATTGACAGACTCGTCGATGGGTCATCAGGATTCCGATTGCTTAGTTTTATGGATGCCTACTTGAGATATAATCAGATAAGGATGAACTCAATGGATGCTCCCAAAATAGCCTTCTTGACTAGTATGAGCAATTACTTCTACGGGGTGATGTTGTCTGGCCTAAAAAATGTAGGGGCTACTTACCAGAAATTGATAGATATGGTGTTCGGTTCACATATCAGAAGGAACCTAGAAGTCTATATGGACGACATGGTGATTAAAAACCCAGAGGGAAGGTATCACGTGGAAGACCTTGAAGAGACATTCAAGTTAGTAAGGAAATTTGACACGAGACTCAATCCCAGCAAATTCACCTTCAGGGCATAAGCCGACAAGTTCTTAGGCTTTATGCTCACACATAAGGGCATAGAGGCCATCCCGGAAAAGTGTCAGCCGATCATTGACATGAGGATCCCAACTTCGGTAGAAAGAAGTCTAACACTTGACCGATATTTTAGTTGACTTATCCCAATTTTATCCTGTGTCAGCGATAAATCCATATACTTCTTCACGGCTATCAAAAATCTACCAAATTCGAATGGACTGAGGAATAGGAGAAGGCGTTCATAAGTGTAAAGTTTTTCCTAAATAAATTAGTTTATATTTTTAGCTTGAACAAAAATATTTAAAGATAATTTCTTAAATAAATTAGTGTATGTTTAAAAAAAAAAGAGATTATTAGTATGTTAGAATACAATTTAGTAAGTAAAAATTTTAAAAAAATAAATTTTTTTAAGTTGTTATTTTAATATCATAAGTTTTTTATATATCAATAATATTTTAAAAAAGAATGTGAAAAAATATTAGTAATTAATTTAAAATTTATGTCAAATAACAAGTATACTACTCTACTTTTTTTATTTGTTGAATGTTAGTCTGTTAATAAATTGGTACGTAGTATTAGTATAAATATAAATGTACCTTATTTGTTTGTTAATGTTTTCTTATACTTAAATATATGTTAGTTATTTGATATAATCAATCAAAATTTAAAAAATTGATCGAAATATATCATATCTATTCTTTTTTTAATTTTAATGGCAACATTGTTTTTCATATGTAGTATAGAATATTATCAGTATTATCGTAGTTGGATGTACGATATAACATTTTCAGATAGAAGTGAGTTTAAACCATATTTTAAGGAAGGAGTTAAAGGGTTTATCAAATTTGTGTTTACTCAAGAATGCTGTGAAGCAAATGAGAGGTAAGATGTCAGTGTTTAAAGTGTAGTTGTAGATATATAATCAGTGACCCAAATGAGTTGAAACGTCACTTGGAGAGAGTGAGTTTTAAATAAAATTATAGGGTTTGGACATCTAGTTGAGAAGAACTACCGCATATTGGACCAGAGATAAATATAGAGGGTTCAAGCAGTTAATTACATATGCAAAACAAAGAACAATTTAATCTAATAAATGATATAGTCGGTGATGCATTTGGGTTGAATGTTGCTTATGAAAAACTTTAAGATTTTGATGCGGAAGAGCTCCCGAAAGAGAAAGCGCAACAAATTTATCAATTGTTGAAAGGAATAAATAAACCCTTATTTAAAGGGTCCTCAGATTCAAGACTATCAATGTGTGTGAGACTCTTGGATAGGAAGTCAAATTGGAATGTTCATGGTCAGTATTTAGAATTTTATACGAAAATGATGTTGGATGCTACTCCTATGAAATAAAACATGCCCACAAGTTATAATTATGTAAAGAGGATGGTGTCAAAGTTGGGGTTATAAGTAAAAAAGATTTATGATTGCACTAAAGGTTGAATATTGTTTCATGATAATGAGTTTGGTACAAATAATAGGGCATTGGAGGAATGTAAGTTTTTAAGAGTCTAAGGTATTTAGTTCGTAATAAAGCCATTAATTGAAAGAAAAAACGAGTGTAAGTGAATTCCATGTTCTATCTTCTAATAATACCAAGATTGTAGATAATATTTGCCTTAATGCATAGTTTAAGCCAAATGACATGGCATCATACAAACAAAATTAGTTCATTCATGATGAGTCATATGTCTGATGGTGAAACATGGAAACACTTTGATCAAATACATACTGATTTTTCCACATATCCCATAAATGCTAGACTTGGATTATTCCCTGATGGTTTTACTCTGTATATACAAGCTCTCAGCAATTGCCTATTCTTATTGGCCAGTTATTGTTACCCCTTACAATTTCCCTTCTGAGATATACATGAAAAAACTTTAATTGATGATTCGAAGAGATTATGGATAGGAGAATAGACATATGATATATGTCATAAACAAAAATTTATAATGTGAAATTTTTTTATGTGGACAATTAAAAACTTTCATGCATATGACATGTTGTCTAGTTGAGGTACGCATGGCAAAATAGGATATTTGCATTGCATGAGACGCTCAAAAGAGTTTACTTTGAAAAGTGTTGGAAAAATATCATGGTTTGACTGTCAAAGTTGGTTCTTACCTGCAAACCATGTGTTTATAAGAAATAAGAATGCTTTCAAAAATTGACAAAAGAACGTTATAAATATGTTTCCCCCTTGGTTGTCATCGACTAAAGTATGGAATAAAGTTTGAGGCTACCCAAATTCACTGATTATGGAAAAGCTTGCTTAATTCCAGAGTACATGGACACACACAATTAGACAAAAAGAAGTATTTGTTAAGACCTCCCTTATTGGAAGTATTTGTTTCCAGATTTTTTTTGATAATGTAAGTTCGAGAAAGTCTTCTCACCTAGTTTCTTTGTTTCTATGGAGAATCTTCATGTTCATCTTTCATATGAAGCTTTCCTTGGTGGTCATGTTTGATATGGATGTATATATCCATTTGAATGATTAATGGGTGATTCAAAGAGATAAGTGAAAAATAAGGTCACAGTTGAGGGGTCAATATATGCACATTACTTGCATCGAGAAACATCACAGTTTTATCTCATTATTTCAATCGCATAATGCAGACTCCAAGAGTCATAAAGAACAAAGTTAAATTTAGGGAAAGAAGTCAATTTACCTTATCAGCCCTTTTCTGCTCCAAACATCCTTCTGGAAAGACGAATGTGTGTTGGATTACTGATAAAGAATTATAATATGCTCATGTTCATGTATTGATTAATTAGGTTGAAATTAAATCATATATTGAGTGAGTATATCAAAGTACATATTTATTTAAAACACCCTGGATATAATACTTGTTATCTTAAAATGTGCTCATTATTACGATATAGGGAATTTAATACATATTATTTTCAAAGCACAGATGGACAAGCATCGACTAGTTAGATACATGATTGTTTTTCAACATGGTTCAAGCAACAACTATCATCCATTGTAGCTCCAAATCCATAAATATTCCATTTGAGAAGCTTTTATGAAGGTCCTCTTTAACGTGAAAATGAATGACACGTATACTTTGTGAACAAATATAACTTTCACACTAAAACATGGGCAAAAGGGAAGAACACCATAAACAATGGTGTATTCATAAAAATAGTTACAGAGGACGGTGAAGACGATTTCTATGGTGTTATTACACATATTTATGAATTGGTATATAATTATATGGACTCAGAAAATAAATGTGTCTTATTTTATTGTGATTGGTGTTGTACCCCAAAATTTTCCCTCCCATTTCTCAATGATTTCTCATCACAATGCCTTTGAAGATCAAGATCCAGTTAGGGTTTCATCTGCTCAAGACTTCTCCTTGCACTATTGACCCAAATTAGGGTTTATGTTTGCACAAAGATGTTTTGACCTAAAATGCCTAAGATGACTTTATTTCTTCATATTGGACTCCCTAGTTTATCCTCATCAAGTTTCAAGTCTTGATTCCAAGTTTTGCCCAGTCAATTGGACAGTTGACCTAGAAATCAACTGTATTGGGGAAAAAGTCAACTGTGACCAATTGACAGTCAAACCTCATGAAAATTGACCCACATCAACATTATAAACTTCCATGAACCATTTGATCAAGTTTGGATCACAATTCCACAAGAAATTTGATCAGATCACCAAAAGGGCAAAATGGTCATTTTTAGGGTTTTGACTGCACAAAGGCAATTTTTGACTGTTTAACCTAGCCAATGGCAAACCAAGCTCACATATGGACTCAAGGACCCCATGGAATTATCTTGACATGCTCAACAAACTCAAAAGATCCCAAGTACACAAGATTGACAGTTGAATTTCCCAGTCAATTGATCAATTTTGACTGTATACTGAAAAGTCAAACTTTGACTTTTTGGTCAAAATCAAGAGTCAAGATTCATTTTTAATCAAAACATGCCAAATCATGAAACTTGTTCACCAAGAAATCACAAAATGCAAATTAGGGTTAGAAATTAGAATTTTTCATAACTTAGAATTTTTCTAAGTTATGAAAAACCCTAATTTTTTCCCAACTTTGCCCCACTTTCTCACCAAGATCCAGTTGGATTAAAACAAAAGTCAAAACATGAAAGTTGTAGCTTGTTGCATAATCTACAACTTTGATTCACAAAGTTTTCCCAAATGAAGCTTGTATCTCAAGTTACAAATTTTTGAATAAGGGCACTAAACCATTCTTAACTTAGTGAATTTTGACCTATTTTGACAAGGTTTTCTACCCAACTTCAAGGCCATTTTCCATACACTTCCACTTGGAATTTCAATTTGCATTTCAAAGATGGATTTTAGTACACATTCCAAGCTTTCCAAAATGTCCAAGAACTTCTCAAACAACCTCATAACTTGAGAGAATCGAATTTCACAATATGGCAAAAACTCACTTTTGAATTGATCATGAACATGTTCATAACTTAGGCCATTTTCAAGTCAGCATAGTTTGTGCTACATTACAGGTCCTAAAATCCTTTTACACTCAATAATTTAATGCCAAACCTTTGTGCCAAGACCATGTTTTGTGTGTTCAAGCATTGCCTAGAAGATTAATCCATTTATAGATAAAGCATTATTTCCATTTTGAAAAAGTAGAACTTTATGTCCATTTTGCAAATCCAAGTGATACAGCCAAAATCTTCTAGGCACAAGTTATGAGACACATTGCACTGATCAAGGCAAAGGGTTGCAGCATGTTATGGGGGCCTGCATCAGTCTAGAACATCAACTTGCCTTTTGTTGCTTAAGAAAGAAGAAACAAAGCATAACTTGTACCAACTCTCATATCAGCTTGCGAACACAAAAGTAAACTTGTGAAACACATCCAGGACATCAAAACCAAGCTAGTGCACGATCCTAACATCCCTCATACACCCCAAATCCCAGAATCACCTTCAAACTGCAAGAACAAGGCAAGGCCTGCAGTTTGAGTGCCATCTCCCATTTCTCTCAAGCTTTCTTGCCCAAACCAGTTCACACACATTCCCTAGCATCTATGCAAGCTAACCAAGACTTGAAACACGACCTGTAATCCCTCTAACAAGTTCCACCATTTTCACTTTTTCATTTTGCAGTTGAAGTTCTACAACTCAATTCAAGGTGTCTCAAGGCAAAGTAAATATTGGAACAGCATCACCACACCTCAAGGAAGCTATACCAACCACTATCTTGCACTGAGAGCTTCTCCATTGCCAAATAGAACTTCAACTGAACAGGTGAGTTTTTGAATTCGTATCTCTCTTATTAGGCATTGTTAGCTTTAGGTTTGTGAAGAGAATATGTCACAATCATTGCCCTGAACATGCCCATATAATTAGATTTCATTTATATTATGTATGCTTAGAGAATTTGATGTCTGAACTTTGAACAAAAATTAGGTTAAGAATTGGGAGAGAAGAAATTCTCTCTCATTTCTGAGAGTTAAGACATGTTGTTTATATGTGTGAATTCGTGAGAAGATGCTTAACAGTTTTGATGTTGGAAGTTTTTGCTAAAACTCAAGGAATCAGGACCTTGCAATGGAAGAAAGTGGCGCGTGTTTTTGTTCAAACAGAAGGCTGGAGGTTGAAGAAAGGTCTTCATGGGCTGGGCTTATGTTGACTTTTCTTTTTGCACCATATAATTGCTTCTGAACCCCTTGAGCCCATTTGGTTTATTTTTAATGTTTTTTGACTTTTTCTTTTTTTAATTGACTCATTTATTTTTTCTCATGATATTAAAAATATAAAAATATTTTTTCTCACCATTTTTGAATTTATTAGGTATTTATTTGATTTTTCATTTAGTTTATACATAAAAAATAAATACATATACTTTTTATTTAAAATACTAAAATAGTGCAAATACATTTTTATACACTTTTATTTTGTTCTACTCTCTGAAAATATTTTATAGAAAAAATACTTTTTTTATTAAATATTAAATATTATTTAATTAGTATATATAATACATATTTTGTAAATAATATAAATAAATATACTTATACATTAATATACTTGGAATAAAATACCAAAAATATACATATTTTATTTTATTAATATTTAACATTAAAAATGCATTTTTACAAATATACTATATTTTTATTTTATTTTTGTATGTAAATAATAAATATTATGTGTATTGAATAAATAATGCATTTTATTTTGTAAACTAGGGTTTTGTCCTAAATATGAAAATACTCCAAAAATAATGCCTTTTTTATGTCTTTTTTTATTTTACATAAATAATACTTTTTTTCATACACATAAAAATTCTTTTTACATTCTGCATATTTATTTCATTTCCATTTAATTATGCAATTATTTGTCTTGTAAATCTTCAAAGAACATGATGTAATAGCTAGGTTTAATCTTCTTGTCAAAATATGCCCATTTGAACATTTGTACCCCCCTCCCCATATTATTATGTTGTAATAGTGTAGGAATTTTATTTTTCGCACTTTATCATTTTCTAAATATACTATGCTAGAGTTAGGGTTTGTATGCGAATAAAATGAACAAAATAATTTTGACCTAATTTCAAGATAATCAAGCATGAAAATGGACAACACATCTCACACTTGCACCCCTAGGGTATTCCACTTTGTTGCCTTCAAATAATTGGGCCATATTGCATGTTAGGTTTCTTTGGGTAAAACAAACAATCAAATGATCATAAGTCCCTCGATGACGCTTTCGAAAAGTTGCCTAAAATGATCAAGTCCCTTTCAAAGAAAAATTGCCCAAAGACATTTAACACTATTGCAATCATGGTCTAAACGATGACCCGCGCCCGTCCCTTTCAACTCCTAAGACAAGATTATCCACCAAATGCAATGGTGGAACAAAATTGTCAAAAGGTTTAAAACATAACAAAAATCTTTGAGAAAACTTTAGGGTAGATAACTCTTAAGTACTTGTCAATTTGCAAAGAAAACACTTGCCTAATTTCAAACCACACTTCACAAACACTTTCAAAACAAACTTTCAAAAAACTTGAAACATCTTTTCAAAAGACAAAACACCCTTTGTAAAACATTCGAGTAAAGAATTGTTACAAGGGTAGCCTATACAAGGCATCTTTTCAAAACATTTTCAAAACCACACACCAAGCACCATTTCAAACAATTGAAAACCAAGGCAAGTTGATCTAAGCAAGTACCTAAGAGGCCATAGATAACCATGGATAGAAAGGGTGCTAATACCTTCCCTTTCTATAATCTACTCCCCGAACCCAAGAAAAAACTCAAAGGTTTTTGCTGTGCTTTTTAAACCTTTCCTTAGGATAAAATAAAAAGTCGGTGGCGACTCTTGCTCAACCGAAACATTTGCGAAAACAAACGCAAAACCCTAGTCAGTTCTCCCACCGTACCACAGAACTGGCGACTCTGCTGGGGAAAATTTTAAAAGTGGAGTAACCTTAGGGCTTAGATCACCCTCTTGCATGACAAATTGTTTGAATTGTTTGCTTTACATTTTGGCTCTCTTGTTTGGGTTTGAAATCCTACACCCGGATTTTGGGAAACATTTTCATAGATAGCAATACGTTGTGGAAACTGTGCGGGGTATACCGACACGGTCGAAGCAATAGCTATATTAGTGCGACATATTTGTGAGTACCGGTAACCCTTGAGTTCAATCAAGGAGAGTACGGGGCCGCTGAGTGATGTCACTAAGCACTAATGACCTAGAACCTTACTTGACCATCTTGGCCTTTTATTAGGGGTAGTGAGATGACCGGCTTTGGTGCAGTCCGAAGTTGGTAGATACTCGATGCTACACTCATTGAGGGTTGTTTTCTTGGAATATTTTGGTCGCTAGTTAAGTGGCTAAACCAAAACAATGAACAATGAAAACAATCCCGTGATATTGAGCTCCTTAGAACCCGGTTACTATTTATAGGACAGGTTTTTAAGCCAACTACACTCAAGAGGGTACTTACCTATGAAACCCCATGCAAGCCTGAAACTAGGGTTTGGTGTAATTTGCTTGTACATATGTTTTGTGCATACATCATAAACATCATAAAACATCATCTGCATTCACTAACCATTTCAAGGGTTTTGAATCTTCATCTTTGTTCTTGTTTTGTAGGACATGGAAATTCCTCGCAGAAATACCATCCAAGTCAACCTTGTGAGAATCTCTCCTCAACTCAAGAAGCTCACCTCAAGAATTCCGGAAAATTCATCCTTCAGTGAAAGACATGGTAGACTGCTCAGCCTAGTCAGCACCAACATTGAAGAAGACATGATGAAAGTGCTATTCCAGTTCTTTGACCCTCTTCACCACTGCTTCACTTTCCCTGATTATCAGTTGGTGCCCACTTTGGAGGAGTTTTCTCAACTCCTAAGAATCCCTATCCTCAATCAACTACCATTCAACGGTACGGAAAAGGAACCAAAGCCGGAAGATGTTGCTCGAGCATTACATCTACAACCATCCGACATCAAGGGGCATTGGGAAACCAGAAGCGGCGTCATAGGATTCTTAGCAAAATTCTTGTTTGAGAAGGCACAAGAATGTTGGAACTCATTGGACCTACAATCCTTTGAAGAAATTGTGGCACTCCTTATCTATGGGTTGGTCTTGTTCCCAAATCCTGACCAACTGGTAGATGTCAACGCCGTCAAAATCTTCTTGTCCAGAAATCCAATACCAACATTGCTTGGGGACATCCTTCACTCATTTTACACACGAACAATGAGAAAGAGGGGTGTTCTCATGTGTTGTACTCCTCTCCTTGCAAGGTGGTTTATTTCGCACCTTCCACAATCTGTCTTGAAGAATGACCAAGGCTCAAGGTGGTCCCAACGGTTGATGACTCTTACTCACTCTGATGTACATTGGTGTTCTCGGTCCTGAGAAAATGTCATCATCGTCGATCGTTGCGGAGAATTTCCTAATGTTCCTTTACTTGGAATCAGAGGAGGTATCACCTACAACCCTTGCCTAGCTTTGAGGCAATTTGGATATGCACGGAGGGATGGCCCTCATGATATGTTGATTCCTGACCTAGTTTTTGACTTCGACAACGATGCGCAAGGACTTCGCCAAAGATTCATCAGAGCTTGGGGAAAACTCAACAAGGTTGATAGCAAGACTCTGGGACACAAGAATTCCATCCCTCTTGAGCCCTATCTCAAGTGGGTACGAGCCCGAGCCCAAAGTCTAATGATGCCTTATCCTCATGTACTCCCAGTGATTAAAGAGCCCGTCAATGAAGGAGAGGTTCCCTACACCATCCTACATCCAGACATGCCTACATCGTGGGAGGAAATGCAGAAAAGTTGGATTCAGCTCAAGGAGGAACGGAATACTTTTGAAGCTAGCTTCTACGCTAGTGAGAAGAAGGTTCTAGAGCTTACCCGCCGACCCCATGAGCAAGAGGCCCTCAACACCTACATCGCACCAAAGAGGATGCGCAATGTCTTTTTGCCTTAAGAAGTTATTTTGTAATATTTGGCCCATGGGGCATTTATGTACTAACAAATCTCTTCTTATTAATATGACGTGCGTTCTTCTTTGTCTGAAACAATTTTGAATGTTCTAAATCCTTGAATGCATTGCATACATAAGCATACCATTCATCATGTGCATAAGCAGGTCTCACTCCAGGTATCCTTATCTGTCTGCTGTTTATTTCAGTAGGATGGATCTCGAGCAAACAGTCAA
Source organism: Vicia faba (assembly GCA_948472305.1). Classification (NCBI taxonomy): domain Eukaryota; kingdom Viridiplantae; phylum Streptophyta; class Magnoliopsida; order Fabales; family Fabaceae; genus Vicia; species Vicia faba. Next base: position 1,201,190,480 of record OX451736.1, on the reverse strand, counting down.
AGACCTACAAGCTCAGAATGCACAGTTCCAGCAACTCCTGATGACCTTGGCTAAAGGTCAGGAGGATATCAAGACTCAATTGGGGAATAAGGACCCAGTGAAAAAGAAGAAAAAGAGGATTAGGGTGGCTACTTTGGGGAGAAGATTTGACGGAGAAGCTCGGAGAGTGCTTGAATTTCCTCCTACTTCTGATGAAGGGACCAGTAAAAGAGATGGAGCTGCGGTGCCTTCCGAGTCTGATGCGGAAGAAGAAGAGGTTGAAGAGGATGAAGATTATTCTGACCAGCAATACCCTCCAGCTGATGATAAATACAAGGGTTTAGAAGACATATTGGCCGCCATGGAATTACAAAGAGTACCGGGTTTGGATTTTGAAGACTTGGGTTTGGTTGCCGGGATTGTGATTCCCCCAAAATTCAAAGTGCCAGTGTTTGTGAGGTATGATGGGCTGTCCTGTCCCAAAATGCATCTCAGGTCCTACATAAGAAAGATTCAACCCTATACGGCAGACAAAAACCTCTGGATTCATTTCTTTCAAGACAGCCTTTCGGGAGCTCAGTTGGAGTGGTTTTATCAGCTAGAAGGAACCATTGTCAGAAATTGGGAAGATTTGGCCACCGCTTTCTACAAACAATACCAGTATAATTCTGACCTTGCTCCTACTCGTACCCAACTTCAGGGTATGTCACTAGGAACAAGCGAGGGATTCAAAGAATATGCACAAAAATGGAGGGATTTGGCTGGCAGGGTGCAGCCTCGTTTAACCGATCGTGAGCTCGTTGATATGTTTCTTGGGACCCTATCTGGGCCATTTTTCAATCATCTAATTGGTAACTCTTCCGCGGGGTTTACCGATTTGATCTTAACAGGCGAAAGAATAGAAACTGGCATCAAGTCAGGAAAGATTCAGAAGGGTGTTGCTGCAAGTGTTGAGAAGAAACCTTTTAAGAAGGAAACAACTGTGGTATATTCTCAGAGAAGAGAAGGGAAGACGGAGCGTCGGCCAACTGTGGGGGCCGTAATGATTCAGAACACTCCTAGTGAGCAGCCTCGCTATAACCAGTCCAGACCAAATCAGCAACGAGTGGAGCGGCCACAACGGCAGTTCACCCGTATTAATATGACTCCGGCGCAAGTGCTTCCCCATCTACTGAAGTTGAATCTCGCCACCATCAAGGAGGCACCAAAGAATGTGAATACGTCCTCTCTACATTATCATGCCAATGCTAAATGCGCCTACCATTCAGACAGTGTTGGACACGACACCAATGATTGTTGGGCACTCAAGCATAAAATCCAAGACCTGATAGAGGCTAAGGAGGTAGAGTTTGACGCTCCAGAGAAGCCTAATGTGATATCTGCACCCATGCCGAAGCACGGCCGAAATGTCAATGCCATTGAAGAAGATTTGTATGTTGCCGATGTCAGTGATCTGACTACTCCACTGCTAACCATTAAGTTGAATTTGTTAAGGGGCGGGATCTTCCCGGGATGTAAAGAAGACTGCTATTTTTGTTACTCTCTGCCGTTTGATTGTCCGTTACTGAAGAAAGGCATCCAAGGCCTTATGGATAGTCGACAAATTTTGTTCGAAAAAGTTTCTGCTGTTCCAGTTCATACTGAAGATGTCTCAATCATAACCATTCACGCCAATCTTTCCAAGGCCGTCAAAAAGCCTGTTAAGATTACCCCGGCTACGAAATCTGTTCCTTTGAAGATAACAATGCCAGGGCCTGTTCCCTATGTTTCTGAGAAGTCGATACCTTGGAACTATGGCGGTGACGTCTACTACCATGGTATCAAACAAATTGAGATAATTGAAGAAAGTTCGGATGACGATGAAGCCAGCATTAGTAACATTGCAGGCACTAGCAAAATCACCAGGAGCGGGAGAATATTTTCTCCAGAGATTGCCCCTCCAAGAGCAGTCTTTGGACCCTCATCAGCTGACAAGGTCGTCCCTGCACCAATAAAACTTTCTGCTAGAACTCCTTTGATTGAAGACGCTGTTGTTCCTAGTACTGTCTCTCCTACCGCTGCTGACAAAGGTAAGGGAATCTAAGATGAGCCCGTCAGGACGAGGACTCAACCCTTGGTAATCCCGGAAACCTCCAAGAAGGAAATGGACGAGATTTTGAGGATAATCAAAAGAAGTGACTACGATGTGGTAGAACAGTTGGGGCAAACCCCCTCAAAGATCTCCATGCTGGCACTACTACTTTGCTCAGAAGCGCACGCTAAAGCCCTGATAAAATTCCTGAAGGCAGCTCATGTGCCCCAGGAAACCTCTGCGGATCAATTTCAAAATTGCGTGGCTAGCCTGACTGCGAACAATGGATTAGGTTTTTCTGATGCCGACCTAACTCCTAAAGGTAGAAATCACAATGATGCTTTGCACATTTCAGTCGAGTGTCGAGGAACTACTCTCGCACATGTCTTGGTTGATACTGGTTCGTCGCTGAATGTTTTGCCTAAGAAGGCCTTGAACCGACTAGATTGTGAGGGGTTGGAGTTGAAGCCGAGTGATATTATTGTCAGAGCTTTCGATGGTTCGAAGAGAATGGTCCATGGAGAGGTTAAAATTCTCATCAAAATAGGCACTGAGGTGTTTAAATCCACTTTCTATGTGATGGACATCCGTCCATCATACTCTTGCCTGTTGGGTAGACCTTGGATACACCATGCTGGGGAAGTCACCTCCTCCTTACATCAGATGTTGAAGTATCCTGTTAAGGGAAAGATCATTACTGTCTATGGCGAAGAGGAGTACATGATTAGCCACTTGAATTCCTTCCGGTATGTGGAGGTTGAAGGGGAATTCATCGAGACACCGTTTCAACATTTCGAAGAAGTCCTTCCTGAAATAGCAGTAGCAAAGTTGGCAGCTGAGACACCGAGGCAGATGGCCAGGATGGCATCTCTGGAGGACGCAAGGGCCGCAATAAAAGAAGGAAAGAATTCAGCATGGGGGCAGTTACCTGACATTCCGCATAAGACAGACAAATTTGGATTAGGGTTCACAGCCGCTGGCCAAAAAGCTATGCGCCGGTCGAAGATTGCAAGAGCGCCAGTCAAAATTTCTCCCTACGGAATCAACGCTCTGGAGGATGAAGGCAAAGAGAGCAACATTGAAGAGTGGATTTATCCAACTATTAAGGGAGGATTGAGCAACTGGGAGGCAAAAGACTTTGTCCCCATCACTTTTATTCATCAGTAATTTATCTTCTAAACATTTCTTATTTGGTCTGTAATATTTACTTTCAAACAATCCGTACACTATCTTTTCACCTCATGCCTTGCCTGGGGCATGTAGGTCCACTTGTAAGGGTTTGATTATTTTTCATATCCATATGCCATGTTTAATGATTCATTGGACGTTTTTCATTTGATAAACTGCTTGTGTTCATTTTCTTTCCTTTTGCATTTTTTGTTTAAGGATGGCTATCCCTTACACACACCCACACTCACCAATGCAGGTACCCATCCACTCCGGATTCCATGGGTGACTATTCTGCTATATCTTTCAATAACTCTGAGGATCTGGTCAATCTAGCCAAGTATGAAGATGACGAAGGATGTGAAGTACCAGGGGAACTAGCCAGACTTCTACAGCAAGAGGAAAGGGCCATTCTACCGCACGAAGAGTCATTGGAAACTGTCAACTTGGGAACCGAGGAAGACCGGAAGGAGGTGCAAGTGGGTGCCAATCTAGAACCAAATGTCAAGGAACGCCTGATACAGTTGTTGAATGAGTATGTTGAAATATTCGCTTGGTCTTATGAAGACATGTCGGGTTTAGACACAGACATCGTGGTTCACCGTCTCCCCACAAGAGAAGACTGTCCACCGATCAAGCAAAAAGTTCGCCGAATGAGGCCTGACATGTCCGAAAAGATCAAGGCAGAAGTAATGAAGCAATTCGATGCTGGCTTTCTGGCTGTTACGTCCTATCCTCAATGGGTCGCTAACATTGTGCCAGTACCTAAGAAAGATGGCAAAGTCAGGATGTGTGTGGACTACCGGGATCTGAATAGGGCTAGCCCCAAAGATGATTTCCCGCTACCTCACATTGACATTTTAATCGACAATACAGCTCAGCACAAAGTGTTTTCCTTCATGGATGGATTCTCGGGCTACAATTAAATCAAAATGGCCCCCGAGGACATGGAGAAAACTACTTTCGTCACACAATGGGGCACTTTCTGTTACAAAGTGATGCCGTTCGGGCTGAAGAACGCAGGGGCAACTTATCAACGCGCCATGGTAGCTTTATTTCATGATATGATACATCATGAGATTGAAGTTTACGTAGACAACATGATAGCTCGGTCACAAACAGAGGAAGAGCACCTCGAACATCTGGAGAAGCTGTTTGCCAGATTAAAAGAATACAAGCTCAGGCTGAATCCAAGTAAATGCACTTTTGGAGTTAGGTCTGGTAAACTCTTGGGATTCATTGTAAGCAACAAAGGCATTGAAGTCGATCCCGCAAAAGTAAAAGCAATACAAGAGATGCCTGCTCCCCGTACTGAGAAGGAGGTTAGAGGATTCTTGGGGCGCTTGAACTATATTGCCAGATTCATCTCTCATCTGACTTCCACCTGTGAGCCAATTTTCAAACTCTTGAAAAAAGATCAGGTAGTCGAGTGGAACGACGATTGTCAAGCTGCTTTTGATAGAATCAAGGAGTATTTGCTAGAACCTCCTATTCTGATGCCACCCGTCGAAGGAAGACAATTGATCATGTATTTGACCGTTTTGGATAACTCAATGGGGTGTGTTTTGGGCCAGCATGACGAGTCTGGTCGAAAAGAGCATGCTATTTATTACCTTAGCAAAAAGTTTACCGACTGTGAGACTCGCTACTCACTGCTCGAGAAAACTTGCTGCGCTTTGGTATGGGCTGCTCGCCGACTAAGACAGTATATGTTGACTCATACTACCTTGTTGATTTCCAAAATGGATCCTATCAAGTATACCTTCGAAAAGCCCGCTTTATCTGGGAGGATAGCTAGATGGAAAATGATCTTAACTGAGTATGACATCCAGTACACCACCCAAAAAGCTATAAAAGGGAGTGTACTAGCTGACCATCTGGCTCATCAAGCCATCGAAGATTATCAACCCATGAGATTTGACTTCCCAGACGAGGACATCATGAATTTGGACAACATTGAAGGTGACGGACCGTATGACGGACCCGAAAAGGGATCCCGATGGACCCTGTACTTTGATGGTGCTTCAAATGCACTTGGAAATGGTATTGGCGCGGTACTCATTTCTCCGGAAGGTTGTCACACACCTTTCACGGCCCGGCTTTGCTTCGGCTGCACAAACAACATGGCTGAATATGAAGCTTGCATCTTTGGTCTCAAGGCTGCTATAGACTTGGGGATCAAATCTTTGATCGTATTTGGGGACTCGGCTTTGGTTATCAGTCAAATCAAAGGAGAGTGGGATACCAAGCATCCTAATCTTATCCCATACAAAGAACATGTCCTGACATTGTTGCCTCATTTCGAGCAAATTACCTTCGAGCATTTCCCACGAGAAGAGAATCAGCTAGCAGATGCTCTGGCCACAATGTCCTCCATGTTTAAACTCAACTAGGATAACGAGGCTCCTCAAATCACCATCGAGCGAATGGATGAACCTGCGCATTGTCACGAGATTAATACCGAAGAGGTAGTGGAACAACCCTGGTTCCATGAAATCAAAAGGTATCTCGAGACCAGAGATTATCCTGAAGGAGCTTCAGTAAATGACAAGAAGTTCTTAAGGAAATTTGCTGCCAAATTCTTCCTGAGCAACGACATCCTTTACAAACGAAGCCATGATTGTGTATTACTCTGATGTGTAGACAAAGCTGAAGCGGAGTTAATCATGACTGACATACACAGCGACACATTTGGCACTCACTTGAGCGGGCATACAATGGCTAAGAAGATCCTAAGGGCAGGCTATTACTGGTCTACCATGCAAACTGACTGCCATCAACATTCCCGTACTTGCCACAAGTGTCAAGTCTATGCTGACAAAGTTCATATCCCTCTGGTTCCTCTCAACGTCCTGACTGCTCCGTGGCCCTTTGCAATGTGGGGCATTGATATGATTGGAGAGATCAAGCCCACGGCTTCCAACGGACATCGCTTCATCCTGGTTTCCATTGACTATTTCACCAAATGGGTCGAAGCAGCTTCCTTCGCCTCCGTTACCAAAAATGTGGTTGCCCGCTTTATCAAGCAAAATCTCATATGTCGGTATGGTGTTCCAGACAGGATCATCACAGACAACGGTACAAATCTGAATAACACAATGATCACTGCATTGTGTGAACAGTTCAAGATTTATCATCACAATTCATCTCCCTATCGGCCGAAGATGAACGGTGTTGTTGAAGCTGCGAACAAAAACATTAAGAAGATCATTCAGAAAATGACAGTCACTTACAAAGACTGGCATGAGATGTTACCGTTTGCTCTACATGGATACCGTAAGACGACACGTACTTCAACTGGGGCAACCCCATTTTCTTTGGTTTATGGCATGGAAGCTGTTTTGCCTATGGAAGTCCAGATCCCTTCTCTAAGGATTATGAAGGATGCAGGTTTGAACGAAGATGATTGGATGCAAACCCGACTTGATCAACTCAATCTGATCGACGAAAAGCGACTTGCTGCTATATGCCATGGTCAGACGTATCAAAAGCAGATGATCAAGGCCTTCAATAAGAAAGTCAGACGTCAAGTGTATCAAGTCGGAGATCTCGTAATCAAGCGGATTATCTTACCGCAAAGTGATCCCAGGGGCAAATGGACTCCTACATATGAAGGACCATTTGTGATCAAGAGCATATTTTCTGGTGGTGCAATGATTCTGACCACCATGGACGGCGACGATTTGCCGCACCCTGCGAACGCAGACATAGTCAAAAGATACTACGCATGAAATGACCCGACAAGTCGAAAACCCGAAAGGGCGGCTTGGGCAAAAATGGGCATCCCGGTGGATCGAAAACCCGAAAGGGCGGTTCAGGCAAAAATTAGGGATAAAAACAAAAAAATCTGTACACCCGGCAAGTCGAAAACCCGAAAGGGCGACTTGGGCAAAAAGGGGTTTCCCGGTGGATCGAAAACCCGAAAGGGCGATTCAGGAAAAAGTTAGGGAATTAAAGCGTATGACTATGTCTCGTCGGATCACTTCAAGGACAATCTCTTCATCAACCGGTTCCAGGCTTCTGATCAATCCAGTCATCGTCAAGCGAAGCATTGAATGGACAGATATTCAGAGTTGTGAAAGCTATAGCGGAATGGAATCCCATGGAATTATTTCACATAGCCATCCTTATTTTGTATAAACCTTTCAAATATTTACGACAAAATCCTCTTACTAGGATGATTGTCTCCTTTGTACAAATATACTCATAGAAAATCAATACAAATACTTTTCCCAGAAATTTGTGTCATTTCCTTTTCTTTTCTCTTGCACTATTTGTTTTATCTTAAGAAACGTCCAATGTTTTGTTAAATAGGCATATGCATTTGAAACATAATCATTTTCTTATGAGTCGGGAAAGAGGATTACTGATAGGTCAAGGGAACAGTTGGATATCTTGATACCCTTCAAAGGAAACCCCCGGGAGATTTGGAATCCATATCCCTAGCAAGTCTTGAAGCTCATCCCCAGTAGATTATGGAAGCTTATCCCCCGCAGAGTACGGACGTCTCTCCCGAGTTTTATTCAAAGTTATTCCTCACAAGGCCTTATAACTGGGTTATCCTCAGCTAACAACCACGGAAGATCGCACTCGCCAAAATTCTTCTTATCCCCAGCGGAGTTCATCAAAATTCCCCAGCAGTAACTTATCTTTACAATCCCCCAGCCAGAGGGTCCTCAGGAATCCAATTTCCCTCAGAGTTTAAGTTTCAATATCCCCAGCCGAGCTAAACTTCAAATTATCAATCTCCAGCGGAGCCAGACTAATGAACCTTTTCCCCACAGAGTTTTAGGAAGGAAAATCTTGAGTTCCCCAGTGAAGTCGCCGGAGATGCTTCACGCCAAACGGAAGATTCTCAGCCTTGCATCCCCAGCATGAGTCTACTAGATTGGTACTCCCCAGTAGAAGTCATCAGGAATTCCCCGGAAGTTTGGTATACAACCCAAGCTCTTTGTTCCCCAGCAACAGCCAAGGATTTGTTCTTCCCGGCAGCAGTCAAGATGCTCTTATCTTCAGTCATCCAGGATTCATCTATCCCCAGCAAGACAACTCATCAGCTTACATGCGCATTCATTACATTCATATCATAAACATTGATATAACATATATTGCATCATGCATTTCATGCAACATAATTCTGTGTGTAGCTAACATTTTGTCCGTTTCAGGATAAGAATAAAAGGCTATCATTAACAGCTTCAGATGCAGTTTTACACGGACTCATCATCAGGCAACCCTACACCGGTTCCCCCTCAAATTTCAAGATTTCTGAAAACAGTTCACGGATTCTCCAAGTAACGGATGTTAACCTATCGCTTGTTCAGTTTCTTCTCCAGACTTCTGAAAACAACCTATAGATTCTTCCCAACAACGGATGTTAGTCTATCACTTGTTCAGATGCAACCTTTGAAAATAGTTTATGGACGCTTCCCAACAACGGATGCTGCTCTATTGCTTATTCAACTCCAAGATTTCTGAAAACAGTTTACGGGTTCTCCAAGTAACGAATGTTAACCTATCGCTTGTTCAGTTTCTTCTCCAGACTTCTGAAAACAGCCTATAGATTCTTCCCAACAACGGATGTTAGTCTATCACTTGTTCAGATGCAACCTTTGAAAACAGTTTACGGACGCTTCCCAACAACGGATGCTGCTCTATTGCTTATTCAACTCCAAGATTTCTGAAAACAGTTCACGGGTTCTCCAAGTAACGGATGTTAACCTATCACTTGTTTAGTTTCTTCTCAAAAACTTCTGAAAACAGCTTATGGATTCTTCCCAACAACGGATGTTAGTCTATCACTTATTCAGATACAACCTTTTGAAAACAGTTTACGGACGCTTCCCAACAACGGATGCTGCTCTATTGCTTATTCAACTTCAAGATTTCTGAAAACAGTTCACAGGTTCTCCAAGTAACGGATGTTAACCTATCACTTGTTCAGTTTCTTCTCAAGACTTCTGAAAACAGTCTATGGATTCTTCCCAACAACGGATGTCAATCTATTGCTTATTCAGACCCCCCAGTTCAGAAATGGTCCAAAGCTTGGACACCTCTCCGATATTCATTCCAGATGGCATCTTTAAGCCCATCCCCGACAAGTTTTTGTCACTCTCCCAGATGGAATCGTTAAGCACATCTCCAAATGGCATCTCTAAGCCCATTCCCGCATCCATTGCTTTGACGAGTGCAAATTTCCGGGCACTCTAGTGTCCAATCTCCTTTTACCCTCGAGTCACGAAAGGCAAACCTGCCAATCTAACTCTTCGGATTCAAGAAGATTGAACAGGGGCAACTGTTGTACCCCAAAATTTGCCCTCCCATTTCTCAATGATTTCTCATCACAAATCCTTTGAAGATCAAGATCCAGTTAGGGTTTCATCTGCTCAAGACTTCTCCTTGCACTATTGACCCAAATTAGGGTTTATGTTTGCACAAAGATGTTTTGACCTAAAATTCCTAAGATGACTTTCTTTCTTCATATTGGACTCCCAAGTTTATCCTCATCAAGTTTCAAGTCTTGATTCCAAGTTTTGCCCAGTCAATTGGACAGTTGACCTAGAAATCAACTGTATTGGGGAAAAAGTCAACTGTGACCAATTGACAGTCAAACCTCATGAAAATTGACCCACATCAACATTATAAACTTCCATGAACCATTTGATCAAGTTTGGATCACAATTCCACAAGAAATTTGATCAGATCACCAAAAGGGCAAAATGGTCATTTTTAGGGTTTTGACTGCACAAAGGCAATTTTTGACTGTTTAACCTAGCCAATGGCAAACCAAGCTCACATATGGACTCAAGGACCCCGTAGAATTATCTTAACATGCTCAACAAACTCAAAAGATCCCAAGTACACAAGATTGACAGTTGAATTTCCCAGTCAATTGATCAATTTTGACTGTATACTGAAAAGTCAAACTTTGACTTTTTGGTCAAAATCAAGAGTCAAGATTCATTTTTCATCAAAACATGCCAAATCATGAAACTTGTTCACCAAGAAATCACAAAATGCAAATTAGGGTTAGAAATTAGAATTTTTCATAACTTAGAATTTTTCTAAGTTATGAAAAACCCTAATTTTTTCCCAACTTTGCCCCACTTTCTCACCAAGATCCAGTTGGATTCAAACAAAAGTCAAAACATGAAAGTTGTAGCTTGTTGCATAATATACAACTTTGATTCACAAAGTTTTCCCAAATGAAGCTTGTATCTCAAGTTACAAATTTTTGAATAAGGGCACTAAACCATTCTTAACTTAGTGAATTTTGACCTATTTTGACAAGGTTTTCTACCCAACTTCAAGGCCATTTTCCATACACTTCCACTTGGAATTTCAATTTGCATTTCAAAGATGGATTGTAGTACACATTCCAAGCTTTCCAAAATGTTCAAGAAATTCTCAAACAACCTCATAACTTGAGAGAATCGAATTTCACAATATGGCAAAAACTCACTTTTGAATTGATCATGAACATGTTCATAACTTAGGCCATTTTCAAGTCAGCATAGTTTGTGCTACATTACAGGTCCTAAAACCCTTTGACACTCAATAATTTAATGCCAAATCTTTGTCCCAAGACCATGTTTTGTGTGTTCAAGCATTGCCTAGAAGATTAATCCATTTATAGATAAAGCATTATTTCCATTTTGAAAAAGTAGAACTTTATGTCCATTTTGCAAATCCAAGTGGTACAGCCAAAATATTCTAGGCACAAGTTATGAGACACATTGCACTGATCAAGGCAAAGGGTTGCAGCATGTTATGGGGGCCTGCATCAGTCTAGAATATCAACTTGCCTTTTGTTGCTTAAGAAAGAAGAAACATAGCATAACTTGTACCAACTCTCATATCAGCTTGCAAACACAAAAGTAAACTTGTGAAACACATCCAGGACATCAAAACCAAGCTAGTGCACGATCCTAACATCCCTCATACACCCCAAATCCCAGAATCACCTTCAAACTGCAAGAACAGGGCAAGGCCTGCAGTTTGAGTGCCATCTCCCATTTCTCTCAAGCTTTCTTGCCCAAACCAGTTCACACACATTCCCTAGCATCTATGCAAGCTAACCAAGACTTGAAACACGACCTTTAATCCCTCTAACAAGTTCCACCATTTTCACTTTTTCATTTTGCAGTTGAAGTTCTACAACTCAATTCAAGGTGTCTCAAGGCAAAGTAAATATTGGAACAGCATCACCACACCTCAAGGAAGCTATACCAACCACTATCTTGCACTGAGAGCTTCTCCATTGCCAAATAGAACTTCAACTGAACAGGTGAGTTTTTGAATTCGTATCTCTCTTATTAGGCATTGTTAGCTTTAGGTTTGTGAAGAGAATATGTCACAATCATTGCCCTGAACATGCCCATATAATTAGATTTCATTTATATTATGTATGCTTAGAGAATTTGATGTCTGAACTTTGAACAAAAATTAGGTTAAGAATTGGGAGAGAAGAAATTCTCTCTCATTTCTGAGAGTTAAGACATGTTGTTTATATGTGTGAATTCGTGAGAAGATGCTTAACAGTTTTGATGTTGGAAGTTTTTGCTAAAACTCAAGGAATCAGGACCTTGCAATGGAAGAAAGTGGCGCGTGTTTTTGTTCAAACAAAAGGCTGGAGGTTGAAGAAAGGTCTTCATGGGCTGGGCTTATGTTGACTTTTCTTTTTGCATCATATAATTGCTTCTGAACCCCCTGAGCCCATTTGGTTTATTTTTAATGTTTTTTGACTTTTTCTTTTTTTAATTGACTCATTTATTTTTTCTCATGATATTAAAAATATAAAAATATTTTTTCTCACCATTTTTGAATTTATTAGGTATTTATTTGATTTTTCTTTTAGTTTATACATAAAAAATAAATACATATACTTTTTATTTAAAATACTAAAATAGTGCAAATACATTTTTATACACTTTTATTTTGTTCTACTCTCTGAAAATATTTTATAGAAAAAATACTTTTTTTTATTAAATATTAAATATTATTTAATTAGTATATATAATACATATTTTGTAAATAATATAAATAAATATACTTATACATTAATATACTTGGAATAAAATACCAAAAATATACATATTTTATTTTATTAATATTTAACATTAAAAATGCATTTTTACAAATATACTATATTTTTATTTTATTTTTGTATGTAAATAATAAATATTATGTGTATTGAATAAATAATGCATTTTATTTTGTAAACTAGGGTTTTGTCCTAAATATGAAAATACTGCAAAAATAATGCCCTTTTTATGTCTTTTTTTATTTTACATAAATAATACTTTTTTTCATACACATAAAAATTCTTTTTACATTTTGCATATTTATTTCATTTCCATTTAATTATGCAATTATTTGTCTTGTAAATCTTCAAAGAACATGATGTAATAGCTAGGTTTAATCTTCTTGTCAAAATATCCCCATTTGAATATTTGTACCCCCCTCCCCATATTATTATGTTGTAATAGTGTAGGAATTTTATTTTTCGCACTTTATTGTTTTCTAAATATACTATGCTAGAGTTAGGGTTTGTATGCGAATAAAACGAACAAAATAGTTTTGACCTAATTTCAAGATAATCAAGCATGAAAATGGACAACACATCTCACACTTGCACCCCTAGGGTATTCCACTTTGTTGCCTTCAAATAATTGGGCCATATTGCATGTTAGGTTTCTTTGGGTAAAACAAACAATCAAATGATCATAAGTCCCTCGATGACGCTTTCGAAAAGTTGCCTAAAATGATCAAGTCCCTTTCAAAGAAAAATTGCCCAAAGACATTTAACACTATTGCAATCATGGTCTAAACGATGACCCGCGCCCGTCCCTTTCAACTCCTAAGATAAGATTGTCCACCAAATGCAATGGTGGAACAAAATTGTCAAAAGGTTTAAAACATAACAAAAATCTTTGAGAAAACTTTAGGGTAGATAACTCTTAAGTACTTGTCAATTTGCAAAGAAAACACTTGCCTAATTTCAAACCACACTTCACAAACACTTTCAAAACAAACTTTCAAAAAACTTGAAACATCTTTTCAAAAGACAAAACACCCTTTGTAAAACATTCGAGTAAAGAATTGTTACAAGGGTAGCCTATACAAGGCATCTTTTCAAAACATTTTCAAAACCACACACCAAGCACCATTTCAAACAATTGAAAACCAAGGCAAGTTGATCTAAGCAAGTACCTAAGAGCCCATGGATAACCATGGATAGAAAGGGTGCTAATACCTTCCCTTTCTATAATCTACTCCCCGAACCCAAGAAAAAACTCAAAGGTTTTTGCTGTGCTTTTTAAACCTTTCCTTAGGATAAAATAAAAAGTCGGTGGCGACTCTTGCTCAACCGAAACATTTGCGAAAACAAACGCAAAACCCTAGTCAGTTCTCCCACCGTACCACAATTGGTATGATCCATCTTTTAGAGGGGAAAAATAGATTAAAAAAGTATAACATTATTGAAGTTCGAACGAATCGAAGATATAAAGAATATGACTTATTCATAGTGGAACATAGTGTTAGGCAAGTTTATTATGTACCTTATCCTTCAATTCATCCATGTAAACGTGGATGTTGTGTTGTAATCAAGTCCAAACCAATTGGTCATACTAGAACTGACGATCTAGTGGAAGATGTTGCATATTGATGACCTCTCGGCAAATGTACCGATAATTCCCAATTCCTCAGTGTGTAGCTCACTAATTTATTCTATAATTACCTAATTCCTTAGACCAATTCAAGGTTAAATTAGGTGATCTAAATGTGTTAATTCATTAGCAATAACTATCAAATTCATATTCCAAGTTCATTACAAAGTTGAATAAATAGACTAGTTTAGATAATTATACTAATGGTCAGAAATCCCTAATCATCTACATCCGTTATTACGCACGTAAGTGACAAAAAGCATTAAACATAATAACACTTAAAATAAGATAATAACATTGAAAACACTTAACAAATCTCAAATAGACATATGATTCAATAGAGTCTAAACAAGGTTCATCTCAAAAAGTCTTAATCTAGAGAAACTTAGTTACTCATTGATAAGATAACAAATACCATGAGTGGAGAAGTTTTCATCATCAAAATATATGGTATAACTTCTCTCCAATATGCTCTAAATCACTCCTTGAATGACCTTGGGCGTCACTTTCTCTCTCTGATTCAGAACCCTTTAAAAATGGCTAAATTTTCCTTTAAATAGAAAAAATGTGTTAGCTGAAAAAGAAGTATATTGTTACGATAGGTCAGTAGCGTGCCGTGATGCAAGCATCGTCATGTTGTGATAGGATGCATCGTGCAAGCAATAATTCCATGAGCAAACACACGTTTTTCCTTATTTTATTCACAATTTTGCACCAAGTCTTTGTATCTTCTTTATATTGACTTTTGGCTCAATTGTTCACATTTTAACATGATTTTAGATATTTCTCCTTCTGAATTTAACTGAATTTCTTCATAAAAACCACATAATGATGACTGACATCACATACCAAGATGATGAGATTTCACAAGTTAATAAGGTGGTTGAAATTGAAGAGCTTACAAATTGGTGTGATACTGTAGTTGAGTGTCAACAAATTGATTCGACTTCCTTGTTGTCAAACGGATCATGGAAATGAAGAGCATAAGGAGTTAGAGTTCGAAGACAATAACGAATCAGATGAAGACGATGGAGATTTTGAGGATAGAAAGTTTGAATAGTAAGCTTTTGTAATATTATTACTTAATGTATATTGTGTAATATATTACTTGAAATGTAATACTTAATGTATTGAATAAGATGTTTTTTTTTAATATTTTACCCGTTCTACTTACTATAGTGTTGGTTTATTTATTTATTTATGTTTTTCTCAAAATAGACAAAAATTCCACACCGGCCTGAGGATAAGGGTTAGTGTAAGAAGGTCTCCCGCACAAGGGTTGTTGTTCGCGAGGTTCCTGAGTCTCCTATGTTTATTTCTATGCGACTTTCATATTAGGTGGTTCATCCGACTGTGCTTCCTACTCCATCTTCTATTACTTTATCCACTTTTCCATCTTACATTGTGTTACTATCCTCCTATGATTTCTCTAAGTTCCCTTTTGAGTGTCCACTGTTATTTACCAGTCCCCTTGGATATATAATGGCATATATATAGTCGGATGAATCTAACATATGTAACCCATATTTGTACCTATATTATCGATGCAGTCGAGATGATCTAGAATTCTACAGCCCATATTTGTACATATGTCATTGATGTAGCCAGGAGGATCTAGCAGTCTGTAACCTATATTTATACATGTGTCATCGATGGAGCCGTGAGGATTTAGCTGAATGTTAAATGTTTTTTAGAATTATGTTTTCATTTATTTGTTTAATTAAACATGCACCCTCATTCTTGCAGGTTGAGGATTTAAGACTCCACACTCCACACATTCGTCTTCATCATCCATGCATTTCATGCACAAGGTCATGATGACCTTGATTTCGATGATTATGAGGAGATTGATTGATTGGTGAGGCCTAAACCTGAATATGAAGATGAATGACAGATGGGTCATTGATCAGTCACCATTTATGCTATAGTTCTATTGCTTATTCATTAAAAATCCAGGAATTTTAAAACACTTTGATCTTAGTTAGTAGTTGTTTGAGTCAATTTTTATTCAGTTGCTATTTTATTGCTTAGGATGAATGATTAAAGGTTTGATCACTAAGGACTTAGGAGTAAATACCCTTAAGAACCGGTAATTGATTGTGGAAAATATGTATTGCAATGTTAATTCATAGTTGTTACAGGAATAAATCACACACCTTCCCTAGCATGCTATTCATATCTGTCGAAACTGTTCACTGCATCTATTTACGTTATTCATAATTATTTTCATAATTTAGCAAAACAATTCCCAATATTAGTTTTTGTTTAATTGAACAACAATTAGAACTCAATATCTACGCACAGACCTTGAGATCAACATTCAGGGAACTTTCCTCATTATTACTGCACAGGCGAATTAGTGCACTTGCTAATTTTCTGATTAAGTTTTTGGCGCTGTTCCTGGGGACTACCAAATTATTGAGTTTCGATTAAAATTTTGTTGCTCTACGACTAAAATCTTGTTTTCTGTTATTATTTTATTTTTATTATTACTGATTTTGTCTAATCTGTGTATGCGAGGAAAGCCCTTAGCTGAATTTATTTTTGACGCGGAGATCGAAAGAACCTTTCACGCAAGGCGTAGACAAGCTCGATTAGCTAGACTAGAATCACAAGAAGAAGTTCCCTCAGATAATTCAGGTTCAGTATCAGAAAAGGAAGAAGAAACTATGGGTGAAACCCCCCACCACCTGAGAGACTTCTTGGAGACTATGGAGGAGCAAATGCTCCAGCAAGTCGCTTGACTATTATGAATCAACCGATAACTGTTGCAAATTTTCAGTTTCACCCCTCAACGATCCGATAGCTCGAGAATAAATCTTTCATTGGAAAGATACATGAAGATGCAAATAAGCATTTGCAAAGGTTTCTTACTATGAGCACTACTTTGAAGATTGAGGGGCACTCAGAAGAAGCGAAGAAATTAATAATGTTTCCATTCACGCTATCTGAAGATGCTGAAGAATGATTTTACTCACTGCCTACTGGGAGTATTACTACTTAGGAAGAGATGGAAAAGACTTTTCTTAATGAGTACTTTCTTGCTTCTGTTTATATTCGCAAAAGATATGGTATTGTGAATTTTAAGCAGAAAGAAGGAGAGTCACTAGGTGATGCTTATAAGAGGTTCAAGAGGTTATTGGTAGCATGTACCACTCATAACATGGATCAAACTAAGCAAATGCAAATGTTTGTAAATGGCCTTCAAATGAAGACAAAGCAGCTTATTGATACAGTCGCCGATGGCTCATCCAATTTTACAATATCCACTGGTGTGAAGAAGATTATTGAAGCCATTGCTGCAAATGAACATCTGGAGATATATGATAGGGTTGCAAGTAAACTAGAGGGAGTGATTGATCTGAAGTTAGAAGTTAACAAGCAACTCAGAATCGAAGAGACAATTGTTGTAGAAGTAGAGAAAAAGCTGAAAGCGTTGAATATGGGTACTCAACAGGTAGCTCAGGTTCAACAGGAACAACGGGCAAGTTATGAAATTTATAGTGGACCATACATTATTTTGAAATGTTTTGCAACTCCACAAGAGATAAAGTTCTTGAAGCAGAATAATCCTTATTCGAACACCTATTATCTAGGGTGTAAGAATCATCCCAACTTCTCATGGAAAGAAAATCGGCAAACAAGCTCCACAAAAGGCAAAATGGGAGGTAGTTATTAAAAATATGGCTTCTCACACTTCTCAATTACAAGAAGAGACAAGGAGAAATCACAGGAATACCACAGCTGTAATAAAAAATTTGGAAGTTCAAATGGGACATATTGCACAACAAATAGCTCTGCAAGCACAAGGAAATCAGAAAAATCATGAGAATGTCAATGTTGTTGTAACAAAGAGTCATAAAGTTGTTGAAGAAAAAGAAGATGAGGTAAAATTTTATGATATTTGTAATACGGTGGGAGAACTGACTTGGTTGTTTTGTGTTTTATCGCAATTGTTGCAGATAGCAAGAGTCGCCACCGACTTTTCTTTTATCTAATAAAGGAAAGGGTGAAAAGAACATGAACTACCTTAAAGATATTTTTCTTAAGTTCGGGGGGTAGGTTATGAAAAGGGAAGGTGTTAGCACCCTTTTCATCCGTAGTTATCTACGGGCTCTTAGTTGCTTGCTAGATCACTTTTGAAATTGCTTTGTTTGAAATGTATTTGTGGTGAGTTTTGAAAGTATTTTTGAAAAGCGCCTTCATTTAGGCAAACTTTGTAATGATTCTCGTCTCTATAAGAATGCATACAAAGTGTTGAATTTTGAAAATATTTCATTTTTTTAAAGTGTTAGTGTGTTTGAAAAGATGTTTGTTTTTGAAGATGGATTGTGAGCAAGCAACTAAGAACGTTATATTTACTCAAATGTCTTTTGTTCTTTTTTATCTTCCTTTGATATTTCTATCTCACCATTGATTGGTAAGTAGCCCTATCTTTGGATGTAAAGGGAAGGGCGTGGGTCATTGTATAGTCATGGATAGCAATGTTGTGAGATATCTTAGCATTTTTCTTAAGGGACTAAGATCATTTGTAAGGCATCATTCGTAGTGTGATCGAGGGACTATGATCTTGTATTTTTGATTGTTTTTGGTAAGATGTCTCACATGCATATCATAACCATTTTCTCGAGGCAATAAGTGGAGTTAACCCTAGATGTGCAAAGTGTGAAAGTTTTTATTTTCATGCATTGTTTTGTCTTGAATTAGGGTTTTCTAGTGTTGATTTTATCTTTTCATGTAAACCCTAATTTACTAGCATGTATATGAAAGCGATAAATTGCAAAAAGTAAATATCCTACGCTATTACATCATTTGGGGATGAGGTATACATATTTACAAATGGGGATTGCAAGAATTTAAATTCTAATTATCTATTACAACCATATTGAATATTTACAAGAATTAAATGTACAATAATGAATGAATGTACAAGGATATAAATAAAATAGGAAATGGATTTTGTTTTGGACTTTTGTAAATAAAAATAGTTTTGACCTAATTAAACTTAAAAGAAAATAATTAACTAAAATAAGAAACTTAAAGTTAAGTTAATAAAAGATATTAATTCATTAAAGAAAATAAGTTTTTTAGGGTTTTGTTTGTGAAAAGCGTTTTAATTAAATTAAACAAGTATATAAATTATTTAACTAAAAGAAAAACCTAAATTATAAGTTAATTTTAATTAAAAGAAAATAAATTTCCTAAGTATAATTACTAATTTATTTAAGAAAAGAATTAAATTTGTTTAAGAAAATATTTTTGTCTTTTTTAGTTTAGAAAAGGCAATAAAATAAAAATATAAGTACGTTAGGTATATAAGTAAATAAATAAAATATTTTTTTTGGATTTTTTATTAATAAAAAAAATAATGATAATAATAATAAAAAAGGAAAAATAGAAAAATAAAATAAAATAAAAGTCAGAAAGGTGTAAAAATGATTTCGGGGTGTTTCGTAGCAAAAATAGTTTTTTTGATTAGGCCTGGCCCATTAGAGATTTTTGTTATACAGAAAAATGATAATAATAAAAAAAAACAAATGGGCCTGGAGTGGTTATGAGTGAGCAGGGGGGGGTGAGGCTGAGTAAATGAGGAATCAAACCCAAAGGGAGGCCTAACACGGTGGTTGTTTCAAACAAAAAGAAATAAAAACAAAGAAAAATGCCAAAACGGACGCTGGGGCTCGAACCCAGGTCCAAGAGGTAACAGGTGCGCGCTTCTACCATTGGGGTGACTATACATCCGATATTATATACAAAAGCATAAATATATATATTGCAAACCCATTCCTAGGCCTGCACTTCATCTTCAACCTCATGCCAGCCAGACCACCTGTAACTTACTCATTTCTCAACGAAAATTAAAATTGCAAACATGAAAGTTGTTCCATTTTTTCTCACGATTCCAAAAATGTAAAACACTTAAACTATAAATCAAAGATGAGCAAGAATTTTGTTGGCCCTAATCTGAAACCTAAATTTTCCAGAAATTTCAATCTCAAAATTCTTTAAGCTCAGGCAATATAAATGAAAACTATGGACATGGTTAGCTTCAGGGTAATGATGTCTACATTTTGTCTTTAAAAATGCAAGCCTAACAATGTCTAAATGAAGAGATGAAAGTTCAGAAAAATACCCCAAAAACTAGAAATCGTGAAATGAGTTTGAGCTGCTTTCAAAGTGTTTTGATGATTGGGTTAGCTTTCTTGAACCTCCAGGGAGCTATTGCAAAGCTTACTTTATGTTGAAAGTTCTTGAATCAAGCTGGAGAAGTCAATATGCAATGCCCTGTTGTTGTACCCCAAAATTTGCCCTCCCATTTCTCTCAACATTTTCTCACCACAAGACCCTTGGAGCTCAAGATCCAGTTAGGGTTTCCTCTGCTCAAGACTTCTCCTTGTACTGTTGACCCAAATTAGGGTTTGTGTTTAAACAAAGATATTTTGACCTAAAATGCCTAAGATGACTTTCATGCTTCATGTTGGACTCCCAAGTTTATCCATACCAAGTTTCAAGTCTTGATTCCAAATTTTGCCCAGTCAATTGGACAGTTGACCTAGAAATCAACTGTATTGGGGAAAAAGTCAACTGTGGCCAATTGACAGTCAAATCTCATGAAAATTGACCCACATCAACATTATGAACTCATATGAACCATTTGGACAAGTTTGGATCACAATTCCACAAGAAATTTGATCAGATCACCAAAAGGGCAAAATGGTCATTTTTAGGGTTTTGACTGCACAAAGGCAATTTTTGACTGTTTGACCTAGCCAATGGCAAACCAAGCTCACATATGGACTCAAGGACCCCATGGAATTGTCTTGACATACCCAACAAGTCCAAAATATCCCAAGTGCACAAGATTGACAGTTGAATTTCCCAGTCAATTGATCAATTTTGACTGTATACTGAAAAGTCAAACTTTGACTTTTGGGTCAAAATCAAGTGTCAAGATTCATTTTTCATCAAAACATGCCAAATCATGAAACTTGTTCATCAAGAAATCAAGAATTGCAAATTAGGGTTTGAAATGAAGATTTTTCATAACTTCGAATTTTTCTGTTATGAAAAACCCTAATTTTTTCCTAACTTTGTCCCACTTTCTCACCAAGATGCATTTGGATTCAAGGAAAAGTCAAAACATGAAAGTTGTAGTCCATTGCAAAATCTACAACTTTGATTCACAAAGTTTTCCCAAAAGAATCTTGTAGCTAAAGTTACAATTTTTGGAACAAGGGTACCAAACCATTCTTAACTTAGAGAAATTTTGACCTATTTTAGGCAGGATTTTTGCCTAACTTCAAGACCATTTTTCACATACTTCCACTTGGAATTTCAATTTTCATTTCAAAGATGGATTGTATTACACATTCCAAGATTTCCAAAATGTCAAAGAACTCATCAAACAACCTCATGGTTAGGGAGAATCGAATTTGGCAAGTTGGGAAAAACTCACTTTGTTCTTGGCCAATTTACATGTTCATAACTTGGGCAACTTTTCAAATCAGCATGCATAAGCTAGTTACAGGCCTCTAATCCCATTTGCACTCAATAATTAAATGCCAATCCATTGTGTGTTAGCATTATTTTGTGCATTTGGACATTACATGTTAGATTAAGCCTTAATTAGATAAAGCATTTTTGCCATTTTTGAAAAGTAGAACTTTATGTCATTTAGCAATCCAAGCAAGTACATTGCAAATCCTTTTGGCACAAGTTTATGAACAAAACACACTGATCAAGGAGAAGGTTAGCAGCACATTAGGGGGGCCTCTATCAGTCTAAAACTGAAGTGGACACTTTGTTGCTTAAAGTTGAAGAAACATAGCATAACAAGACACAACTCTCATTCCTGTGAACCAGAGCTTAAGAAAAGTTATCAAACACTTTCTAATCATCAAACCTAAGCTGAAACACGAGCCAACCATCTCCATTGCCTTCTCAAACACAGAATCACCCTCAAACTGCCCAAACAGGGTACCTGCTGCAGATTGAGTTCCATAACTCAATCCATTCATGCATTCTTGCTAAAACCACTTCAAACATATCCCACATCATCCCTTGAAACTATTCCAAGCCTCAAACACGACCTGTAACACTCCCAAGCAACATCACCATTTTCATTTTCTTGTTTTGCAGTTGAAGTTCCATAGCACGATTCTCTTGGTTTCCAAGCAAACTAAACCTTGGAATAGCATCCCTGGACATCAAGGAAGCTGTACCAATCATCACCTTGCATTGAAAACACCTCCATCACCAGATACGATTCCAACTGAACAGGTAAGTTCATGAACTCGTATCTCTCTATCCAGGCATTGTTAGCTTTAGGTTTGTGAAGAAAATATGTCACATTCATAGCCCTGAACATGCCCATGTAATTAGTTTTCATTTATGTTACGTGTGCTATGAGAATTTGATGTCTGAACATGGAACAAAAACTAGGTCAGGAATTGGGGGAGAAGAAATTCTCTCTCATTTCTGAGAGTTAGATTGATTTCTTTATATGTCTAGAATCGTGGCTTCAAGCTCTACAGGTTTCATGTTGGAAGATTTGGCAAAAGATCAAGGAATCTAGAGATAGCAAACGCGTGTTTTTTGAACAGAAATGCTGGAGGTTGAAGATGACAGGGTCTTTGGGCTGGGCCTGTTTCACTTTTCTTATTTGCACCATAACTTTACTTTTAAACCCCCTTGGCCCATTATGCTTATTTTTATGATTTTTTGACCTTTTCTTTTTTGTTCTGACTTATTTATTTTTTCTCATAATATTAAAAATATAAAAAATATTTTTCACACAATTTTTGAATTTATTAGGCATTTATTTGTTTAGAATAATGTTTGTACATAAATAATACCTAATATCTTTTATTGAAAAATGCTAAAATTAATACCAATACATTTTATTTTTTCTGATTTTCATTTTATTTTATCTTTTGAAAATATTTTATGAAAACATACTTTTTTTTGTAAATATTTTATTTTTTATACATATTTAATATTTATCATATAATATAAATATTTACATATATGTTAGTATATTTAGGATAAAAAAAATACAAAATATATACATTTTTATTTTTATTAATATTTAACATTAAAAATACCTTTTTGACAAATATACTTCATTTTTATTTTATTTTTGTACATAATTATTAAACATTGTACATATTAAATAATTAATACTTTTTACTTAATGAAATTAGGGTTTTGCCCTAAATACATAAAAACTCCAAAAATTAATTCTTTTTATTTTGATTATTTGACATAAAAAAAAACACCTTTTTCATACATATAAAAAGCCTTTTTTGCATCTTACATATTTATTTTATTTTATTTGTGCAATTAAATACCTTGTAAATTCCCAAATTTTGATGTAATAGTTAGGTTTAAATTCCTTGTCAAAATACCCCCATTTGAACATTTGTACCCCCCTTCCCATATATTGTGTTGTAATAACTTAGGAACTTTATTTTTCGCACTTTAACGCTTTCTAAATATGCCATGTTAGAACTAGGGTTTGTATGCAAATCAATTAACCAAAATAGTTTGACCTAATTTCAAGATAAACAAGCATGAAAATGGACAACACTAATCACACTTGCACCCCTAGGGTATTCCACTTGTTGCCTTCAATAAAGGGTCATATTGCATGTTAGGTCTCTTTGGGAAAAACAAACACAATTCAAATGATCATAGTCCCTCGATGACGCTTTCGAAAGTTGCCTAAAAATGATCAAGTCCCTCCAAGGAAAAAATGCCCAAAGATACTTGGCACCATTGCAATTATGGTCTAAACGATGACCCGCGCCCGTCCCTTTCACATCCTAACACAAGATTGTCCACCAAATGCAATGGTGGAACAAAATTGTTAAAAAGGTTAAAACATAGCAAAGATCTTTGAGAACTTTAGGGTAGATAGCTCTTGAGTACTTGTCAACTTGCAAAACAAAACACTTGCTTATTTTTCAAACCACACATCACTACACTTTCAAAACAACTTTCAAAAACATTGAAAACCTTTTCAAAAGACATACACCTTTGTATACATCCCAACATGGATCATTACAAAGGTTGCCACCACATTGGCTTCTTTTCAAAACATTTTCAAACCCACACACATAAAGCACCATTTCAAACAATTGAAAATTAAGGCAAGTTGATCTAAGCAAGTAACTAAGAGCCCATGGATAACCATGGATAGAAAGGGTGCTAATACCTTCCCTTTCTATAATCTACTCCCCGAACCCAAGAAAACATCTCAAAGGTTTTTGCTGTGCTTTTTAACCTTTCCTTAGGATAAAATAAAAAGTCGGTGGCGACTCTTGCTCAACCGAAACATTTGCGAAAACAAGCGCAAAACCTCAAGTCAGTTCTCCCACCGTATCACAGAACTGGCGACTCTGCTGGGGAAATTTTTTAAGTGGAGTAACCTTAGGGATTAGATCACCCTCTTGCATGATTAATTGTTTGATTTGATTTCTTTATATCTTGGCTCTCTTGTTTGGGTTTGCAATCCTACACCCGGATTTTGGGAAACATTCATAGATAGCAATACGTTGTGGAAACTGTGCGGGGTATACCGACACGGTCGAAGCAATAGCTATATTAGTGCAACATATTTGTGAGTACCGGTAACCCTTGAGTTCAATCAAGGAGAGTACGGGGCCGCTGAGTGATGTCACTAAGCACTAATGACCTAGAACCTTACTTGACCATCTTGGCCTTTTATTAGGGGTAGTGAGATGACCGGCTTTGGTGCAGTCCGAAGTTGGTAGATACTCGATACTACACTCATTGAGGGTTGTTTTCTTGGAATATTTTGGTCGCTAGTTAAGTGGCTAAACCAAAATAATGAACAATGAAAACAATCCAGTGACATTGAGCTCCTTAGAACCCGGTTACTATTTATATGACAGGTTTTTAAGCCAACTACACTCAAGAGGGTACTTACCTATGAAACCCCATGCAAGCCTGAAACTAGGGTTTGGTGTGATTTGCTTGTACATATGTTTGTGCATACATCATGAACATCATAAAGCATCATATGCATTTACTAACCACTTCAAGGGTTTAGATCTTCATCTTTGTTCTTGTTTTGTAGGTCATGGAAATTCCTCGCAGAAAAACCATCCAAGTCAACCTTGTGAGAATCTCTCCTCAACTCAAGGAGCTCACCTCAAGAATTCCGGAAAGCTCATCCTTCAGTGAAAGACATGGTAGACTGCTCAGCTTAGTCAACACCAACATTGAAGAAGACATGATGAAAGTGCTATTCCAGTTCTTTGACCCTCTTAACCACTGTTTCACTTTCCCCGACTACCAGTTGGTGCCCACTTTGGAGGAGTTTTCTCAACTCCTGAGAATTCCTATCCTTAATCAACTAGCTTTCAACGGTACGGAAAGGGAACCAAAGCCTGAGGATGTTGCTCGAGCATTACATCTACAGCCTTCTGACATCAAGGGGCATTGGGAAACTAGAAGCGGCGTCAAAGGGTTCTTAGCAAAATTCTTGTTTGAAAAGGCACAAGAATGTTGGAATTCATTGGACCTACAAGCCTTTGAAGAAATTGTGGCACTCCTTATCTATGGGTTGGTCTTGTTCCCAAATCCTGACCAGCTCGTAGATGTCAACGCCGTCAAAATCTTCTTGTCCAGAAATCCAGTACCAACTTTGCTTGGGGACATTCTTCACTCATTTTACACTCGAACAATGAGAAAGAGGGGTGTTCTCATGTGTTGTACTCCTCTCCTTGCAAGGTGGTTTATTTCGCACCTTCCACAATCTGTCTTGAAGAATGACCAAGGCTCAAAGTGGTCCCAACGGTTGATGACTCTTACTCACTCTGATGTACATTGGTGTTCTCGGTCCAGAGAAAATGTCATCATCATCGATCGTTGTGGAGAGTTTCCTAATGTTCCTTTACTTGGGATCAGAGGAGGTATCACCTACAACCCTTGCCTAACTTTGAGGCAATTTGGATATGCACGAAGAGATGGTCCTCACAACATGTTGTTTCCTGACCTAGTTTTTGACTTCGACAACGATGCGCAAGGACTTCGCCAAAGATTCATCAGAGCTTGGGGGAAGCCCAACAAGGTTGATAGCAAGACACTGGGGCACAAGAACTCCATCCCTCTTGAACCTTATCTCAAGTGGGTACGAGCTCGAGCCTAGAGTCTAATGATGCCTTATCCTCATGTTCTCCCTGTGATTAAAGAGCCCGTCAAGGAAGGAGAGGTTCCCTACACCATCCTACATCCTGACATGCCTACATCGTGGGAGGAGATGCAGAAGAGTTGGATCCAACTCAAGGAGGAAGGGAACACTTTTGAAGCCAGCTTCTACGCCAGCGAGAAGAAGGTTTTAGAGCTCACCCGCCGACTCCATGAGCAAGAGGCCCTCAACACCTACATTGCGCCAAAGAGGATGCGCAACGTCTTTTTACCTTGAGAATTTGTTTTTGTAATATTTGGCCCATGGGGTACTTATGTACTAACAAATTTCTTCTTATTAATATGATGTGCGTTCTTTTTTTATCTGCAACAATTGTGAATTTCTAAAATCCTTGAATGCATTGCATAGATAGCATCTCATGCATCATGTGCATAACATGTACCCTTTTTTCTACAGGTTGCTTAATCTTCTTCGCTGTTTATTTTGAACAGTCATCATGAATCCAGAATCATCCAGTGAACAAGCAATCAAGGCCCTCCAGGCCCAGAGTGCCCAATTTCGAGAGATGGTGATGAACCTGGCCCAAGGGCAACAAGAGTTGAAGGCTCTGCTCCTAAAGAAGAAGAAGAAGAAGAGGACTGCGTTGTTCAATACTGGACGCAGGGAAAGATAGTCCCCAAGGGGGAGGAGCTCCTAGTCCTGCAGTCTCTGAAAACGAGATGGATTACAATGACGAACAATACCCTCCCGCTGCTGACAGATACAAGCAATTAGAGGACCGCTTGAGCGCCATGGAGATTCAAAATGTGTCGGGGCTGGATTTCGGAGATTTAGGGTTATCTTCTGGGGTGGTAATCCCACACAAGTTTAAGGCGTCTGCCTTTGCCAAATACGACGGGGCTTCCTGTCCAAAGCTGCATCTCAGATCATACGTAAGGAAGATCCAACCTTACACGGCAGATAAGAACCTTTGGATCCACTTCTTCCAAGATAGCCTTTCGGGGTCACAGCTTGAGTGGTTCTATCAGCTAGATGGAACCAGTATCCGACATTGGGAAGATTTGGCAACCGCATTTTATAGACAATATCAATACAATTCTGACCTCGCTCCTACGCGTACCCAACTTCAGGGTATGTCTCTAGGAACGGGCGAAGGGTTCAAAGAATATGCACAAAAATGGAGAGATTTGGCTGGCAGGGTGCAGCCTCCATTGACTGACCGTGAGCTGGTTGACATGTTTCTAGGGACCTTGTCTGGTCCATTCTTCAATCATCTGGTTGGTAATTCCTCCGCTGGGTTTACAGATTTGATCCTGACGGGTGAAAGGATAGAAGCTGGCATCAGGTCAGGAAAAATACAGAAAGCTGCCTCCGCAAGTACTGAGAAGAGGCCTTTCAAGAAGGAAGCTAGTGCAGTCTATGGTCCTAGAAGACAAGTCAAGCCAGAAAGCCGCCAAGCCGTCAATGCCTTGGTCATTTCAAAGCCTGTTGCTGCTCCTCAGCAGTACAATCAACAAAGAGGGGAAAGGCCCAAGAGGCAGTATACTCGGCTGAGTATGACCTTGTCACAAATCTTGCCGCAACTGTTATCAACCAACTTGGTGACCATCAAAGAGGCTCCAAAGGTCGTGAATACTGCATCTCCTAAGTATAACCCAAATGCCCGTTGTGCTTATCATTCTGATAGCCCCGGGCATACTACTGATGATTGCTGGGCCTTGAGAAATAAGGTTCAAGACTTATCGATGCGAAGGAAATTCAGTTTGAGGCGCCTGAGAGGCCAAATGTTGTAACTGCTCCTATGCCCCAGCATAGAGTAAATGCCGTCGAGGAAGATTTGTATGCTGTTTCGGTGAATGATGTTGCTACCCCTCTATTGACTGTTAAGAGGAACCTACTACTAGCCGGTTTATTTCCAGGTTGTAGCAAGGGTTGCCTCCTGTGTGCTGTTATCCCTACCGGTTGTCCGCTGCTAAAATCAGGCATCCAAAGCTTGATGGATAACAAAAAAATTCTGTTCAAGAAAACTGCTGTTCCATTTGTTTCCGCTGAAGAAGTATCTGTCGTCACAATTTTCAACAATCCTACCAAGGCTCCCCCGAGGAAGCCAGTCCAAATTATGTCTGTTGCACCCATTACCATTACTGTTCCTGGGCCTCTCCCCTATGAATATGACAAGGCTGTCCCATGGCACTATGGGGCAGACGTGTATGTGCTTGGAGTGAAGCAGGAGTTCAACACCGGTACCAGTATCAGTAACATCACTGGTCCCGCCAAGATTACTCGCAGTGGCAGGATCTTCTCGCCTGACATTGCACCACCAGTTATCCGAAAACCTCTTATCATCACACCCGCAAGTGTGCATGTTCCAAATCAAGTTCCTGTGTCTACTACTGCCGCCGAGTCCTCTAATGCTCGGGGCAAAGAAGTTTCTACCGAATTTCCTGCCCGGACGGAGGCACCAAAAAAGACTGCTGTTGAAGCCTCCCAACAAGAGATGGAGGAAATCCTTAAAATCATTAAAAAGAGTGACTTCAATGTCGTTGAACAGCTGGGGCATACCCCCTCCAAAATCTCTATGCTATCATTGCTGTTGTGCTCAGAGGCCCACGCTAAGGCCCTAATTTCATTTCTGAAAACGGCCCATGTGCCGCAAGAGACATCTGCAGATCAATTCACTGACTGTGTGGCTAATTTGACAGCTGACAATGGTTTGGGGTTCTCGGATGCTGACCTGACCGCCAAAGGAAAAAACCACAATGATGCCCTGCACGTCTCTATAGAATGCAGGGGCACTACTCTCGCACACGTGTTGGTGGATACCGGTTCTTCCCTGAATGTTTTGCCCAAGAAGGCCTTAGATCGGTTGGACTGTGAGGGCCTAGAATTGAAACCTAGTAACATCATTGTTAGAGCCTTCGACGGTTCTAAGAGGATGGTGCACAGTGAGGTAGACATTCCTATTCGTGTGGGTTCCCAAGTCTTCGACTCAACGTTCTACGTGATGGATATTCGTCCATCTTATTCCTGTTTGCTGGGTCGACCCTGGATTCACAAGGCTGGGGCGGTAACATCCACTCTACACCAGAAGCTCAAATACCCTGTCAAAGGGAAGATTGTTACTGTGCAGGGTGAGGAGGAATACATGGTAAGTCATCTGAATTCATTCCGGTATATCGAGATGGACGGGGAGTTTATTGAAACCCCCTTTCAACATTTTGAGGAGGTACCTCCAACATTGGCGTCAGCTGAGACAGTGGATGAAAAAGACTTTCCTCTGAAGATGGCTTCCCTGAAGGATGCTCGGGCATTGATTGAGAAAGGCAAGTGCGCAAACTGGGGTCAGCTTCCTGACTTCACTCAAAAGACCGACAAGTTTGGGCTGGGCTTCACTGCAGAGGCTCAGAGGGCTGTTCGCAAGGAAAGGATCAGGAAGGCTCCGGTGTTCATCACCAACCCAAGGGTGAATGCTATCGAGGAGGACGTAGAGGAAGCAGAGTTTGACAGTTGGATCTATCTAACTACCAACAACGAACCAAGCAACTGGACGACAAAAGATTTTACACCTATTACATTTGTCACGCAATAATTAACTCTTTTATTTTCAATTAGTAACAAACAATATGTTGAAACTTTTATTGGCTCGGTGTCCTACCCGGGACACCGTGGCTCCATTTGTGAGGGCTTTTTGTATGACATTTCCATATATCATTAATCAAAACATTGGACGTTTGTTGCATTTCAAATCTTGTGCTCTTTTTCTTTCTGTGTTATATATTGCAAAACAGCTATATTTACACACACTCACTTATACAGGTTTCAATCCACTCTGGATCTCACTGGTAACAGCTCTGCTACTGCCAGTTATGACTTTGAAAATCCGATCAACTTAGCCGAAGACGAAGGTGAAGATGATTGCGAAGTACCTGGTGAATTCGCAAGACTGCTACTCCAGGAAGAGAGGGCCATTCAGCCACATGAAGAGCCTGTGGAAACAATGAACCTGGGTACTGAGACAGATAGAAAAGAAGTCAAGATTGGTGCCAATCTAGAGCTCAGCGTGAAGCAACGATTGATCCAGATGCTGCATGATTATATGGAGATCTTTGCTTGGTCTTACGAAGACATGCCTGGTTTGGATGCCGACATTGTGGTTCATCACCTGCCTACCAAGGAAGACTGCCCTCCGGTAAAGCAAAAGGTCCGCCGTATGCGTCCAGAGATGTCCGAAAAGATCAAAGCTGAGGTTATGAAGCAATTCGATGCCGGGTTTCTAGTAGTGACTTCTTACCCTCAGTGGGTTGCCAACATGGTGCCAGTACCGAAGAAGGATGGTAAGGTCAGAATGTGCGTCGATTACAGGGATCTAAACAGGGCAAGCCCCAAGGATGACTTCCCCCTACCTCACATCGACGTTCTTGTTGACAATACTGCTCAACACAAGGTGTTCTCCTTCATGGATGGTTTTTCGGGGTATAATCAGATCAAGATGGCTCCTGAAGATATGGAAAAGACTACCTTTGTGACTCAGTGGGGCACCTTCTGCTACAAGGTCATGCCATTCGGGTTGAAAAATGCTGGGGCAACCTACCAACGTGCCATGGTTGCTTTGTTTCATGACATGATCCATCATGAGATTGAAGTATACGTCGATGATATGATTGCAAGGTCCCAAACTGAGGAGGAACACCTTGACCATCTACGGAAGCTGTTTGACCGACTGAAGTTGTACAAGCTGAGGTTGAACCCAAACAAATGCACCTTTGGGGTGAGGTCTGGAAAATTGCTAGGTTTCATTGTAAGCGATAAAGGTATTCAAGTGGACCCTGCCAAGGTAAAAGCCATACAAGAGATGCCGACTCCCAAGACAGAGAAAGAAGTCAGAGGCTTTCTAGGACGACTGAATTACATTGCCCGATTCATCTCACATCTAACTGCTACCTGTGAGCCAATCTTCAAATTGCTGAAGAAAGATCAAGTAGTACGTTGGAACGATGAATGTCAGGCTGCTTTCGAAAAGATAAAGGAGTATCTCCAAGAACCACCCATTCTTATGCCTCCGGTTGAAGGGAGACCTCTAATACTATACTTGACAGTACTTGACAACTCAATGGGGTGTGTGCTGGGGAAGCATGACGAGTCTGGCCGAAAAGAGCACGCTATTTATTACCTGAGCAAAAAGTTTACCGACTGTGAGTCTCGGTACTCACTGCTCGAGAAAACTTGCTGCGCTCTGGTATGGGCTGCTCGCCGGCTGAGACAGTATATGTTGACTCACACTACTCTGTTGATTTCAAAGATGGATCCCATCAAGTACATATTCGAAAAGCCTGCTCTGTCTGGAAGAATAGCAAGATAGAAAATGATCTTGACAGAATATGATATCCAGTACACAACTCAAAAAGCAATCAAGGGAAGTGTACTGGCAGATCATTTGGCACACCAACCGGTGGACGATTACCAATCATTGAACTTTTAATTTCCGGACGAAGATATCATGGTAGTAACTGATTGTGAAGTACCTGGACCGGATGAAGGACCTGAGGAAGGATCCCGATGGTCTATGCATTTCGATGGAGCCTCGAACGCTTTGGGTAATGACATCGGCGCTGTGATCATATCCCCCAAAGGTACTCATACTCCACTCACCGCCCGGCTATGTTTCAACTGCACCAACAACATGGCGGAGTATGAGGCGTGTATCATGGGTCTTCAAGCTGCAATCGACTTAAGGATCAAGTTTCTGAGTGTCTTCGGAGATTCCGCTCT
The DNA here is from genome assembly GCA_948472305.1 of Vicia faba. Classification (NCBI taxonomy): domain Eukaryota; kingdom Viridiplantae; phylum Streptophyta; class Magnoliopsida; order Fabales; family Fabaceae; genus Vicia; species Vicia faba. Next base: position 1,201,158,649 of record OX451736.1, on the reverse strand, counting down.
CGTGATCAATCAGATCAAAGGCGAGTGGGATACGAAACACCCAAATCTTATTCCTTACAAGGAGTATGTGTTGACTTTGCTTCCCCACTTTGAAGAGATAACTTTTGAGCACTTCCCAAGAGAGGAGAATCAGTTAGCGGACGCACTAGCTACGATGTCTTCAATGTTCAAAGTCAAATGGGACAATAAGGCTCCCCGAATCATTATCTGGAAGTTGGACGAACCTGCATACTGCTGCGATCTTGAGGCCGAAGAGGTGACTGAAAAACCCTGGTATCATGAGGTGAAGAGATACTTGGAAGCTCAGGAATACCCTGAAGGTGCATCTGTCAACGATAAGAAGTTCCTGAGAAGGTTTGCTGCGAAATTCTTCCTCAGCAACGGCATTCTTTACAAACGAAACCATGATTCAACTTTACTGCATTGTGTGGATAAAACCGAAGCAGAGAAGATCATGATAGAACTACATGAAGGTACATTTGGAACACATTCCAGTGGACACACCATGGCAAAGAAAATCCTTCGGGTAGGATATTTCTGGTCCACAATGGAAGCCGATTGTTACCAACATTCTCGAACTTGTCATAAATGCCAGATCTACGCTGATAAGGTGCACATCCCTCTGGTTCCTCTGAACGTCCTGACGGCACCTTGGCCTTTTGTAATGTGGGGCATTGATATGATCGGTGAGATCCGGCCGACGGCATCCAACGGGCATCGCTTCATCTTGGTAGCGATTGATTACTTCAGGAAGTGGGTTGAGGCAGCTTCCTACGCCACCGTAACCAAGAGCGTCGTGGCACGTTTCATTCGGCATAACCCGATCTGTCAGTACGGCGTCCCGGAAAGAATCATTACGGACAATGGTACCAATCTTAACAACAAGATGATCACTGAGCTCTGCGAGCAATTCAAGATACAGCACCACAACTCTTCTCCTTAACGGCCGAAGATGAATGGGGCTGTAGAAGCAGCAAATAAGAATATCAAAAAGATTGTGCAGAAGATGACAGTGACCTATAAAGATTGGCACGAAATGTTACCATTTGCTCTTCATGGGTACCGTACCTCAGCAAGGACGTCAACCGGGGCAACTCCTTTTTCCTTGGTCTATGGCATGGAAGCAGTCTTGCCTATTGAAGTCCAGATACCCTCTCTTCGGATAATGAAGGATGCAGACTTGAGTGAAGATGACTGGATCCAGACTCGACTTGATCAATTAAACCTAATTGACGAAAAGAGACTCACTGCTATCTGTCATGGTCAGACGTATCAAAAACGGATGATCAGGGCATTTAACAAGAAAGTCAGACCACAAGAGTATCAAGTCGGGGACCTGGTAATCAAACGCATCATCCTTCCGCAAAGTGATCCCCGGGGCAAATGGACCCCTACGTACGAAGGGCCATTTGTGGTTAAACATGTGTTCTCAAGAGGAGCCATGATTCTGACCACCATGGATGGTGACGACCTTCCTCACCCCGCCAATGCAGACATAGTAAAAAGATACTACGCATGAATCAAAGACCCGCTAGGTTGACATACCTAGGCAAAAATAAGGGCTTCCCGGCGAACCAAAAGGGTTCGGGCAAAAATAAGGGATGAAATGAAAAAAAATCTGTACACCCGGCAAGTCGAAAACCTGAAAAGGCGGCTTGGGCAAAAATGGGTATCCCGGTGGACTGAAAACCCGAAAGGGCGGTCCAGGCAAAAGTTAGGGATAAAGCGTAACACTATGTCTCATTGGATCACCTTGCATCCCGAATTCGGCATCAACTATCTGGCTCAGACTTCGGCATCGATCAATCAGCTTCATCTTCAACTAAGCAGCAAAGTGATGAGACGCTTGAAGACATAAAGGCGATAGCAGAGTTGGAACCCAGTGGGAACATTGTGCACATAGCTGTTTTGTTTCCTTTTCAAAATTGTATAAACTTTATATTATTCGGAGGCGTTCTCTTACTAGGACGTCGGCCTCTTGTACAAAAAACACCTATTTACAGGCAAATTTCAAAATCAATACAAGTTCACTTTTCCAAACAAATTGCCAATTGTTTTTCCTTTTTTCTGTTTTGTCTTGCGAAGAACGTCCAATGTTCATTTTTGATATATGCATTTGACATTAAATTGTTAATTCTTAAATACTTGCATATGAAACAAAAGACTAATTACAGATGACATCAGAAGTAGGGGCAATATAGAGTTGTCCAGGCAGTCTAGTTGCTTTGTCCGCCAGGGTACCAAGGTAGATTCAACTGAAGAATGTGACCAAGTTATCTCAACTCCCCACAGAGTAAGACAAGATTCAGCAATACTCTCCCCGGGAAGAGTTAATCTATCATCAGCCCTACAATAGGCACCCTGTTCCCCATCAGGTCTTGAAGCTTATCCCTAGTAGATTCTGGAAGCTTATCCCCTGTAAAGTACGGACGTCTCTCTCGAGTTTTATTCAAAGTTATTCCTCACAAGGGCTTATAACTGGGTTATCCTCAGCTAATTACCACGGAAGATCGCCCTCGGAAAAGTTTTTCCTATCCCCAGCGGAGTTTATCATTGTTATCCCCAGCGGAGTTTATCATTGTTATCCCCAGCGGAGTCCATCATTGAAAATCCTCAGCGAGCTCTCATCAAAACTTCAGCGGAGTATCTCTTCCCACAGACTAATTCCCCTCAGAGTAATCTCTCCAACAAGTTTATTCCCCAACGGAGTCATCTTCTCCTACCGGTGTATTCTTGTAACCATCATCCCCAGCGGAAGCAAAGAGCTCTACTCTTCAACGTCAGCCCAGGATTTAATTCCCCGACCGGTCGTCAAGGATTTATTTTCCTAGACAAAAATGCATTCATAAACATTTCACATTTCATACATCTTGCTTACATACATGATAAAGTGCATACAACACTATCTCATTTTGAACATCATGACGTCATGCATTTCATACATCATGACATTGCATACAACTGATGTTTTGCCTTTTCAGGGAAAAAGACAACCCAAAAGACAACTACCCTCAACTGTCACAGTTTCCAGATTCGATTCCTGTATCTAGCCAGGGCACATCTGTGAGTGATCAGTTTCCAGACTCAATTCCTGTATCTAGCCAGGGCACATCTGAAGAGTTCGAAGATTCGATTCCTGTATCCAGCCAGGGCATATCGATTGACGACTATTTCCAGACTCGATTCCTGTATCTAGCCAGGGCACGTCTGAAGAGTTTGAAGATTCGATTCCTGTAACCAGCCAGGGCATATCTATCAACTATCACAATTCCAGATTCGATTCCTGCATCCAGCCAGGGCATATCTGTTGACGACTATTTCCAGACTCGATTCCTGTATCTAGCCAGGGCACGTCTGAAGAGTTTGAAGATTCGATTCCTGTATCCAGCCAGGGCATATCTATCAACTGTCACAATTCCGGATTCGATTCCTGTATCTAGCCAGGGCACATCTGTGAGCAACCGATTGTAGACTCGACACCTGTATCTAGCCAGAGCATGTCTGCATGTAGAGATTGAAGATCAACCCCTATAACAAGCCAGGAAAACATCTGTCTTTCTCAAAGTACACAAGTTCTCGCTAAGGAATCTCTTATGCGATCAACACTTCCAAATGGCATCTATAAGCCCATTCCCGACAAGGTTCTGTCACGCCTTCAGATGGCATCTATAAGCCCATCTCCCTATCCACCATCTCTCCAAATGGCATCTATAAGCCCATTCCCGACATCACATTGCAAATACTCCAGCATGCGAGTGCAAATTTCCGGGCACTCTAGTGTCCAATCTCCTTTTACCCTCGAGTCACGAAAGGCAAACTTGCCAATCTAACTCTTCAGGTTCAAGAAGATTGAACAAGGGCAACTGTTGTACCCCAAAATTTGCCCTCCCATTTCTCTCAACATTTTCTCACCACAAGACCCTTGGAGCTCAAGATCCAGTTAGGGTTTCCTCTGCTCAAGACTTCTCCTTGCACTGTTGACCCAAATTAGGGTTTGTATTTGAACAAAGATATTTTGACCTAAAATGCCTAAGATGACTTTCATGCTTCATGTTGGACTCCCAAGTTTATCCATACCAAGTTTCAAGTCTTGATTTCAAATTTTGCCCAGTCAATTGGACAGTTGACCTAGAAATCAACTGTATTGGGGAAAAAGTGAACTGTGGCCAATTGACAGTCAAATCTCATGAAAATTGACCCACATCAACATTATGAACTCATATGAACCATTTGGTCAAGTTTGGATCACAATTCCACAAGAAATTTGATCAGATCACCAAAAGGGCAAAATGGTCATTTTTAGGGTTTTGACTGCACAAAGGCAATTTTTGACTGTTTGACCTAGCCAATGGCAAACCAAGCTCACATATGGACTCAAGGACCCCATGGAATTGTCTTGACATACCCAACAAGTCCAAAAGACCCCAAGTGCACAAGATTGACAGTTGAATTTCCCAGTCAATTGATCAATTTTGACTGTATACTGAAAAGTCAAACTTTGACTTTTGGGTCAAAATCAAGTGTCAAGATTCATTTTTCATCAAAACATGCCAAATCATGAAACTTGTTCATCAAGAAATCAAGAATTGCAAATTAGGGTTTGAAATGAAGATTTTTCATAACTTAGAATTTTTCTGTTATGAAAAACCCTAATTTTTTCCTAACTTTGTACCACTTTCTCACCAAGATGCATTTGGATTCAAGGAAAAGTCAAAACATGAAAGTTGTAGTCCATTGCAAAATCTACAACTTTGATTCACAAAGTTTTCCCAAAAGAATCTTGTAGCTAAAGTTACAATTTTTGGAACAAGGGTACCAAACCATTCTTAACTTAGAGAAATTTTGACCTATTTTAGGCAGGATTTTTGCCTAACTTCAAGACCATTTTTCACATACTTCCACTTGGAATTTCAATTTGCATTTCAAAGATGGATTGTATTACACATTCCAAGATTTCCAAAATGTCAAAGAACTCATCAAACAACCTCATGGTTAGGGAGAATCGAATTTGGCAAGTTGGGAAAAACTCACTTTGTTCTTGGCCAATTTACATGTTCATAACTTGGGCAACTTTTCAAATCAGCATGCATAAGCTAGTTACAGGCCTCTAATCCCATTTGCACTCAATAATTAAATGCCAATCCATTGTGTGTTAGCATTATTTTGTGCATTTGGACATTACATGTTAGATTAAGCCTTAATTAGATAAAGCATTTTTGCCATTTTTGAAAAGTAGAACTTTATGTCATTTAGCAATCCAAGCAAGTACATTGCAAATCCTTTTGGCACAAGTTTATGAACAAAACACACTGATCAAGGAGAAGGTTAGCAGCACATTAGGGGGGCCTCTATCAGTCTAAAACTGAAGTGGACACTTTGTTGCTTAAAGTTGAAGAAACATAGCATAACAAGACACAACTCTCATTCCTGTGAACCAGAGCTTAAGAAAAGTTATCAAACACTTTCTAATCATCAAACCTAAGCTGAAACACGAGCCAACCATCTCCATTGCCTTCTCAAACACAGAATCACCCTCAAACTGCCCAAACAGGGTACCTGCTGCAGATTGAGTTCCATAACTCAATCCATTCATGCATTCTTGCTAAAACCACTTCAAACATATCCCACATCATCCCTTGAAACTATTCCAAGCCTCAAACACGACCTGTAACACTCCCAAGCAACATCACCATTTTCATTTTCTTGTTTTGCAGTTGAAGTTCCATAGCACGATTCTCTTGGTTTCCAAGCAAACTAAACCTTGGAATAGCATCCCTGGACATCAAGGAAGCTGTACCAATCATCACCTTGCATTGAAAACACCTCCATCACCAGATACGATTCCAACTGAACAGGTAAGTTCATGAACTCGTATCTCTCTATCCAGGCATTGTTAGCTTTAGGTTTGTGAAGAAAATATGTCACATTCATAGCCCTGAACATGCCCATGTAATTAGTTTTCATTTATGTTACGTGTGCTATGAGAATTTGATGTCTGAACATGGAACAAAAACTAGGTCAGGAATTGGGGGAGAAGAAATTCTCTCTCATTTCTGAGAGTTAGATTGATTTCTTTATATGTCTAGAATCGTGGCTTCAAGCTCTACAGGTTTCATGTTGGAAGATTTGGCAAAAGATCAAGGAATCTGGAGATAGCAAACGCGTGTTTTTTTGAACAGAAATGCTGGAGGTTGAAGATGACAGGGTCTTTGGGCTGGGCCTGTTTCACTTTTCTTATTTGCACCATAGCTTTACTTTTAAACCCCCTTGGCCCATTATGCTTATTTTAATGATTTTTTGACCTTTTCTTTTTTGTTCTGACTTATTTATTTTTTCTCATAATATTAAAAATATAAAAAATATTTTTCACACCATTTTTGAATTTATTAGGCATTTATTTGTTTAGAATAATGTTTGTACATAAATAATACCTAATATCTTTTATTGAAAAATGCTAAAATTAATACCAATACATTTTATTTTTTCTGATTTTCATTTTATTTTATCTTTTGAAAATATTTTATGAAAACATACTTTTTTTTGTAAATATTTTATTTTTTATACATATTTAATATTTATCATATAATATAAATATTTACATATATGTTAGTATATTTAGGATAAAAAAAATACAAAATATATACATTTTTATTTTTATTAATATTTAACATTAAAAATACCTTTTTGACAAATATACTTCATTTTTATTTTATTTTTGTACATAATTATTAAACATTGTACATATTAAATAATTAATACTTTTTACTTAATGAAATTAGGGTTTTGCCCTAAATACATAAAAACTCCAAAAATTAATTCTTTTTATTTTGATTATTTGACATAAAAAAAAACACCTTTTTTCATACATATAAAAAGCCTTTTTTGCATCTTACATATTTATTTTATTTTATTTGTGCAATTAAATACCTTGTAAATTCCCAAATTTTGATGTAATAGTTAGGTTTAAATTCCTTGTCAAAATACCCCCATTTGAATATTTGTACCCCCTTCCCATATATTGTGTTGTAATAACTTAGGAACTTTATTTTTCGCACTTTAACGCTTTCTAAATATGCCATGTTAGAACTAGGGTTTGTATGCAAATCAATTAACCAAAATAGTTTGACCTAATTTCAAGATAAACAAGCATGAAAATGGACAACACTAATCACACTTGCACCCCTAGGGTATTCCACTTGTTGCCTTCAATAAAGGGCCATATTGCATGTTAGGTCTCTTTGGGCAAAACAAACACAATTCAAATGATCATAGTCCCTCGATGACGCTTTCGAAAGTTGCCTAAAAATGATCAAGTCCCTCCAAGGAAAAAATGCCCAAAGATACTTGGCACCATTGCAATTATGGTCTAAACGATGACCCGCGCCCGTCCCTTTCACATCCTAACACAAGATTGTCCACCAAATGCAATGGTGGAACAAAATTGTTAAAAAGGTTAAAACATAGCAAAGATCTTTGAGAACTTTAGGGTAGATAGCTCTTGAGTACTTGTCAACTTGCAAAACAAAACACTTGCTTATTTTTCAAACCACACATCACTACACTTTCAAAACAACTTTCAAAAACATTGAAAACCTTTTCAAAAGACATACACCTTTGTATACATCCCAACATGGATCATTACAAAGGTTGCCACCACATTGGCTTCTTTTCAAAACATTTTCAAACCCACACACATAAAGCACCATTTCAAACAATTGAAAATTAAGGCAAGTTGATCTAAGCAAGTAACTAAGAGCCCATGGATAACCATGGATAGAAAGGGTGCTAATACCTTCCCTTTATATAATCTACTCCCCGAACCCAAGAAAACATCTCAAAGGTTTTTGCTGTGCTTTTTTACCTTTCCTTAGGATAAAATAAAAAGTCGGTGGCGACTCTTGCTCAACCGAAACATTTGTGAAAACAAGCGCAAAACCTCAAGTCAGTTCTCCCACCGTATCACAGAACTGGCGACTCTGCTGGGGAAATTTTTTAAGTGGAGTAACCTTAGGGCTTAGATCACCCTCTTGCATGATTAATTGTTTGATTTGATTGCTTTATATCTTGGCTCTCTTGTTTGGGTTTGCAATCCTACACCCGGATTTTGGGAAACATTAATAGATAGCAATACGTTGTGGAAATTGTGCGGGGTATACCGACACGGTCGAAGCAATAGCTATATTAGTGCAACATATTTGTGAGTACCGGTAACCCTTGAGTTCAATCAAGGAGAGTACGGGGCCGCTGAGTGATGTCACTAAGCACTAATGACCTAGAACCTTACTTGACCATCTTGGCCTTTTATTAGGGGTAGTGAGATGACCAGCTTTGGTGCAGTCCGAAGTTGGTAGATACTCGATACTACACTCATTGAGGGTTATTTTCTTGGAATATTTTCGTCGCTAGTTAAGTGGCTAAACCAAAACAATGAACAATGAAAACAATCCAGTGATATTGAGCTCCTTAGAACCCGGTTACTATTTATAGGACAGGTTTTTAAGCCAACTACACTCAAGAGGGTACTTACCTATGAAACCCCATGCAAGCCTGAAACTAGGGTTTGGTGTGATTTGCTTGTACATATGTTTGTGCATACATCATGAACATCATAAAGCATCATATGCATTTACTAACCACTTCAAGGGTTTAGATCTTCATCTTTGTTCTTGTTTTGTAGGTCATGGAAATTCCTCGCAGAAAAACCATCCAAGTCAACCTTGTGAGAATCTCTCCTCAACTCAAGGAGCTCACCTCAAGAATTCCGGAAAGCTCATCCTTCAGTGAAAGACATGGTAGACTGCTCAGCTTAGTCAACACCAACATTGAAGAAGACATGATGAAAGTGCTATTCCAGTTCTTTGACCCTCTTCACCACTGTTTCAGTTTCCCCGACTACCAGTTGGTGCCCACTTTGGAGGAGTTTTCTCAACTCCTGAGAATTCCTATCCTTAATCAACTACCTTTCAACGGTACGGAAAGGGAACCAAAGCCTGAAGATGTTGCTCGAGCATTACATCTACAGCCTTCTGACATCAAGGGGCATTGGGAAACTAGAAGCGGCGTCAAAGGGTTCTTAGCAAAATTCTTGTTTGAAAAGGCACAAGAATGTTGGAATTCATTGGACCTACAAGCCTTTAAAGAAATTGTGGCACTCCTTATCTATGGGTTGGTCTTGTTCCTAAATCCTGACCAGCTCGTAGATGTCAACACCGTCAAAATATTCTTGTCCAGAAATGCAGTACTAACATTGCTTGGGGACATTCTTCACTCATTTTACACTCGAACAATGAGAAAGAGGGGTGTTCTCATGTGCTGTACTCCTCTCTTTGCAAGGTGGTTTATTTCGCACCTTCCACAATCTGTCTTGAAGAATGACCAAGGCTCAAAGTGGTCCCAACGGTTGATGACTCTTACTCACTCTGATGTACATTGGTGTTCTCGGTCCAGAGAAAATGTCATCATCGTCGATCGTTGTGGAGAGTTTCCTAATGTTCCTTTACTTGGGATCAGAGGAGGTATCACCTACAACCCTTGCCTAGCTTTGAGGCAATTTGGATATGCACGAAGAGATGGTCCTCACAACATGTTGATTCCTGACCTAGTTTTTGACTTCGACAACGATGCGCAAGGACTTCGCCAAAGATTCATCAGAGCTTGGGGGAGGCCCAACAAGGTTGATAGCAAGACACTGGGGCACAAGAACTCCATCCCTCTTGAACCTTATCTCAAGTGGGTACGAGCCCGAGCCCAGAGTCTAATGATGCCTTATCCTCATGTTCTCCCTGTGATTAAAGAGCCCGTCAAGGAAGGAGAGGTTCCCTACACCATCCTACATCCTGACATGCCTACATCGTGGGAGGAGATGCAGAAGATTTGGATCCAACTCAAGGAGGAACGAAACACTTTTGAAGCCAGCTTCTACGCCAGCGAGAAGAAGGTTTTAGAGCTCACCCGCCGACTCCATGAGCAAGAGGCCCTCAACACCTACATTGCGCCAAAGAGGATGCACAACGTCTTTTTACCTTGAGAAGTTGTTTTTGTAATATTTGGCCCATGGGGTACTTATGTACTAACAAATTTCTTCTTATTAATATGACGTGCGTTCTTTTTTTGTCTGCAACAATTGTAAATTTCTAAAATCCTTGAATGCATTGCATAGATAGCATCTCATGCATCATGTGCATAACAGGTACCCTTTTTTCTACAGGTTGCTTAATCTTCTTCGCCGTTTATTTTGAACAGTCATCATGAATCCAGAATCACCCAGTGAACAAGCAATCAAGGCCCTCCAGGCCCAGATTGCCCAGTTTCAAGAGATGGTGATGAACCTGGCCCAAGGGCAATAAGAGTTGAAGGCTCTTCTCCTAAAGAAGAAGAAGAAGAAGAGGACTGCGTTGTTCAATACTGGACGCAGGGAAAGATAGTCCCCAAGGGGGAGGAGCTCCTAGTCCTGCAGTCTCTGACAACGAGACGGATTACAATGACGAACAATACCCTCCCGCTACTGACAGATACAAGCAATTAGAGGACCGCTTGAGCGCCATGGAGATTCAAAATGTGCCGGGGCTGGATTTCGGAGATTTAGGGTTATCTTCTGGGGTGGTAATCCCATACAAGTTTAAGGCACCTGCCTTTGCCAAATACGACGGGGCTTCCTGTCCAAAGCTGCATCTCAGATCATACGTAAGGAAGATCCAACCTTACACGGCAGATAAGAACCTTTGGATCCACTTCTTCCAAGATAGCCTTTCGGGGTCACAGCTTGAGTGGTTCTATCAGCTAGATGGAACCAGTATCCGACATTGGGAAGATTTGGCAACCGCATTTTATAGACAATATCAATACAATTCTGACCTCGCTCCTACGCGTACCCAACTTCAGGGTATGTCTCTAGGAATGGGCGAAGGGTTCAAAGAATATGCACAAAAATGGAGAGATTTGGCTGGCAGGGTGCAGCCTCCATTGACTGACCGTGAGCTGGTTGACATGTTTCTAGGGACCTTGTCTGGTCCATTCTTCAATCATCTGGTTGGTAATTCCTCCGCTGGGTTTACAGATTTGATCCTAACGGGTGAAAGGATAGAAGCTGGCATCAGGTCAGGAAAAATACAGAAAGCTGCCTCCGCAAGTACTGAGAAGAGGCCTTTTAAGAAGGAAGCTAGTGCAGTCTATGGTCCTAGAAGACAAGTCAAGCCAGAAAGCCGCCAAGCCGTCAATGCCTTGGTCATTTCAAAGCCTGTTGCTGCTCCTCAGCAGTACAATCAACAAAGAGGGGAAAGGCCCAAGAGGCAGTATACTCGGCTGAGTATGACCTTGTCACAAATCTTGCCGCAACTGTTATCAACCAACTTGGTGACCATCAAAGAGGCTCCAAAGGTCGTGAATACTGCATCTCCTAAGTATAACCCAAATGCCCGTTGTGCTTATCATTCTGATAGCCCCGGGCATACTACTGATGATTGCTGGGCCTTGAGAAATAAGGTTCAAGACTTATCGATGCGAAGGAAATTCAGTTTGAGGCGCCTGAGAGGCCAAATGTTGTAACTGCTCCTATGCCCCAGCATAGAGTAAATGCCGTCGAGGAAGATTTGTATGCTGTTTCGGTGAATGATGTTGCTACCCCTCTATTGACTGTTAAGAGGAACCTACTACTAGCCGGTTTATTTCCAGGTTGTAGCAAGGGTTGCCTCCTGTGTGCTGTTATCCCTACCGGTTGTCCGCTGCTAAAATCAGGCATCCAAAGCTTGATGGATAGCAAAGAAATTCTGTTCAAGAAAACTGCTGTTCCGTTTGTTTCCCCTGAAGAAGTATCTGTCGTCACAATTTTCAAAAATCCTACCAAGGCTCCCCCGAGGAAGCCAGTCCAAATTATGTCTGTTGCACCCATTACCATTACTGTTCCTGGGCCTCTCCCCTATGAATATGACAAGGCTGTCCCATGGCACTATGGGGCAGACGTGTATGTGCTTGGAGTGAAGCAGGAGTTCAACACCGGTACCAGTATCAGTAACATCACTGGTCCCGCCAAGATTACTCGCAGTGGCAGGATCTTCTCGCCTGACATTGCACCACCAGTTATCCGAAAACCTCTTATCATCACACCCGCAAGTGTGCATGTTCCAAATCAAGTTCCTGTGTCTACTACTGCCGCCGAGTCCTCTAATGCTCGGGGCAAAGAAGTTGCTACCGATTTGCCTGCCCGGACGGAGGCACCAAAAAAGACTGCTGTTGAAGCCTCCCAACAAGAGATGGAGGAAATCCTTAAAATCATTAAAAAGAGTGACTTCAATGTCGTTGAACAGCTGAGGCATACCCCCTCCAAAATCTCTATGCTATCATTGTTGTTATGCTCAGAGGCCCACGCTAAGGCCCTAATTTCATTTCTGAAAACGTCCCATGTGCCGCAAGAGACATCTGCAGATCAATTCACTGACTGTGTGGCTAATTTGACAGCTGACAATGGTTTGGGGTTCTCGGATGCTGACCTGACCGCCAAAGGAAAAAACCACAATGATGCCCTGCACGTCTCTATAGAATGCAGGGGCACTACTCTCGCACACATGTTGGTGGATACCGGTTCTTCCCTGAATGTGTTGCCCAAGAAGGCCTTAGATCGGTTGGACTGTGAGGGCCTAAAATTGAAACCTAGTAACATCATTGTTAGAGCCTTCGACGGTTCTAAGAGGATGGTGCACGGTGAGGTAGACATTCCTATTCGTGTGGGTTCCCAAGTCTTCGACTCAATGTTCTACGTGATGGATATTCGTCCATCTTATTCCTGTTTGCTGGGTCGACCCTGGATTCACAAGGCTGGGGCGGTAACATCCACTCTACACCAGAAGCTCAAATACCCTGTCAAAGGGAAGATTGTTACTGTGCAGGGTGAGGAGGAATACATGGTAAGTCATCTGAATTCATTCCGGTATATCGAGATGGACGGGGAGTTTATTGAAACCCCCTTTCAACATTTTGAGGAGGTACCTCCAACATTGGCGTCAGCTGAGACAGTGGATGAAGAAGACTTTCCTCTGAAGATGGCTTCCCTGAAGGATGCACGGGCATTGATTGAGAAAGGCAAGTGCGCAAACTGGGGTCAGCTTCCTGACTTCACTCAAAAGACCGACAAGTTTGGGCTGGGCTTCACTGCAGAGGCTCAGAGGGCTGTTCGCAAGGAAAGGATCAGGAAGGCTCCGGTGTTCATCACCAACCCAAGGGTGAATGCTATCGAGGAGGATGTAGAGGAAGCAGAGTTTGACAATTGGATCTATCTAACTACCAACAACGGACCAAGCAACTGGACGGCAAAAGATTTTACACCTATTACATTTGTCACGCAGTAATTAACTCTTTTATTTTCAATTTGTAACAAACAATATGTTGAAACTTTTATTGGCTCGGTGTCCTACCCGGGACACCGTGGCTCCATTTGTGAGGGCTTTTTGTATGACATTTCCATATATCATTAATCAAAACATTGGACGTTTGTTGCATTTCAAATCTTGTGCTCTTTTTCTTTCTGTGTTATATATTGCAAAACAGCTATATTTACACACACTCACTTATACAGGTTTCAATCCACTCTGGATCTCACTGGTAATAGCTCTGCTACTGCCAGTTATGACTTTGAAAATCCGATCAACTTAGCCGAAGACGAAGGTGAAGATGATTGCGAAGTACCTGGTGAACTCGCAAGACTGCTACTCCAGGAAGAGAGGGCCATTCAGCCACATGAAGAGCCTGTGGAAACAATGAACCTGGGTACTGAGACAGATAGAAAAGAAGTCAAGATTGGTGCCAATCTAGAGCTCAGCGTGAAGCAACGATTGATCCAGATGCTGCATGATTACATGGAGATCTTTGCTTGGTCTTACGAAGACATGCCTGGTTTGGATGCCGACATTGTGGTTCATCACCTGCCTACCAAGGAAGACTACCCTCCGGTAAAGCAAAAGGTCCGCCGTATGCGTCCAGAGATGTCCGAAAAGATCAAAGCTGAGGTTATGAAGCAATTCGATGCCGGGTTTCTAGCAGTGACTTCTTATCCTCAGTGGGTTGCCAACATGGTGCCAGTACCGAAGAAGGACGTTAAGGTCAGAATGTGCGTCGATTATAGGGATCTAAACAGGGCAAGCCCCAAGGATGACTTCCCCCTACCTCACATCGACGTTCTTGTTGACAATACTGCTCAACACAAGGTGTTCTCCTTCATGGATGGTTTTTCGGGGTATAATCAGATCAAGATGGCTCCTGAAGATATGGAAAAGACTACCTTTGTGATTCAGTGGGGCACCTTCTGCTACAAGGTCATGCCATTCGGGTTGAAAAATGCTGGGGAAACCTACCAACGTGCCATGGTTGCTTTGTTTCATGACATGATCCATCATGAGATTGAAGTATACGTCGATGATATGATTGCAAGGTCCCAAACTGAGGAGGAACACCTTGACCATCTACGGAAGCTGTTTGACCGACTGAAGTTGTACAAGCTGAGGTTGAACCCAAACAAATGCACCTTTGGGGTGAGGTCTGGAAAATTGCTAGGTTTCATTGTAAGCGATAAAGGTATTCAAGTGGACCCTGCCAAGGTAAAAGCCATACAAGAGATGCCGACTTCCAAGACAGAGAAAGAAGTCAGAGGCTTTCTAGGACGACTGAATTACATTGCCCGATTCATCTCACATCTAACTGCTACCTGTGAGCCAATCTTCAAATTGCTGAAGAAAGATCAAGTAGTACGTTGGAACGATGAATGTCAGGCTGCTTTCGAAAAGATAAAGGAGTGTCTCCAAGAACCACCCATTCTTATGCCTCCGGTTGAAGGGAGACCTCTAATACTATACTTGACAGTACTTGACAACTCAATGGGGTGTGTGCTGGGGCAGCATGACGAGTCTGGCCGAAAAGAGCACGCTATTTATTACCTGAGCAAAAATTTTACCGACTGTGAGTCTCGGTACTCACTGCTCGAGAAAACTTGCTGCGCTCTGGTATGGGCTGCTCGCCGGCTGAGACAATATATGTTGACTCACACTACTCTGTTGATTTCAAAGATGGATCCCATCAAGTACATATTCGAAAAGCCTGCTCTGTCTGGAAGAATAGCAAGATGGCAAATGATCTTGACAGAATATGATATCCAGTACACAACTCAAAAAGCAATCAAGGGAAGTGTACTGGCAGATCATTTGGCACACCAACCGGTGGACGATTAACAATCATTGAACTTTGAATTTCCGGACGAAGATATCATGGTAGTAACTGATTGTGAAGTACCTGGACCGGATGAAGGACCTGAGGAAGGATCCCGATGGTCTATGCATTTCGACGGAGCCTCGAACGCTTTGGGTAACGGAATCGGCGCTGTGATCATATCCCCCAAAGGTACTCATACTCCACTCACCGCCCGGCTATGTTTCAACTGCACCAACAACATGGCGGAGTATGAGGCGTGTATCATGGGTCTTCAAGCTGCAATTGACTTAAGGATCAAGTTTCTGAGTGTCTTCGGAGATTCCGCTCTCGTGATCAATCAGATCAAAGGCGAGTGGGATACGAAACACCCAAATCTTATTCCTTACAAGGAGTATGTGTTGACTTTGCTTCCCCACTTTGAAGAGATAACTTTTGAGCACTTCCCAAGAGAGGAGAATCAGTTAGCGGACGCACTAGCTACGATGTCTTCAATGTTCAAAGTCAAATGGGACAATGAGGCTCCCCGGATCATTATCTGGAAGTTGGACGAACCTGCATACTGCTGCGATCTTGAGGCCGAAGAGGTGACTGAAAAACCCTGGTATCATGAGGTGAAGAGATACTTGGAAGCTCAGGAATACCCTGAAGGTGCATCTGTCAACGATAAGAAGTTCCTGATAAGGTTTGCTGCGAAATTCTTCCTCAGCAACGACATTCTTTACAAACGAAACCATGATTCAACTTTACTGTGTAGTGTGGATAAAACCGAAGCAGAGAAGATCATGATAGAACTACATGAAGGTACATTCAGAACACATTCCAGTGGACACACCATGTCAAAGAAAATCCTTCGGGCAGGATATTTCTGGTCCACAATGGAAGCCGATTGTTACCAACATTCTCGAACTTGTCATAAATGCCAGATCTATGCTGATAAGGTGCACATCCCTCCGGTTCCTCTGAACGTCCTGATGGCACCTTGGCCTTTTGCAATGTGGGGCATTGATATGATCGGTGAGATCCGGCCGACGGCATCCAACGGGCATCACTTCATCTTGGTAGCGATTGATTACTTCACGAAGTGGGTTGAGGCAGCTTCCTACGCCATAGTAACCAAGAGCGTCGTGGCACGTTTCATTCGGCATAACCTGATCTGTCAGTACGGCGTCCCGGAAAGAATCATTACGGACAATGGTACCAATCTTAACAACAAGATGATCACTGAGCTCTGCGAGCAATTCAAGATACAGCACCACAACTCTTCTCCTTAACGGCCGAAGATGAATGGGGCTGTAGAAGCAGCAAATAAGAATATCAAAAAGATTGTGCAGAAGATGACAGTGACCTATAAAGATTGGCACGAAATGTTACCATTTTCTCTTCATGGGTACCGTACCTCAGCAAGGACGTCAACCGGGGCAACTCCTTTTTCCTTGGTCTATGGCATGGAAGCAGTCTTGCCTATTGAAGTCCAGATACCCTCTCTTCGGATAATGAAGGATGCAGACTTGAGTGAAGATGACTGGATCCAGACTCGACTTGATCAATTAAACCTAATTGACGAAAAGAGACTCACTGCTATCTGTCATGGTCAGACGTATCAAAAACGGATGATCATGGCATTTAACAAGAAAGTCAGACCACAAGAGTATCAAGTTGGGGACCTGGTAATCAAACGCATCATCCTTCCTCAAAGTGATCCCCGGGGCAAATGGACCCATACGTACGAAGGGCCATTTGTGGTTAAACATGTGTTCTCAGGAGGAGCCATGATTCTGACCACCATGGATGGTGACGACCTTCCTCACCCCGCCAATGCAGACATAGTAAAAAGATACTACGCATGAATCAAAGACCCGCTAGGTTGACATACCTAGGCAAAAATAAGGGCTTCCCGGCGAACCAAAAGGGTTCGGGCAAAAATAAGGGATGAAATGAAAAAAAATCTGTACACCCGGCAAGTCGAAAACCTGAAAAGGAGGCTTGGGCAAAAATGGGTATCCCGGTGGACTGAAAACCCGAAAGGGCGGTCCAGGCAAAAGTTAGGGATAAAGCGTAACACTATGTCTCATTGGATCACCTTGCATCCCGAATTCGGCATCAACTATCTGGCTCAGACTTCGGCATCGATCAATCAGCTTCATCTTCAACTAAGCAGCAAAGTGATGAGACGCTTGAAGACATAAAGGCGATAGCAGAGTTGGAACCCAGTGGGAACATTGTGCACATAGCTGTTTTGTTTCCTTTTCAAAATTGTATAAACTTTATGTTATTCGGCGGCGTTCTCTTACTAGGACGCCGGCCTCTTGTACAAAAAATGCCTATTTACAGGCAAATTTCAAAATCAATACAAGTTCACTTTTCCAAACAAATTGCCAATTGTTTTTCCTTTTTTCTGTTTTTTCTTGCGAAGAACGTACAATGTTCATTTTTGATATATGCATTTGACATTAAATTGCTAATTCATAAATACTTGCATATGAAACAAAAGACTAATTACAGGTGACATCAGAAGTAGGGGCAATATAGAGTTGTCCAGGAAGTCTAGTTGCTTTGTCCGCCAGGGTACCAAGGTAGATTCAACTGAAGAATGTGACCAAGTTATCTCAACTCCCCACAGAGTAAGACAAGATTCAGCAATACTCTCCCCGGGAAGAGTTAATCTATCATCAGCCCTACAATAGGCACCCTGTTCCCCAGCAGGTCTTGAAGCTTATCCCCAGTAGATTCTGGAAGCTTATCCCCTGTAAAGTACGGACGTCTCTCTCGAGTTTTATTCAAAGTTATTCCTCACAAGGGCTTATAACTGGGTTATCCTCAGCTAATTACCACGGAAGATCGCCCTCGGCAAAGTTCTTCCTATCCCCAGCGGAGTTTATCATTGTTATCCCCAGCGGAGTTTATCATTGTTATCCCCAGCGGAGTCCATCATTGAAAATCCTCAGTGAGCTCTCATCAAAACTTCAGCGGAGTATCTCTTCCCACAGACTAATTCCCCTCAGAGTAATCTCTCCAACAAGTTTATTCCCCAACGGAGTCATCTTCTCCTACCGGTGTATTCTTGTAACCATCATCCCCAGCGGAAGCAAAGAGCTCTACTCTTCAACGTCAGCCCATGATTTAATTCCCCGGCCGGTCGTCAAGGACTTATTTTCCTAGACAAAAATGCATTCATAAACATTTCATATTTCATACATCTTGCTTATATACATGATAAAGTGCATACAAAACTATCTCATTTTGAACATCATGACGTCATGCATTTCATACATCATGACATTGCATACAACTGATGTTTTGCCTTTTCAGGGAAAAAGACAACCCAAAGACAACTACCCTCAACTGTCACAGTTTCCAGATTCGATTCCTGTATCTAGCCAGGGCACATCTGTGAGTGATCAGTTTCCGGACTCAATTCCTGTATCTAGCCAGGGCACATCTAAAGATTTCAAAGATTCGATTCCTGTATCCAGCCAGGGCATATCTGTTGACGACTATTTCCAGACTCGATTCCTGTATCTAGCCAGGGCACGTCTGAAGAGTTTGAAGATTCGATTCCTGTAACCAGTCAGGGCATATCTATCAACTATCACAATTCCAGATTCGATTCCTGCATCCAGCCAGGGCATATCTGTTGACGACTATTTCCAGACTCGATTCCTGTATCTAGCCAGGGCACGTCTGAAGAGTTTGAAGATTCGATTCCTGTATCCAGCCAGGGCATATCTATCAACTGTCACAATTCCGGATTCGATTCCTGTATCTAGCCAGGGCACATCTGTGAGCAACCGATTGTAGACTCGACACCTGTATCTAGCCAGGGCATGTCTGCATGTTGATATTGAAGATCAACCCCTGTAACAAGCCAGGAAAACATCTATCTTTCTCAAAATACACAAGTTCTCGCTAAGGAATCTCTTATGCGATCAACACTTCCAAATGGCATCTATAAGCCCATTCCCGACAAGGTTCTGTCACGCCTTCAGATGGCATCTATAAGCCCATCTCCCTATCCACCATCTCTCCAAATGGCATCTATAAGCTCATTCCCGACATCACATTGCAAATACTCCAGCATGCGAGTGCAAATTTCCGGGCACTCTAGTGTCCAATCTCCTTTTACCCTCGAGTCACGAAAGGCAAACTTGCCAATCTAACTCTTCAGGTTCAAGAAGATTGAACAGGGGCAACTGTTGTACCCCAAAATTTTCCCTCCCATTTCTCTCAACATTTTCTCACCACAAGACCCTTGGAGCTCAAGATCCAGTTAGGGTTTCCTCTGCTCAAGACTTCTCCTTGCACTGTTGACCCAAATTAGGGTTTGTGTTTGAACAAAGATATTTTGACCTAAAATGCCTAATATGACTTTCATGCTTCATGTTGGACTCCCAAGTTTATCCATACCAAGTTTCAAGTCTTGATTCCAAATTTTGCCCAGTCAATTGGACAGTTGACCTAGAAATCAACTGTATTGGGGAAAAAGTGAACTGTGGCCAATTGACAGTCAAATCTCATGAAAATTGACCCACATCAACATTATGAACTCATATGAACCATTTGGTCAAGTTTGGATCACAATTCCACAAGAAATTTGATCAGATCACCAAAAGGGCAAAATGGTCATTTTTAGGGTTTTGACTGCACAAAGGCAATTTTTGACTGTTTGACCTAGCCAATGGCAAACCAAGCTCACATATGGACTCAAGGACCCCATGGAATTGTCTTGACATACCCAACAAGTCCAAAAGACCCCAAGTGCACAAGATTGACAGTTGAATTTCCCAGTCAATTGATCAATTTTGACTGTATACTGAAAAGTCAAACTTTGACTTTTGGGTCAAAATCAAGTGTCAAGATTCATTTTTCATCAAAACATGCCAAATCATGAAACTTGTTCATCAAGAAATCAAGAATTGCAAATAGGGTTTGAAATAAAGATTTTTCATAACTTAGAATTTTTCTAAGTTATGAAAAACCCTAATTTTTTCCTAACTTTGTCCCACTTTCTCAACAAGATGCATTTGGATTCAAGGAAAAGTCAAAACATGAAAGTTGTAGTCCATTGCAAAATCTACAACTTTGATTCACAAAGTTTTCCCAAAAGAAGCTTGTAGCTCAAGTTACAATTTTTGGAACAAGGGTACCAAACCATTCTTAACTTAGAGAAATTTTGACCTATTTTAGGCAGGATTTTTGCCTAACTTCAAGACCATTTTTCACATACTTCCACTTGGAATTTCAATTTGCATTTCAAAGATGGATTGTAGTACACATTCCAAGATTTCCAAAATGTCCAAGAACTCATCAAACAACCTCATGGTTAGGGAGAATCGAATTTGGCAAGTTGGGAAAAACTCACTTTGTTCTTGGCTAATTTACATGTTCATAACTTGGGCAACTTTTCAAATCAGCATGCATAAGCTAGTTACAGGCCTCTAATCCCATTTGCACTCAATAATTAAATGCCAATCCATTGTGTGTTAGCATTATTTGTGCATTTGGACATTACATGTTAGATTAAGCCTTAATTAGATAAAGCATTTTTGCCATTTTTGAAAAGTAGAACTTTATGTCAATTAGCAATCCAAGCAAGTACAGTGCAAATCCTTTTGGCACAAGTTTATGAATAAAACACACTGATCAAGGGGAAGGTTAGCAGCACATTAGGGGGCCTCTATCAGTCTAAAACTGAAGTGGACACTTTGTTGCTTAAAGTTGAAGAAACATAGCATAACAAGACACAACTCTCATTCCTGTGAACCAGAGCTTAAGAAAAGTTATCAAACACTTTCTAATCATCAAACCTAAGCTGAAACACGAGCCAACCATCTCCATTGCCTTCTCAAACACATAATCACCCTCAAACTGCCCAAACAGGGTACCTGCTGCAGATTGAGTTCCATAACTCAATCCATTCATGCATTCTTGCTAAAACCACTTCAAACATATCCCACATCATCCCTTGAAACTATTCCAAGCCTCAAACACGACCTGTAACACTCCCAAGCAACATCACCATTTTCATTTTCTTGTTTTGCAGTTGAAGTTCCATAGCACGATTCTCTTGGTTTCCAAGCAAACTAAACCTTGGAATAGCATCCCTGGACATCAAGGAAGCTGTACCAATCATCACCTTGCATTGAAAACACCTTCATCACCAGATACGATTCCAACTGAACAGGTAAGTTCATGAACTCGTATCTCTCTATCCAGGCATTGTTAGCTTTAGGTTTGTGAAGAAAATATGTCACATTCATAGCCCTGAACATGCCCATGTAATTAGTTTTCATTTATGTTACGTGTGCTATGAGAATTTGATGTCTGAACATGGAACAAAAACTAGGTCAGGAATTGGGGGAGAAGAAATTCTCTCTCATTTCTGAGAGTTAGATTGATTTCTTTATATGTCTAGAATCGTGGCTTCAAGCTCTATAGGTTTCATGTTGGAAGATTTGGCAAAAGATCAAGGAATCTGGAGATAGCAAACGCGTGTTTTTTTGAACAGAAATGCTGGAGGTTGAAGATGACAGGGTCTTTGGGCTGGGCCTGTTTCACTTTTCTTATTTGCACCATAGCTTTACTTTTAAACCCCCTTGGCCCATTATGCTTATTTTTATGATTTTTTGACCTTTTCTTTTTTGTTCTGACTTATTTATTTTTTCTCATAATATTAAAAATATAAAAAATATTTTTCACACCATTTTTGAATTTATTAGGCATTTATTTGTTTAGAATAATGTTTGTACATAAATAATACCTAATATCTTTTATTGAAAAATGCTAAAATTAATACCAATACATTTTATTTTTTCTGATTTTCATTTTATTTTATCTTTTGAAAATATTTTATGAAAACATACTTTTTTTTGTAAATATTTTATTTTTTATACATATTTAATATTTATCATATAATATAAATATTTACATATATGTTAGTATATTTAGGATAAAAAAAATACAAAATATATACATTTTTATTTTTATTAATATTTAACATTAAAAATACCTTTTTGACAAATATACTTCATTTTTATTTTATTTTTGTACATAATTATTAAACATTGTACATATTAAATAATTAATACTTTTTACTTAATGAAATTAGGGTTTTGTCCTAAATACATAAAAACTCCAAAAATTAATTCTTTTTATTTTGATTATTTGACATAAAAAAACACCTTTTTTCATACATATAAAAAGCCTTTTTTGCATCTTACATATTTATTTTATTTTATTTGTGCAATTAAATACCTTGTAAATTCCCAAATTTTGATGTAATAGTTAGGTTTAAATTCCTTGTCAAAATACCCCCATTTGAACATTTGTACCCCCCTTCCCATATATTGTGTTGTAATAACTTAAGAACTTTGTTTTTCGCACTTTAACGCTTTCTAAATATGCCATGTTAGAACTAGGGTTTGTATGCAAATCAATTAACCAAAATAGTTTGACCTAATTTCAAGATAAACAAGCATGAAAATCGACAACACTAATCACACTTGCACCCCTAGGGTATTCCACTTGTTGCCTTCAATAAAGGGCCATATTGCATGTTAGGTCTCTTTGGGAAAAACAAACACAATTCAAATGATCATAGTCCCTCGATGACGCTTTCGAAAGTTGCCTAAAAATGATCAAGTCCCTCCAAGGAAAAATTTCCCAAAGATACTTGGCACCATTGCAATTATGGTCTAAACGATGACCCGCGCCCGTCCCTTTCACATCCTAACACAAGATTGTCCACCAAATGCAATGGTGGAACAAAATTGTTAAAAAGGTTAAAACATAGCAAAGATCTTTGAGAACTTTAGGGTAGATAGCTCTTGAGTACTTGTCAACTTGCAAAACAAAACACTTGCTTATTTTTCAAACCACACATCACTACACTTTCAAAACAACTTTCAAAAACATTGAAAACCTTTTCAAAAGACATACACCTTTGTATACATCCCAACATGGATCATTACAAAGGTTGCCACCACATTGGCTTCTTTTCAAAACATTTTCAAACCCACACACATAAAGCACCATTTCAAACAATTGAAAATTAAGGCAAGTTGATCTAAGCAAGTAACTAAGAGCCCATGGATAACCATGGATAGAAAGGGTGCTAATACCTTCCCTTTCTATAATCTACTCCCCGAACCCAAGAAAACATCTCAAAGGTTTTTGCTGTGCTTTTTAACCTTTCCTTAGGATAAAATAAAAAGTCGGTGGCGACTCTTGCTCAACCGAAACATTTGCGAAAACAAGCGCAAAACCTCAAGTCAGTTCTCCCACCGTATCACACCTGTTTTTGAAAATGGAGGATGGTGCAAATGGTGTTACAGTTTGAAAATAGGAGTTGGGATAGCTTCTATATGTGTATTAGAAGCTTTGTGGATAGTTTGGCCAAGAAACACACGTGGGGATTTGGAGATTGGATTCAAAAATAAAAAATGACAAGTTTTTGTGTTTGTGTTGCAATTTCTGGATTTGGGGAGTTTGAGGGCTTGTAAAATCGTGCTTTAGCTTGAAAATAGTGTATGTATTTATAAGCAAGAGGTTTTGTGTGCTACAACAAGTCAGAATTTGAATTATTAAGTTGTAACACCTTTACTTGCTTTTGAAGCAACCATGACAAACATCTTCCCAAAGGTTGTACCATGCTATTTTAGAGTGGTTAAACTTTAAACAAGCTTACTTACGACTTATAGATGTTGTGTGTGCAGAAAGAACAAGTTAGAGGCTCAATACAAGTTGACTTTGTGATTAAAGTCACTTTTCAAGAATGGCAATGTTGCTTTCTTCCAAAAATGGATGAATCTTTTGGACAATGGTTCTAATACTTGGATCATGGCTCTAGCAATTGTGTAAACCATTAATTATGGAGTGAACAATAAGTTTGAGGCCTACAAAGTAAAGATTATGAAACCTAGCATGGATTTGGTTCATGTTCATCTAAAAATCTGCCTTGTAAAACAAGAATGAAACCCTAACTTCACCCCTTCGATTCTCCTTGCTTAAACATGATCTCAAGGAGTTCTATGAATTTTTAGAAAGCTTGTAACATACTCTACAATCCCTTTTTAAATCACTTTTGCAAACTCCAAATGGAACTATGTGAAACTTGGCCAAGAAGTTAGGTCAAAATTCTGACTTAAAATGCTCAAAATTTCACTAAGTGTTTTAGTTTCATGGACATGTCTTCATAAATTAATAACTTTAAATCCAAGCATTTTTAGAACTTGTCGTGTCCTAAAAAGTTTTAGGTCTCATTGAGATCTAAAACTTTCATGTTGAAAGTTTTTCTTGAATCATCTTGCATTATAGTGGAAATTTGGCACAAAGTTATGAAATTATCATGTTTTTCTTAATACTTAGAAAATTTTCTAAGTGTTTAGAACTTTGAATTTTTCAAAGTACTCTTGACTTTTGATTTCTTGATGAACAATCTTCATACTTTGACATGTCTTGATGAAATATGATTTTTGAAACTTGATTTTGATAAAAAAAGTCAAAGTTTGACTTTTTGTGTACAGTTGACTTTTTCATCAGTTGACTAAATTTCAACTATCAATCAATTGATCATGAGAAATATTTTGAACCATGCCATTAGGTCAAAATTATGCATTTGAATCTTTGATATCATGTCTCAAACAATAAGTCATGTATTTGGTCAACAGTCAAAAATTAAGCCTCTTTAGTCAAAACCCTAATTTTGACCATTTTGCCCTCTTGGTGATCTGATCAAATTTCATGAGGAATTGTGATCCACACTTGATAAATTGACATATATGAGTTCAAAATGTTGACATGGATCAAAAAATTATGTAATTTTACTATAAAGTAACCACATTTAACTTTTCCCCCAATACAGTTGATTTTAGGTCAACTGATCAATTGACTGAGCAAAAATATGATCCAAAGCTTGAAACTTGATATGAGTAATCTTAGGAGTCCAAAATGATCCATGAAATTCATATGAAGCATTAAAATCCAATTGTCCTTATACAAACTCAAACCCTAATTTTGAGTCATTAGTGCTCAAGGAGGTGTCTTGAGCTGATCAAACCTTGTGCAGTCTTGAATTAATAGAGATCTTGTGAGAGAATCCTTGAGAACTTGTGAGGGAAAATTTTGGGGTACAAAAGCTTCCCCTGTTCAATCTTCTTGAACCTGAAGAGTTAGATTGGCGGATCCGCCATTCGTGGCTTGAAGGTGAAAGATGATTGAACACTAAAGTGCCTAGAAATTTGCACTCGATGATGTATTGATACGTGAACGGGATTATAGATGCCATTTGGAGAGATGATGGTAGAAACTCGGAGAAACATCAACATAAATCTTTGGTCGATTCGTGCTGAAAACTAGGTGTCTTGCCTGTCTTTAATTGGAATAATTAATTCTGATCTAGCAGATGTCTTTGGATCAATGATTTTTTTTGCAAGGAACAAATGGGTTAGCTGTATGAGAATGTATGTATGTTGTAATGATGTTCTCAAAATAAATGATATTATGTTGTATGTATATGTTATGTATGTTATATGATGTATGAACTCGACATGTTATCTAAGCGTATCCTTGACAAATACTGGGGAGTTTTGAGAAATTAAATCTCGGACTGTTGTTAGAGGTGAAGAGTATGTGTATCTTCAGATTTTGTTAAAAATTATTCCGTTGGGGATTCCTGATTTGTTGAGAAGAAACTCTGCTAAGGAATATTGACTTTGCTTGATAAGGCTTTGTGGAGAGTGTTGATTTCTGCTTGGGAACCAGAATTCAGGAGTTTTAGTTGTCCATTTCTCTGGTGGGGAATTATCTCTTGAAAGTTAGATGTTATCTGGTCAGATTCTAGGCTTCATAATAACTTGATGGGAATAAAGAAGTTAACTGTTATTCGGTCAGATTCCGGGCTTTATAGAAACTCGCTGGGATGGTGGCAAACTCTACTAAGGAAGAGGAGTTTATTATTGATCTGTAAGAATTAAAATATTATCTGGTCAGGTCCAGGTTTCAGCAACTAGAACTGTTAACTGGTCGGGTCCAGGCTTTGTAGTTTGATGAAGTTAAACTAATATCTGGTCGGATTCAGGATTTAGCAACTAAATTTGAGATTTACTGTTATCTGGTCTGGTCCAGGTTTCAGTAACTTGAATTGTTAACTGGTCGGATCCAGGCTTTGCATTTTATACTTGAGGTTAACTAGTATCTGGTCGGGTCCAGACTTAACTGTTGACTGGTCGGGTCCAGGCTTAAGCAATTTGAGAAGTTAAACTATTATCTAGTCGGGTCCAGGCTTTAGTAACTTGGAATTAAGATTTACTGTTATCTGGTCGGGTCCAGGTTTCAAAAATTGGAGTTGTTATCTGGTCGGGTCTAGGCTTAAGCAATTTGAGAAGTTGAACTATTATCTGGTCGGGTACAGGCTTTAGTAACTTGGAATTGAGATTTACTGTTATCTGGTCGGATCCAGTCTTTACAGTAAGTTGAGAGTAGGATGAAGTTGAACTAGTATCTGGTCGGGTCCAGGTTTTGTAGTAACTTGCTTGAAAGGATGAAGTTGATTGTTATCTGGTCAAGTTCCAGGATTTATAGCAAATTTTAGCGATAACAAATTTCAGAGATAGCAATGACTCTGTTGACGACTTCATTGGGGACTAGGGGTTGCGGTCCCTTGATTTGTAATAGTCTGCGAGGCAAACTCAAGCTGGGGAATCTGTAGTTTGTTGGGGAAATAAACCCTGTTGAAGAGGATATTTGACGAACTACCTAGGAGGATATTTTTTTAGGAATAATTCCATAAGGCTTCCTTTTAAGACCAACTCAGCTGTGGAGAGGATATTCCGGAGATTGAAACTCTGGCTGGGGATTTTATGAATCCAAATTTTTGGGGATAATGTTATTGAAATAACTCTGTGGGGATATCTCAAATGCATTTAAGGAGATGCTTGTTACTATTTTTAAGCATACATTTTAATCATGTTCATTCAATTTTATTCATTAGACACTTTTGCACTCAAAATAGAAGAAAAAAACAGAGAGTTTGTACTTCAAAGTATATTTGTATTGATGTTTTGCCCATGAATAGGCGTTTTTGTACAAAGATACCGAGATCCTGGTAAGAGGAAATTGTCAAAAGAAATGAAAAGTGTACAGAGTGAAAACAAAAATAATAGCCATGTGGAAGTGATCTCATTGTGTCCCAACTTTGCTATTTCCTCTATGTCGTCGAACAATCCCTTGCTGCTTGGAAGAAATTGATTGAATTGATCTGGTATCATTGAATTTGGTTCTTGGTAATAAAACTGGCTGTAAAGATCCCACGGGACATAGTCATACGCTTTAAGCCTTAACTTTTGTCTGGACCCCCCCTTCGGGTTTTCAGTCCACCAGGATACCCATTTTTTCCCAAATCGCCCTTTCAGGTTTTCGACTCGCCGGGTGTACAATCTTTTGCATATATCCCAAACTTTTTCCTAAACCTCTTTGGTTCGCCGGGATGCCCTTATTTTTGCCTAGGTATTTCAACCTAGTGGGTCATCTTATGCGTAGTATATTTTAACTATGTCCACGTTCACATGATGTGGGAAGTCTTCGCCATCCATAGTAGTCAGCATCATGGCACCACCAGAGAAAACTTTCCTTACAACAAATGGTCCTTCGTAAGTGGGAGTCCATTTCCCCCCGGGGTCGCCTTGTAGAAGAATGATGCGCTTTATTACCAAGTTGCCAGTCTGATATACTCGAGGCTTGATCTTTTTGTTGAAAGCCTTGATCATACGTTTTTGGTACATCTGACCATGACAAACAGCAGCCAGTCGCTTCTCGTCAATCAGGTTCAACTGATCCAACCTAATATGAATCCATTCGTCTTCACCTAAATCTGCTTCCTTCATTATCCTTAGAGAGGGGATCTGAACTTCGACAGGTAGGACAACTTCCATGCCATAGACCAAGGAGAACGGAGTTGCCCCAGTTGACGTACGAGCCAAAGTACGATAGCCATGGAGAGAAAACGGTAACATCTCATGCCAGTCTTTGTAGGTTACCACCATCTTTTGCATAATATTCTGGATATTTTTATTGGCAGCTTCCACTGCGCCATTCATCTTGGGTCTGTACAGAGAAGAATTATGATGCTTGATTTTGAATTGAGTGCAGAGTTCCGTAATCGTAGCGTTATTAAGATTAGTTCCATTATAGGTGATAATCCTCTCAGGTATTTCGTAAAAGCAGATGAGGTTATGCTTGATAAACCTAGCTACTACGTTCTTGGTAACGGAGGCATATGAGGCAGCTTCGACCAACTTGGTAAAGTAATCAATGGCAACAAGGATGAAATGATGTCCATTGGAAGCAGTAGGTTTGATCTTTCCAATCACGTCAATGCCCCACATTGCAAACAACCACGGAGCAGTCATGACATTTAGAGGAATAGAAGGTACATGGACCTTGTCAGCATAGATTTGACACTTGTGGCAAGTCCTTGAGTGATGATGACAATCAATTTCCATTGTGGACCAAAAGTAACCAGCCCTTAGGATTTTCTTGGCCATAGTGTATCCACTAGAGTGGGTCCCCAAGAGACCATCATGCATGTCTTCCATAATTTTCTCTGCCTCCTTCTTGTCCACATATCGGAGTAAAGTAGAATCATGGTTGCGCTTGTATAGGATTTTGTTGCTTAGAAAGAATTTGTGTGAAAATCTTTGCAAGAATTTCTTATCATTAATGGAAGTTCCTTCAGGATATTCTTGTGCCTCAAGATATCTCCTTACTTCATGGTACCATGGTTTCTCTTCATCAGTGTCAAGCTCATAGCACTGTGCAGGTTCGTCAAATATTTCGATTGTAATCATAGGAGCTTCGTTGTCCCATTTGACCTTGAACATGGAAGACATTGTTGCCAAGGCGTCAGCCAACTTATTTTCTTCTCTAGGGAAATGTTCAAACGTGATCTCTTTGAAGCATGGAATCAGAGTTAACACAAGCTCCTTGTAAGGAATCAGGTTAGGATGCTTAGTGTCCCATTCTCCTTTAACTTGACTGATTACTAGAGCAGAATCTCCGAATACGTTCAAGAACTTGATCGTTAAGTCAATGGCAGCCTTTAGACCCAAGATGCACGCTTCGTACTCATCCATGTTGTTCGTACAATCGAAACACAATCTAGTAGTGAAAGGAGTATGGAAACCCTCAGGAGAAATAATCACAACACCAATTCCATTTCCTAAAGCGTTGGAAGCCCCATCAAAAATGATAGTCCATCAGGATCCTTGTTCAGGTCCATCATACGGTCCAGGTTCTTCATAGTCAATTACTAGCATAATATTCTCACCCGGGAAGTCAAAGTTCATAGACTGGTAATCATCAACAGATTTATGGGCCAAATGATCTGCCAATACACTTCCTGTGATGGCGTTTTGTGTTGTATATTGAATATCGTATCCAGTCAGAATCATTTGCCATCTAGCTATACGTCAGGAGAGAGCGGGCTTCTCAAAGATGTACTTGATAGGGTCCATCTTAGAAATCAATAAAGTAATGCGAGTCAACATATACTGTCTTAGTCGGCGAGCATCTCATGCCATAACGCAACAAGTTTTCTTGAGTAGTGAATATCTGGTTTCATAATCGGTAAACTTTTCACTCAGGTAGTATATCGCATGCTCTTTTTGGCCAGACTCATCATGTTGGCCCAACCCACACCCCATAGAATTCTCTGGCACAGTCAAGTACATGATCAATGGTCTTCCTTCGACTGGAGGCATAAGGATAGGAGGTTCTTGAAAATATTCCTTGATTTTATCAAAGGCAGCTTAACAATCATCGTTCCATCTGACTACTTAATCTTTCTTCAAGAGTTTGAAGATTGGTTCACAAGTAGAAGTCAAGTGAGATATGAAGCGGGCAATGTAGTTAAGACGACCCAATAATCCTCTAACCTCCTTTTTAGAATGAGGAACCAACATTTCTTGAATGGCTTTTACCTTTGCAGGATCAACTTTGATGCCTTTACCACTGACGAAAAAACCTAGAAGCTTTCCAAACGTTACTCTGAATGTGCCCTTATTAGGGTTCAACCTCAATTTGTACTTCTTCAGCCTCTCGAATAGCTTGTGTAGGTGATCGAGATGCTCTTCTTCAGTTTGTGCAATCATATCATCCATATAGACCTCTATTTCATGATGGCTCATATCATGAAATAAAGCCACCATAGCCCTTTGATATGTTGCCCCTGCATTCTTTAATCCGAACGACATGACTTTGTAACAAAAGGTGTCCCATTGTGTAACAAAGGTGGTCTTTTCCATGTCTTCGGGAGCCATCTTGATTTGGTTGTAGCCAGAAAATCCATCCATGAAGGAGAAGACTTTATGTTGAGCGGTATTATCAACCAAGACGTCAATATGTGGTAAAGGGAAATCACCTTTGGGGCTTGCCCTATTCATATCCCTATAATCTACACACATACGAACCTTTCCATCTTTCTTTGGCACGGGGGTCACGTTCGCAACCCATTGAGGATAAGATGTGATGGCCAAAAAACCTGCATCAAATTGCTTCATTACCTCATCCTTTATCTTTTCCGATATGTCTGGCCGCATACGATGAAACTTTTGCTTAACATGAGGGAAATCTTCCTTTGTTGGTAGACGATGAACTATAATATCGGTATCCAACCCTGGCGTATCTTCGTATGTCCAAGCAAACACCTCAACATAGTCATGTAACATCTGAACCAATCTGCTCTTAATACCATCTTCTAGGTTGGCGCCGATCTTGACTTCTTTCCTGTCTATCTCGGTATCCTGATTGATAACTTCGATGAGTTCTTCATGAGGTTGAATAAATTTCTCCTCTTGCATCAGCAGCCTGGCTAGTTCTCCTGGTATTTTGCAATATTCCTCGCCTTCATCTTCAGCTTGGTTAATCGGATGTTTGAAGTCATAATTGGCAATAGTAGAGTCGTTGGAAATGAGATCCGGAGTGGATGAGGATCTGCAAGTGTGTGTGTGTACATATAAGATACATGGCTATTGAAAAAAAATGTAATAAAGGAAAACAAAGACAATGAACACAAAATTTGAATGCAAAAGATCCAATAATTTATATTAAATGATCATATGATAAATGAACATGAACAAAACCCTTAACAAATGGACCATAGTGCCCTGGGAAAGGCACATGGCTTAAAAGTCATTGTTT
This sequence comes from Vicia faba, assembly GCA_948472305.1. Lineage (NCBI taxonomy): Eukaryota > Viridiplantae > Streptophyta > Magnoliopsida > Fabales > Fabaceae > Vicia > Vicia faba. Next base: position 1,201,127,266 of record OX451736.1, on the reverse strand, counting down.
GGAATTTAAGATTACAGACAAAAGTTCTTGAATTGACAGAAAATAGTAAACAATAATTGCTCCTCAATGAAGAAGATGGGAGTGAAATCCTTTGCATGCCAGTTGTTGAGCTTTCCTTCAATAGTAGGGTAGATCCAATCTTCAAAAGTACATTCATCATCAGAGTCTTCCACAATGTTCACTTTATAATTTCCGATGCGCAGAGGTGGTATTTCCCACGTGAGCACGCCTGACTTCTTTCTGAGCTTTGATGGTGAAACCTAACCCAAACTTATCTGCTTTAAATGGAATGTCGGGAAGTTGTCCCCAAATAGTACATTTTCCATCTTCGACCACGGCACGAAAATCCTTAAGTGAAACCACTCTTGGTATAACTTCATTAGCTTTTGATATGTTGGAGGAGATTTTGGTGGCGGTAACCATATGAGGAACAATTTTGAAATCCTGGCATGGAGTTTCTATGAATTCGTCATCCATTTCCACATACTTGAAGGAATTGAGATGGCTCACCATAAATTCTTGTTCGTCGCAAACAGTAACAATCTTCCCTTTGACTGGATATTTTAATTTTTGATGAAGGATGGATGTTATTGCCCCTGCCCCATGGATATAAGGGCGCCCAAGCAAACAAGAGTAGGCGGGACGTATGTCCATTATATAAAAGGTAGAGTTGAAAATTTGTGAGCCAAATTTAATTGGGAGATCCACCTCTCCATGAACCATTCTCTTATACCCATCGAAATCCCTTACGACAATATCGCTTGGCTTCAATACTAGTCATTCACAATCTAGCCAGTCCAAAGCACCTTTGGGTAAAATCAACAGAGATATGCAAGGCTTTGTTATGGTTCCTTCCCATAGGAGTCAAATCAGCGTTGAAGAACCCTAATCCATTGTTAGTCATTAAACTTGCTACACAGTTCTCGAACTGGTCAGTGGTGGTTTCTTGGGGAACATGGGCTTTCTTCAAGAACTTGATTAGAACCTGGGCATGAACGTCCTAACAGAGTAATAATGACAGCATGGAAATTATGGAGGGGGTTTTCCATAGCTACTCAACTATTTTGAAGTCACTATTCTTTGTGATTTTCATAATTTCCTCCATCTCTCGAGTGGAGGGTTCTTCATCGTCAGTATCTTTAGTAGGTGCCTCTATCCCAGTAGGCTCACCGTCTTTCTCTTTGCCTCTAGTGTTTGCACTAGAATTGTCATTGGTTATACAGACGAGAGTTGTTATAGTAGTGGGAGGTGAAATATCATGGGAAAATATTCTCCCTATTCTTGTCACTTTACTAGAACCTGTAATATTAGTGACATCAGCTTCGTCTTTGTCGATCTAAGAATCTTGTTTTATCCCATGATGATAAACCTCAGCACCATAGTTCCATGGAACCTCTTTATTAGAGGAATAGGGAATAGGCCCAGCGGCAGTGATTATTAAAGGAGCAACAGTTGATTCATTTGAAATCCTAATAGGACCCTTTGAGGAGATCCTAAGAGGCTTGTTGGAGATTGTTATTATGGACATGTCTTCAGCTTTATTGGTCAAGCTTTTGATGGTGGGAATCTTCTCAAATAGGATCTCGCGGCTATTTATCATGCGTTGCACACCTTCCCTCAGCCTCTTAGACCCATTTACTTGTTGACCACAACAAACACAATCTTTAGAACAGCCAGGGAACACTCTGGCTCTCAGCAAATTATCCTTCACAGTAGTTAATGGAGTTGTTAAATCTTCAATGGTGGAAACAAAAGTAGCATCATCAATTGCATTAACACCTTTGTCATGGTTCGACATTGGTGCGGTTTTCACATTTGGAGTAGCAGGTGGATCAAGTTCAATTTTTTTGCTATCTATCAGATCTTAAATTTTATTCTTCAGAGCCCAACATTGATCAGTTTCATGTCCAGGGCTATTGGAATGATACGCGCCCTTGGAATTTGGATTATACTTAGGTGATGTGTATTGTACCCCAAAATTTGCCCTCTCATTTCTCAAGGATTCTCTCACAAGATCTTCTATGACGTCAAGTTTATAGCACTCATACATCAATTTAGGCTTGGAATTGGCACAAGGGCAAAATGGTCAATTGCATATTAGAAAGTCAAACTTTGAATTTTTGGTCAACATTATATTCCAAAGATCAAATTTCATCAAGACATGCAAGAATATCAAGCTTGATCATCAAGAAAGTCAAGAAAGTCAAAAGTCAACTTTAAAAGTTAAGATTTCCAAGACTTAGAAATTTTCTAAGTATTTTTATACATGATAATTTCATCACTTCATGCCATTCTTTCATCATGATGCAAGATGATTCAAAAGAAACTTTCAACATGAAAGTTGTAGATATCCATGATATCTACAACATTTCTTTATACAACTTCTCCTAAATATGATGGGATCTCAAGTTACAAATTCAGGAAGTCATGACCTTTTCATTTAACACTTAGAGAAATTTTCAACAGATTTTGGTCACGATTTTACCCCAAGCTCTTGGCATTTTTTAACATAGTTCAAAGATGATTTTGTCAAAATGGCCAACATGAAAGTTATAGAGGATGTTTCAAGCTTTCCAAAACATCCAAGAGCATAAATTTATCATACTTGAGCTAGGAGATTCAAGGGCTTGAATTTGGCCATCCATCTTTGAATTGCAAGTCATTCTAAGTGAAGAACACATAACAAAACTCTCATGATTTTCTGCATAATCTTATGTTGCAGGCTTCTTTGCTTGCAAATCTCATCATAATTTAATGCTTACACCCACTCTTGAGCTATTACCCAGGTGTTTAAACCATTGTCCAAAAAATCTTTCTATTTATGGCATAAAGGCACCATTGCTATTCTTGAAAAGCAAGCTTTTTGTACAAAGTTTGTCTTGAGCCCATACCTTGTTGGTTTCTGATTATACTTCACCATAAATCATGGGAAGTAGCTCCTTAATACCATTAACTTTGGTACTTCATCTTGGGACTATGGAGTACTTGACTTAGTTTGATCTTTGTAATCCAACCAAACCATAACATGCTGTCTTATAAACCTAATCAGATCATATGCACAAACCCCTTGCCTATAAATAGAAGAAGCATTTGCAAGAGAAAGAGGTTGGAAAAGGTTAGAAAAATAGAGAGAAAAGCCAGAAGTCTTGTGGTAAACTAGCCATCAAAAACCATAACTGTCCAAAAAAGCTTCCACTCTTGAGTTTTAAAGTCCAAATATTTGGAACTCTCACACCTTGCAAGCTCTGTCTAAACATCTAAGCACATCACATACATCACCTAGAAATTGTTCAAACTCAAGAACAAGCTTCTACAACACCTCTGTTTTCTCTTCCAATTTCAATAACAGTCAAGACAACAACTCAAATTCAGAGTATAAAGATCTAACTCCAAGGTAAGTTTCTTGACTTTAGTAATTCATTTTTGAAGACAAAAATGTAGTAACCATTGTCCTTGAAGCTAACATTTTGTTTATCTTTCATTATTTTCATTATGTGTTGAGAACTAACCCATGTATGCAGCAAAACAATGTTGAAGTAGAAAAAATGACAGTATGAGTCGACACATAGCCTTATGAGTCGATACATACTGCTTTACAGGCCTAAAACAGAAGGAAAAACAATGTATGAGTCGACACAAAACACGTATGAGTCGATACATACAGTGTATGAGTCGACACATACCATTATGTATCGACTCATACTGAGTTGATTTGGAAATACAGGGGCAAGGAAAGTTATGTGTCGATGCATGTGAGCTTGTGTCGACACATAATAGTTCAAAATGCATTTTTTTTCCATTCTTTTTACACTGTTTCTACGTTTCCTTCATGGTTATTCTATATGGTTGTAACATTTAAGTTCCTACTTCATCCCCATTTGTAAATTGTACCCTCATCCTCTAAATGATGTAATAGCGTAGGACTTTACATTTCCGCAATTTAACGCTTTCAAATACAAATGCTAGTAATTAGAGTTTTATATGGAAAGACTAAAACCAATCAATAGAAAACCCTAATCAAAGATAAAAACAATGCATGTAAATCAATACACTTGCACACAAACACCCTTAGGGTAATCTCACTTGTTTCCTATCGGAAAATAGTCATGCCTCTCGAACATGGGGGTTTTAACAAAGACCCTCGATAAAAGATTGTAGTCCCTCGATGATCCTCAATGTTGCCTTCGGTAAACGATCTAGTCCCTAAACGACATTGCTAAAAAGTCCCATAGGTTGCCTTCTATGACTATACAGACGTCCCTACGCCCGTCCCTTTACATCCAAAGATAGGGTTACTTACTAAATCAATGGTAAAAAAATAATGTCAAAGGAAAAAGGAAATGAACAGGAAAGACTTTTGAGTAGGTAAATTGTTCCTAGTTACTTGCTCCATTTCAAAACAAAAACATCCTTGCTATTTTCAAAATAAACACCAATACTTTCAAAAACATCTTTCAAACTTGAAAACATTTTCAAAAGATCAAACACTTTATATACATTCTTACGAACGAGAATCATTACAAAGTTTGCCTAAACAATGGCCTCTTTACAAAATACTTTCAAAAACCACACAAAGCATAATTTCAAACAAAACCAAGTGATCTAGCAAGTAACTAAGAGCCCATGGAAAACCATGGATGAAAAGGGTGCTAATACCTTCCCTTTTCATAATCTACCCCCCGAACTCAAGAGATAATCTCAAAGGTTTTTCCTGTGCTTTTTCACCTTTCCTTTTGGATAAAAGAAAAGTCGGTGGCGACTCTTGCTAACCGCAACATTTGCGATAAAACACAAAACACCCAAGTCAGTTCTCCCACCAAATCACAATGTGGTATTTGTTTTTGATGGTGGATCACGCAATGTCACTAGGTTGGCCTTCAATATATGTTGCAAAGCTTGGGACAATGACATGCTAATCCTTGTGAACTGTCTTCGAGGAACTTCAGATTGTTGATGGTTGGATAATTGTCTTTGTGCAGATGGAGGGTTGGAGATCTAAATAGCATTAACAGATGGACAATGATCCTTTTTGGTATGGGCCCTTGACCCATACACAACATTTGTTTCCTTCTTTCTAGTGAAAGGCTTCTTTACAGTGTTGGATGCGGAAGCAGATGCCATGGGAATTTTTTTTCTCATGATTCCACTCTTAACCCTTTCACTAGTTAGAATTAATTCAGTGAAACCGGAAGATGAGATACCAATTAGCAAGTTGAAATAGGGCCCCGTTAGTGTTCCCATGAACATATCCACTAACTCCCTATCAGTTAGTGGTGGTTGAACTCTTCCAGCAAGATCACTCCATTTTTGTGCGTACTCTTTAAACCCTTCATTAGTACCCATTGTCATTCCTTGAAGCTGAACTCTTGTTGGTTCCAGATCGGCATTGTATTGATACTGATGATAAAAATCAGTGGCTAGATCTTCCCATGTGTGGATGCGGGAACCCTCCAATTGATAAAACCATTCTAGTTGAGTCCCAGCCAGAATCTCTTTGAAGAAATGGATCCAGAGCTTTTTGTCGGTAGTGTGAGGCTGCATCTTGCACACGTAAGACCTTAGATGAAGTTTCGGGCAGGAAACCCCATCATACTTGGTGAAGACCGGTATTTTGAACTTATGGGGGATGACGACCCCAGGTACTAAGCCCAACTCACTAAAATCCAAGGCAGACACGACTTGAATTTTAACAGCCTTTAGTCTATCCTCCAACTGCTTGTATTTATCCTCAGTCAGAGGATATTGCTCATCAAAATAATCTTCATCTTCGGAAGCTTGATTATTGGCACCCTCAGTACGGGTTCTCCTTGCCTCTTCGTCTTGATTTTAGTCCTCCTCAGACGATTCTTCGAATATATGTACCTGACGAACTAGACCTTTAAACCTCTTACCCATGTTGATGAAGGCCTTCTTTTTGGTTTTCTTCTTGGCTACTAGCATAGTCATCAGTTCTTGTATCCCCTTAGCCAGGGTCAACATGGTCTCTTGGAACTGGGAATTATGCGCTTGCAAGTCCTTCACTGTTTGTTTGATATCCATCTTGCTAAAATAAACAGTAGAAAGATAAGGAAACCTGTTGTGGAAAACCTGTTTATGTTATGATGCATGAAAATGCGTATGCAAATGATTTCAAGGACTTAGAAGATTTAAATTTATTTAGACAAAAGGAACAAACATCAATTGCATTAATAAGTTCAAATTGATTACAAACATGCCTCTTGGGCTTACAATGGAAGAAATAAATACAAAATAAACTCCTAAGACAAAAAGGTCGAGCGCATCCTCTTCGGCGCAATGTAGGCGTCCAAACTTCGCTTTTCATGAAGCTATCTCGTAATCTATAAAACCTTCTTTTCACTTGCGTAGAAGTGGGTTTCGAAGGTGTATCGCTCTTCCTTTAGCTGGATCCAAGTTCTTTGCAGATTTTCAAGAGAATTAGGCTTGTTAGGATAAAGGACAGAATACAGAACATCTCCTTCGGCAACAGGCTCCATGATGATAGGTAGGATGGCTTCATAAGGCATCATGAGGTTTTGGGCGCGAGTTCACACCCACTTGAGATAAGGATCCAAAGGAATTAAGTTCTTATGCCTCAACGTTTTGGTATCAACCTTGTTAACCATGCCCCAAGCTTGTATGAATCTCTGATGAAAACATGGACATCGTTCTCATAGTCAAATGCAATTCCTTGGACAAGTGCATCATGAGGGCCATCCCTCTAGAATACCCAAACTATCGCAAAGCCAAACAAGGATTATAGGTAATAACTCCCCTAATGCCAAGTAGAGGGACATTAGGGAATTCCCCACAAAGGTTAACAATAGTAATGTCCTCCATGGATCGAGAATACCAATAAATATTAGAATGTGTGAGTGACATCAACCTACTAGACCATCTTAAGCCATGTTTGTTCTTCACAACAGACCAGGGTAGGTGATAAATAAACCACCTAGCCAGCAAAGGAGCGCAACACATAAGAATTCCTCTTTTCTTCATGGTGCGAGAGTGGAGAGAATGCAATATATCCCCAAGTAAAGTAGGCACCGGATTGCGAGATAGAAATTTTTTGATTGTGTTCACATCTATGAGTTGGTCAGGATTGGGAAATAGAACCATCCCATAGATGTGAAGAGCCAACAAATCCTCAAAGGATTGTAGATCTAGAGCATCCCAAGAATCTTGAGCCTTCTCGAACAAAAACTTGGCTAGGAACCCTTTGACACCACTTCTCGTTTCCCAGTTGGCCACAACGTCAGATCGTTGCAAATGTAAAGCTCGAGAAATCTCCTCAGGTCTTGGGTCTATTTCAATACCGTTGAAGGGTAGTTTATCAACAATATGGATTTCCAAGAGTTGAGAGAATTCTTCCATAGTTGGCACAAGTTGGTAATCAGGAAAGGTAAAGCAATGGTGTTTAAGGTCAAAGAATTGGAATAGCACTTTCACCATATCCTCTTCAAAGCTTGTTGTAACCAAGTTGATGAGACGACCATATTTCTTGGTTAATGGAGAATCATTGGGGACCCTTGATGCCAATTTCTTGAGTTTAGGAGGCGTTTTGACGAGGTTGATTTGGACAGTATTCTTGCGAGTGGGAGCCATGTCCTACAAAACAAGACAGAGATAAATCTCTAGATCCTTGAAATGGTTAGTGCAAAATGCCATGGTATGATGTCATGATGTTATGTACAAACAAACATATACACACAAAGAAAACAAGTCCTTAGGTTTAGGCTTGCATGAGGTTCATAGGAATATACCCTCTTGAATTTTAATTGGCTCAACTTGTCCTAGAAAGTAATCGAGTTCTATGGAATCTCAATATCATTGATCTTTCTTCGTTGAGCATGGTTTCAGCGCAAGACTTTTTATTGGCGACCGAAATATCCCGAAAGTCCAATCTCAATGAGCGTAGTATCGAGTATCAACCAACTTCAGACTGCACCAAAGCTGGTTATCTCACTACTTCCTAATGGCCAAGTTGTTCAATTAAAAGGTTCTAAGGTTAGTTAGTGCTTCATGAAAACACACAGCGGCCCCGTATTCTCCTTGACTAAACTCAAGGGCTACCGGTACCAACAAATGTGTCACACTAACGTAGCCATCGCTTCAACCATGTCTATATACCCCACACATTTTCCACAATCTATTGCTACTTACTTAATGGTGTTCCCCGATCCGGGTAAAAGATCAATACAAACCCAAAAAAGGACCCATAAATGTAAAGCAAGCAAGTCAAGCAAATAAATTTGATCTAGCTCTAAGGTAACCCCACTTTAAAGTATTCCCCAGTAGAGTCGCTAGTTCTGTAATACGGTGAGAGAACTGACTTGGTTGTTTTGTGTTTTATCGCAATTGTTGCGGATAGCAAGAGTCGCCGCCGACTTTTCTTTTATCCAATAAAAGGAAAGGGTGAAAAGAACAGGAAAGACCTTTGAGATATTTTTCTTGAGTTCGGGGGGTAGGTTATGAAAAGGGAAGGTGTTAGCACCCTTTTCATTCGTAATTATCTACGGGCTCTTAGTTGCTTGCTAGAACACTTTTGAAATTGCTTTGTTTGAAATGTGTTTGTGGTGAGTTTTAAAAGTATTTTTGAAAAGCGCCTTCGTTTAGGAAAACTTTGTAATTATTCTCGTCTCTATAAGAATGCATACAAAGTGTTGACTTTTGAAAATATTTCATTTTTGAAATTGTTAGTGTGTTTGAAAAGATGTTTGTTTTTGAAGATGGATTATGAGCAAGCAACTAAGAACGTTCTACCTACTCAAAAGTCTTTTGTTCATTTCTCTCTTCCTTTGATATTGCTATTTGTTGTACCCCAAAATTTGCCCTCTCATTTTATCAAGATTTTCCCTCACAAGACTCTTTGGACTCAAGACCAGATTAGGGTTTACTCTGCTCAAGACATCTCCTTGCACTGTTGACTTGAAATTAGGGTTTGAGTTTGCACAAGGAATTTTGTACTTCCAATGCCCCATGTGACTTTCATACTTCATGTTGGACTTATAAGATTTCCCATACCAATTTTCAAGCCTTGAATCAAATTTTTGCCCAATCAATTGGACAGTTGGCCTAAAAATCAGTTGTATTGGGGAAAAAGTCAATTGTGGCCAATTTACAGTCAAACCTCATAATTTTTTATCCACATCAACATTATAGACTCATATGAACTATTTGATCAAGTTTGGACCACAACTCCTCAAGAAATTTGATCAGATCATCAAAAGGGTAAAATGGTCATTTTTAGGGTTTTGACTGTAGAAGGGCAATTTCTGAATTTTCACCTAGCCAATGGAAAATTGGGTTCAAGCATGGATTCAAGGACTCAATGGCATCATCTTTACCTAATCACAAGGTTCAAAAGATCTCAAATGCCTTGGATTGATAGATGAATTTTCCAGTCAACTGATCAAAAATCAACTGTACACTGAAAAGTTAAACTTTGACTTTTTGGTCAAAATCAAGTGCCAATGGTCATTTTTCATCAAGATGTGTCAAAACATGAAACTTGTTCACCAAGAAACCTAATTTTGGAAATTAGGGTTTAAAATGGAAAATTTTCATAACTTAGAAATTTTCTAAGTTATGAAAATTTCTTATTTTTTCCCAACTTTGCCCAACTTTTTCACCATGATGAAATTGGATTCAAAGAAAACTTCCAACATTAAAGTTGTATTCCTCCACAAAATCTAAAACTTTTATTCACAAAGTTTTCCCAAAAGATGCTTGGATCTCAAGTTATGATTTTTGGAATAGGGGTCTAAAAACTTTCTAACTTTGTGAAATTTTGCCCTAGTTTAGGCAGGATTTTGACCTATCTTCATGGCAACTTTTCACATAGTTCCAAGTGGAATATCAAAATGAATTTCAAATATGGATTGTATAGCATGTTACAAGATTTCCAAAATGTCTAAGAACTCTCCAAGATCATTTGTGGTTAGGGGGAATCGAAAGTTTGAAAATGGCAAATTATCACTTTTAGCCAAGGCATTTTGCACATTGATACAACTTGCAAATCTGTCCAAACCTTGCTTGTACTTGTTTTACAGGCCTTAATCTCTTCTACACTCATAAATTAAATGCAAACACAATGGATTAAGGTATTGTTCTGATCTATGAAGTATTATATAAAGGTTTAATCCATTTTTCGCAAAAAGGCAACAATACCATTTCCATAAAGCACAACTTTTGCAATTTTTTTTTCTCTTGAGCTGTGAACCCAAGATTTTACAGCAAACCAAGTCCACTAATATCAAGAAAAGTACATCAACTATGTGCATGCTTGGAGCTAGCCTGTACAGGCCATAACATTGTCAATTCCACCTTTTACTTCAAAAACAAGCAATTATGCAAAAGGTCCACAACTCTTCAAGCTGATAAAACCAAACTTTATGCATATTTCAAACAACTTCAGCATATCACACTAAGCCAGAAACACGAGCTAGCAAGTTCTCAAACCCTCCAAAACACCAAAACACCAAAACACAAGTTCTTGTCAAAATAGGGCAGGTTTTGCAGATTCACTTCCAAAACAAAATCCACTCGTGCGTTTTGCTTGAAACTAGTTCCAACACACTCCATACAACATACCTAAACTATCCCAACCATTCTCAAGTCACTGTAACTCCATTTTCACACTTCACCATTTTTACTTTGAAGCTTTGCAGGTTGAGTTCTACAAGCATATTCAGGCCATTTCAAAGCAAGCCAAGCATTGGGGAAGGTTGAGTGAACTTCAGGCAAGCTAACACGACCTTCAGGCCTCATCAAAAACCCCTACATTTCCATACTCGAGCTTGACTGAAACAGGTATTTGACAAACTTCTATCTCCTTATTTAAGAATCATTAGGCTTAGGTTTATGAAGAAAAAATGTAGTCCTCATTGTCCTTGAGCTGTACATATGCATAGAATTCATTTATGTTAACTGAGCTAGGAGTATTTGATAGATGAACTTACTGAAAAAATTAGGTTATAAATTAGGGTCACTGAAATTCTCCCTGGTTTCTTAGAGTTAGATTAAGTTTTTTATATGGTTAGAATCGTGTGATCATGAGCTATAACTTTCATGTTGCAAGATTTGGTTTTTGAGCACGTATGCAGGAGTTACCAGTTTGAACAGGGTACGCGCGCATTTTTGTTCAAGAGGTCAGGGATAAAGTGGAAATGGGCTGGGCTTGTTTGCTCTGACTATTGGCACCCCCCTGCTTCCTCTTTCCACCCCCTTGGCCCATTTGATTATTTTTGTATATTTTTTTATTTCTTTTACATTTCTGACTTTTTATTTATTTTTCTAAATATTCAAAATTACCAAAAATATTCTCTTAATTTTTCACATTTTATTTTATTATTTTTATTATTTTTTGGACATAGAAATAATTACGATAATAATATATTTTTATTTTCTTAAATAAAAACTTGTAAATATTACAAAAATATCATATATTTTTATTTTTATTATTTATACACTTAAATAATATTTTCTCACACATTTTAATTTTTGAACACTTTTTAAATATTTTTATTTATTTTTTTTGCACATTAATAAATAATATAATATATTTTTTCTTAAAACAAAAATTAGGGTTTATACCCTTTCAAAAATAATCATTAACATTTTTCTTATTTTTGAGACATTAAATAATTTATTTTACATACATTAAATAATTTATTTTACATACATAAAAATAAATACAAAAACATCCTTTGCATATTTATATTTGTTTGTACATTTAAATATTTGTCGATTTATTTATCTTGTGCAATATTTCAATTTGGTTGTAATAATAGTTTTAGGGTTTTATTTTCTTGCAAATATCCCCTTATTCAAACTTGTATCCCCCTCCCCATATCAATGTTGTAATAGTCGTAGATTTACTTTTCACATTTTATTGTTTTTATATGCATGCTTAGTAAATTAGGGTTTGTATGATAACCAAGAATTAAAACAAATAGCATGACTAAACACAAGACAAAAATGCATGAAAAATAACAACACAATGCACACAAGCATCCCTAGGGTTTCACCCACTTGTTGCCTTAAAAACATGGCCATGGTATGCATGCTAGGTATCTTGGCAAAACAAAACAAAAACAAAAGATCATAGTCCCTCGATGATGCTATCTTGGTTGCCTATACAAAAATGATCTAGTCCCTCAAAAAACTTGCTAAAGATACTTGGCAACATTGTTATCATGGTCATACAATGACCCACGTCCGTCCCGTTTAACATCCAAATACAAGGTTGTTTACCAAATACAATGGTAAAGCAACAATGTAAAAGGGTTAAAAATGTATAGGAAAGATCTTTGAGTAGGGTAGACAACTCCTAGTTACTTGATCAAACTTGCAAACCATCCTTGCTAATTTCAAAAACACACAACAATTTCAAAACATTTCCCAAAACAAACTTTCAAACATTGAAAGATTTTTTAAAAGACAAACACCTTTGTTACATTCAAACGAGAATCATTACAAAGGTTTCCTAAAACAAAGGCCTCTTTTCAAAATATTTTCAAAACCATACAAAAGCACCATTTCAAACAATTGAAAAGCAAAAGCAAGTGATCTAAACAAGTAACTAAGAGCCCATGGAAAACCATGGATGAAAAGGGTGCTAGCACCTTCCCTTTTCATAATCTACCCCCCGAACCCAAGAAAACATCTCAAAGGTCTTTCCTGTGCTTTTTGACCTTTCCTTTGGATAAAATAAAAAGTCGGTGGCGACTCTTGCTAAACCGAAATATTTGCAAACACAAACGCAAAACCTCAAGTTTGTTCTCCCACCGTATCACAGAACTGGCGACTCTGCTGGGGACTTATCTAAAAGTGGGGTTACCTTAGGGTTTAGATCACCTTTACATGCTTATCTTGTTTGCTTTGATTGCTTTATATTTGGTTCTGTTGTTGGGGTTTGAATCCTCTACCCGGATTTGGGAAACATTCATAGGTAAATAACAACGTTGTGGAAATTGTGCGGGGTATACCGACATGGTTGAAGCAATAACTATATTAGTGCAACATATTTGTGGGTACCGGTAGCCTTTGAGTCAATCAAAGAGAATACGAGGCCGCTGAGTGATGTCATGAAGCACTAATGAACTTTTAGAACCTTTACTTGACCATCTTGGCCTTTTAGGATGTAGTGAGATGACCGACTTTGGTGCAGTCCGAAGTTGGTAGGTACTCGATACTACACTCATTGAGGGTTGTTTTCTTGGAATATTTAGGTCGCCAGTAAAGTGGCTAAACTGAAACAATGAACACAGAAAATAATCCAGTGATATTCAGCTCCTTAGAACCCGGTTACTATTTATAGCACAGGTTGAGCCAACTAAACTTCAAGAGGGTACTTACCTATGAAACCCCATGCAAGCCTGAAACTAGGATCTTGTGTGATTTTGCTTGTACATATATACTTGTGCATAACATCATGAACATCATGAAGCATCATATGAATCCACTAACCGTTTCAAGGATTTTGGATCTTCATCTTTGTTCCTGTTTTGTAGGTTATGGATTCCCTCCGCAGGAAAACTATTCAGGTCAACCTTGTGAGAATTCCTCCTCAACTCAAGGGGCTTGCTTCCAAGATTCCAGAGTATTCTCCATTCACCGAAAGACATGGTCTACTTCTAAACTTGGTCAACTCCAATACAGAGGAAGACATGGTGAAAGTTCTCTTCTAGTTCTTTGACCCCCTACACCACTGTTTCACATTTCCTGACTACCAGTTAGTGCCTACTTTGGAGGAATTTTCTCAACTCCTGAGGATTCCTATTCTCCATCAACTACCCTAAAACGGTACGGAAAGAGATCCAAAACCTGAAGATGTTGCTCAATCCCTACACTTGCAACCATCTGATGTCAAAGGTCATTGGGAAACCAGAAGTGATGTCAAGGGTTTCTTCGCAAAGTTCCTGTTTAAGAAAGCTCAAGAATGCTGGAATTCTTTGGACTTACAAGCCTTTGAGGAGATTGTGGCTCTTCTCATCTATGGGTTAGTCTTGTTCCCAAACCCTGACCAGCTTGTAGATGTCAATGCTGTCAAAATCTTTATGGCTCGCAACCCGGTGCCCACTTTGCTTGGGGATATCCTCCACTCATTTCACACACGAACAATGAGGAAAAGAGGTGTTCTCATGTACTGTACTCCTCTACTGGAAAGATGCTTTATTTCTCATCTTCCCCAATCAGTTTTGAAGAATGAGCAAGGCTTGAGGTGGTCACAACGGTTGATGACCCTTACACATTCAGATGTTCATTGGTGTTCTCGGTCCAGAGAAAATGTTATCACCATTGATCGTTGTGGGGAATTCCCTAATGTCCCTCTACTTGGAATTAGGGGAGGCATTACCTACAACCCCTGCTTGGCTCTGAGACAGTTTGGGTATGCCCGAAGGGATGGCCCACATGACATGCTGATTCCAGACTTGGTTTTTGACTTCGACAACGACGCTCAAGGACTTCGACAAAGGTTCATCCGAGCTTGGAGGATGCCCAACAAGGTGGACAGTAAGACCTCGGGACACAAGAATTCCATCCCCCTTGAGCCTTACCTCAAGTGGGTACGAACCCGCGCCCAGAGTCATATGATGCCTTACCCCTACATTCTCCCTGTGATCAAAGAGCCTGTTAAGGAAGGAGAGGTTCCATACACCCTCCTACATCCTGACATGCCAACATCACTAGAAGATTTACGAAGGAGTTGGATACAGCTCAAGGGAGAACGCGACACTTTTGAAGCCCAATTCTACGCTAGTGAGAAGAAGGTTTTAGAACTTACTCGTCAACTTCACGAAGAGCGGACTCTCAATACCTACATTGCACCAAAAAGGATGCACAACGTCTTTTTACATTAGAATTTTGTATTATTTTGCCCATGGGGCATTAATGTACTAACAAATTCTATTTTATTAATATGACGTGTGTTCCTTTTTGTTTACAACAAATTTGAATTTCTGAATCCTTGAATGCATTACATGAATACATATCATTCATCATATGCATAAACAGGTCTTCACACCAGGTTTCCTTATCTCTCTACTGTTTATTTCAGCAAGATGGATATTGAGCAGACGGTTAAGGATTTGCAAGCGCAGAATTCACAGTTCCAACAACTACTCATGACCTTGGCCAAGGGTCAGGAGGATCTTAAAGCTCTGTTAGAGAAGGAAAAGGAGAAAAAGAAAAAGAAGAGAGTTGGTGTGGCTACTTTGGGTAGAATATTTGAAGGTCAAACCAGAAGGGTCCTAGATTTCCCCTCAACATCTGATGAAGGGGTAGGAAAAGGAATGGGAGCTGCAGTGCCATCTGAGTCTGAGGAAGAAGAAGAAGAGGATGAAGACTATTCTGAACAGCAGTATCCTCCTGCAGATGAAAAATACAAGAACTTGGAAGAACGTCTGGCAGCCATGGAGATTCAGAGGGTGCCTGGGCTGGACTTTGAAGAGCTAGGTTTGGTTTCTGGAATTGTCATTCCTCCCAAGTTTAAAGTTCCACTATTTTCTAAATACGATGGGGTGTCTTGCCCGAAGATGCACCTACGGTCTTACGTCAGGAAAATCCAACCACATTCTTTTGATAAAGACATGTGGGTACATTTCTTCTAGGACAGTTTATCGGGGACGCGGTTAGATTGGTTCTACCAGCTAGAGAGGTCTGATGTGCACAATTGGGAGGATTTGGTAGCTACATTCTATAAGCAGTATCAATATAATGCAGACTTAGCACCAACCCGTACTCAATTACAGAGTATGGGCATGGTCTCAAATGAAGGCTTTAAAGAGTATGCTCAGAAATGGAGAGACTTGGCGGGAAGGGTGCAGCCACCATTATCTGAAAGAGAGCTTGTTGATATGTTCTTGGGTACCCTATCAGGTCCATTCTTTAATCACCTGATAGGAAGTTCTTCTGCGGGGTTCACCGAGCTGATTCTGGCTGGTGAAAGAGTTGAAGCCGGAATCAAGAGCGGTAAAATTCAAAAATATGCATCTGCTTCCGCTACCATCAAAAAGCCTTTTCCAGCAAAGAAAGAAGTATCAGCTGTCTACTCTCAAAGAAGTCAAGGAAGAGTTGAGCGTCGGCCAGTAGTAGGGGCCGTAATGATTCAGAAGTCTGCAGCTGATCATCCCAGAAACAATCAACCCAGAACCAACCAAGCAAGGGTGGAAAGGCATGTAAGGCAATTCACCCAGATAAACATGACTCCTGCTCAGGTTCTACCCCATCTCTTGAAGTTAAACCTTACAACCTTGAAAGAGGCACCGAAGAATCCGAATACAACTTCTCCGTACTACCATTAAAATGCCAAGTGTGTTGATCATTCAGGGAGCATAGGGCACGACACCAACAATTATTGGGCCCTCAAGAATAAGATTCAGGATTTGATAGATGCTAAAGAAGTGGAATTCGACGCCCCTGAAAAGCCGAATGTGATCTCTGCTCCAATGCCAAAGCATGGTTACCATGCCCATGCTGTTGAAGAGGATTTTTTTGTTGCTACTGTTGATGATTTAATGACTCCGCTACCGACAATCAAGCTGAACTTGTTGAAGGCTGGGATTTTCCTAGGTTGTGGAGAAGATTGTTGTGTTTGTTCATCCTTACCAACCGACTGTCCGTTGTTGAAGTTAGGCATCCAACGCCTAATAGATAATCAAGAAATCCTTTTTGAAAAGACTCCTGTTACACCGACTCCTATCAATGATGTTTCTATAATGACCATATCCGCCAATATTTCCAAGGTCTCCAAAAGACCTGTTAAGATTACATCCGATCCGAAGATTACACCTCTGAAGATAACCATGCCGGGGCCCATCTCGTACAAGTCCAACAAATCAATACCGTGGAACTATGGGGGAGAGATCTTCTACCACGATATTAAACAAATTGAATCAGCTGAAGAAAGTTATGATGAAGAGACTTCCGATATTGGAAATATTGTTGGAACGAGTAAAATCACCCGCAGCGAAAGAATTTTATCTCCGGAGATTGCTCCTCCAAGGGCAATCTTCGGACCCTCAAATGCTCCTAAGGTTACTCCTGTACCGGTCAACATATCTGCGAGAACTCCAGTCATTATTGAAGAAGTTGCTACTCCTGTGGTTGTCCCCTCTGCTGTTGTTGATGATCGAGGGAAAGGGATCCATGAAGCGCCCGTCAGGACGAGGGCTCAGCCTTTGGTCATCCCTGAGACCTCTCAAAAAGAAATGGAAGAGATTTTGCAAATAATCAAGAAAAAAAATTATGATGTTGTGGAACAACTGGGGAAAACCCCCTCAAAAATCTATATGTTGGCCCTACTGCTTTGTTCAGAAGCTTCATCCAAGGCTTTGATCAGATTCTTGAAGACGACCCACGTGCCTCAGGAAACCTCTATGGATCAGTTCCAGGAATGTGTAGCTAGCCTAACAGCTGACAATGGTCTAGGATTCTCCGATGCCGATTTAACATCTAAAGGGAAAACATAATGACACTTTTGATGTCTCGGTGGAATGCAGAGGGACTACTCTAGCTCACATTCTGGTAGACACTTGGTCGTCTTTAAATGTCTTACCGAAGAAAGCCTTGGATAGGTTGGACTGTGAAGGCTTAACCCTGAAGCCCAGCAATATAATTGTCAGAGCCTTTGATGGTTCTAAAAGGATGGTCCACAGGGAGGTGGACATCCCGATTAAAGTGGGAACTGAAACCTTCAACTCCATATTCTATGTGATGGAAATCCGTCCTTCCTATTATTGCTTGTTGGGAAGACCTTGGATTCATAATGCTGGAGCCGTTACTTCTTCTCTGCATCAAATGCTCAAATACCCTGTCCAGGGGAAATTATAACAGTTCATAGCGAAGAGGAATACATGATAAGCCATCTAAATTCTTTCCGTTATGTAGAATTGGATGCTGAATTCATAGAGACCCCTTTCCAACACTTTGAAGAGGTTTCTCCTGAGATTGCAGCAACCAAGACAGTGTCTCCTGTGCCTGCAGTTACCAAAACTGTGCCACGGATGTCATCCCTCAAAGATGTGAAGGCTTT
Source organism: Vicia faba (assembly GCA_948472305.1). Lineage (NCBI taxonomy): Eukaryota > Viridiplantae > Streptophyta > Magnoliopsida > Fabales > Fabaceae > Vicia > Vicia faba. The sequence goes on along the minus strand of OX451736.1, from coordinate 1,201,109,232 downwards.
AATTGAAGAAGGAGGATCCACAATCTGGGGGCAACTTCCAGACTTTCCTCACAAATCAGATAAATTCGGCTTGGGGTTCACTGCTTCTAGTCAAAAGGTTGTGCGTCGCTTCCGGGCTGGAGGGCCACCAGTGAAGATCACCCATCATGGAGTCAGTGCCTTGGAGGATGGTGAAGAAGAGAGAAAACTAGAAGACTGGATTTTCCCTACTTTTGAAGGAAGACTATGCAATTGGGAGGAAAAAGACTTTGTTCCCATTACTTTCATGAATCAGTAATTTATCTTTCAAACATTTCTGTTGGCTTGTAATAATTCTTAAACAGTTCGTACACTTTTTGCCTTGTGCCTTACCCGAGGCACATAGGTGCATTTGTAAGGATTTGATTTTTCATCTTCATATGCCATTTTAATGATTCATGGAAGTTTTCACATATAAACTTTTATGTTCATTTTCTTTCTTTTTACAATTTATTTGTTTCAAGGTGGCTATCCCTTACACACACACATACTCACAAATGCAGGTACCCTTCCATTCTGGATTCCTTGGGTAACAATTTTGCTATGGCCTTTAGTGACTCTGAAGATCTGGTCTACCATGCCGAATACGAAGGTGATGAAGACTGTGAAGTGCCGGGAGAATTGGCTAGACTGCTACAACAGGAAGAAAGGGCTATTCTACCTCATGAGGAGTTATTAGAGACAATCAACTTGGGAACGGAGGAAGACAGAAAAGAAGTTAGAGTGGGTGCCAACCTAGAGCCAAGTGTCAAGGAGCGCTTAATTCAGGTGTTGAATAAATATGTTAAGATCTTTGCCTGGTCATATGAAGACATGATAGGACTCGATACAGATATTTTGGTTCACCGTCTCCCTACAAGAGAAGACCGTCCACCAGTTAAACAAAAAGTCCGCCGCATGAGGCCCGATATGTTTGAAAAGATCAAAGCCGAAGTGATGAAGCAGTTCAATGCTGGGTTTCTTGTTGTTACTTCCTATCCCCAATGGGTTGCTAACATTGTGCCCGTGCCTAAGAAGGATGGCAAAGTGAGAATGTGGGTGGATTACAGAGACTTAAACAGGGCTAGCCCTAAAGATGACTTTCCACTACCGCACATTGACATCTTGGTTGACAATACAGCTCAGCACAAGGTATTTTCTTTCATGGATGGATTTTCAGGTTACAACCAGATCAAAATGGCACATGAATACATGGAGAAAACTACTTTTGTTACACAGTGGGGTACGTTCTGCTATAAAGTGATGCCATTCGGACTGAAGAATGCCGGGGCAACCTATCAGCGCGCCATGGTAGCTTTGTTTCATGACATGATACATTATGAGATTGAAGTCTACGTAGACGACATGATAGCCCGATCACAGACAGAAGAAGAACACCTCGACCATCTGCAAAAGCTGTTTGTCAGGTTGAAAGAGTACAAGATCAGACTGAACCCTAACAAGTGCACTTTCGGAGTCAGGTACGGTAAACTCTTGGGTTTCATAGTCAGCAACAAAGGCATCGAAGTTGATCCTGCCAAAGTCAAAGCTATACAAGAAATGCCTGCCCCTCGCACTAAGAAGGAGGTCAAAGGTTTCTTGGGACGCCTAAACTACATTGCAAGGTTCATTTCTCACCTAACATCTACCTGTGAGCCAATCTTCAAGCTGTTGAAGAAGGATCATATGGTTAAATGGAATGATGACAGTCAAGTTGCTTTCGATAAAATCAAGGAGTATTTGCTAGAACCTCCTATCTTGATGCCTCCCGTCGAAGGAAGATCGCTTATCATGTATCTGACTGTCTTGGAGAATTCAATGGGGTGCGTACTGGGTAAACATGACGAGTCTGGCCGAAAAGAGCATGTCATTTATTACCTTAGCAAAAAGTTTACCGACTGTGAGACTCGATACTCACTGCTCGAGAAAACTTGTTGTGCTTTGGTATGGGCTGCTCACCGACTAAGGCAGTACATGTTGACTCATACCACTTTGCTGATTTCTAAGATGGATCTGATCAAGTACATCTTTAAGAAGCCTGCTTTATTTGGAAGAATAGCTAGGTGGAAAATGATCCTCACAGAGTATGATATACAGTACACGACCCAAAAGCTATAAAGGGGAGTGTGCTAGCCGATCATCTGGCCCATCAAGCTGTCGAAGATTACCAATCTATGAGATTCGACTTCCCCGACGAGGATATCATGACTTTGGACAACATTGAAAACTTCAGACCATATGACAGACCTAAACAAGGATCCCGATGGACCCTGTACTTTGATGGTGCCTCCAACGCACTTGGTAACGGTATCGACGCGATACTCATCTCTCCACAAGGTTTCCATACACCTCTCACCGCCAGACTTTGCTTTAAATGTACCAACAACATGGCCGAGTATGAAGCTTGTATCTTTGGTCTCAAGGCTGCAATAGACCGGGGAATCAAATCTTTGGTTTTGTTTGGAGACTCAGCTTTGGTCATCAGTCAGATCAAAGGAGAGTGGGACACTAAACATCCCAACCTCATCCCTTATAAAGAACGTGTCTTGATATTGTTACCACATTTTGAGCAGATTACCTTCGAGCACTTCCCGCGAGAAGAAAATCAGCTAGCAGATGCTCTAACTACAATGTCATCCATGTTTAAACTTAATTGGGATAATGAGGCTCCCTAAATCACCATTGAACGGATGGAAGAACCTGCACATTGTCACGAGATTAATACCGAAGAAGTAGTGGACCGACCTTGGTTCCATGAAGTCAAAAGGTATCTCGAGAAGCAAGAATACCCTGAAGAAGCTTCAGCCAATGACAAAAAGTTCTTGAGGAGGTTTTCAGCTAAGTTTTTCCTGAGCAATGGTATCTGTGATACGGTGGGACAACTGACTTGAGGTTTTGCGTTTGTGTTTGCAAATATTTCAGTTTAGCAAGAGTCGCCACCGACTTTTTATTTTATCCAAAGGAAAGGTTAAAAAGCACCGGAAATACCTTTGAGATGTTTTCTTGGGTTCGGGGGGTAGATTATGAAAAGGGAAGGTGCAAGAACCCTTTTCATCCATGGTTATCCATGAGCTCTTAGTTACTTGTTTAGATCACTTGCTTTTTCTTTTCAATTGTTTGTAATGGTGCTTTGTGCGTGTGGTTTTGAAAATGTTTTGAAAAGAGGCCATCGTTGTGGCAACCTTTGTAATGATTCTTGTTTGAATATATACAAAGGTGTATTGTCTTTTGAAAAAGATATTTCAATGTTTGAAAGTTTGTTTTAGGAAATGTTTTGAAATTGTGTTGTGAGGTGTGTTTGAAAATAGCAAGGATATTTTGCAAGTTTTGATCAAGTAACTAGGAGTTGTCTACCCTATTTTACTCAAAGATCTTTCCCACACATTTTTTAACCCTTTTAACATTGTTGTTTTACCATTGCATTTGGTAAACAAACTTATATTAAGATGTTAAACGGGACAGGCGCGGGTCATCGTATAGACCATGATAGCAATTGTGTTAAGTATTTTTAGCAAATTTTCCAAGGGACTAGATCATTTTGTGTAGGCAACCAAGATAGCGCCATCGAGGGACTATGATCTTTTGTTTTATTTTTGTTTTGCCAAAATACTCAACATGCATAACATGGCCTATTTTTAAGGCAACAAGTGGATGAAACCCTAGGGGTGCAAGTGTGCATTGTGTTATCATTTTGCATGCTTTTTTGTCTTTGTATTAGTCAAGCTATTTGTTTGATTTTGGATTTTTGCATACAAACCCTAATCTCTAATCATGGCATAATTGAAAGCATAAATGCGAAAAATAAACCTACACTATTACAACATTGGATATGGGGCGGGGGATACAATTTTGAATGGGGGATATTTGCAAGAAAATAAAACCCTAATATTACTATTACATCCAAATTGAATAATTGGTACAAATAATAAATGAACAATATGTAAATGAATAAATTAAACAAATATGCAAAAATATTATGAATATGCAAAAAATGTTTTGTTTATTTTTATGTATGCAAAAAGGTAATATTTAATGTAAAAAGAAATAAAAAGATTATTTTTTTATTAAGGGCAAAAACCCTAATTTTCTTTTAAGAATATAAATATATATTATATATTTTTTATGTACAATAAAAGAAAATAATGTGTATAAAAATAACATATATTTTGAAAAATATTATTGAAGTATAAATGATAAAAAATAAAGGTGCAACATTTTTATGTTTTATTCTCAAGTTTTCATTAAATAAAATAAAAGTATATATATATATATATATATATATATATATATATATATATATATATATATATATATATATATATATATATATATATATATATATATATATATATATATATATATATATATATATATATATATATATATATATATATATATATATATATATATATATATATATATATATATATATATATATATATATATATATATATATATATATATATATATATATATATATATATATATATATATATATATATATATTAGTTATGTACAATAAAATAAAATATATACAAGACAAAAATATATTTTGAAAAAAATATTATTGGAGTATAAATAAATAAAGAATAAAAAGGGGTATAATATTATTATATATTATTTCCAAGTTTTCATTAAATAAAAGTATATACTAATTAAATTTTTTTTTTTATGTTAGGAAAAATAAAAATAAAATACAAAATAAATGTGAAAATTTATAAAAATATTTTTTGATATTTTTTATGTTCGAAAAATAAGAAAATAAAATCAGAAATGAAAATAAAATGGAAAAATACAAAAATATGAAGAAATGGGCCAGGGGGTGCAATCAGTAAAAGGGGGGGGGTGTCAAAAACAAATCCAGGACCAAGCCCAACCCACCAGACTTCATCTTCAACCTTTGTTCTCAAAATTGCGCGCGCCCTGTACAAAATGCTAGATCCTGCATACGTGCTCTAATGCAAAAACTCAAAACATCAAAGTTGTAACATTTTTCAAGACGAATCCAACCATGTAAAGAACTCATTCTAACTCTCAAAGACCAGAGAGAATTTCTCTTGCCCTAAATCCTAACCTAATTTTTTCAGGAAGTTCATGGATCAAATTCTCTTAGCATGCTTAACTAAAATGAAAATTGAGCATATGTACAACTTCATGGCTATGAATACTACATTTTTTATTCACAAACCTAAGCCTAATTACTCCTAAATAGAGAGATAGGAAGTTGACAAAAAGTTGTTTCAGTTGACTTCGTGTATGACAATGTGGCGCTTTTCAGTGAGGCCTGAGGTGTTTGGGAGCTTGCTTGAACTTCCTCTGACCTTCCCCAATGCCTAGCTTGCCTTGAATGTGCTTGAACAAGCCTGTAGAACTCAACTTGCACAAGCTGAAATCAAAAATGGCAAACCTTGTAAATGGAGTTACAGTCAGTGTTTAAGGGTTGGGATGGTTTGGATAGGTTATATGGAAGGTGTTTGAACCAGTTTGAGGCAAAACACACGGGGGATTTGTGCTATGGAAATCAAACTGCAGGGAGTGCCCTGTTTTGCCAATGGAAGATGGTTTTATGCTCTGGGAGGTTTGAGGGCTCAAAGGCACGTGTTTCTGGCTCAAGGGGATGTGAGAAACTTGTCTCAAGTGCTTGCAAAAGTTGTTTTTTTCTGATGTTCCTGTTGTGTGAATTTTGACATGTTTCTTGTATATGAAGCAAAAAGCAAACCATGATGCAAGACAAGCATGTACAGGCTATCTATCAGTCTGCACCTTATGCTCTTGGCCCCTCAAGTTGGTGGATATTGTGTGCAGTACAAGATATGGTTCAATGCTCAAGGATGCACTTTGACATAAAGCAAGATTTTGACAAAAATGGGAATGTACCTTTTACCATTTTTAGATTAATCTATTGTATAATCCTCTAATGACCAAAACAAATCCTTATATCAATGGATTTACATTTAATTATTGAGTATGGAAGGGTTTTGAGACCTGTAATCTAGTGCAAAGCAAGCTGATTAGAGTTTGCAACTTGTATCAATATGAACATGCCATGGATCAAAAGTGAGTTTTTGCCAACTTCAAGCTTTCGATTCTCCCTAACCACAAATGATTTTGAAGAGTTCTTGGACATTTTGGAAATATTACAACAAGATCTACAATCCATCTTTGAAATTCAATTTGAGATCCCAAGTGGAACTATGTGAAAAATGGTCATGAAGATAGGCCAAAATCCTGCCTAAATTAGGGCAAAATTTCACTAAGTTAAAAGTTTCATGGACCCTTGTTCCAAAAATCATAACTTGAGATCCAAGCTTCTTTTGGGAAAACTTTGTGAACCAAAGTTTTAGACTTTGTGGAGGAATACAACGTTCATGTTGGAAGTTTTGTTTGAATCCAATTGCATCATGGTGAAAATGTTGGGCAAAGTTGGGAAAAATTAAGAAAATTTTATAACTTAGAAAAATTCGAAGTTTTGAAAATTTTCAAACTTAAACCCTAATTTGCAAAATTGGGTTTCTTGATGAGCAAGTTTCATGTTTTGACACATCTTGATGAAAAATGATCCTTGACACTTGATTTTGACCAAAAAGTCAAAGTTTGACTTTTCAGTGTACAATCAAATTTTGATCAGTTGACTAGAAAATTCATTTGTCAATCCAATGCACTTGAGATCTTTTGAACCTTGTGAATAGGTAAAGATGATTCCATTGAGTCCTTGAGTCCATTCTTGAACCCAATTTGCCATTGGATAGGTCAAAAGTCAGATATTGCCCTTCTGCAGTCAAAACCCTAAAAATGACCATTTTGCCCTTTTGGTGATCTGATCAAATTTCTTGAGGAGTTGTGGTCCAAACTTGATCAAATGATCCATATGAGTCTATAATGTTGATGTGGATCAAAAATTGTGAGGTTTGACTGTAAATTGGCCACAGTTGACTTTTCCCCCAATACAACTGATTTCTAGGTCAACTGTCCAATTGATTGGGCAAAAATTTGATTCAAGGCTTGAAACTTGGTAGAGGCAATCTTATAAGTCCAACATGAAGTATGAAAGTCCCTTTGAGAATTGGAAGTCCAAAAATATATGTGCAAACTCAAACCCTAATTTAGGTCATCAGTGCAAGGAGATGTCTTGAGCAGAGCAAAACCCTAATCCTGTCTGGAGTTCAAGGAGTCTTGTGAGGGGAAATCTTGATAAAATGAGAGGGAAAATTTTGGGGTACAACAGTATCCTATACAAGCGTAATCATGATTGTATGCTGCTCCGTTGTGTGGACAAAGTTGAAGCTGAACAGATCATGGCTGAACTGCACAATGGTACCTTTGGCACCCACTCAAGCGAACATACGATGGCTAAGAAGATTCTAAGGGCAGGCTATTACTGGTCTACCATGGAAGCTGACCGTCATCAATATTCCAGGACTTGTCACAAATGTCAAATCTATGCGGACAAGGTACACATACCTCTAGTTCCTCTCAATGTCTTAACAGCTCCTTGGCCATTCGCCATGTGGGGAATCGACATGATTGGAGAGATCAAGCCTACAACATCCAATGGACACCGCTTCATCTTGGTGGCCATTGATTACTTTACCAAATGGGTCGAAGCAGCTTCCTTCGCATCCGTCACAAAGAATGTTGTTTCCCGCTTCATCAAACAGAACCTCATTTGTCGGTACAGTATCCCCGACAGGATCTTCACGGACAACGGTACAAACCTGAACAACAGTATGATCACCACCTTGTGCGAGCAGTTCCAGATTCAACATCACAATTCATCTCCCTATCGGCCAAAGATGAACGATGTTGTCGAAGCTGCAAACAAAAATATCAAGAAGATCATTCAAAAGATGACAGTCACCTACAAGTTCGAGCACATCCTCTTAGGCTTACAATGGAGGAAATAAATACAAAATAAACTCCTAAGACAAAAAGGTCGAGCGCATCCTCTTCGGCGTAATGTAGGCGTCCAAACTTCGCTTTTCATGAAGCTATCGCGTAAGCTCTAAAACCTTCTTTTCACTTGCATAGAAGTGGGTTTCGAAGGTGTATCGCTCTTCCTTTAGCTGGATCCTTTTCAAGAGAATTAGGCTTGTTAGGATAAAGGACAGAATACGGAACATCTCCTTCGGTAACAGGCTCCATGATGATAGGTAGGATGGCTTCATAAGGCATCATGAGGTTTTGGGCACGAGTTCACACCCACTTGAGATAAGGCTCCAAAGGAATTGAGTTCTTATGCCCCAACTTTTTGGTATCAACCTTGTTAACAATGCCCCAAGCTTGTATGAATCTCTGATGAAAACTTGGACATTGTTCTCATAGTCAAATGTAATTCCTTGGACAAGTGCATCATGAGGTCCACCCCCCTAGAATACCCAAACTGTCGCAAAGCCAAACAAGGATTATAGGTAATAACTCCCCTAAAGCCAAGTAGAGGGACATTAGGGAATTCCCCATAAAGGTTAACAATAGTAATGTACTCCATGGATCGAGAACACCAATAAATATTAGAATGTGTGAGTGACATCAACCTACTAGACCATCTTAAGCCATGCTCGTTCTTCACAACAAACCAGGGTAGGTGATAAATAAACCACCTAGCCAGCAAAGGAGCGCAACACATAAGAATTCCTCTTTTCTTCATGGTGCGAGAGTGAAGAGAATGCAATATATCCCCAAGTAAAGTAGGCACCGGATTGCGAGATAGAAGTTTTTTGATTGCGTTCACATCTATGAGTTGGTCAGGATTGGGAAATAGAACCATCCCATAGATGTGAAGAGCCAAGAAATCCTCAATGGATTGTAGATCTAGAGCATCCCAAGAATCTTGAGCCTTCTCGAACAAAAACTTGGCTAGGAACTCTTTGACACCACTTCTCGTTTCCCAATTGGCCACAACGTCAGATCGTTGCAAATGTAGAGCTCGAGAAATATCCTCAGGTCTTGGGTCTCTTTCAATACCGTTGAAGGTTAGTTTATCAAGAATATGAATTTCTAAGAGTTGAGAGAATTCTTCCATAGTTGGCAAAAGTTGGTAATCAGGAAAGGTAAAGCAATGGTGTTTAAGGTCAAAGAATTGGAATAGCACTTTCACCCTATCCTCTTCAAAGCTTGTTGTAACCAAGTTGACGAGACGACCGTATTTCTTGGTGAATGGAGAATCATTGGGGACGCTTGATGATAATTTCTTGAGTTTAGGAGGCGTTTTGACGAGGTTGATTTGGACAGTATTCTTGCGAGTGGGAGCCATGTCCTACAAAATAAGACAGAGATAAATCTCTAGATCCTTGAAATGGTTAGTGCAAAATGCCATGGTATGATGTCATGATGTTATGTACAAACAAACATATACACACAAAGAAAACAAGTCCTTAGGTTTAGGCTTGCATGAGGTTCATAGGAATATACCCTCTTGAATTTTAATTGGCTCAACTTGTCCTAGAAAGTAATCGGGTTCTAGGGAATCTCAATATCATTGATCTTTCTTCGTTGAGCATTGTTTCAGCGCAAGAATTTTTATTGGCAACCGAAATATCCCGAAAGTCAGATCTCAATGAGTGTAGTATCGAGTATTAACCAACTTCGGACTGCACCAAAGCCGACTATCTCACTACTTCCTAATGGCCAAGTTGTTCAATTAAAAGGTTCTAAGGTTAGTTAGTGCTTCATGAGAACACACAGCGGCCCCGTATTCTCCTTGACTAAACTCAAGGGCTACCGGTACCAACGAATGTGTCACACTAATGTAGCCATCGCTTCAACCATGTCGATATACCCCGCACAGTTTTCACAATCTATTTCTACTTACTTAATGGTGTTCCCCAATCCGGGTAAAGGATCAATACAAACCCAAAAAGGGACCCATCAATGTAAAGCAAGCAAGTCAAGCAATGAAAGCAAATAAATGTGATCTAGCTCTAAGGTAACCCCACTTTAAAGTATTCCCCAGTAGAGTCGCCAGTTCTGTAATACGGTGAGAGAACTGACTTGGTTGTTTTGCGTTTTATCGCAATTGTTGCGGATAGCAAGAGTCACCGCCGACTTTTCTTTTATCCAATAAAAGGAAAGGGTGAAAAGAACAGGAAATACCTTTGAGATATTTTTCTTGAGTTCGGGGGGTAGGTTATGAAAAGGGAAGGTGTTAGCACCCTTTTCATCCGTAGTTATCTACGGGCTCTTAGTTGCTTGCTAGAGCACTTTTAAAAATTGCTTTGTTTGAAATGTGTTTGTAGTGAGTTTTGAAAGTATTTTTTAAAAGCGCCTTCATTTACAAAAACTTTGTAATGATTCTCGTCTCTATAAGAATGCATACAAAGTGTTGACTTTTGAAAATATTTCATTTTTGAAATTGTTAGTGTGTTTGAAAAGATGTTTGTTTTTTAAGATGGATTGTGAGCAAGCAACTAAGAACGTTCTACCTACTCAAAAGTCTTTTGTTCATTTCTCTCTTCCTTTGATATTGCTATCTGTTGTACCCCAAAATTTTCCCTCTCATTTTATCAAGATTTTCCCTCACAAGACTCTTTGGACTCAAGACCAGATTAGGGTTTGCTCTGCTCAAGACATCTCCTTGCACTGTTGACTTGAAATTAGTGTTTGAGTTTGCACAAGGAATTTTGGACTTCCAATGCCCCATGTGACTTTCATACTTCATGTAGAACTTATAATATTGCCCATACCAATTTTCAAGCCTTGAATCAAATTTTTGCCCAGTCAATTGGACAGTTGACCTAAAAATCAGTTGTATTGGGGAAAAAGTCAACTGTGGCCAATTTACAGTCAAACCTCATAATTTTTGATCCACATCAACATTATAGACTCATATGAACTATTTGATCAAGTTTGGACCATAACTCCTCAAGAAATTTGATATGATCATCAAAAGGGCAAAATGGTTATTTTTAGGGTTTTGACTGTAGAAGGGCAATTTCTGATTTTTCACCTAGCCAATGGCAAATTGGGTTCAAGAATGGATTCAAGGACTCAATGGCATCATCTTTACCTAATCACAAGGTTCAAAAGATCTCAAATGCCTTGGATTGACAAATGAATTTTCCAATCAACTGTTTAAAAATCAACTTTACACTGAAAAGTCAAACTTTGACTTTTTGGTAAAAATCAAGTGCCAAGGGTCATTTTTCATCAAGATGTGTCAAAACATGAAACTTGTTCACCAAGAAACCTAATTTTGGAAATTAGGGTTTAAAATGGAAAATTTTCATAACTTAGAAATTTTCTAAGTTATGAAAATTTCTTATTTTTTCCCAACTTTGCCCAACTTTTTCACCATGATGCAATTGGATTCAAAGAAAACTTCCAACATTAAATTTGTATTCCTCCACAAAATCTACAACTTTTATTCACAAAGTTTTCCCAAAAGATTCTTGGATCTCAAGTTATGATTTTTGGAATAGGGGTCCAAAAAGTTTCTAACTTAGTGAAATTTTGCCCTAGTTTAGGCAGGATTTTTACCTATCTTCATGGCAACTTTTCACATAGTTCCAAGTGGAATCTCAAAATTCATTTCAAAAATGTATTGTAGAGCATGTTACAAGATTTCCAAAATGTCTAAGAACTCTCCAAGATCATTTGTGGTTAGGGAGAATCGAAAGTTTGAAAATGGCAAATGATCACTTTTGGCCAAGGCATTTTACACATTGATACAACTTGCAAATCTGTCCAAACCTTGCTTGTACTTGTTTTACAGGCCTTAATATCTTCTACACTCATAAATTAAATGCAAACACAATGGATTAAGGCATTGTTCTGATCTATGAAGCATTATACAAAGGTTTAATCCATTTTTGGCAAAAAGGAAACAATACCATTTCCATAAAGCACAACTTTTGCAATTTTGTTTCTCTTGAGATGTGAACCCATTCTTTTACAGAAAACCAAGTCCACTAATATCAGGCAAAGTACACCAACTATGTGCATGCTTGGAGCTAGCTTGTACATGCCATAGCATTGTCAATTCCACCTTTTACTTCAAAAACAAACAATTGTGCAAAAGGTCCACAACTCTTCAAGATGATAAAACCAAACTTTGTGCACATTTCAAACAACTTCAGCATATCACACTAAGCCAGAAAAACGAGCTAGCAAGTTCTCAAACCCTCCAAAACACCAAAACACAAGTTCTTGTCAAAACAGGGCAGGTTCTGCAGATTCACTTCCAAAACAAAATCCACTAGTGCGTTTTGCTTGAAACTAGTTCCAACACACTCCATACAACATACCTAAAATATCCCAACCATTCTCAAGTCACTGTAACTCCATTTTCACACTTCACCATTTTTACTTTGAAGCTTTGCAGGTTGAGTTCTACAAGCATATTCAGGCCATTTCAAAGCAAGCCAAGCATTGGGGAAGGTTGAGTGAACTTCAGGCAAGCTAACACGACCTTCAGGCCTCATCAAAAACCCCTACATTGCCATACTCGAGCTTGACTGAAACAGGTATTTGACAAACTTCTATCTCCTTATTTAGGAATCATTAGGCTTAGGTTTGTGAAGAAAAAATGTAGTCCTCATTGTCCTTGAGCTGTACATATGCATAAAATTCATTTATGTTAACTGAGCTAGGAGTATTTGATAGATGAACTTACTGAAAAGATTAGGTTATAAATTAGGGGCACTGAAATTCTCCCTGGTTTCTTAGAGTTAGATTAAGTTTTTTATATGGTTAGAATCGTGTGATCATGAGCTATAACTTTCATGTTGCAAGATTTGGTTTTTGAACACGTATGCAGGAGTTACCAGTTTGAACAGGGTACGCGCACATTTTTGTTCAAGAGGTCAGGGATGAAGTGGAAATGGGCTGGGCTTGTTTGCTCTGACTATTGGCACCCCCATGCTTGCTCTTTGCACCCCATTGGCCCATTTGATTATTTTTGTATATTTTTTTATTTCTTTTACATTTCTGAATTTTTATTTATTTTTCTAAATATTCAAAATTACCAAAAATATTCTCTTAATTTTTCACATTTTATTTTATTATTTTTATTATTTTTTGGACATAGAAATAATTACTATAATAATATACTTTTATTTTCTTAAATAAAAACTTGTAAATATTACAAAAATATCATATATTTTTATTTTTATTATTTATACACTTAAATAATATTTTCTCACACATTTTAATTTTTGAACACTATTTATATATTTTTATTTATTTTTCTTGTACATTAATAAATAATATAATATATATTTTCTTAAAACAAAAACTAGGGTTTATACCCTTTCAAAAATAATCATTAACATTTTTCTTATTTTTGAGACATTAAATAATTTATTTTACATACATTAAATAATTTATTTTACATACATAAAAATAAATACAAAAACATCCTTTGCATATTTATATTTGTTTGTACATTTAAATATTTGTCTATTTATTTATCTTGTGCAATATTTCAATTTGGTTGTAATAATAGTTTTAGTGTTTTATTTTCTTGCAAATATCCCCTTATTCAAACTTGTATCCCCCTCCCCATATCAATGTTGTAATAGTCGTAGATTTACTTTTCGTATTTTATTGCTTTTATATGCATGCTTAGTAAATTAGGGTTTGTATGATAACCAAGAATCAAAACAAATAGCATGACTAAACACAAGACAAAAATGCATGAAAAATAACAACACAATGCACACAAGCATCCCTAGGGTTTCACCCACTTGTTGCCTTAAAAACATGGCCATGGTATGCATGCTAGGTATCTTGGCAAAACAAAACAAAAATAAAAGATCATAGTCCCTCGATGACGCTATCTTGGTTGCCTATACAAAAATAATCTAGTCCCTCAAAAAACTTGCTAAAGATACTTGGCAACATTGTTATCATGGTCATACAATGACCCACACCTGTCCCGTTTAACATCCAAATACAAGGTTGTTTAACAAATACAATGGTAAAGCAACAATGTAAAAGGGTTAAAAATGTATAGGAAAGATCTTTGAGTAGGGTAGACAACTCCTAGTTACTTGATCAAACTTGCAAACCATCCTTGCTAATTTCAAAAACACACAACAATTTCAAAACATTTCCCAAAACAAACTTTCAAACATTGAAACATTTTTTAAAAGACAAACACCTTTGTATACATTCAAACAAGAATCATTACAAAGGTTTCCTAAAACAAAGGCCTATTTTCAAAATAGTTTCAAAACCACGCACAAAAGCACCATTTCAAACAATTGAAAAGCAAAAGCAAGTGATCTAAACAAGTAACTAAGAGCCCATGGAAAACTATGGATGAAAAGGGTGCTAGCACCTTCCCTTTTCATAATCTACCCCCCTGAACCCAAGAAAACATCTGAAAGGTCTTTCCTGTGCTTTTTGACATTTCCTTTGGATAAAATAAAAAGTTGGTGGCGACTCTTGCTAAACCGAAACATTTGCGAACACAAACACAAAACCTCAAGTCAGTTCTCCCACCGTATCACACTATCTCACCATTGATAGGTAAGTAGCCTTATCTTTGGATGTAAAGGGACAGGCGTGGGTCATCATATAGTCATGGATTGTAAAAAAATGAGATATCTTAGAATTTTTCTTAAGGGACTAAGATCATTTGTAAGGCATCATTCATAGCGTCATCGAGGGACTATGATCTTGTATTTTTGATTGTTTTTGCTAAGATGTCTCACATGCATATCATGACCATTTTCTCGAGGCAACAAGTGGAGTTAAACCTAGAGGTGCAAAGTGTGAAAGTGTTTATTTTTCATGATTTTTTTACTTGAATTAGGGTTTTCTAATGTTGATTTATCTTTTCATACAAACACTAATTTACTAGCATTTATATGAAAGCGATAAATTGCGAAAAGTAAATATCTTACACTATTACATCATTTGGGGATGAGGTATACATATTTATAAATGGGGGTTGCAAGAATTTAAATTCAAATTATATATTACAACCATATTGAATATTTATAAAAATTAAATGTACAAGAATGAATTAATGTACAAGGATATAAATGAAATAGGAAATGGATTTTGTTTTGGATTTTTGTTAAGAAAAATAGATTTGACCTAATTATACTTAAAAGAAAATAATTAACTAAAATAATAAAGTTAAAGTTAAGTTAATAAAAGAGATTAATTCATTAAAGAAAATAAGTTTTTTAGGATTTTGTTTGTGAAAAGAGTTTTAATTAAATTAAACTAGTATAAAAATTATTTAACTAAAAGAAAAACCTAAATTTTAAGTTAATTTTAATTAAAAGAAAATAAATTTCCTAAGTCTAATTACTAATTTATTTAAGAAAAGAATTAAATTTGTTTAATAAAATATTTTTGTCTTTTTTAGTTTAGAAAAGGCAATAAAATAAAAATATAAGTATATTAGGTATATAAATAAATAAATAAAATATTTTTTTGGATTTTTTATTAATAAAAAATATAATGATAATAATAATATTAATAATTATAAAAAGAGAAAAATAGAAAGAAAAAAATTCAGAAAGGTGTAAAAATGATTTTGGGTGTTTCGTAGCAAAAACAATTTTTTTGGTTAGGCCTGGCCCATTAGAGATTTTTGTTAGCCAGAAAAATGATAATAATATTAATAAAAGCAAATGGGCCTGAAGTGGTTATGAGTGAGCCGGGGGGGGGGGGGGGGGGGGGGGTGAGGCTGAGTAAATGAGGAATCAAACTCAAAGGGAGGCCTAACACGCTGGTTGTTTCAAACAAAAAGAAATAAAAACTAAGAAAATTGCCAAAACGGACACTGGGGCTCGAACCCAGGTCCAAGAGGTAACAGGTGTGCGCTTCTACCACTGGGATGGATATACATCCGAAATTATAAACAAAAGCATAAATATATATTACAAACCCATTCCTAGGCCTGCACTTCATCTTCAACCTCACGCCAGCCAGACCACCTGTAACTTACTCATTTCTCAACAAAAATTACAATTACAAACATGAAAGTTGTTCCATTTTTCCTCACGATTTCAAAAATTTAAATCACTTAAACTATAAATCAAAGATGAGCAAGAATTTTGTTGGCCCTAATCTGAAACCTAATTTTTCCAGAAATTTCAATCTCAAAATTCTCTAAGCTCAGGCAATATAAATGAAAACTATGGACATGGTTAGCTTCAGGGCAATAATGTCTACATTTTGTCTTTGAAAATGCAAGTCTAACAATGCCTAAATGAAGAGATGAAGGTTCAGAAAAATACCTCAAAAACTGGAAATCATGAAATGAGTTTGAGCTGCTTTCAAAGTGTTTTGATGATTGGGTTAGCTTTCTTGAACCTCCAGGAAGCTATTGCAAAGCTTACTTTATGTTGAAAGTTATTGAATCAAGCTGGAGAAGTCAATGTTCAATGCCCTATTTTTGAAAATGGAGGATGGTGCAATGGTTTTACAGTTTGAAAACAGGGGTTAGGATAGCTTCTATATGTGTATTAGAAGCTTTGTGGATGGTTTGGCCAAGAAACGCACGAGGGGATTTGGAGATTGGATTCAAAAATCAGAAATGATAAGTTTTTGTGCTTGTGTTGTAATTTATGATTTTGGGGAGTTTGAGAGCTTTGTAAAATCGTGCTTTAGCTTTCAAATAGTGTATGTATTTATAAGCAAGAGGTTTTGTGTGCTGCAATAAGTCGGAATTTGAATTATCAAGTTGTAACACCTTTACTTGTTTTTGAAACAACCGTGACAAACATCTTCCCAAAGCTTGTACCATGCTATTGTAGAGTGGTTAAACTTTAAACAGGCATGCTTCTGACATATAGATATTGTGTGTGCATAAATAACAAGTTAGAGGCTCAATACAAGTTGACTTTGTGATTGAAGTCACTTTTCAAGAATGGCAATGTTGCTTTCTTCCAAAAATGGATGAATCTTTTGGATAATGGCTCTAATGCTTGGGTCATGGCTCTAGAAATTGTGTAAACCATTAGTTATGGAGTGATAAATAAGTTTGAGTCCTGCAAAGCAAAGATTATGCAGCCTAGCATGGATTTGGTTCATGTTCATCTAAAAATCTGCCTTGTAAAACAAGAATGAAACCCTAACTTCATCTCTTCGATTCTCCTTGCTAAAACATGATCTCAAAGAGTTCATGGAATTTTTAGAAAGCTCGTAACATGCTCTAAAATTTCTCTTTGAATCAATTTTACAAACTCCAATTGGAACTATGTGAAACTTTGCCAAGAAGTTAGGTCAAAATCCTGACTTAAAATGCTCAAAAATTCACTAAGTGTTTTAGTTTCATGGACATGTCTTCATAAATTAATAACTTTAAATCCAAGCATTTTTAGAACTTGTCCTGCCCTACAAAGTTTTAGATCTCATTGATATCTACAACTTTCATGTTGAAAGTTTTTCTTGAATCATCTTGCATTATGGTCGAAATTTGGCACAAAGTTATGAAATTATCAGGTTTTTCTTAACACTTAGAAAAATTTCAAAGTGTTTAGAACTTTGACTTTTTCAAAGTACTCTAGAATTTTGATTTCTTGATGAACAATCTTCATACTTTGACATGTCTTGATGAAATATGATTTTTGAAACTTGATTTTGATCAAAAAGTCAAAGTTTGACTTTTCAGTGTACAGTTGACTTTTTCATCAGTTGACCAAATTTCAAATATCAATCAATTGATCATGAGAAATGTTTTGAACTATCCCATTAGGTTAAAATGATGCATTTGAATCCTTGATATCATGTCTTAAACCAATAAGTCGTGTATTTGGTCAACAGTCAAAATTTAAGCCTCTTCAGTCAAAACCCTAATTTTGACCATTTTACCCTTTTGGTGATCTGATCAAATTTCTTGAGAAATTATGATCCAAACTTGATAAATTGACATATATGAGTTCAAAATGTTGACATGGATCAAAAAATTATGAAATTTGACTGTAAATTAACCACGGTTGACTTTTTCCCCAATACAATTGATTTTAGGTCAATTGATCAATTGACTGAGCAAAAATGTGATCCAAAGCTTGAAACTTGACATGAGAAATCTTGGGAGTCCAAAATGATCCATGAAATTCATATGAAGCATTAAAATTCCAATTTTCCTTATACAAACTAAAACCCTAATTTTGGGTCATCAGTGCTTGAGGAGGTGTCTTGAGCTGATCAAACCTTGTGCAGTCTTGAATTAATAGAGATCTTGTGAGAGAATCGTTGAGAACTTGAGAGGGGAAATTTTAGGGTACAACAATAGTATCTGTAATACGGTGGGAGAACTGACTTATTTTGCGTTTTATCGCAAATGTTGGGGTTATCAAGAGTCGCCACCGACTTTTCTTTTATCCAATAAGGAAAAGGTGAAAAGAATAGGAAATACCTTGATAGATTTTGAGTTCGGGGGGTAAGTTATGAAAAGGGAAGGTGTTAGAACCCTTTTCATATGTAGTTATCTACGGGATCTTAATCGCTTAGCTCACAATTGTTAGATCCTTAAGCCATTCTTTGATGGAAAAAGCGATCCACAAAGAGCATATCATCTCCATCAACAATCACACGATGATAATCGTCGCCTTCGAATCCCTAAAGTGCAAACTCATATCCGGATCATTCAAGGATGTCACCTTGTGCTGGTACATAAGCTTTTCGAGGTTCTCTATCACCGGTTACCAAGACTTAACCAGGAAAATGATACAACATTTTGCAGCCAACAAACACAGGAAGGTATCCACTATCAGTCAGTTCAACATACGTCAGGGCCCTTCTAAATACCTCCACGAATACACGACATGTTTTAATGAGGAAACCATAAAAGTATCACACCCAAATCAGGAAATGTTTATAGGGGCTTTTCAGAATGATCTTAGGGCCGACCACTTCAATGAGTCTTTAGTACATAAGCCGACCTCCAACATGGATGAAGTAATAAATTGGGCCGAATGTTACATTAAGGGCAAAGAAAGTAACATTGAAAAGAAATCTTGAGACGCCAAGGAGAGACCCTAAGCCAGACAAGAGGGATCAGGACCAAGAAAAAATCATCAAAGATACCTAGCCCAAGATAGACCAGCAACTCGACTCGTTCGGAGGCCGTACGATAACACCCACGAGGTCTAAACACCTCAACACCAAGCGGGCGGAATTATTGTGTGAGGTGGCACATCTCAGTCTACTACCAAAACCACCTCGAAATAGAATAGTAAGTGTGATGATGGGAAAAGACGACGGTTCCTGGTGTTCTTACCGCCGTATAAAGGGCCATCATACAGTAGATTATCATCAACTGAAGAAAGAAATTTAGATACTCATTCAATGAGGAAAACTATTGTCATATGAGAAATATGTTGGGGGTCGACAGGAAAAAGAAGCCCTTCTCGGAGGGATTCAAACTCGGAAGACCCCTTTACTAATAAGGGAAAGGGCACCGAGGAGGTGCGTGAAACCAAGGTAGCATGCCACACTGTCAATACTATAGCAGGAGGGTTCGTCGGGGGAGGTGAGACCAACTCGGCAAGGAAGAGGTATGCCCCCAGCAATAATGCATGTTTCATAGGAAACTTCACCTAAATCAGGAGAAGAGAAATTGGTCGCAGTTAGATTCTTAAGACGAGATTCAAAGAATATATTGACCCATGAAAATGACCTGATGATCATAATGGTACATATACACAATTGGAGTGTTAAACAGGTGTTGATCGACCCAGGAAGTTCTGTCGACATCCTGTACTAGGATGCTTTCAATGGTATGGGTATGAACATGTCCGATTTGATACCTTTCAAAGGCTCCCTGATCAGTTTTTCCAGGGAGCATGTCTAGGTACTGGGACACTTACCCGTACTAATCGTCTTTGGAAGCGGAGACTACTTAAAGTCCATCAAAGTAAGATACATGATCGTAAATGCAACATCGCGATACAACATCATAATCGACAGATTGACTTTCAGTGCACTTGAAGCTTTCATGTCCACTTTGTATCTCACCATGAAGTATCTGCTAGATTACGGGAGATTCAGGGTCATCAAGGGTGACCAGGGATTGGTGTGGAAATGTTACAAAGATAGATTGAAGCTGAAAAAGAAGTCAGTACAAGACCGACTGAGGGAGACAGATTCCTTGAAAGTTAATTTGGTAGACCTCGATCCGAGGGAAGATCTGGAGCCTGATATTTTAACACCTATTGGGGACCTGAAAGAGGTGCAGATTGGAGTCGACGAGTTCCAATCTACGTATATCGGTTCCGGTTTGACCCAAAAGGAAGAAGCAAACATGGTCCAAATAATGAATGATAACATAGACCTCTTTGTGTGGAAACCTTCTGACATGCCGAGAATCGATCCAGACATTGTGTGTCACTAGCTTTCTATCGATCCAACACTCAAAGTGGTGGCCTAGAGAAAGTGCAAGGATGGGGAGGAGAAAAGGCATGCCGTCTCAAAGGAAGTCGGGAAACTGTTGAATGCTGGATTTTTCCAGGAAGTAAAGTATCCCACCTGTCTATCAAATGTTATCATGGTTAAGAAAAAGACCAGAAAATGGCACATGTTTGTAGACTTCACAGATCTCAACAAAGTCGGCCCTAAAGATCCCTACTCATTGCCTCACATTGACAGACTCATCGATGGGTCATCAGGATTTTGACTGCTTAGTTTTATGGATGCTTAATGTAAATATAATCAGATAAGGATGAACCCATTGGATGTTCCCAAAATGGATTTCTTGACTAGTATGAGCAATTACTTCTATGAGGTGATGTTGTTTGGCCTAAAAAATGTAGGGGATACTTACCAGCGATTGATGAATATGGTGTTCGCTTCATAGATCGAAATGAACCTAGAAGTTTATATCGATGACATGATGATCAAAAACCTAGAGGGAAGGTATCACGTGGAATACCTTGAAGAGACATTCAAGTTAGTAAGGAAATTTGACATGAGACTCAATCCCGACAAATGCACCTTCGAGGTATAAGCCGACAAGTTCTTAGGATTTATGCTCACACATAGGGGCATAGAGGCCATCCCAGAAAAGTGTCAGCCGATCATTGACATGAGGAGCCCAATGTCGGTAAAAGAAGTCTAACTGTTGACCGGTAGTTTAGTTGCCTTATCCTGATTTTTATCCTGTGTCAGCGATAAATCCATACACTTTTTCACGACTATCAAAAAGTCTTCCGAATTCACATGGACGGATGAATAGGAGAAGGCGTTCAGAGGTGTAAAGTTTTTCCTAAATAAATTAGTTTATATTTTTAGTTTGAACAAAAATATTTAAAGATAATTTCTTAAATAAATTAGTGTATATTTAAAAATAAAAATAGATTATTAGTATGTTAGAATACAATTTAGTAATTAAAAATTTTACAAAAATAATTTTTTTTAATTTTTATTTTAATATCATAATTTTTTTATATATCAATAATATTTTAAAAAATATTTTGAAAATATATTAGTAATTAATTTAAAATTTATGTCAAATAACAAGTATACTGCTCTACTTTTTTTTTATTTGTTGAATGTTAGTTTGTTAATAAATTGGTATCTAGTGTTATTGTAAATGTACCTTATTTGTTTGTTAATGATTTCTTATACTTAAATATATGTTAGTTATTTGATATAATCGATCAAAATTTAAAAATTGATCGAAATAGATCATATCTCCTTTTTTAAAATTTAAATGGCAACATTGTTTTTCATATGTAGTATGGAATATTATCAGTATTATCGTAATTGGATGTACGATAGAACATTTTCAGATAGAAGTGAGTTTAAACCATAAAAGGTTTGCTAACTAAGGACTTAGGAGTAAATACCCTTAAGAATCGGTAATTGATTGTGGAAAATATGTTATTGCAATGTTAATTTAGAGTTGTTAAAGGAATAAATCACACATCTTCCCTAGGATGCTATTTATATCTGTCGAAACTGTTCACCGCATCTATTTACGTTATTCGCAATCATTTTCATAATTTAGCAAAACAATTCCCAATATTAGTTTTTGTTTAATTGAACAACAATTCGAACTCACTATCTACGCGCAGTCCTTGAGATCGACATTCGGGGAACTTTCCTCATTATTACTGCACGGGAGAATTAATACACTTGCTAACTTTCTGATCAAGTTTTTGACGTCGTTGTCGGGGACTTCCAAATTATTGAGTTCAATTTGAGATTCAATTAAAATTTTGTTTCTCTGCGACTAAAATCTTGTTTTCTGTTATTATTTTGTTTTTCTTATTACTGATTTTGGTCTAATCTGTGTATGCAAGGAAAGCCCTCAGCTGAATTTCTTTTTGACGCAGAGATTGAAAGAACCTTTCACGCAAGGCGCAAACAAGCTCGATTAGCTAGATGGAATCGGAAGAAGAAGTTTCCTCAAATAATCCAGGTTCAAAATTCAAAAAAGGAAGAAGAAACTATGGGTCAAAACCCCCCACCACCTGAGAGACTTAATGGAGACTATGGAGGAGAAAATGCTCCACCAGGTCGGTTGACTATTGTGAATCAACCAGTAACTGTTGCAAATTTTCAACTTCACCCCTTAATGATTTAACAACTCGAGAATAGATATTTCACCGGAAAGATAAATGAAGATGAAAATAAGCATTTTCAAAGGTTTCTTACTATGAGCACTACTTTGAAGATTGAGGGGCACTCAAAAGAAGCGAAGAAATTAAGAATGTTTCCATTCACGCTATCTGAAGATGCTAAAGAGTGGTTTTACTCACTGCCTGCTAGGAGTATTACTACTTGGGAAGAGATGGAGAAGACTTTTCTTGATGAGTACGTGTCTGCTTCTGTTTATATTCTCAAAAGATATGATATTATGGATTTTAAGCAGAAAGAAGGAGAATCAATAGGTGATGCTAATAAGAGGTTCAAGAGGTTATTGGTAGCCTGTCCCACTCATAACATGGATCAAACTGAGCAAATGCAAATGTTTGTAAATGGCCTTCGAATGAAGACAAAGCAGCTTATTGATACAGAGGCCGATGGATCATCCAATTTTACAACAGCCACTAGTGTGAAGAAGATTATTGAAGCCATTGCTGCAAATAAGCGTCTAGAGCTATATGATAGGGTTGCAAGTAAACCATTGGGAGTGATTGATCTGAAGTTAGAAGTTAACAAGCAACTCATAATCAAAGAGACAATTGCTGCAAAAGTAGAGAAAAAGCTGAAAGCAATGAATATTGGTACTCAATAGGTAGCTCAGGTTCAACAGAGACAACATGCCAGTTGTGAAATTTGTAGTGGACCATACATTAGTGTGTGTGATACGGTGGGAAGAGCTGACTATTTTTTGGAATGCTGGTTTGCGTTTTGCGTTTTGTTTTTGCAAAATGTCGCGGTAAGCAAGAGTCGCCACCGACTTTTATTTTATCCAACAAGGAAAGGAAAAAAGCACAGAAAAATTCCTTTTTCGAGATATTTCTGAGTACGGGGGGTAAATTTATAGAAAGGGAAGGTATTAGCACCCTTTTTATCTGTAGTTATCTACGGGCTCTTAGGTACTTGCTCATTGTTTTCAAAATTGTTTTCTATGTGCTTGTGGGTTTGAAAAAGTTTTTGTTTTAAACTTCGATTTAACTCTTGCTTCTGTCCTCAAGAGTGTAATGAAGTGTTTTGAAAAAACTTGTTTGTAAAAGTGTAAGTGTGAAAAAGTTTTGTTTTGAAAGAGCAAGTATCTAAGAGCTAATCTACCTACTCGAAAAAAGAATCGTTCTATGCTAATTTCCTTTAGACAATGCTATCCCACTATTAGTGAGTAGGTAGCACCGTCGTTGGAGTTTGAGGGTCAATTTGAATGAGGGACATACAGTCACTAAAGCAATGTTAGGACGCCTTAGCGGTAACCCTAATGTCTTAGATCATTTGTTTGAGGCAACAATATCCGAGGCAACCATTTCGAGGCGACTATGATCTTTTAGACAAGAGGACGACCTCTAAAACGACCTATACTCAATGACCGTGTACGAAGGCAACCAAGTGGGGTGTACCCTAGGAGTTCCCATGTGCGAGTGTGTTATTTTCAGTTATTTTTATCTTTGCACATGTTATGGGTGATCTAATTTTGATTTTAAGATTTAAACATTATGTCT
The DNA here is from genome assembly GCA_948472305.1 of Vicia faba. Taxonomy (NCBI): domain Eukaryota; kingdom Viridiplantae; phylum Streptophyta; class Magnoliopsida; order Fabales; family Fabaceae; genus Vicia; species Vicia faba. The sequence goes on along the minus strand of OX451736.1, from coordinate 1,201,085,200 downwards.
TGTCATGCAAACCCTATTATCAAACATCTAACAATTATAATTTGCAGAATTAAAAGTGCGGAAATTAAATTACAAGGCGTCGGGTATTTACATCGCCAAAAGAAACCCTTTGAAAATAAAAATAAAGCGGTAAATGAAATGTCCTAATCAATTATTCTATTACATACCGGAAGCCGATACATAATTGGATAAAAAATAAATAAAGCGCGCGGGAAATTACATCGAATGCGAAATTTAGGGTTTTGACCCTTTTGAAAGAAAATTGCTTTTTGTTGTTTTTTATTTAAGAAAAGAAATTAATTCCTAAACTAAATAACTAAATTAAATTAATTAAATTAATTAATGAAAAATGATTTATGACATATTTTGGTTTTTTTATTATTTTAAGAAAGAAGATAAAATTAATTAAATTAGTAGTTAAAACCTAATTAAATATAATTAATTTTAATTATTTACAAAATAAATTAGAGTCTTCTAAAATTAAAAACCTAAATTAATTAGTTAGTAATTATTAATAAAAATAAAAATAAAATTTTGAACTAAAAAAAAAGTATTTTTGTGATTTTTGATAAAAAGGAAAAATTATGATTGGTTAGTAATTAATAAAAATAAAGTAATTAAATTAACTAAACAAAATAAATAAATAAAAAAAGGAGGAGGAATGGGCCTGATTAGGAGGTGCTAGAAGCAATTTTGTAGGCCCAACAATGCTGGCTCGTTTGACCATCTAGGATCCAGTGTGGGCGCATTGACTTGGCTTCTGGTGGACCTCCAACATTGACCACCAGATCTGGCCCTTTGGCCATCTGGCGCTTGGATCATGAGGGAGTATGGTGTGGATCTGGACTAGCGTGTGCATTGGAAAGCCTAAAAACAAAAATCATTGAGAAATGGGGGGACCTGGGATTCGAACCCAGGTCTTGAAGGGATATACATTACCAAGGTTACCACTAAGCCACACTGTTTTGTTTGTTATAATAATGCAAGCAATATAATATGTATCAAAATAAAAACAGTTGCCAGCAAAATAAAAAAAACGCGCAAAATATTTGAACTGGCCAATAGATGGATGACACGAGTTCATCCCTGTCCTCACAACCCTGTAAATATACTTGTGGATTTTCATCTGTAACTAAAAACTCAACATCATTCCAAAATCTTCCTCAGGAAATAAAAATGATTTTCAAGGCTAGGGTTGAGTTCGTCATGATCTCCTGATCACAACCATGTCCTTCATATGGGCCAATTGCACCTGAAACAGAAAACCCAAAAAAAACTCCAAGAACCCTAACTATGGTGATTCTTGTTACATATCATATAAATGAAATTCGTTAATACCAAAAGCTTGCAAATGCTCTTGTGATCACAAATATGCTATTAGTTTACTCAAATGATGCCAGAATAACTCAAATCGAATTCAAGAACAGGGGTAACTTGCGTGAGACTTACAGTGCGTATGAGGGCCTGAGAATGCTTGGTTTGGATCGAGTTAGCTTGTGTGCGTTGCCAGGAATCGATTGAGATACGTCTCAGCTCTTGAAAATGCCTCCAACCTTGATTTCGATCTCAAGCTTTTTTGTGATTTTTTGCAAAGTTGTTCTGCTTCTACAAGTGATTGCCAAGCCTGATTTTCGTGTCCTTGGCTTGCTTATGTATTGTACATTGTATTAGGGTCACAAACTTGGTCCAAATCTTGCCCTATCAATGCTCATGAATTTGATTTGATTCCTCCATTAAAACTTTCCAAACTTGCTTGATTTCAATCTTTTTTGCACACATTTGATTTGATACGAATTTGATGATAATAATAGCTGTATTTGGAGCTTAAAATAGCCAAAAAATCATGTGTTATCAAAGCTTTAGATTTTATATGATTTTATTTGATTTAAAATAAATTAATTCAAATAAAAATCAAATTAAATAATAAAAATGTGATGTGGACACATGGCTGGAACTAGGGCACGTGGGCAATAATGAAAACTCAAATCAAGTGAAAAATAATGGGCAAATTTGGCAAAATTTGAAGTTTTGGGGATAGTTGACTTTTGGCAATTTTGTGAAAAAGTCCAACTTCAACAATGCATAAATTCTTCAATTTTTAACTTTTGGAAGTATTCTTAGACTTTTTAGAAATCTTGAGATGTCCTCTAACCAACCATTTTTGTCTCATCTCATTTTGATATTCCATGCTCAAGTTATAAGCTTTGACAAAAAAGTGTTTTTGTTGACTTTTCAAAATGACCTATAATGTCCAAATTCATAACTTCTTGTGAGTGCATTTTTTGAACTTGGGGTATGAAGATGGATTGTATGGAATTAAATCCTATTCAAAATGAGCTTTGAATGGGTCATTTCTCATAAAGTATGAGAAATTTATGCTTGGTCAAAGTTGAGTTGACTTTTCCTACAAAACCCTAATTTAGCAACTTTTGAATCTTGATGAATTTTGAGCAATCCTTGATGAATCATGATAAAACCTTGATAAAATTATGAAATATCCTTCAAAATGAGAATGTTGGCAAAAAAATCTTGAAGTTTGAATGTATGTATGTCATAGTTGACTTTTGCCCTAACACAGTCGACTTTTGGACCTTTTGAGCAATTGACTGAGCAAACTTCCTCTGCAAGGCTTGAAACTTGACATGGATGATCTTGAGAACATATTAGGACATTGGTGAGCACTTGGGGTCACTTGGAATCAAGGATCTTGATGCAACACAAAACCCTAATTTGGGGTAGACTGCCTTAGGAGATAGCTTGTCTGACCAATCCTTGAGCAACCTTGAGCAACCTGGAGATCTTTCTTGCAATGTTTTGAGGAATATGGGAGGGAAAATTTTGGGGTACAACATCTGCCCCTGTTCAATCTTCTTAAACCTGAGGATGTATATTGGCTCTCGTGCCTTTCGTGATCCGAAAGTGGAAGATGATTGAACACTAGAGTGCCTAGAAATTTGCACTCGCATGAAGTGGTATCAACCTTGTGATGTCGGGAATGGGCTTACATATGCCATTTGAAGGAGTGTCAATCGCATAAGGGATTCCTTAGCGAGAGCTTGTATACCTGTTGTTGTGGAAGATTCCGCTGGGGAAGTCTGATCTTTGTTGAGATTTAAGAACTTGCCTGTACTTCAACTGAGAGAACCTCTCTGTTGAGTTTTAAGAACTTTCCCGTAATTCAACTGGGGGGAAAACATCTTCGTCGAGATTTAAGAACTCGCCCGTAATTCAAATGTAAAAACTCTGCTGAGATTTAGGAACCTGTCTGTAATTCGACGGAGGAACTTTGTCGAGATTTAGGACCTTGTCTGTAATTCAACTGAGGATAACTCTGTTGAGATTTAAGAAATTGTCAGTAATTTGACTTTAGGGAAACATCTTCATCGAGATTTAAGAACTTACCCGTAATTCAACTGAGAAAACTCTACTAAGATTTAGGAACTGTCTGTAATTCGACGGGGGAACTTTGTCAAGATTTAGGACCTTGTCTGTAATTCAACTGACGATAATTCTGTTGAGATTTAAGAATTGGTCAGTAATTCGACTGAGGGAAACATCTTCATCGAGATTTAAGAACTCACCCGTAATTCAACTGAGAAAACTCTGCTGAGATTTTGGAACTCGTCTGTAATTCGACGGAGGAACTTTGTCGAGATTTAGGACCTTGTCTGTAATTCAACTGAGGATAATTCTGTTGAGATTTAAGAACTGGTCAGTAATTCGACTTTGGGAAACATCTTCATCGAGATTTAAGAACTCTCCCATAATTCAACTGAGAAAACTCTGCTGAGATTTAGGAACTCATCTGTAATTCGACGGAGGACTTTGTCGAGATTTAGGACTTTGTCTGTAATTCAACTGAGGATAATTCTGTTGATATTTAAGAACTGGTCAGTAATTCGACTGAGATAAAAGCTTCATAGTTTTGAATGAGATTTTGACTGCATCATTCCTGAAAGGTAAAGGTTAGCTGTATGTAATGCATGATATGTATCAAGTAATGATGTTCTCAAAATAAATGAGATTATGTTATATGATGCGTATATGCATGTATCATGATGTATGAAAATGTAATGTTTTTAGTTGGGGAAAATAAATCCCGGATAACTGCTGGAGAAAAGAGTTGAATTCTTCGTTTCCGCCGGGGATAGCAAATGAAGATGATTTGTGAGAATAAACCTGCAGGAGAGGATAACTCTTCTGGGGAATAAACTGATGAGGAGATTACTCTGTGGGGAAGAGATGCTCTGCTGAGGATTCCACCGATAAATTCCGTTGGGGATGAATTACCGTTGCTGGTGATACTGAATCCTGTTGGGGATTGAATTCTGTTTGTGAAAGGAATGAACTCCGCTGGGGATGATCTTCAGTTGCGACTTCACTGGGGATAACATTTTAGACTCTAATGGGGATAATCCTTTGAGCTCTGCTGGGGACAATCTTCCAAAGTCTACTGAGGATGGTTCTCCAAACTCCACTGGGGAAGCTTTTTCAGACTGCGCTGGGAAAAATTTCAAACTCCACTGGGGATATTTTGTATTCTGCCGGGGAATATTCTTATACTCCGCTGGGGAATATTAAGACCTTTCAGTGCTGATGGTAAATAAACTCTGCTTGGGGAGAATATTACCGATTCATTCACAGTTGCGAGTCTCAGCTGGGGAGAGCTATCATTACTGTCTTTTCTTACTCTGCGGAGAGTGAAAGTTCCTTAGCCATGTTCTTCAGCTAAATCTACCTTGTACCTGGTGGATAGAGCAACTGTAAGGCTTGGACAATTCTTATTGCCCCTGTTTCAGATATTACAAGTAATCATCTTTTGTTTCGCATGTAAATATTTATGAGCAACAATTAATGCCAAATGCATATATAAAAAATGAACATTGGACGTTCTTTGCAAAACAAAACAAAAAAAGGAAAAACAGTTTGAAATTTCTCTGAAAATGAATTGTATTGATTTTGAAGTTTGGCCTGTAAATAAGCGTTTTTTGTACAAGAGGCTGACGTCCTAGTAAGAGAACACCGCTGAATAATAGAATTTACACAATTTGTAAAAAACTAAACAAAACAACTATGTGAATAATCCCACTGGGTTCCAACTCTACTATTGCCTTTATGTCCTCGAGCATCTCATCACTTCGCTACTTGGTTGAAGGTGGATCAGATTGATTAATGTCGTCCGAGCTTGATAGTCGATACCGAAGTCTGGTTGCAAGGTGATCCAATGAGACATAGTATTACGCTTTAATCCCTAATTTTTGCCTGGACCGCCCTTTCGGGTTTTCAGTCCATCGGGATACCCTTTTTTGCCTAAGCCGCCTTTTCAGGTTTTCGACTTGCCGGGTGTATAATTTTTTCATTTTCATCCCTTATTTTTGCCCGAACCCTTTTGGTTCGCTGGGAAGCCCTTATTTTTGCCTAGGACAGTCAACCTAGCGGGTCGTTGATTATACGTAGTATCTTTTCACTATGTCTGCATTGACGGGGTGAGGAAGGTCGTCACCATCCATAGTGGCTAGAATCATAGCTCCTCCTGAGAAAATGTTCTTAACCACAAATGGCCCTTCATAAGTAGGAGTCCATTTGCCCCTGGGATCACCTTGAGGTAGAATGATGCGCTTGATAACCAAGTCCCCAACTTGATACTCTTGTCGTCTAACTTTCTTTTTAAATGCCTTGATCATCCGCTTTTGATACGTTTGACCATGACAAATAGCAGTAAGTCTTTTTTCATCGATTAAGTTCAACTGATCGAGTTGGGTTTGGATCCAGTCATCTTTGCTCAAACCTGCATCCTTCATAATCCGAAGAGAGGTATCTGAACTTCAATGGGTAATACGGACTCCATGCCATATACGAAGGAATAGGGTGTTGCCCCTGTTGACGTCCGTGCTGAGGTACGGTACCCATGGAGAGCAAATGGTAATATCTCGTGTCAGTCTTTGTATGTCACCATCATCTTCTGCACAATCTTCTTAATGTTCTTATTATGCGCTTCAACAACCCCATTCATCTTCGGCCGATAAGGAGAAGAGTTGTGATGCTGTATCTTGAACTGCTTGCAGAGCTCAATGATCATCTTATTAATGATATTTGTACCATTGTCTGTAATGATCCTCTCTGGTGCACCATATCGACAAATCAGATTGTGCCGAATAAACCGTGCCACGACGTTCTTGGTTACAGTAGCAAAGGAAGCTGCTTCAACCCACTTCGTAAAGTAATCAATAGCTACCAGGATGAAATGATGCCCGTTGGATGTTGTAGGTCTGATCTCGCCGATCATGTCAATACCCTACATTGCAAAAGGCCAAGGTGCCGTCAAGACGTTCAGAGGTACTGGTGGTATGTGCACCTTATCAGCATAGACTTGGCACTTGTGACAGGTCCGAGAATGCTGATAACAGTCGGTTTCCATTGTGGACCAATAGTATCCTTCCCGAAGGATTTCCTTTGCCATGGTGTGTCCACTGGAGTGAGTTCCGAAAGTACCTTCATGTAAATCTACCATGATCCTTTCTGCTTCGTTCTTATCCACACATCGTAGTAAGGTTGAATCATGGTTACGCTTGTAAAGGATGTTATTACTGATGAAGAATTTCGCCGCGAACCTCCTCAGAAACTTCTTGTCATTAACAGATGCACCCTCGGGGTACTTCTGAGCCTCGAGATACCTCTTTACCTCGTGAAACCAGGGTTTATCTGCTACCTCTTTAGTCTTAACGTCACAGCAATGTGTAGGTTCGTCCAACTTTTCAATGATAATCCGGGGAGCTTCATTGTCCCAATTGACTTTGAACATAGAAGACATCGTAGCTAACGCGTCCGCTAACTAATTCTCCTCTCTGGGGAAGTGTTCAAAGGTTATCTCCTCGAAGTGCGAAAGCAATGTCAATATATACTCCTTGTAAGGAATAAGATTCGGGTGTTTCGTATCACACTCGCCTTTGATCTGAATGATCACGAGAGCGGAATCTCCGAATAGATTTAGAAACTTAATCCTTAGGTCAATTGCTGCTCGAAGATCCATAATGCACGCTTCATACTCCGCCATGTTGTTGGTGCAGTTGAAGCATAGTCGGGTAGTGAACGGAGTATGAGAGCCTTTAGGAGATATGATCACGGCGCCAATGCCATTACCCAAAGCGTTCGAAGCTCTATCAAAGTACATAGACCATCGGGATCCTTCCTCAGGTCCTTCATCCGGTCCAGGTTCTTCACAGTCGGTCACTATCATGATATTCTCATCCGGGAATTCAAAGTTCATAGACTGGTAATCATCTACAGCCTGATGTGCCAAATGATCTGCCAACACACTTCCCTTGATTGCCTTTTGGGTCGTATATTGGATGTCATACTCGGTCAAGATCATTTGCCATCTTGCTATTCTTCCGGATAAGGCAGGCTTCTCGAAGATATACTTGATTGGATCCATTTTTGATATCAATAGAGTAGTGTGAGTCAGCATATACTGTCTCAACCGGCGAGCAGCCCATGCCAAAGCGCAACAAGTTTTCTCAAGCAACGAGTATCGGGTCTCGCAGTCGGTAAAATTTTTGCTAAGGTAATAAATAGCATGCTCTTTTCGGCCAGACTCGTCATGTTGCCCCAGCACACACCCCATTGAGTTGTCGAGTACTGTCAAGTATAAGATCAAAGGTCTCCCTTCAACTGGAGGCATCAGAATAGGTGGCTCTTGGAGATATTCCTTGATCCTTTTGAAAGAGGCCTGACATTCATCGTTCCATCTTACCACTTGATCTTTCTTCAGTAGCTTGAAGATTGGCTCACAAGTAGCAGTCAAGTGTGAGATGAATCGGGCAATATAGTTCAGACGTCCCAGAAAGCCTCTAACTTCTTTTTCTGTTCGGGGAGCTGGAATCTCCTGTATAGCCTTCACCTTTGCGGGATCCACTTGAATACCTTTATCACCTACGACGAAACCCAGCAGCTTACCAGATCTCACCCTGAAGGTGCACTTGTTCGGGTTTAACCTCAGCTTGTACAACTTCAACCTGTCAAATAACTTCTGAAGGTGGTCAAGATGTTCTTCCTCAGTCTGGGATCTTGCAATCATGTCGTCGACGTATACCTCAATCTCATGATGGATCATGTCATGGAACAAAGCGACCATGGCGCGCCGATATGTTGCCCCAACATTCTTCAATCTGAAAGGCATGACCTTGTAGCAAAAGGTACCCCATTAAGTAACAAAGGTTGTCTTTTCCATGTCTTCGGGAGCCATTCTAATCTGATTATAACCGGAGAAACCATCCATAAAGGAGAAGACCTTATGATGTGCGGTGTTGTCAACCAGAACATCGATATAAGGTAGAGGGAAATCATCCTTGGGGCTAGCCCTGTTCAGATCCCTATAGTCAACACACATTCGAACCTTACAATCCTTCTTCGGCACAGGAACCACATTGGCCACCCACCGTGGGTAAGAAGTAACTGCTAGAAAACCGGCATCAAACTGTTTCATAACTTCAGCCTTGATTTTTTCAGACATCTTCGGGCGCATTCGGCGAACTTTCTGTTTCACCGGAGGACAGTCTTCCTTGGTAGGCATGCGGCGAACCACAATATCGGTATCCAAACCAGGAATATCTTCATAAGACCAGGCAAAGATCTCAACATAGTCACGCAGCATCTGAATCAAATGTTGCTTGACACTATATTCCAGACTTGCACCGATCTTGACCTCTTTCTTGTATGTCTCTGTACCCAGATTCACTGATTCCACGGGCTCCTCATGCGGCTGTATGGCCCTCTCTTCTTGAAGTAGCAGTCTAGCAAGTTCACCAGGCACTTCGCAATCATCTTCACCTTCGTCTTCGGCTAAGTTGATCGGACTTTCGAAGTCATAACTGCCAGTAGTAGAGTCATTACCAGTGAGATCCAGAGTGGATGTAGACCTGTATATGTGAGTGTGTGTAAAATAGTTGTTTTGCAATATATAATAAAAGAAAAACAAGGAGCGCAAAATTTGAAATGCAAGAAACATCCAATGCTTTTATTAATGATATATGTAGATGACACACATAAAGCCCTCACAAATAAAGCCACGGTGCCCCGGGTAAGACACCGGGCCGTAAAGTTTAAAAATTCTCTGTTACAAATTCAAAACAAAAGTCTCATTACTGGGTAATAAAAGAAATTGGGACAAAGTCCTTTTCCGTCCAATTTCTTAGTCCGCCGTCGGCAGTTGGGTAAATCCAGCTGTCAATGTCACACTCTTCATCATCATCTTCAATGGCATTCACTCTTGAATTGCTGATAAACAGGGGAGGTCTTCCGATCCGTGCACTCCGAACAGCTCTTTGAGCTTCTGCAGTGAAACCCAAACCAAACTTGTTAGTCTTATGTGCAAAATCATGGAGTTGGCCCCAATTTGCACACCCATCTTTCTCAACAACAGCCCGGGCATCCTTGAAGGAAGCCATCTTCATTGGAGGATCTTCGACAACAGTGTTAGTTGATGCCAGCGTCTGGGGGACTTCTTCAAAATATTGACACGGGGTTTCAATGAACTCCCCATCCATCTCTACATATCGGAAAGAGTTGAGGTGGCTCACCATGTACTCCTTCTCTCCTCGTACCATAACAATTTTCCCCTTTACTAGGTATTTCAGCATCTGGTGGAGCGTAGACGTTACTGCCCCAACTTTGTGGATCCACGGGCGACCCAGCAAATAAGAGTAATATGGCTGAATGTCCATCACATAGAATGTAGATGCGAAAACCTGAGAACCAACCTTAATCGGAATATCCACTTCTCCGTGTACCATTCTCTTAGACCCATCAAAGGCCATGACTACAATGTTGCTTGGTTTCAGCTCCAACCCTTCACAGTCTAACCGGTCTAGTGCCTTCTTGGGTAAAACATTCAGCGATGACCCATTATCCACCAATACGTGAGCAAGAGTAGTGCCCCTACATTCAATGGAGACATGCATGGCGTCATTGTGATTCTTCCCCTTAGCAGTCAAGTTGGCGTCAGAGAAACCCAATCCGTTATCAGCAGTCAGACTAGCCACACAATCTTTAAACTGATCAACTGATGTCTCTTGCGGTACGTGTGCAGTTTTCAGGAAGGCAATCAGAGCCTTGGCATGGGCTTCTGAGCATAGCAATAAAGACAACATAGAGATTTTGGACAGGGTTTTCCCCAGCTGCTCGACTACATTGTAGTCTCTCTTTTTGATGATCTTCAAAATTTCCTCCATCTCTTGTCTAGAGGCTTCAATAGTAATCTTCTTCGGTGCCTCCGCCCGGGAAGGCTCACCGGTGGTCCCTTTGCCACGAGTGTTAGATGACTCGGCAACAGGGGTAAGAATTGTAACATGAAGAGGGAAAGTAGCAGGTGTACTGGCAGGTGTAATAACAATGGGCTTCTGAACAACTGGTGGAGAGATCTCAGGGGAGAAAAGCCTTCCGCTGCGGGTGACTTTACTAGATGCAACAATATTGCTGATGCCAATATCAGCCTCTTCAGCATTCAAATCTTGTTTAACCCCGTGATAAGACACGTCATCCCCATAGTGCCACGGGACAGCTTTATCTGATGTATATGGGATAGGCCCAAGAATGGTGATGATCAACAGTGCAATTCTTGGAACAGATGTAATTCTAACAGGCTTTCTCGAGGAAGCCTTGGAAGAATTGTCGAAAATGGTGATTATAGCAACTTCTTCAGTATGAACCAAAGGAACAAGAGTCTTCTCAAACAAAATTTCTTTATTATCCATCAGGCGTTGGTCACCTGACTTCAAAAGATGGCAACCGGTAGGTGGGACGGAACACATACGGCAACCTTCGTCACAGCCTGGAAATAAACTGGCTAATAGAAGGTTCTTCTTCACAGTCATCAATGGAGTAGCAATGTTGTGATACGGTGGGAGAACTGACTTGGGTGTTTCCGTTTGTGTTCGCAAATGTTTCGGTTTAGCAAGAGTCGCCACTGACTTTTTATTTTATCCTAAGGAAAGGTCAAAAAGTACAGAAAAGACCTTTGAGATATTTTATTGGGTTCGGGGAGTAGATTATAGAAAGGGAAGGTATTAGCACCCTTTCTATCCATGGTTATCCATGGGCTCTTAGTTACTTGCTTAGATCACTTGCCTTTGCTTTTCAATTGTTTGAAATGGTGCTTTGTGTGTGTGGTTTTGAAAATGCTTTGAAAAAGATACCTTGTCTAGGCAACCTTCGTAATGATTCTTGTTTGAATATATACAAAGGTGTATGTCTTTTTGAAAAGATATTCCAATGTTTTGAAAGTTGTTTTGAAGTTGTGTTGTGAAGTGTGTTTGAAAATGGAATGGATGTTTTGCAATATTTTTGATCAAGTAACTAAGAGTTGTCTACCCTATTTTACTCAAAGACTTTTCTTATGTTTTTTAACCCTTTTAACAGTGTTGTTTCACCATTGTATTTGGTGAACAACCTTGTGTTAGGATGTTAAACGGGACAGGCGCGGGTCATCGTATAGATCATGATAGCAAATGTGTCAAATATCTTTGGCAATTTTCTTGAGGGACTTGATCATTTTGTTTAGGCAACTCAGATAGCATCATCGAGGGACTATGATCTTTTTGTTTATTTTTGTTTTGCCAAAGTACTTGACATGCAACCATGGCCCATTTTTGAAGGCAACAAGTGGATGAAATCCTAGGGGTGCAAGTGTGCATTGTGTTTGTTTTTTTCATGCATATTTATCTTGGATTAGGTCAAACTAATTATTGATTTTAATTGCATACAAACCCTAGGTCTAAACATGGCATAATTGAAAGCTTTTAAATGTGCGAGAATTTAAATGCTACGCTATTACAACATGATATAGGGAGGGAGGTACAAATTTGAATTGGGTATATTTGACAAGAAATTAAATCCTAGATTACTATTACAACTAAATTGAATGTATAAGATACAATATTTAAATGTACAATAATTGAAATAAATACAGTGAATAATGTAAATACAATATATTATGTACAAAATGATTTTTATGTATGTAAAAAAAAAGTGTTTTTAATATGTGAAGTAAAAATAAATAAAGAAAAAGTCAAGTTTAATTAGTTTTTCATTTAGGGCAAAAACCCTAATTTTCTTAAATAAATAGCATTATTTATTATTTATTTACAATAATACATTAACTTATACAAAAAATAAAAGTATATTGTAAAAATGATATTTTTAGTGCAAAATATTAATACAAATGAAAATGTAATATTTTTGTATTTTTGTCCTAATTATTTAATAAAATAAAGTATGTAAGTATATATATATATATATATATATATATATATATATATATATATATATATATATATATATATATATATATATATATATATATATATATATATATATATATATATATATATATATATATATATATATATATATATATATATATATATATATATATATATATATATATATATATATATATATATATATATATATATATATATATATATATATATATATATATATATATATATATATATATATATATATACAAAAAATGTATTTACAAAAAATGTTTATATCCAAGAAAATGTTTCCAAAATGTAAATAAAAATAATAAATGAAAATAAATATATTTTTACATTATTTTAGGTTTTAATAAAAAAGAATATAAAGCATTTAAATATTTTTTATACTAGTAATAATTAGAATAAATTCCAAATAAATATAAAAAATTATGAAAATAATTTTTAGGTATTTTTTATGTTAGAAAATAATATATTAAAATAAAAAATTAAATAAAATGCAAAAAATGACAAATGTGCAAGCAAATGGGCCAGGGGGGTGCAAACTGAATATGCATGTGTGGAAAGCAAAAGCAACTCAGGCCCAGCCCAAGCAACTTCATCTTCTTCCTCAGTTTCAAACAACACACGCGTTCTGTACTTCCAATGCTATCTCCTGATTCTTTGATTTTTTGACAAAACTCATAACATGAACATTGTAGAGAATGAAACAACAACTTGGATTAACTCTCAAAGACCAGAGAGAATTTCTCTGGCCCTAATTTCTAACCTAGTTTTTTCAGAAAGTTCATGAGTGAAATTCTCTCAGCACGATTAATATAAATGAAAACTAAGCATATGTATGGCTTCAGGGCTATGAGTACAACATATTTCATTCACAAGCCTAAGCCTAACCATTCCTAAATAAGGAGATAGAAGTCCATGAAATATCTGTTTCAGTTGACTTCGAGTTGGACAATATAGCAACCTTCAATGGTGTTTGAGCTTCTCTTGAGCTTGCCTGAGGTCCAAGGAAACTTCTCCAATGCTTGGCTTGCTTTGAAACAACTTGAATCGTGTTGTAGAACTCAACCTGCAGAGCTTTGAAATGAAAATGGAAAAGTGTGTTAGAGGTGTTACAGCTTGCAATGGGGGCCTGGGATAGTTCAGGTGAGTTGATTGGAAGATGTTGGAACTATCTTGGGACAAAACGCACGATGGAATTTTGTTGTGGCTTGCAAAATGCAGAACCTGCCCTGTTTTGCAGAAAAACAGTGGTTCTGAGTATGAGGAGGTTTGAGTGATGAAAGGGTAGTGTTTTAGGCTTGTGTTAACAGATATGAGAGGTTGCTTATGTTTTGCAAGTTTTCTCTACTTGAAGTTCAAAATGTGGAAGTGAAGTTACAGGCTTGTATAGGCTGTCAAATATGCTTGCATACATTGTTCTTGGCCCCTCTGATTTATGGATTTGTTTTGCTGCAAGAGATCTTGGACCAATGCTCAATGATTGTTGGTTTGACATAAAGCATACTTAAGCAAAAATGGAAATTTGCTTTTTTCTACTTAAGGCTTAATCTTGTGTATAATGACCAAATGAACAAAACAAAGGCTTAGACTGATGGATTGGCATTAAATTATGGAGTTCAAATTGGTTTTGAGGCCTGTAATGTCAAACCAAGCTAGCTAGATCAGAATCGCAAGTTGTTATGAACATGTATTGGCCATGGACAAAAGTGAGTTTTTGCCAACTTCAAGCATTCGATTCTCTCTAACCACAAGGGTGTTTGAGGAGTTCTTGGATAATTTGGAAAGCTTGGAACATGTACTACAATCCATATTCGTAATGCAACTTGAAATTACAAGTGGAACTATGTGAAAAGTGGCCAAGAAGATGGGTCCAAATCCTGCCTAGATTAGGGCAAATTTTCTCTAAGTTAAAAGTTTTAGTTACCCTTGTTCCAAAAATCATAACTTGAGATACAAGCTTCTTTTGAGAAAACTTTGTGAATCAAAGTTGTATACTTTGTGATGAAATATAACTTTCATGTTGCAAGTTTTGTCTGAATCCATTTGCATCTTGGTGAAAAAGTGGGACAAAGTTAGGAAAAAATAAGAAAATTTCATAACTTAGAAAATTTCTAAGTTATGAAAATTTTCCATTTTAAACCCTAATTTGTATTTTTGGGTTTCTTGGTGAACAAGTTTCATAATTTGGCATTCCTTGATGAAAAATGACCCTTGGCACTTGATTTTGACCAAAAAGTCAAAGTTTGACTTTTCAGTATACAGTTGAATTTTGATCAGTTGACTGAAAAATTCATCTGTCAATCCTATGCATTTGAGATCTTTTGAACTTGTTGAATGGGTCAAGATGATGTCATTGAGTCCTTGAGTCCATGGTTGAGCTTGATTTGCCAATGGTTAGGTCAAACAGTCAAAAATTTCCTTTGTACAGTCAAAACCCTAAAAATGACCATTTTGCCCTTTTGGTGATCTGATCAAGTTTCTTGTGGAATTGTGATCCAAACTTGATCTAATGACATATGTGAGTTCATTATGTTGATGTGGGTCAAAAATCATGAAGTTTGACTATCAATTGGCCACTGTTGACTTTTTCCCCAATACAGTTGATTTCTAGGTCAACTGTCCAATTGACTGGACAAAAATTTGAATCAAGGCTTGAAACTTGGTATGGATAAACTTGTGAGTCCAACATGAAGTATGAAAGTCACTTTGGGCATTGTAGGTCATAACATCCATGTGAAAACTCAAACCCTAATTTGGGTCAACAGTGTAAGGAGGTGTCTTGAGCAGAGCAAACCCTAGCTTGATCTTGAATTCCAAGAGTTTTGTGATGAGAAATATTGATAAAAGGAGAGGGAAAATTTTGGGGTAAAACAGTTGCCTCTGTTCAATCTTCTTGAACCTGAAGAGTTAGATTGGCAAGTTTTGCCTTTCGCGACTCGAAGGTAAAGGAAGATTGGACACTAGAGTGCCCGTAAATTTGCACTCACCAAAATATTGTTGAGGGAATGGGCTTAAAGATTCCATTTGGAGATGGTAGAATCTTGCTGGAGATGAGCTTAAAGATGCCATCTAAGAGTATTTGTTGAACTGTAATGTTGTAGGTTAGGAGAATGAGCATCAAAATGGTATCCGCGTCTGGAATGCATTTGAACTATATCTGGAGACTGGGTCCGTATGAGCAAAGGAATGGCATCCGTGTCTGGAGCGTATCCGAGCTGTAACTGTATTTGAACTTTGAATGAACATCAGAATGACTGCCGTGTCTGGAGTGTATCTGTATTGTATCTGGGTAACAGGAAAACATATGTATATGGAGCAATTGTGTGCCAGGGTTAAACTCTGAATGAGTGACAGAATGGCAACCGTGTCTGGAGCGTATCTGGATTGTATCTGAAGTTAAGACCTATTATGAGTAGTAGAATGACTTCCGTGTCTGGGGTGTATCTGTACTGTATCTGGGATCTGAATAAGTGACATAATGATTTTCGTGGCGACTGCATTGAGAAGAGTCAAACTACTGATGTAAGAGCCAGAATGGCATCCGTGTCTGGAGCGTATCTGAACTTGTAGTTGATAGTTGATTCTGAATGAGAGATAGAATGGCTGTCGTGTCTGGAGCGTATCTAGTCTGTATATGATTACTGAAGTCTGAATGAGTAGTAGAATGACCGCCGCATCTGGGATGTATCCATACTGTATTTTGACTTGAAGTTCTGAATGAGTAATAGAAAGACCGCAGTGTCTGGGGTGTATCCATACTGTATCTGAATAATTGTTAACAATAGCTTTTTAATCTTATCCTGAAAAGGGTAAAATGTTAGCTAAAATACGAAGTTATATTGCATGATATGTATGATGCAATGAATTGTAATCCATGTTTATGATATATGGATGTAATGGTTATGCATGTAAGCTGAATAACTGTCCTGCTGAGGAAGATAAATCCTGGATAGCTGGAGATAATGACATCTTTGACTGTTGCCGGGGAATATAAATCTTCGATCGAAGCTGGGGATTCCAAAACTTTGATTGCTGAAGATGAGAAATCCTTGTTGACTTTCCTGGGATATTGGGGAAACTCTGAAAATCTCTTATGGGGAAATGAAGCCTTGGAGAAATGGGACCAAGAATCTTCGTCCTTGCTGGGAGATAAATCTGTGGGGGAGATACTCTGGCTCCACTGGGGAATAAGGTTTAGATTAAACTGGCTTTACTGGGGATCTTGAAGTTTAACTCCGTTGGGGAAATACTCCAAGGTCTCAGTTTTGTCGAGGATCTGTATGATGTATCGTAGGGGATTCCTTTCGAAACAGCACAAAGATATCTTCCTACATCTTCAACCTATCAGTAATTACCTTTTTTTCAATTTCGTTTTATTTGTAAGCAGTGATTATATTCGAATGCATATGCCTATTTAACGAAACATTGGACGTTTTCAAATAAAACATAAGTGTAAAAAGAAAAAAAAGGCAAGTAAATTTCTGCACTTTGAAGTATCTTTGTATTTAACTTTCGTGAGTATCTTTGTACAAAGGAGACAGACACCCTAGTAAGAGAATGTTGTCGTAAAAATTGAAAAAAATTTATACAAAAGAAAGATGGCTATGTGTAACAATTCCATGGGATTCCCATTCTGCTATAGCCTTCACAACTCTGAATATCTTGTCCATTCACTGCTTCGTCCGTCGATGACTGGATTGATCAGAGGCTTGGAGCTTGTCTGGTGAAGAGATTGTCCTTAAAGTAATCCGACGAGACATAGTCATACGCTTTAATTCCCTAACTTTTGCCTGGACCGCTCTTTCGCGTTTTTGATCCACCGGGAAACCCTTTTTTACCCAAGTCTCCCTTTCGGGTTTTCAACTTGCCGGGTGTACAAATTTTTTTGTTTTATCCCTAATTTTTGCCTGAACCGCCCTTTCGGTTCACCGGGATGCCCATTTTTTCCTAAGTCGCCCTTTCGGGTTTTCAACTTGCCGGGTCATTTTATGAGTATTATTTTTTGACTATGTCTGCGTTCGCAGGGTGTGGAAAGTCATCGCCGTCCATGGTGGTCAGAATCATTTCCCCACCAGAAAAGATGCTCTTGATTACAAATGGTCCTTCGTAAGTAGGAGTCCACTTGCCCCTGGGATCACTTTGCGGTAATATGATCCGCTTGATTACAAGATCTCCGACTTGATATACTTGGCGCCTGACTTTCTTGTTGAAAGCCTTGATCATGAGTTTTTGATACGCCTGACCATGACAAACAACAGTAAGTCGTTTCTCGTCGATCAAATTAAGTTGATCAAGCCGGGTCTGAATCCAATCGTCTTCCCTCAAACCGGCATCCTTCATAATCCTTAAAGAAGGAATCTGAACTTCCATAGGCAAAACAGCCTCCATGCCATATACTAAAGAAAATGGGGTTGCCCCTGTTGAAGTACGTGTCGTGGTACGATATCCATGCAGAGCAAATGGTAACATCTCATGCCAGTCTTTGTAGGTGACTGTCATCTTTTGAATGATCTTCTTAATATTTTTGTTCGCGGCTTCAACAACACCATTCATCTTCGGCCGGTAGGGAGATGAATTGTGATGATAAATCTTGAACTGCTCGCATAGAGCGGTGATCATAGTATTGTTCAAATTTGTACCGTTGTCTGTGATGATCCTGTCGGGGATACCATACCGGCATATGAGATTCTGTTTGATGAAGCGGGCAACCATATTCTTTGTAACTGAGGCATAGGAAGCTGCTTCGACCCATTTGGTGAAGTAATCAATAACCACTAGGATGAAGCGATGTCCATTGGATGTCGTGGGCTTGATCTCTCCAATGATGTCAATGCCCCACATTGCGAATGGCCAAGGAGCTGTCAGCACATTGAGAGGAACAAGAGGAATATGTACCTTGTCGGTGTAGACTTGGCATTTGTGGCAAGTACGGTAATGTTGATGACAATCAGCTTCCATGGTAGACCAGTAGTAGCCTGCCCTTAGAATCTTCTTTGCCATTGTATGTCCGCTCAAGTGGGTGCCAAATGTGCCATTGTGTACCTCAGTCATGATCAACTCTGCTTCAGCTTTGTCCATGCATCGGAGTAAAACACAATCATGGCTACGCTTATAAAGGATGCCATTTCTTAGGAAGAACTTGGCAGCAAATCTCCTTAAGAACTTTTTGTCATTGACGGAAGCTCCTTCAGGGTATTCTCTAGTTTGGAGATACCTTTTGATTTCATGAAACCAGGTGTGATCGATGGAAATAGAACTGACTGTTTTGAAATGTTGGTTTGTGAAATGTCGCGCTAAGCAAGAGTCGCCACCGTCTTTTATGTTCTCCAACATGGAAAGGACAAAAGCACAGCAAAATTCCTTATTAAGAATGTCTCTCGGTTCGGGAGGTAGATTTATAGAAAGGGAAGGTGTTAGCACCCTTTCTATCCATGGTTATCCATGGGCTCTTAGGTACTTGCTCTTATGTTTTCAAAAGATGTTTGCTTTTCAAATGTGAGTGGGTTTGAAAAAAGTTTCATTGAAAGATTTCTGAATGACTCTTGTATCTGTCCTCAAGAGTGTTTGAAAAATTTGTTTTGAAAGCTTTTGAAAGTGTCAGTGTGAAAATATTTTTGATTTGTTTTTGAAGAGAGCAAGTACCCATGAGTCATCTACCTACCCTAAGGAATTAGGCTGTGTAAAAGTCCTTAAGGTAGTGCCATCCCACCATTGAGAGGTAGGTAGCACCACCATTGGAGGTGTTCGGGTCAATTCGATTGAGGGACAATGTGGTCACCGAAGCAACAGTTAGGACACCTTAGAAGTAACCCTAATGTCCTAGATCCTTTTTAATCTGAGGCAACCGTTTCGAGGCGAATGGATCTTAGACATAAGAGCGGCCGCTAAAACATCCTATACTTGACGACCACTTTCGAAGGCAACGAGTGAGGCGTACCCTAGAAGTGGCAGGTGCATTGTGTGTTGTTTTCAGTTTATATTTATCTTGGATTAGGCAATCGTGAGCTACGAGTTGTTTTTAATTAACATACATTCTTTCATGCAATTTAGCAGTTAGGAGTGCGGAAAATAAAATACGGAAAGGTAAAAGCTACGCTATTACAAGGCGCGTGTCTATACATCGCCAAAAAACAAAGACCCGTTTTTGATAAAGATGCGGAAAGTAAAAAAGCAATAAACCTAATTACTATTACATCCTTGGAAGCAGTTACATAATAATCAAAAGAAATAAAAATAACGTGCGAAAGAATTAAAATCAGGACGTCCTCGGGTTTTGACCCTTTTGTATCAATTGAGAGTTTTTTTTGTCCTTTACTTGAAATTAAATTAAACTTTAATGCTAATTAATTATTTAATTGGAAAGAAAATGTTTTTTATGTTTTTAGGAAAAGAATTTAAAAGTTAGTAAACCCTAGTTCTAAGTTTATTTTAATTATTAATAAAAATGTTAAAGTTAACTAATTTAAACTAATTAATTAATTTACATGTTTATGTACAAAAATAATAGTAATTAATAATGATAATAATAATTAATAATGATAATAATAATTAATTAAGAAAAAGATAAAAAGTGTCAAAACCTAATTCTATGTAATTTTTATTTATTAAGAAAAAGATTGAATTTTAAACCTAAATTAACCTAGATTAGTTATTAGAATTTATTTACAAAAATAAATTAGTGATGAAATTAATAAATAATTAAATATATTTACAATTTTGATTTCTGATTTTTATTATGGAAAATTAATTTATGGTGAATTAATAATAATAATTAAAACAATTAAAAGAATTAAAAAGAAAAGAAAAGAAAATAAAATCAAACTATGCAAACCAAGGGGATTAGATGGCCCAAAGTGGAGGTCAATTGTAAGAAATTATGGCCCATTAGACAAAGTCACGTTTGACTTTCTGGCATCACGTGCAGGCTTGTTGACTGGGACACACCATAGACTCCATCTCCTGGCCACTGGATGGATCTCATGGCCACTTGGCAGGCTTAGGCGTGAGGGTGCATGATGGAATTTTGGGCATATGCTGCATGTGAACGCATTGTGAAAAATAGAAAGAATTGTATGGGGGACCTGGGAATCGAACCCAGGTCCCAGCACTTGCATGACACGTTCCCCAGCCACTACGCCACTGCATTGTATTTGTAAACATAATAACTAATAACAATAATATATGAAAAGCAACCACTATGCTGAAAATATGAAAAATGCGCGTGGATTTGAATCCCCCAACCATGCAATGCCACGCATGTCGTCTTCTTCGTTTCCTGAAACAAAAAGCAAGCAAATAGCGGGGGTTTTAAACCCCCACTAACTTCAACAGTGAAAAATAGCGATTAGAATTAGGGACAATATAAAAAGGGCGCGATGATTCCATTCAATTCGTCTTGAGCTTCTGAGTTTAATGGTATGTGTCTCAAGGCCTGATTTTTCCTTAGTAAGAAAGCCCTAATTTAAAAGCTTGGAAACCCTAAAACGTGTTAATGGCAAATCATGATTCAGAGCGTTATAATGCAATTAAACCATGTCATTAGCTTCAGAAGGTTCCTGTGAATACAAAACACTCAACAATATGTATCAAATGCGCATGAATCATGATATGAAATTCTGGAAAATAATGCAAACCGTAGGGCTTGTTCTTGCGCGTTCTTTGAGCTTCAGGACTCGTTCTTGATTGCAATGTGTTCAGGAAACTCCCAGCAAGGTATTGGAAACAAGAAAAGGGTTTGAATTTGCTTGGAGTATTGATTTCAATTTTCAAGTTTTTCTTGAATCTTTGCAAAGTGGTTATGGATTTCTATGGCAGCTTTTTTGTCTCTTTCTTTAGGGTTTCCTTCAGCACATATATGTGAATGAATTTAGGTTAGAATAAGGCCCATGAATCCATTGCATTATGACTTGAATATGTGATTGCCAATCATATCTTTTTCAATCTTTTCTTTCATGAAACCTTGCCAATCATGGATATTTTGAGGTCTTGGAAGTGCACACGAGTTGCCATCTTGCCCTAGCCTTATTGCTTCACAAAAAGATCCAAAAAGCATATCTTTTTAATTTTCCTACAATTAAAACCAATTAAATGAATTAATATTAATATAAATTCAATTAATTAATTAAAAATAAGAAAATAAATCAAATTAAGTCCAATGGGTCGTGCATAGACCTTGGGAAATGATTCAAGAAAGAATTTGAGGCCCATTAGCAAAAATGAAGTGTTTTAGGCAAAGTTGACTTTTGAAAGTTCCCAAAAATTTCCCAACTTCTCCAATGCATATCTTGCTCAATTTTGAATCTATGAACATGTTCTTGGACATTTCGGAAAGGTCTTGAAGTACTATAACCAATGCCTTTGGTCCCATGTCATTTTTATTTACCAATCTCAAGTTATGGTCTTTGACTTAAAGTGCCTTTTTGTTGACTTTTGAAAATGACCTATAATGTTGAAATTGATAACTTTTTGTGAGAGCATTTCTTGGACATGAAATGTGAAGATGAGTTGTAGGAAATGTCACCCCCTTAAAAATGAGCTTTGGATGGGATTTTTCTGATGAACCATGAAAAAGTTATGCCTTGGTCAATTTGCAGTTGACTTTTCAGCTGTCCAAAAATAGAAACTTTTGCATCTTGAGACTTTTTGAGCCATGCTTGTGGAATCATGATCAAGAATTGATCAAATGATGATTGTGGCTTCAAAATAAGATGTTGACCAAAATTTTTGACTTTTGACTGTCAAATGACCATTTTACCCCTACAATTGACTGTGAAGCAATTAGGGTTTTTGACTATGCAACTTGATGCTGTGAGTCTTGAAATTTTACATATAGATGCTTGACAATGTATATAGGCATATGGGACTTGATTGGACCCTTGGAAACCTCAATTTCTTTATAAGAACCAAAACCCTAATTTTGACTGTGTTAGGAGGCAATTGGACTGTGCAATCCTTGAGAGATTTTGAAGCTTGATCTTGCCAAATCTTGAAGAATATGGGAGGGCAAATTTTGGGGTACAACAGTTGCCCCTGTTCAATCTTCTTAGACCTGAGGATGTAGATTGGCTGGCGTGCCTTTCGTAATCCGAATGTGGAAGATGATTGAACACTAAAGTGCCCAGAAATTTGCTCTCGCATAGTAGAGTATCAGCAGCGTGATGTAGGGAATGGGCTTATAGATGCCATTTGGAGAGATAATGGATAGGAAGATGGGCTTATAGATGCCATCTGGAGATGTGACAGAACCTTGTCGGGAATGGGCTTATAGATGCCATCGGGAGGTTGTCGATCGCGTAAGAGATTCCTTAGCGAGAACTTGCATACTTGAGAAAGAAAGTTAATTACCTGGCCTGTTACAGGGGTTGATCTTCAAACTCTTCATGCAGACATACCCTGGCTGGATGCAGGCGTCGAATCTACAATTAGTTGCTCACAGATGTGCCCTGGCTAGATACAGGTATCGAATCTTCAAACTCTTCAAACGTGCCCTCGCTGGATACAGGAATCGAATCTGGAAATAGTCGTCAACAGATTTGCCATGGCTGGATACAGGTATCGAATCTTCAAACTCTTCAGACGTGCCCTGGCTGGATACAGGAATCGAATCTGGAATTAGTCGTCAACAGATTTGCCCTGGCTGGATACAGGTATCGAATCTTCAAACTCTTCAGACGTGCCCTGGCCGGATACAGGAATCGAATCTGGAATTAGTCGTCAACAGATTTGCCCTGGCTGGATACAGGTATCGAATCTTCAAACTCTTCAGACGTGCCCTGGCCGGATACAGGAATCGAATCTGGAATTAGTCATCAACAGATTTGCCCTGGCTGGATACAGGTATCGAATCTTCAAACTCTTCAGACGTGCCCTGGCTGGATACAAGAATCGAATCTGGAAATAGTCGTCAACAGATTTTCCCTGGCTGGATACAGGTATCGAATCTTCAAACTCTTCAGACGTGCCCTGGCTGGATACAGGAATTGAATCTGGAAATAGTCGTCAACAGATTTGCCCTGGCTGGATACAGGTATCGAATCTTCAAACTCTTCAGACGTGCCCTGGCTGGATACAGGAATCGAATCTGGAAATAGTCGTCAACAGATTTGCCCTGGCTGGATACATGTATCGAATCTTCAAACTCTTCAGACGTGCCCTGGCTGGATACAGGAATCGAATCTGGAATTAGTCGTCAACAGATTTACCCTGGCTGGATACAGGTATCGAATCTTCAAACTCTTCAGATGTGCCCTGGCTGGATACAGGAATCGAATCTGGAATTAGTCGTCAACAGATTTGCCCTGGCTGGATACAGGAATCGAATTTGGAATCAGTCGTCAACAGATTTTCCCTGGCTGGATACAGGTATCGAATCTTCAAACTCTTCAGACGTGCCCTGGCCGGATACAGGAATCGAATCTGGAATTGCGACAGTTGATAGTAATCATCTTTGTATTGACCTTTTTCCTGAAAAGGCAAAACATTAGTTGTATGCAATGTCATGATGTATGAAATGCATGATGTCATGATGTTCTCAAGAATAAATGAGATTGTGTGTTTATGATGCGTATATGCATGCGTCATGGTGTATGATAATTTGATGTTTATGAATGTATTTTTGTCTAGGAAAATAAATCCTTGACAAATGCCGGGAGCTTGTTGAATCCTGGGCTGATGTTTGAAGAGGAGAGTTCTTCATTTCCGCTGGGGATGATGGTTGCAAGGACAAACCGGTAGGAGAAGATGACTCCGTTGGGGAATAAACTTGTTGTAGAGATTACTCTGCGGGGAAAATACTCTGTGGGAAGAGATACTTTGCTGAGACTGATGATAACTCTGCTGGGGGATAGGAAGAACTTCGCCGAGGACGATCTTTCCGTGGCAATTGGCTGAGGATAACCCAGTTATAAGCCCTGAAGGGAATAACTTTAAATAAAGTCGGGGAGATGCGTTCGTGAAGGTATCTTGGTCGTGTTCTTCAGCTGAACTTACCTTGGTACCTCGGTGGACAGAGCAACCAGATTGCTTAGACAATTCTTATTGCCCCAGTTTCTGTGGGAGAAGGTACCTGTGAGGTGCTTGATGACTGCCGACTTGACAAATCTTCTTCTGGTAAGCAAGTGACGAGGTGACGGGACATAGTCGTACGCTTTTGATCCCTAACTTTTTCCTGGACCGCCCTTTCGGGTTTTCAGTCCACCGGGATACCCATTTTTGCCCAAGCCGCCTTTTCAGGTTTTCGACTTGCCGGGTGTACAGATTTTTTCATTTCATCCCTTATTTTTGCCCGAACCCTTTTGGTTCGCCGGGAAGCCCTTATTTTCGCCTAGGTGTGTCAACCTAGCGGGTCTTTAATTGTGCGTAGTATCTTTTCGACTATGTTCACGCTCTCAGAATGCAAGGATTTGTCAGACTACCAGAAGACCTTTGTTTGATCGTCCAATGCCCCAAGTGATCCAGATGGAGATTTGCCCCAAGTTGGTTGGCCTTTTGAGAGATTCTCCGAATCTTGACTGGACGGCCCCAGATGATGGACGGAGATCATGTCTGCCCCTTGGTTGGAAGTGTTTTTGTTCATTAGATATTCTTCGTGCGAATTTCTTTGCTGTTCGAACAAAAAGTCATATGCAAACAAAGTTACGTTAAAAATGCAAAGCTTATGTCTGTCTTGAAGTTTTTTGAAAATTCATTTTTTAAGCAAATTTTGTAAAATGTGATATCAACTCGTTATTTTACCGCAAGCCTTAAGGAGTCAAGATACCTTTCGTAACAGTATGCTTTCGAACTAACCCATGCTTCAGCTAGGACTTTTAAAGGTTGTAGCGTGGCCTGGTTCACGATTTAAGAAACAAAGGATAAAGGCTCAAATTTCATTTGTACCCACCCGCTCTTCGTGATGTTCTTCAAACCTAAACTCAGTTCGCGCGTTAGACCTTGTTTGAGTCTTTGCTCTGACACTCCAGTGATGGTTCGGATATTGACAGTATATTTTGAATAGGCAGTCATTTACTTTTTTGTTGAGGGTTTGTATGACCTCTTTCTTTTTTGATTTTATGATCCCTGTTTTTTTGCCTGAACTATTTCTTTTTGAATTTACAGTCAGCGGGATGCCCCAGTTTTGCAAGTCTCCTTCATAGGTTTTGACTTGTTGGGCTTTAGTTTTTTTTTTGGTAATGACTGACTGTCTTTATGATTATTCGGAACCATCACTGTCTTTTGTTTTGTAAGAACTCCTTTGGTGCCATTCGTTGTGCACTTGGATCAGCTGAGAGAACTACCCTGCCCCAGGTTATGATTAAGGGTTTTAATTTTTTTTGTGAAAAGCAAAACTCCTACTTCTTTGGCTCGAAGGGGTTTACGAGGGATTATCTTCCTTATAACTCTAGTGTTTAGGAATTGAAACAATGCCTGTACCTCATCAGCGGGGTTCGTTCAAAAGCATATTGTAGACGTCGTGGTATCGTTTTCGTCATCCTCCCTCAAGAGGCTTTAGAATTTTCAACCGAGAGTTGAACATCAAGAAAAAATAAAAGCAATTTTGAATATAGAGAACACAATTACTTCAAAACAGACACGTGTAATGCATTAATGAAATAATAGAGTTTGACATGATAATTATTTGAACAATCAAAAGAAAATTACAACTTGAAAATTCTAATGGACAAAAAGTCTTCTCATCTCAAGACTCGTCACTTCAACTGGTGAATCCTGCAGGGGTGGTAGAAGAACTCAGCCTGACCTTCTTGGGCGAAATCCACTGCTCCTTCATTAATCAGGTCCTGGACCTTGTTCTTCAGAGCCCAGCAGTCGGCAGTGTCATGTCCAGGACTATCAGAGTGGTACGCACATCTTTTGTTGGGATGATAGTTAGGAGCAGAGATGTTGGGATTCCGGGGAGGAGCTCTTAGTGTAATCAGATTCAATCTCAACAGGTGTTGGAAAGCCTGAAACAACGATATGTTGAGCTGGGTGAATTGCCTCATGGGCTTGTTTGGCTTACTCTGATCAACCTGTTGCTCTGGGCGTGGTTGTGGTTGGACCTGTGAAGTGGTAGCAATTTGGAGAGATCTATTCTTTACCATACCAGACTCTTGTCCTCTTGGAAGTTGATGAATGACTTGGCCCCTGACTTGGACTGGTTGCTTCATGTCTTGATGAAGCTGACTGATCATGGTCCTCAACTCTTCTTGCTCCCGAGCTAAGCCTTGGATGAGAGCCATTTGCCCCAGCATCTGGGTTCTCATAGTATCTACCTCAGCTTGCAAGCGTTTTAGCCGTTCGTCTTTATCGTCCTCTGGACTGTTCCTGACCAAAGTCCCCATGAGGAGTGTTCTCAGCTCTTCCTGCCCCTTGGATAGATTTAGGAGGATCTCCCCGAACCGAGTCTCTTGAGCATGAAGATCCTGGTTGTCTTGTTGGGAGGCCATTGCTGAAATAAACAGCGAGGAAGGTAAGTGACCTGTAACAAGGGTACCTGTAATGCAATGATATGTATGTATGCATGCAATGTTTTCAAGGATCTCGCGGGGTAGACAAGAAAATTTGTTAGAATCTGCATTTTGTAGCTTGATGGAAGGAACTGCATATTGTTGAGAGTCCTTCTTCAAGAGTCAAAGCTCACCATATCGAGTGGGTCATAGCCCCTGACTCACGTTATCAACCTTGGCTAGAGGAAAATAAATCCCCTTTTGCCCCTTGCAAGACATTTGGTTCATCATGATCTGCATCACAGACCCTTGAGATCCTAGAAATGGATTAGTCCTTATGCAGGATGCATGCAATGGTATGATGTTATTCTATGCATGGAGTGATGTAAGTAGGCCCTGTAATGAGTCCCAATTAAGGACTGTTAAACAAAACCTGCAAGGAACTCGTGTTGTTAGATAACAAGTATGCAAGTAGTTCAAGTATGAAGGCACACAAGTCACACAAGAGAGCCCTCAGAGTTTAGGCCAACATGAAGTTTAGGTACTACCCTCTTTCAGTTTGTTGGTTAAGACCTGTCCTAGAAAATAGTAACCGGGTTCTAGAGGATCCCAATATCACTGACTACCCTCAATCGGTCATAACTCCAGCATCGCAATCTTTTCTTGCGGCCAGAACCATCACGAGAGTTTAGCCTCAATGGGTGTAGCATACTGCTACTGTTCTATGGCCAAGTTGGGTCAAATTAGGGTTCTAAGGTTGGTTGGTGCTTAATGACTCCTCAGAAGACCCATATTCTCCTCGTTGCAACACAAGGGATATCGGTACAGACCAAGGTGCCACACCAACGTAGCCACTGCTTCACCCGTGTCGGTCTATGCCGGACAGGTCCCTCACAGCTTATGCTACCTAAAAGGGTATTCCCCAGATCCGGGTTAGGATCTATGAAACTCCAAGACAAAGCCCATAATAATAAAGCAAACAAAATATTCAATTGAAAACATAAGTATGAGCTATCCTAAGGTACACCTCACTTTAAGTGTCCCTAGCAGAGTCGCCAGTTCTGTGATTGGTGGAAATAGAACTGACTGTTTAGAAATGCTGGTTCGCGAAATATCGCGGTAAGCAAGAGTCGCCACCTTCTTTTATGTTCTCCAACATGGAAAGGACAAAAGCACAGCAAAATTCCTTATTGAAAATGTCTCTCGGTTCGGGAGGTAGATTTATAGAATGGGAAGGTGTTAGCACCCTTTCTATCTATGGTTATCCATGGGCTCTTAGGTACTTGCTCTTATGTTTTCAAAAGATGTTTGCTTTTCAAATGTGAGTGGGTTTGAAAAAAGTTTCATTGAAAGATTTCTGAATGACTCTTGTATCTGTCCTCAAGAGTGTTTGAAAAATTTGTTTTGAAAGCTTTTGAAAGTGTCAGTGTGAAAAGATTTTTGATTTGTTTTTGAAGAGAGCAAGTACCCATGAGTCATCTACCTACCTTAAGGAATTAGGCTGTGTAAAAGTCCTTAAGGTAGTGCCATCCCACCATTGAGAGGTAGGTAGCACCACCGTTGGAGGTGTTCGGGTCAATTCGATTGAGGGACAGTGTGGTCACCGAAGCAACAGTTAGGACACCTTAGAAGTAACCTTAATGTCCTAGATCCTTTTTAATCCGAGGCAACCGTTTCGAGGCAACTGGATCTTAGACTTAAGAGCGACCGCTAAAACATCCTATACTTGACGACCACTTTCGAAGGCAACGAGCGAGGCGTACCCTAGAAGTGGCAGGTGCATTGTGTGTTGTTTTCAGTTTATATTTATCTTGGATTAGGCAATCGTGAGCTACGAGTTGTTTTTAATTAAAATACATTCTTTCATGCAATTTAGCAGTTAGGAGTGCGGAAAATAAAATACGAAAAGGTAAAAGCTACGCTATTACAAGGCGCGGGTCTATACATCACCAAAAAACAAAGACCCGTTTTTTATAAAGATGCGGAAAGTAAAAAATCAATAAACCTAATTACTATTACATCCTTGGAAGCAGTTACATAATAATCAAAAGAAATAAAAATAACGTGTGAAAGAATTAAAATCAGGACGTCCTCGGGTTTTGACCCTTTTGTATCAATTGAGAGTTTTTTTGGTCCTTTACTTGAAATTAAATTAAACTTTAATGCTAATTAATTATTTAATTGGAAAGAAAATGTTTTTTTATGTTTTTAGGAAAAGAATTTAAAAGTTAGTAAACCCTAGTTCTAAGTTT
The DNA here is from genome assembly GCA_948472305.1 of Vicia faba. Lineage (NCBI taxonomy): Eukaryota > Viridiplantae > Streptophyta > Magnoliopsida > Fabales > Fabaceae > Vicia > Vicia faba. The sequence continues at coordinate 1,201,056,241 of OX451736.1, read as the reverse complement.
ATTTTAATTATTAATAAAAATGTTAAAGTTAACTAATTTAAACTAATTAATTAATTTACATGTTTATGTACAAAAATAATAGTAATTAATAATGATAATAATAATTAATAATGATAATAATAATTAATTAAGAAAAAGATAAAAAAGTGTCAAAACCTAATTCTATGTAATTTTTATTTATTAAGAAAAAGATTGAATTTTAAACCTAAATTAACCTAGATTAGTTATTAGAATTTATTTACAAAAATAAATTAGTGATGAAATTAATAAATAATTAAATATATTTACAATTTTGATTTCTGATTTTTATTATGGAAAATTAATTTATGGTGAATTAATAATAATAATTAAAACAATTAAAAGAATTAAAAAGAAAAGAAAATAAAATAAAATCAAACTATGCAAACCAAGGGGGTTAGATGGCCCAAAGTGAAGGTCAATTGTAAGAAATTCTGGCCCATTAGACAAAGTCACGTTTGACTTTTTGGCATCACGTGCAGGCTTGTTGACTGGGACACACCATAGACTCCATCTCCTGGCCACTGGATGGATCTCATGGCCACTTGGCAGGCTTAGGCGTGAGGGTGCATGATGGAATTTTGGGCATATGCTGCATGTGAACGCATTGTGAAAAATAGAAAGAATTGTATGGGGGACCTGGGAATCGAACCCAGGTCCCAGCACTTGCATGAAACGTTCCCCAGCCACTACGCCACTGCATTGTATTTGTAAACATAATAACTAATAACAATAATATATGAAAAGCAACCACTATGCTGAAAATATGAAAAAACGCGCGTGGATTTGAATCCCCCAACCATGCACTGCCACGCATGTCGTCTTCTTCGTTTCCTGAAACAAAAAGTAAGCAAATAGCGGGGGTTTTAAACCCCCACTAACTTCAACAGTGAAAAATAGCGATTAGAATTAGGGACAATATAAAAAGGGCGCGAGGATTCCATTCAATTCGTCTTGAGCTTCTGAGTTTAATGGTATGTGTCTCAAGGCCTGATTTTTCCTTAGTAAGAAAGCCCTAATTTAAAAGCTTGGAAACCCTAAAACGTGTTAATGGAAAATCATGATTCAGAGCGTTATAATACAATTAAACCATGTCATTAGCTTCAGAAGGTTCCTGTGAATACAAAACACTCAACAATATGTATCAAATGCGCATGAATCATGATATGAAATTCTGGAAAATAATGCAAACCGTAGGGCTTGTTCTTGTGCATTCTTTGAGCTTCAGGACTCGTTCTTGATTGCAATGTGTTCAGGAAACTCCCAGCAAGGTATTGGAAACAAGAAAAGGGTTTGAATTTGCTTGGAGTATTGATTTCAGTTTTCAAGTTTTTCTTGAATCTTTGCAAAGTGGTTATGGCTTTCTATGGCAGCTTTTTCGTCTCTTTCTTTAGGGTTTCCTTCAGCACATATATGTGAATGAATTTAGGTTAGAATAAGGCCCATGAATCCATTGCATTATGACTTGAATATGTGATTGCCAATCATATCTTTTTCAATCTTTTCTTTCATGAAACCTTGCCAATCATGGATATTTTGAGGTCTTGGAAGTGCACACGAGTTTCCAGCTTGCCCTAGCCTTATTGCTTCACAAAAAGATCCAAAAAGCATATCTTTTTAATTTTCCTACAATTAAAACCAATTAAATGAATTAATATCAATATAAATTCAATTAATTAATTAAAAATAAGAAAATAAATCAAATTAAGTCCAATGGGTCGTGCATAGGCCTTGGGTAATGATTCAAGAAAGAATTTGAGGCCCATTAGCAAAAATGAAGTGTTTTAGGCAAAGTTGACTTTTGAAAGTTCCCAAAAATTTCCCAACTTCTCCAATGCATATCTTGCTCAATTTTGAAGCTATGAACATGTTCTTGGACATTTTGTAAAGGTCTTGAAGTCCTCTAACCAATGCCTTTGGTCCCATGTCATTTTGATTTACCAATCTCAAGTTATGGTCTTTGACTTAAAGTGCCTTTTTGTTGACTTTTGAAAATGACCTATAATGTTGAAATTGATAACTTTTTATGAGAGCATTTCTTGGACTTGGAATGTGAAGATGAGTTGTAGGAAATGTCACCCCCTTCAAAATGAGCTTTGGATGGGATTTTTCTGATGAACCATGAAAAAGTTATGCCTTGGTCAATTTGCAGTTGACTTTTCAGCTGTCCAAAAATAGAAACTTTTGCATCTTGAGACTTTTTGAGCCATGCTTGTGGAATCATGATCAAGAATTGATCAAATGATGATTGTGGCTTCAAAATAAGATGTTGACCAAAAATTTTGACTTTTGACTGTCAAATGACCATTTTACCCCTGCAATTGACTGTGAAGCAATTAGGGTTTTTGACTATGCAACTTGATGCTGTGAGTCTTGAAATTTGACATATAGATGCTTGATAATGTATATAGGCATATGGGACTTGATTGGACCCTTGGAAACCTCAATTTCTTTGCAAGAACCAAAACCCTAATTTTGACTGTGTTAGGAGGCAATTGGACTGTGCAATCCTTGAGAGATTTTGAAGCTTGATCTTGCCAAATCTTGAAGAATATGGGAGGGAAAATTTTGGGGTACAACACCAGGGTTGTTCCACTACTTCTTCGGTATTAATCTCATGACAGTGCGCAGTTCATGCATTCGCTCGATGGTAATTTGGGGAGCCTCGTTATCCCAGTTGAGTTTAAACATGGAAGACATTGTAGCCAGAGCATCTACTAGCTGATTTTCTTCTCGCGGGAAGTGCTCGAAAGTAATCTGCTCGAAATGAGGCAACAATGTCAGGACATGTTCTTTGTATGGGATAAGATTAGGATGTTTGGTGTCCCACTCTCCTTTGACTTGACTGATAACCAAAGCCGAGTCCCCAAATACGACCAAATATTTGATCCCCAGGTCTATAGCAGCCTTGAGACCAAAGATGCAAGCTTCATATTCAGCCATGTTGTTGGTACAGCTGAAGCGAAGTCGGGCAGTGAAGGGTGTATGACAACCTTCCGGAGAAATGAGTACCGCACCGATACCGTTACCAAGTGCATTTGAAGCACCATCAAAGTACAGGGTCCATCGGGATCCTTGTTCAGGTACGTCATAGGGTCTGTTACCTTCGATGTTATCCAAAGTCATGATGTCCTCGTCAGGGAAGTCGAATCTCATAGATTAATAATCTTCGACGTCTTGATGAGCTAGGTGGTCAGCTAGTACACTCCCTTTTATAGATTTTTGGGTAGTATACTGGATGTCATACTCAGTCAGGATCATCTGCCATCTAGCGATTCTTCCAGATAAAGCAGGCTTCTCGAAGATATACTTGATCGGATCCATCTTGGAAATCAGCAAAGTGGTATGAGTCAACATATATTGCCTTAGCCGGCGAGCAGCCCATACCAAAGCGCAGCAAGTTTTCTCGAGCAATGAGTAGCGAGTCTCACAGTCGGTAAATTTTTTGCTAAGGTAATAAATGGCATGCTCTTTTCGGCCAGACTCGTCATGTTGGCCCAGTACGCACCCCATTGAGTTGTCCAAAATAGTCAGATACATGATCAACGACCTTCCTTCGATTGGTGGCATCAGAATAAGAGGTTCTAGTAAGTACTCCTTGATCTTATCAAAAGCAACTTGACAATCATCGTTCCACTCAACTACCTGATCTTTCTTCAACAATTTGAAAATTGGCTCGCAGGTAGATGTCAGGTGAGAGATGAACCTCACAATATAGTTCAAGCGTCCCAAGAATGCTCTAACCTCCTTTTCAGTACGGGGGGAATGCATTTCTTGTATAGCTTTTACTTTAGCTGGATCAACCTCAATGCCCTTGTTGCTGACAATAAATCCCAGAAGTTTACCACACCTAACTCCAAAAGTGCACTTGCTTGGATTCAGTCTGAGTTTATACTCCTTCAACCTGGCAAACAACTTTTGCAAATGTTCAAGGTGTTCTTCTTTTGTCTGTGATCGAGCTATCATGTCTTCCACGTAAACTTCGATCTCATGATGTATCATATCATGAAACAAAGCTACCATGGCGCGTTGGTAAGTTGCCCCTGCGTTTTTCAGTCCGAACGACATCACCTTGTAGCAGAAAGTACCCCATTGCGTGACAAAGGTAGTTTTCTCCATGTCCTCGGGGGCCATTTTGATCTGGTTATAGCCCGAGAATCCATCAATGAAAGAAAATACTTTGTGCTGAGCCGTGTTGTCAACCAAGATGTTGATATGTGGTAGTGGAAAATCATCTTTAGGGCTAGCCCTGTTCAAATCCCGATAGTCCATACACATTCTGACCTTGCCGTCCTTTTTAGGTACGGGCACAATGTTAGCAACCCATTATGGATAGGTTGTAACGGCCAGAAAGCCAGCGCTGAATTGCTTCATTACTTCAGCCTTAATCTTCTCATACATGTCAGGCCTCATTCGGCGAACCTTTTGCTTGATCGGTGGACAATCTTCTATTGTAGGGAGACGGTGAACCACGATATCGGTGTCTAGTCCTGGCATGTCTTCATAAGACCAAGCGAAGATTTCAACGTATTCATTCAACAACTTCACTAAGGGCTCCTTGACACTCAGTTCCAGGTTGGCACCCACTTTTACTTCCTTCCTGTCCTCCTCTGTCCCTAAGTTGATGGTTTCTAGCAACTCTTCATGAGGCAGAATAGCCCTCTCTTCTTGTTGCAAAAGTCTGGCTAACTCTCCCGGCACTTCACAGTCTTCGTCAACTTCGTACTCAGCATGATTGACCAAATCTTCAGAGTTATCGAAGGTTAAAGCAGAATAGTCACCCATGGAATCCGGAATGGATGGGTACCTGCATTTGTGAGTGTGTGTGTGTGTAAGGGATAACCATCCTTAAACAAAACAAAAATGCAAAAGGAAAGAAAATGAACACAACAGTTTATAGATGAAAAACATCCAATGATTCACTAAAACATGGCATATGATTATGAAGAAAATCAAGCCCTTACAAATGGACCTACATGCCCCGGGCAAGGCATGAGGTGAAAATAGTGTGCGAATTGTTTTAGTTATTACAGACCATCAAAAATGGGAAATTGTTCAAAGATAAAATTACTGGTTGATAAAGGTGACAGGAACAAAGTCCTTTGCTTCCCAATTGCTCAAACCTCCTTCGACAGTTGGAAAGATCCAATCTTCAAAGTGGCTGTCCTCATCTTCATCTTTTACAACATTGATTCCATGGTGTGAGATCTTGACGGGTGGCCCTCCAGCCTTGGAGCGACGCATAGCCTTCTGTCCTGCAGCAGTAAACCCTAACCCAAACTTGTCTGTCTTATAGGGGAATTCAGGCAACTGTCCCCATATTGTGCTCCTCCCCTCTTTAACCACAGCCTTCGCGTCCTTGAGAGATGCCATCCTAGATGCCTGCTTGGGAACGATGGGCACCTCGACCGTTGTCTTCTCCACTGCTACTTCGGGAGAAACTTCCTCAAAATGCTGGAAAGGCATTTCGATGAACTCGCCATCCAGCTCCACATAACGGAAGGAATTAAGATGACTGATCATGTACTCTTCCTCGCTGTGCACAGTTATAATTTTACCCTTAACAGGATATTTTAGCATCTGGTGCAAAGAGGAGGTAACTGCCCCGGCATAATGGATCCACGGTCTTCCTAGAAAACACGAGTATGACGGACGGATGTCCATTACATAGAAGGTGGAGTTGAATACTTCGGTGCCTACCTTGATAGGAATATAAACCTCTCCATGAACCATTCTTTTGGAACCATCGAAAGCCCTAACGGCGATGTTACTAGGTTTGAGGGTCAAACCTTTGCAATCCAAACGGTCTAAGGCTTTCTTTGGAAACACATTTAGGGAAGAACCAGTATCAACCAAGACATGGGCGAGAGTAGTTCCCCGGCATTCAACTGAAACATGTAATGCATCATTGTGCTTCCTCCCTTTAGGAGTTAAGTCAGCGTCGAAAAAGCCCAGGCCATTGTCAGCAGTAAGACTGGCCACACATTCTTGAAATTGGTCAGTTGAGGTCTCTTGGGGTACATGTGCCGCTTTCAGGAATTTGATTAGGGCCTTGGCATGGGCCTCAGAACAAAGAAGAAGAGCCAACATTGAAATTTTAGAAGGGGTCTACCCCAGTTGTTCTACAACGTCGTAGTCACTTTTTCTGATTATTTTTAGGATTTCATCCATTTCCTTCTGAGTGGTTTCAGGGATAACCACAACATGAGCCTTCGTCCTGACAGGCATTTCCAGTATCCCCTTACCCTTGTCAGTATTATCAGCAGATGGTCTTTCTTCAGGAGTGTTTAATTCTTTAATCATTGGGCCTTGCACAGAGGGCCCAACAGGTGTAGAAGCTTTTAAGGGTACGAAAACTGCTCGAGGGGGAGCAATCTCCGGAGAAAAGATTCGGCCATTGCGGGTTATTTTGCTTGTACCCGCGATGTTCCCTATATCAGGGTCTTCTTCAGAAATCTATTAGACTGTTTCGATTTGTTTGATACCGTGGTAGAAGATTTCTCCCCCATAGTTCCACGGTATCATTTTGCTTGATTGGTACGGGACAGGTCCCGGCATGGTGATCTTTAAAGGTACACATTCAGAGTTGGGTGTAATCCTGACAGGTCTTTTTCCAGCCTTGGGAGGATTGTCGGAAATGGTTATGATAGCAATATCGTTGGTTGAAGTATCACAAGTATCAGGAGTAATCAGATTGAAAGTGTTAACAGGGGTTTTCTGGAAAAGTATCTCTTGCGTATCCATCAGGCGTTGGACACCCGACTTCAACTTGGACAATCACCTTGAATGTTCAAACAAAAATAACAGTCCTTACCACAACCAGGAAAGATCCCGGCTCTCAACAAATTTTCTTTAATCACTAACAATGGAGTCAACAGATCGACAACATTAGTAACATGTAGGTTTTCCAAAACAACATGCACATTGTGGCCGTGCTTGGGCATCGGAGCGGATATAACATTAGGCTTCTCAGGAGCGTCAAACTCAACCTCTTTGGCGTCAATTAAATCCTGAATTTTGTTCTTAAGTTCCCAGCAATTATTGGTATCGTGTCCAGCACTGTCGGAATGGTAAGCACACTTAGTATTAGAGTGGTAGTACAGAGAGGAGGTGTTAGGGTTTTTTGGCGCCTCCTTCAAACTGGTCAGATTCAGCTTCAACAAATGGGGAAGGACCTGAGCGGGCGTCATGTTGATGCGGGTGAACTGCCGTTGTGGCCGTTCTACCCGTTGCTAATTAGGTCTCGACTGATTGTTACGAGGTTGCTCATTTGACGAATTTTGAATCATCATGGCCCCTACAGTCGGACGCTGCTCAGTTCTTCCCAATCCCTTCTGAGAATACACAGCATATGCTTCTTTCTTGGCTGGGAAAGGTTTTTTAACAGTTGTGGATGCGGAAGCATCCTTTTGAATCTTTCTGCTTTTAATACCGGCCTCCACCCTTTCGCCAGTAAATCCCGCAGAAGAACTCCCGATTAGATGGTTGAAGAAAGGGCCAGATAGGGTCCCCAAAAACATGTCAACTAATTCCATATCTGATAGCGGTGGTTGTACCCTTCCAGCCAAATCACGCCACTTCTAGGCGTACTCCTTAAACCCTTCATTTGAAGCCATTCCCATACTTTGTAACTGAGTACGAGTGGGCGCCAAATCAACATTGTACTGATATTGACAATAAAAAGCAGCTGCCAAGTCTTCCCAATTGTGAACCTCTGATCTCTCGAGCTGATAAAACCAGTCTAACTGAGTGCCAGACAAGCTGTCTTAGAAAAAGTGTACCTAGAGATCTTTATCAGATGAATGAGGTTGGATCTTTCTAACATACGACCTCAGGTACATCTTAGGGCAAGAAAGACCGTCGTACTTGGCAAATGTTGGCACCTTGAACTTGGGAGGGATAACAATCCCAACTACCAATCCCAGTTCCTCAAAATCCAATCCGGGCACCCTCTGCAACTCCATAGCTGCCAATTTGTCTTCAAGGTTCTTATATTTGTCATCCGCTGGTGGATACTGTTGTTCGGAATAGTCCTCGTCTTCTTCCTCTTCCTCCTCTTCTACCTCAGACTCAGAAGGTACAGTAACTCCTTTCCCCTTGCCAGCCCCTTCGTCAGACGTCGAAGGGAACTCCAGAGTCCTTCTAGCATCGCTCTCAAACCTTCTTCCGAAAGTGGCTACCCCCGGTCTCTTTTTCTTTTTCTTCTCTTTATTCTTCTCTAGCAGAACTTTGAGATCCTCTTGACCCTTTGCCAAGGTCATGAGGAGTTGCTGAAATTGTGAATTTTGTGCCTGTAGGTCCTTTACTGTTTGCTCCAAATCCATCTTGCTGAAATAAACAGCAGAAAGATAAGGAAACCTGGCTTGAAGACCTGTTTATGCATATGATGAATGATATGTTATTCATGTAATGCATTCAAGGGTTCAAAATTTCAAATTTGTTGCAAACAAAAAGAACGCACGTCATATTAAGAAGAAATTTGTTAGTACATAAATGCCCTATGGGCGAAATATTACAAAATTCTTAATGTAAAAAGACATTGCGCATCCTCTTTGGTGCGATGTAGGTGTTGAGAGTTTCCTCCTCGTGAAGTCGGCGGGTGAGCTCTAAAACCTTCTTCTCACTGGCATAGAAGCTGGCTTCAAAAGTATCCCGTTCTTCTTTGAGTTGGATCCAACTCTTTTGAATTTCCTCATGATGTTGGCATGTCAGGATGTAGGATGGTGTATGGAACCTCTCCTTCCATAACAGGCTCTTTGATCAAGGGGAGAATGTGAGGATATGGCATCATAAGATTCTGGGAGCGGGTACGTACCCACTTGAGGTAAGGCTCAAGGGGGATGGAATTCTTGTGCCCCAGTGTCTTACTATCCACTTTGTTAGGCATCCTCCAAGCTCTGATGAACCTTTGTCGAAGTCCTTGCGCATCGTTGTCGAAGTCAAAAACTAGGCCCAAAATCAGCATGTCATGAGGGCCATCTCTCCGAGCATATCCAAATTGTCTTAAAGCTAGACAGGGGTTGTAGGTAATGCCTCCCCTAATACTGAGTAGTGGGACATTAGGGAATTCCCCACAATGATCAATGATGATGACATTTTCTCTGGACCGAGAACACCAATGTACATCAGAATGTGTGAGGGTCATCAATCGTTGTGACCACCTCAAACCCTGCTCATTCTTCAAAACTGCTTATGGAAGGTGAGAAATAAACCACCTTTCTAGGAGAGGAGTACAACACATGAGAACACCTCTTTTCCTCATTGTTCGTGTGTAAAATGAGTGTAGGATGTCCCCAGGTAATGTAGGTATGGGATTCCTAGATATGAAAATCTTGACAGCATTCACATCTATAAGTTGGTCAGGGTTTGGGAACAAGACCAACCCATAGATAAGGAGTGCCACAATCTCTTCAAAGGCTTGTAGATCAAGAGAACTCCAGCATTCTTGTGCCTTCTCAAACAAAAACTTTGCCAAGAATCCCTTGACACCACTTCTGGTTTCCCAATGCCCCTTGATGTCAGATGTTTGCAAGTGTAATGCTTGAGCAACATCTTCAGGTTTTGGTTCTTTTTCCGTACCATTGTAGGGTAGTTGATTAAGAATAGGAATTCTCAGGAGTTGAGAAAATTCCTCCAAAGTAGGTACCAACTGATAATCAGGGAATGTGAAACAGTGGTGTAGGGGGTCAAAGAAATGGAAGAGAACTTTAACCATATCTTCTTCAATGTTGGTGTTGACTAAGCTGAGGAGTCTACCATGTATTTCACTGAAGAGAGAATTCTCTGGAATCCTGGATGTAAGCTCCTTGAGTTGAGGAGGGATCCTCACAAGGTTGATTTGAATTGTTTTCCTGCGAAGAGATTCCATGACCTACAAAATAAGAACAAAGATGAAGATCCAAACCCTTGAAATGGTTAGTGGATGCATATGATGCTTTATGATGTTCATGATGTATGCACAAGCACATGTACAGACAAGTCACACAAAACCCTAGTTTTAGGCTTGCATGAGGTTTCATAGGTAAGTACCCTCTTGAGTTTAGTTGGCTCAAAACCTGTCCTATAAATAGTAACCGGGTTCTAAGGAGCTCAATATCATTGGATTGTTTTCTATGTTCATTGTTTTGGTTTATCCACTTAACTAGAGACCAAAATATTCCAAGAAAATAACCCTCAATGAGTGTAGTATCGAGTATCTACCAACTTCGGACTGCACCAAAGCCGATCATCTCACTACCCCTAATGAAAAGGCCAAGATGGTCAAGTAAGGTTCTAGTTCATTAGTGCTTAATGACATCACTCAGCGGCCCCATATTCTCTTTGATTGACTCAAAGGCTACCAATACTCACAAATATGTCGCAGTAATATAGATATTGCTTCAACCGTGTTGGTATACCCCGCACAGTTTCCACAACGTATTGCTATCTATGAATGTTTCCCAAATCCGGGTGGAGGATTTCAAGCCCAAACAAGAGAACAAAAACGTAAAGCAATCAAAGCAAACAATAATCATGCAAAGGGTGATCTAAGCCCTAAGGTTACTCCACTTTTAAATCTCCCCAGCAGAGTCGCCAGTTCTGTGATACGGTGGGAGAACTGACTTGGGTGTTTGCGTTTGTGTTTGCAAATGTTTCGGTTTAGCAAGAGTCACCACCGACTTTTTATTTTATCCTAAGGAAAGGTCAAAAAGTACAGAAAAGACCTTTGAGATATTTTCTTGGGTTCGGGGAGTAGATTATAGAAAGGGAAGGTATTAGCACCCTTTCTATCCATGGTTATCCATGGGCTCTTAGTTACTTGCTTAGATCACTTGCCTTTGCTTTTCAATTGTTTGAAATGATGCTTTGTGTGTGTGGTTTTGAAAATGCTTTGAAAAAGATACCTTGTCTAGGTAACCTTTGTAATGATTCTTGTTTGAATATATACAAAGGTGTATGTATTTTTGAAAAGATATTCCAATGTTTTGAAAGTTGTTTTGAAATTGTTTTGAAGTTGTGTTGTGAAGTGTGTTTGAAAATGGCAAGGATGTTTTGCAAGATTTTTGATCAAGTAACTAAGAGTTGTCTACCATATTTTACTCAAAGATCTTTCTTATGTTTTTTAACCCTTTTAACAGTGTTGTTTCACCATTGTATTTGGTAAACAACCTTGTGTTAGGATGTTAAACGGGACAGGCGCGGGTCATCGTATAGATCATGATAGCAACTGTGTCAAATATCTTTGGCAATTTTCTTGAGGGACTTGATCATTTTGTTTAGGCAACTCAGATAGCGTCATCGAGGGACTATGATCTTTTTGTTTGTTTTTGTTTTGCCAAAGTACTTGACATGCAACCATGGCCCATTTTTGAAGGAAACAAGTGGATGAAATCCTAGGGGTGCAAGTGTGCATTGTGTTTGTTTTTTTCATGCATATTTAACTTGGATTAGGTCAAACTAATTATTGATTTTAATTGCATACAAACCCTAGGTCTAAACATGGCATAATTGAAAGCTTTTAAATGTGCGAGAATTTAAATGCTACGCTATTACAACATGATACAAGGAGGGGGGTACAAATTTGAATTGGGGATATTTGACAAGAAATTAAACCCTAGATTACTATTACAACCAAATTGAATGTATAAGATACAATATTTAAATGTACAATAATTGAAATAAATACAGTGAATAAATGTAAATACAATATATTATGTACAAAATGATTTTTATGTATGTAAAAAAAAGTGTTTTTAATATGTGAAGTAAAAATAAATAAAGAAAAAGTCAAGTTTAATTATTTTTTCATTTAGGGCAAAAACCCTAATTTTCTTAAATAAATAGCATTAGTTATTATTTATTTACAATAATACATTAACTTATACAAAAAAATAAAAGTATATTGTAAAAATGATATTTTTAGTGCAAAATATTAATACAAATGAAAATGTAATATTTTTGTATTTTTTTCCTAATTATTTAATAAAATAAAGTATATATATATATATATATATATATATATATATATATATATATATATATATATATATATATATATATATATATATATATATATTAAATATATTAAACATATATAAAAATAGAAAGTATTTATTTACAAAAAATGTGTATATCCAAGAAAATGTTTCCAAAATGTAAATAAAAATAATAAATGAAAATAAATATATTTTTACATTATTTTAGGTTTTAATAAAAAAGAATATAAAGCATTTAAATATTTTTTGTACTAGTAATAATTAGAATAAATTCCAAATAAATATAAAAAATTATGAAAATAATTTTTAGGTATTTTTTATGCTAGAAAATAAAATATTAAAATAAAAAATGAAATAAAATGCAAAAAATGACAAATGTGCAAGCAAATGGGCCAGGGGGGGTGCAAACTGAATATGCATGTGTGGAAAGCAAAAGCAACTCATGCCCAACCCAAGCAACTTCATCTTCTTCCTCAGTTTCAAACAACACGCGCATTCTGTACTTCCAATACTATCTCCTAATTCTTTGATTTTTTGACAAAACTCATAACATGAACATTGTAGATAATGAAACAACGAATTCAACCATATAAAAAAATTGGATTAAATCTCAAAGACCAGAGAGAATTTCTCTGGCCCTAATTTCTAACCTAGTTTTTTCAGAAAGTTCATGAGTGAAATTCTCTCAGCACGATTAATATAAATGAAAACTAAGCATATGTATGGCTTCAGGGCTATGAGTACAACATATTTCATTCACAAACCTAAGCCTAACCATTCCTAAATAGGGAGATAGAAGTCCATGAAATACCTTTTTCAGTTGACTTTGAGCTGGACAATGCAGCAACCTTCAATGGTGTTTGAGCTTGCATGAGGTCCAAGGAAGCTTCTCCAATGCTTGGCTTGCTTTGAAACAACTTGAATCGTGTTGTAGAACTCAACCTGAAGAGCTTTGAAATGAAAATGGCAAAGTGTGTTAGAGGTGTTACAGCTTGCAATGGGGGCCTGGGATAGTTCAGGTGAGTTAATTGGAAGATGTTGGAACTATCTTGGGACAAAACGCACGATGGAATTTTGTTGTGGCTTGCAAAATGCAGAACCTGCCATGTTTTGCAGAAAAACAGTGGTTCTGAGTATGAGGAGGTTTGAGTGATGAAAGGGTAGTGTTTTAGGCTTGTTGGGAGGTATGGAACTTGACTACAATGTTTGTCTAAGCTTGTGTTAACAGGTATGAGAGGTTGCTTATGTTTTGCAAGTTTTCTCTACTTGAAGTTCAAAATGTGAAAGTGAAGTTACAAGCTTGTATAGGCTGTCAAATATGCTTGCATACATTGTTCTTGTCCCCTCTGATTTGTGGATTTGTTTTGCTGCAAGAGATCTTGGACCAATGCTCAAGGATTGTTGGTTTGACATAAAGCATACTTAAGCAAAAATGGAAATTTGCCTTTTTCTACTTAAGGCTTATTCTTGTGTATAATGACCAAATGAACAAAACAAAGGCTTAGACTGATGGATTGGCATTAAATTATGGAGTGAAAATTGGTTTTGAGGCATGTAATGTCAAACCAAGCTAGCTAGATCAGAATTGCAAGTTGTTATGAACATGTATTGGCCATGGACAAAAGTGAGTTTTTGCCAACTTCAAGCATTCAATTCTCTCTAACCACAAGGGTGTTTGAGGAGTTCTTGGAAAATTTGGAAATCTTGGAACATGTATTATAATCCATATTTGTAATGCAACTTGAAACTCCAAGTGGAACTATGTGTAAAATGGCCAAGAAGATGGGTCCAAATCCTGCCTAGATTAGGGCAAATTTTCTCTAAGTTAAAAGTTTTAGGTACCCTTGTTCCAAAAATCATAACTTGAGATACAAGCTTCTTTTGAGAAAACTTTGTGGATCAAAGTTGTAGACTTTGTGATGGAATATAACTTTCATGTTGCAAGTTTTGTTTGAATCCATTTGCATCTTGGTGAAAAAGTGGGACAAAGTTAGGAAAAAATAAGAAAATTTCTAAGTTATGAAAATTTTCCATTTTAAACCCTAATTTGTATTTTCCATGGTTGAGCTTGATTTGCCAATGGTTAGGTCAAACAATCAAAAATTGCCTTTGTATAATCAAAACCCTAAAAATGACCATTTTGCCCTTTTGGTGATCTGATCAAGTTTCTTGTGGAATTGTGATCCAAACTTGATCTAATGACATATGTGAGTTCATTATGTTGATGTGGGTCAAAAATCATGAAGTTTGACTGTCAATTGGCCACTGTTGACTTTTTCCCCAATATAGTTGATTTCTAGGTCAACTGTCCAATTGACTGGGCAAAAATTTGAATCAAGGCTTGAAACTTGGTATGGATAAACTTGTGATTCCAACATGAAGTATGAAAGTCACTTTGGGCATTGTAGGTCAGAACATCCCTGTGCAAACTCAAACCCTAATTTGGGTCAACAGTGTAAGGAGGTGTCTTGAGCAGAGCAAACCCTAGCTTGATCTTGAATTCCAAGAGTCTCGTAATGAGAAATATTAATAAAAGGAGAGGGAAAATTTTGGGGTACAACAAATGTCTTTAATAGAAACCACAAACGAGTCTTCATCTATAGCATGTACTCCATGCTTGGGCATAGGAGCAGTCACAACATTAGGCCTTTCAGGTGCTTCGAACTCAATCTCCTTAGCATCAATTAAGTCCTGCACCTTATTCTTTAAAACCCAACAATCATTTGTATCATGTCCCAGGCTATCGGAGTGAAAAGCACAGTGGGCATTTGGATTTTACATCGGTGATGTTGTATTGGGATTCTTCGGGGCCTCCTTCGGAATCACCAAGTTGGTCTTCAACAACTGTGGCAGAATTTGAGATAAAGTCATGTTGATCTGAGTAAATTGTCTTTGCGGCCTATTGGCCCTTGGCTGATTGTTGCGCTGAGGAGCAACAACAGGTCTTGATATAACAACCACATTAACAGCTTGGCGGCGTTCAGGTTTGTTATGGCTTTTTGAGTTGTAAACAACACTCAACTCCTTCTTAAAAGGCTTCTTCTCGGTGCCTGATGAAGCACCCTTCTGTATTTTACCACTATTGATACCAGCTTCAATTGTTTCCCCGATCATAATCAGCTCTGTAAACCCGGACGAAGAACTTCCAATCAGATGGTTGAAATACGGACCAGACAAGGTCCCCAGAAACATATCCACTAGCTCCCTATCAGCCAAGGGTGGTTGCACTCTTCCAGCAAGGTCCCTCCACTTCTGAGCATAGTCTTTGAAACCTTCGCCCGCACCCATAGACATACCCTGAAGATGGGTACGCGTGGGAGCGAGGTCGGCATTGTATTGGTACTGCTTGTAGAAAGCAGCAGCCAAGTCCTCCCAATTACGGATACTAGTTCCTTCCAGCTGGTAAAACCATTCAAGCTGAGTCCCTGAAAGACTGTCTTGAAAGAAGTGGATCCAGAGATTCTTGTCAGCAGTGTATGGCTGAATCTTTCTAACATACGACCGGAGGTGCAGTTTTGGGCAAGAAACCCCGTCATATTTAGCAAATATTGGTGCTTTAAACTTGTGGGGAATCACCACCCCATATGACAGACTCAAATCTACGAAGTCCAGACCAGGCACTTTCTGAACTTCCATTGTGCTCAACCGGTCTTCGAGCTGCTTATATATATCCTCATCCAGAGGATACTGGTCTTCGTCAAAGTCGGTCTCGTTGTCAGAAACCACAGGGCTAGGAGCCCTCCTTTCTTCCTGATTATCTCCCCCTCCAGATGAGTGAGTCAAATCAACCTCTTCTCGCAGATTGTTTCCAAATCTGCGACCCATATTCAGTAGGACCGTCATCTTCTTCTTCTTCTTCTTCTTCTTACCTTTCAGGATAAGGGTCTTCAGATCTTGCTGACCCTTGGCCAAACTCATGAACAATTCCTGAAACTGGGCGTTTTGAGCTTGCAGAGCCTTGATGGCTTGTTCACTTGATGTTTCAGAAGACATGATGCTGAAATAAACAGCGAAGAAGATGAGAAACCTGTAAGGGTACCTGTGATGAAGTGCATGGGAATGAAATGTGTATGATATGATTTCAAAGACTTTAGGGATTCAAATTCGTAAACCAAAATGAAACACACTTTTATTAGATAAAACTTTGAATTCAATTGTTCAACAAATGCCTTTAAGGCGTTACAAGAAAGAAACTGAAAAGTAAATCAAAACTAGAAATAACAAAAGGCATCAGCGCTCCCATGGTCGCTTTCCGTCGGTGCGGACATAGTCGTTGAGGATCTGTTTGTTCTCCAGCTGCCTTGTTAACTTCTGGATCTTCCGCTCTTGCTTGTGATACTTTTCTCTGTAAGTATCTCGCTCTTCTCTCAACTGCATCCAAGACCTCTTTAATGCCCCAATGTCAGTAGGCATGTATGGGTGGAGGATGGTCGGAGGAACCCCTTCTTCATCAGCAACCTCAACAATTACAGGCAAGACAGCTTCGTACGACATTCCCTGCTTTTGGGCACAGATTTGAACCCATCGGAGATATGGTTCCATTGGAAGAGAAGTCTTCATACCTAACTCGTGCGGATCAGACATGTGCACCCTATCCCAGGCTCGTATGAACCTGTGGCGATGCTCGTCACTATCCCCTTGGAAGTCAAAGACAATGCTCGGCATTAGCAAATCATGAGGTCCGTCTCTCCTATCTCGCCCAAACTGACATAAGGCCAGACAAGGATTATAGGTGATCCCTCCTCGAACTCCAAGTAGTGGAACATTGGGGTACTCCCCACAACGATCAATAATAGCCACTTCTTCCATATCTTTAGTGCTCCAAATAATATCAGTGTGAGCAAGAGACATAATCCTGTAGGCCCAACCCATTCCTTCCTTGTTCTTCAAAACTAATTTGGGGAGGTGAGAAATAAACCACCTCGCCAGCAATGGTGCACAACACATAAGGGTTCCCCGTTTCCGAGCAGTACGCGCATAAAGAGAGTGTAAAGTGTCACCCAAGAGAGTGGGCACATGATTACCGGACATGAAAATCTTCACTGCATTTACGTCGATGAAAGAATCTGAGTTAGGAAACAACACCAAACCATATATGAGAAGATCCAGAATGTCTTCAAATGCCTGAAAGTCTAGACTGTCCGAGAATTGATTTTCCCGATCAACCAAGAATTTAGCCAAGAAGCCTTTTGTCCCACTACGAGTTTCCCAATTAGACATTACCTCAGCCTTTGTCAGATGGAGGGCTGAAGCAATCTCTTCCAGCCTAAGGACTTTCTCCCAACCTGTGAACGGGGTCTGCTCCAGAATAGAGATACCAAGTAGATCAGAGAACTCTTCCAAGGTAGGGACCAACTGGTAGTCCGGAAAAGTAAAGCAGTGGTACAGTGGATCAAAGAAATGGAATAGAACACTCATCATCTGTTCATCTAATCTGGAAGTGACCAAACCCAGGAGGTGACCATGTCTTCTGATAAAGGAGGAAGTATTTGGAACCTTTGTAACCAATTCCTTAAGCTGAGTGGGAATCTGGACAAAGTTGATCCGAATAGTGTTTCTACGCATGGGTGCCATGACCTACAAAATAGAACAAAGATGAATCCCATTGGTCTTTGAAATGGTTAGTCCAATGCAATATGCATGCAATGTCATGATGTCATGATGTCATGATAGAAACACACCACAAGTATTCACAAATAGCAAACATGGTAAGGGCACACAAGTCACACAGATAGCCCTTAGATTTCAGGATGGAAAAGGGTCTAGGTACTACCCTCTTTCAGTTCAGTTGCTTCAAACCTGTCTTAGAAATAGTAACTGGGTTCTAGAGGATCTCAATATCACTGACCACCCTCGATCGATCATAATTCCAGTTTGGCAACCTTTTCTTGCAGCCAGAATCATCGCGAGAGTTTGGTCTCAATGAGTGTAGCATACTGCTACTGTTCTATGGCCAAGTTGGTCAATTATAGGTTCTAAGGTCAATTGGTGCTTAATGACCCCTTAGAAGACCCATATTCTCCTCGTTACGCCACAAGGGATATCGCTACAAACTAAAGTGTCACACCAACGTAGCTACTGCTTCAACCGTATCGGTCTACGCCATACAGTTCCCTCACAGTTTATTGCTACTTACCTAAAGGGTGTCCCCCAGATCCGGGTTAGGATCTATAGTAACTCCGATTCAAACCCATAAAAATAAAGCATACAAGTCAAGCAATTGAAAACATTATGAACTAATCCTAAGGTACACCCCACTTATAAGACTCCCCAGCAGAGTCGCCAGTTCTGTGATACAGTGGGAAGAACTGACTGTTTTTTGGAATGCTAGTTTACGTTTTGCGTTTTGTTTTTGCAAAATGTCGCGGTAAGCAAGAGTCGCCACCAAATTTTATTTTATCCAACAAGGAAAGGAAAAAAACACATAAAAATTCCTTTTTCGAGATATTTCTGAGTACGGGGGGTAGATTTATAGAAAGGGAAGGTATTAGCACCCTTTATATCCTTAGTTATCTACGGGCTCTTAGGTACTTGCTCATTGTTTTCAAAATTGTTTTCTTTGTGCTTGTGGGTTTGAAAAAGTTTTTGTTTTAAACTTCGATTTAACTCTTGCTTTTGTCCTCAAGAGTGTAATGAAGTGTTTTGAAAAAACTTGTTTGTAAAAGTGTAAGTGTGAAAAAGTTTTGTTTTGAAAGAGCAAGTATCTAAGAGCTAATCTACCTACTCGAAAAAAGAATCATTCTATGCTAATTTCCTTTAGACAATGCTATCCCACTATTAGTGAGTAGGTAGCACCGTCGTTGGAGTTTGAGGGTCAATTCGAATGAGGGACATACAGTCACTAAAGCAATGTTAGGACGCCTTAGCGGTAACCCTAATGTCTTAGATCATTTGTTTGAGGCAACAATATCCAAGGCAACCATTTCGAGGCGACTATGATCTTTTTTACAATAGGACGACCTCTAAAACGACTTATACTCAATGACCGTATACGAAGGCAACCAAGTGGGGTGTACCCTAGGAGTGCGCATGTGCGAGTGTGTCGTTTTCAGTTATTTTTATCTTTGCACGTGTTATGGGTGATCTAATTTTGATTTTAAGATTTAAACATTCAGTCTTGTCATGCAAACCCTATTATCAAACATCTAACAGTTATAATTTATGGAATTAAAAGTGCAGAAATTAAATTACAAGGCATCGAGTATTTACATCGCCAAAAGCAACCCTTTGAAAATAAAAATAAAGCGGTAAATAAAATGTCCTAATCAATTATTCTATTACATACCGGAAGCATATACATAATTGGATAGAAAATAAATAAAGCGTGCGGGAAATTACATCGAATGCGAAATTTAGGGTTTTGACCCTTTTGAAAGAAAATTGCTTTTTGTTGTTTTTTATTTAAGAAAAGAAATTAATTCCTAAACTAAATAACTAAATTAAATTAATTAAATTAATTAATGAAAAATGATTTATGACATATTTTGCTTTTTTTTATTATTTTAAGAAAGAAGATAAAATTAATTAAATTAGTAGTTAAAACCTAATTAAATCTAATTAATTTTAATTATTTACAAAATAAATTAGAGTTTTATAAAATTAAAAACCTAAATTAATTAGTTAGTAATTATTAATAAAAATAAAAATAACATTTTGAACTAAAAAAAAAAGTATTTTTGTGATTTTTGATAAAAAGGAAAAATTATGATTGGTTAGTAATTCATAAAAATAAAGTAATTAAATTAACTAAACAAAATAGATAAATAAATAAAAAGGAGGAGGAATGGGCCTGATTAGGAGGTGCTAGAAGCAATTTTGTAGGCCCAACAATGCTGGCTCGTTTGACAATCTGGGATCCAGTGTGGGCGCATTGACTTGGCTCCTGGTGGACCTCCAACATGGACCATCAGATCTGGCCCTTTGGCCATCTGGCGCTTGGATCATGAGGGACTATGGTGTGGATCTGGACTAGCGTCTGCATTGGAAAGCCTGAAAACAAAAAACATTGAGAAAGGGGGGGGACCTGGGATTCGAACCCAGGTCCTGAAGGGATATCCATTACCAAGGTTACCACTAAGCCACGCTGTTTTGTTTGTTATAATAATGCAAGCAATATAATATGTATCAAAACAAAACAATTGCCAGCAAAATAAAAAAACGCGCAAAACATTTGAACTGGCCAATAGATGGATGACACGAGTTCATTCCTGTCCTCACAACCCTGTAAATTTACCTGCGGATTTTCATCCGCAACTAAAAACGCAACATCATTCCAAAATCTTCCTCAGGCAATAAAAATGATTTTCAAGGCTAGGGTTGAGTTTGTCATGATCTCCTGATCACAACCATGTCCTTCATATGGGCCAATTGCACCTGAAACAGAAAACCCCAAAAAAACTCCAAGAACCCTAACTATGGTGATTCTTGTTACAGATCATGTAAATGAAATTTGTTAATGCCAAAAGCTTGCAAATGCTCTTGTGATCACAAATATGCTATTAGTTTACTCAAATGATTCCAGAATAACTCAAATCGAATTCAAGAGCAGGGGTAACTTGCGTGAGACTTATAGTGCGTATGAGGGTCAGAGAATACTTGGTTTGGATCGAGTTAGCTTGTGTGCGTTTCCAGGAATCGATTGAGATACGTCTCAGCTCTTGAAAATGCCTCCAACCTTGATTTCGATCTCAAGTTTTTTTGTGATTTTTTGCAAAGTTGTTATGCTTCTACAAGTGATTGCCAACCCTGATTTTTGTGTCCTTGGCTTGCTTATGTATTGTACATTGTATTAAGGTCACAAACTTGGTCCAAATCTTGCCCTATCAATGCTCATGAATTTGATTTGATTCCTCCATTAAAACTTTCCAAACTTGCTTGATTTCAATCTTTTTTGCACACATTTGATTTGATACGAATTTGATGATAATAATAGCTGTATTTGGAGCCTGAAATAGCCAAAAAAATCATGTGTTATCAAAGCTTTAGATTTTATATGATTTTATTTGATTTAAAATAAATTAATTCAAATTAAAATCAAATTAAATAATAAAAATGTGATGTGGACACATGGCTGGAGCTAGGGCACGTGGGCAATAATGAAAACTCAAATCAAGTGAAAAAGAATGGGTCCATTTGGCAAAATTTGAAGTTTTGGGGATAGTTGACTTTTGGCAATTTTGCAAAAAAGTCCAACTTCAACAATGCATAAATTCTTCAATTTTGAAATTTTGGAAGTGTTATTGGACTTTTTAGAAAGCTTGAGATGTCCTCTAACCAACACTTTTGGTATCATCTCATTTTTATATTCCATGCTTAAGTTATAAGCTTTGACAAAAAAGGTGTTTTTGTTAACTTTTCAAAATGACCTATAATGTCCAAATTCATACCTTCTTGTGAGTGCATATTTTTAACTTGGGGTATGAATATGGATTGTAGGGAATTGCATCCTATTCAAAATTAGATTTGGATGGGTCATTTCTCATAAAGTATGAGAAAGTTATGCTTGGTCAAAGTTGAGTTGACTTTTCCTGCAAAATCCTAATTTAGCAACTTTTGAATCTTGATGAATTTTGAGCAATCCTTGATGAATAATGATAAACCCTTGATAAAATGATGAAATATACTTCAGAATGAGAATGTTGGGGAAAAAAATCTTGAAGTTTGACTGTATGTAGGCCACAATTGACTTTTGCCCTAGCACAGTCGACTTTTGGACCTTTTGAGCAATTGATTGAGCAAACTTCCTCTGCAAGGCTTGAAACTTGACATGGATAATCTTGAGAACATATTAGGACATTGGTGATAACTTGGGGTCACTTGGACTCAAGGATCTTGATGCAACACAAAACCCTAATTTGGGGTAGACTGCCTTAGGAGATAGCTTGTCTGACCAATCCTTGAGCAACCTTGAGCAACCTGGAGATCTTTCTTGCAATGTTTTGAGGAATATGGGAGGGAAAATTTTGGGGTACAACAGTGTGCAATGTCTTGAAACTCCATAAAAAATTTAAGAGATCAAGTTCTTGAAGCATAATGATCCTTATTCTAACACCTATAATTTGAGGTGGAAGAATCATCCCAACTTCTCCTGGAAAGAAAATCAGCAACAAGCTCCACAGAAGGCAGAATTAGAGGTAGATATTGAAAGGTTGGCTGCCAACACTTCTCAATTCCAAGAAGATAAAATGAGCAATCACAGGAATTCCACGAATGCAATAAAAAGTTTAGAAGTTCAAATGGGACAGATTGCACAATAAGTAGCTTTGCAAGCACAAGGAAATCAGAAAAATCATAAGAATGTTAATGTCGACGCAACAAGGAGTTAGAAAGTTGCTGAAGAAAAAGAATATGAGTTAAAATTTGATGATAGTATCATAGAAGTAAATCTATAAGTGAGAAAGAATAAGAAAAAGCAGGAATAAGTGGTATCACATGTGAAGCCAACTGAAGAGAAGAGTGTAAATGAGACTAAACCAGTTATTAAGTTATTGTATCCATCTCAAGTAGAAAAGAAGGACACAAAAGAGAAATACTTTGACAAATTTGTCAAATTGTTCAAAAAGCTCGAGATCAACATACCATTCTTTGAAGCACTCGAGAAAATGCCCTTGTACTAGAAATTCATGAAGGAGGTACTAGCAAAAAAGAGACCAACAGGAGATGGATCGGTAACCGTAATGAGAAATTGTGTGCCATTGCACCCGAGAGGAGAATACATATCAAGCAAAAAGATTTGGGGTCAGTTGTAATACCGTGCACTATAAAAGATAGAACATTCAAGAGGGTTCTAATTGATTATGGTTCTAGTGTGAGTGTAATACGGTGGGAGAACTGACTTGGGATGTTTTGCGTTTTATCGCAATTGTTGGGGATAGCAAGAGTCACCACCAACTTTTCTTTTATCCAATAAGGAAAGGCTGAAAAGAACAGGAAAGACCTTTCGAGATTATTTCTTGAGTTCGGGGGGTAGATTATGAAAAGGGAAGGTGTTAGCACCCTTTTCATCCATAGTTATCTATGGGCTCTTAGTTACTTGCTAGATCACTTGCTTTTGTTTGAAAGTGTGCTTTGTGGTATGGTTTTGAAAGTATTTTTTAAAATCGCCTTCGTTTAGGAAAAATTTGTAATGATTCTTGTCTCTATAAGAATGCATACAAAGTGTTGGACTTTTGAAAATATTTCATGTTTTGAAAGTGTTTGGTGTGTTTAAAAAGATGTGTTTGTGTTTTGAAGATGGATTGTGAGCAAGCAACCAAGAGCGTTCTACCTACTTGTTGTACCCCAAAATTTACCCACTCATTTCTCAAAGAATCACTCTAGATCCTCAAGTTTGCTTCCATCCAATTTCAAGCCTTGAATTACAAATTTTCCAAGAAAGCCATTCACAAGGGCAAAATGGTCATTTGCACACTGAAAAGTCAAACTTTGACTTTTGGATCAAAATCAAGTTTCTAAAATCATATTTCATCAAGACATGTTGGAATGTGAGATTTGTTTCATCAAGATATTCAAAAGTCAAAAATTACTTCGGAAAAGTCAAAATTCTAAATACTTGGAATTTTTCTAAGTGTTTAAGAAATATGACAAGCCCAAAACTTCTGATCAGATTATCACCATGATGCAAGTTGATTTTGGATTAATTTCTAACACAAAAGTTATAGATTTCAATGAGATCTAAAACATTGCAGAATAGAACTTCTCCTAGAAATGTTGGGATTTCAAGTTATAACTCCTCAAACACACGTCCTTGAAACTGAAACACTCAGCAAATTCTGGACAGTTCCAAGACAGAGTTTGATTACAACTTCTGAGCCAGTTTTCACAAAGATTCGGTCAGAGTTTGCAAGGGTAATTCAAAGAAGTTTTACAAATCTTGTTGCAAACTTCCTAGAAAATCTGAGAGCTCCTTCAGAACATTCTGGAGCAAGGAGATACAAAGATCAGAAGTTG